>JAYKKI010000037.1:12447500-13170000 GCA_039881145.1 Druceiella hillmani | reverse complement strand
TAATTTGGCTACAGAACCCTAAAAATATATATAAAGCCATCTAAACCCACGCGGTAAATTATACAGTTATGTCCTTCGACATTATAAGGTCACCTCAATATCATTAAATTCGATGATCGGTTCGCAAAATGGTATTAATAATAAGGAAACGTGAAGAACTCGCGTCGCATAGGCAAAATCGTGCCCACACATTTTACCCATCACGAGGCATTCCCATTAAAGTACATGTCCGTGTGTACGTGTGCGCTGGTATGAACAAAACTGTGATACTCCATTAATTACTTTAATGTCGCGTTCGCGTCGACGCTAATTTGGAAAACTCGACATTCCGCGAAGCAAAAAATGACTGCAACGTGACGATGCCGAATAAGACCTTGACATTGAACCAGGGTGTTCACGCTTCTGTAATCCCACGCATAGAGTCGATTGATATCAGAGACGTGCTCGCATCTCCTTTCCGGATATGACTAATTTATTATTCGGCTGCTGTGTTGCCTTAGTGGATTTTAAAGTTCCTTCTTTTATGGCGATATATACATATTTCTCAAGATCCAATTTATGGGTAAAGTAGCGAAGTTAAGTCATTCACAAATTTGAATATAATCTTGCATAATTTGATAGGCAGTGTAAAATGAGTCAATCTGTTGCTAAAACGATTTACCAATTTGAAATTTGATTGTTTATTTCGTATGTATATTTAATTATACCATTAACAAAAAATACATCAGAAACGTATACCTTGCATTTCAGTTATAATGAATAGTCTAACTATAACTCAGCTGACATTTGCGAATTACATCAAGGTGTTTCAACAAATTTGTACAGAAAACAGAAACATACAAAAGTTACGTAATAAAGACGCGGCAAAGGAACTAAAAAGTCGTTTTGCATTCATTTAATACCAATTAATGGTATACGGCCGTATTTTAAATTTCGAAAGCAAAAAAGCATGAAGAGACAGTTTATGTAATGCGAAATCACATTTTTTGGTTCGGTTTTAAATTTATTTTTTAACTTCTGAATTTGGGCTACGATTTAAATGTATACTGATTATCTAAATTCTTAAATACCGCGCTATTTTTGTATTTTAATTTTTACATTTTTATCATAGTTACACTATTTTGCTTGTTGCATTTTTCTGACGTACCAGTTGTAATACTATCACGATGTAAATAGTAAAAGGGTAAACAATAAAAGGTAACTGTGTGAATTAAATCTTCTACATTGCCTCCAGAAAGATTAATGTGGATCTAACTTTTTACTTTATATGGAAAATATTAACATCGTAACGTGTTAAGGAGGTGTCTTGTAACTGGAGACAAATTATTAATTAAATTTATAAAAAAAATTCTAACAGATTCTTCTGTAATAAGAATAATACTCATAAGAATAATTTAAACAATTCAGAATATTAAGAAATAGGCTCATAGACATGTCTACCGGAATTTTTTTATTACGCTTTTATGTATGATTGGTAATTTATCTCTCACTCAATACAAAAGTTTGAGAAGTATCAACAAATTCTGTTCATATATAGTATTACGTTGTTTTCTTAGCTTTTCATAAGGTACCAGAGGGCAGACATTTGTATATTATTATATTGATAGCAAAAACTCGTCAAGAATAAAATGCGATAAGTATATGGGTTGTGTGCAATTGTCGCCTAATCCAAAAGTCTAATTACCTGTAAGAAATTTGGTATTTAACAATATCTTACTAAGCCCATTAATATGTAATACTTGTATTTCCGATACAAATTTAATCAGGAAATCTTTCGTACAAAACTTGCACGGTTTTGTACGGAGAAGGCGAGACGCGACGCCGGTTAGACGACGCTCTGCAATATATAATTTGTAAGGCCGGTAACAAAAAAAACTATACAATTTTGTGTGAACTTAGTATTTCAAAAAACGTATACACGACTATGACATGCGGTTATATTGATTATGTCTGCGTATTTATTAAGTGCAAAAATAATTTTGAACATTGTAGTGCCTATTTTAACTTCACTTTTTGCCGATACTAACAGAATCGAAAGGTTTTTGCTGTTCCGTGGCCAAAAGAAACCTTTCTAATTTCACATGTCCGCCCATCTGTCACAGCATCATAGTTCTTTTAGTTTAAGGCTGATTGTGACGTAATTTGAAATGAACGTATATTGAATTACGTTAATATATAAAAATTAAGATTCTTTTTAATTTTTATAATTTATCTCGACGTACGTATACCTAGTAACTTGGGGATGAAATTGTTTTCACACGGACCATATGTGCGTGGGATGTCTCTGAATAGATTATTTAAAATTGCAAACAAAAACGTTTCTTAATATTAGTTGCTGAAAAAACAGCCGTAATATACAGAAAGATAGACACCAACGTCTCACTATAAGGGTTTAATTTTTACCTTTTAGGTAGGGAACATTAAACAAAATTCGCTTTACAAATTTAGTATCTTTTTTAATCGCTTATGTATAGATATCAAGAAGAAGTAGAAAGAGCGACGTTAAAATTGTTACAAGTGGAGGTTATTTCTGTATCGTAACTGCAAAGAGACACTCGACATTTTGTAATGTTCACTTAATATACAAATAAGTTTACGTGCCTATAAAGATTGTTGTAGAGCGTTTAGTGAAATGCAATAGGGACTTGTGAACTGTGCTCGTGGCGCAACTAACTATAGAAATGTGAGTGGTTTTTGTTAGCAATTCAATACGGTGTGCACACACAATGCGGCCGCACTGACGAATGGATGCGAACTGTTCTGTGGTCGAATGTTGTGTCGAATGGCATTCTTCATCCGATTGTCGATTCTTCAATGAATTTCGCTTGTGATTTAACAAATGTCTTAATATTCGCTACATCCACTCGTCAGAATAAAAATATTTCATGATCTAATTTTTAAAATATAATAAACAGTTATGTCAATTTGAGGTAATAATAATAATAAAGGAAAACAATTTTATTATCACTTATTACTTATTGTTAATATTGAACGGTGCTTCTGACTAATGTTTTATTAGACTAATTCTTTTTTTAAATACTGCTGACATTTAGGTAGATACGAATTAAAAATAAATATATTTTAATTCACTTATTGCTTTAATACTCAAGGGATAAACATTAAGACTTCCGATACAAAGTTGCACAATTTATTTACGTATATTGTAATAATTTATTTTTATGTTATGTTTTTATTTATATAAATACATAATTATATCAATATTCAGCTATCCAAACCACATGGCCTTTTAGAAAGTTAACTTGACAAAAAAACATCGATTTAATCCCTCGAGTGTTCCGATTTATGGTGCGAAAATTATCAACATCCCATTGTTGATTTTTTTGACTTAATTCGTACTAGACAAAAATTACATTTGAAATTTAAAAAAAATTCACTACCTCATTATATTTACTTTAATTATACCCTTATTAATAATAGTGGCACAGGGAGCTCCTCAAAACAAGCCTACGTATACTTCCTCTATGCTTTGACATATGAAACATTTATTCCATCCTCTAGCAATCACAAAAGGAGCATAGATTCAAAAAGTTTGTTTTATCTTTTAATCAATAATGCCGCTAGCAACGGGATATTTCATAACACTCACAAATACGAAAAAATTGGTACTGGCTCATCTTATTTAGACACTATTGGACTACGAGTACTAGGGTACAAGAAACACTTCTAAAATATACTTATCCCTCTGTAAATAAAGAATTTTCAGATCGAGATTTCTACGCAGAGCCCAAATAGCTATACAAGTTACAGTCTAATGATAAATAGATTAAAATTTCTCATTCAAATTTAACATTAAAATTAAAAATTAAAAAATGTGTGCTTATGACCACACGATAGAAGTGAAAACTTCTAATTTTAAAATGTATGTACAATAATAATTACATTAATGGAATATGATGGATATTAATTAGATTATTATTTTAAAATACAATAACATACGCGTATTATATTAAACTATTCTCAAATAAAATATTGATCAAAAATTAAACTTAATTATTGAAACGATGCACTCCGTGTTAGACACTTGGCCGATATAGAAGGGAGCCGAGCTTACTCGTAATAAAGAAACAATAAATTTATGGAAATAAAAATATGTTATGAATACTTTAGTTTCAAATTTAATTAAATATCTAAAAAAAAGTGCGCATGGTGCGCCTAAAAAAGTAGTTCACTTGAAATTTAAAAAAGTGCGCAGAGTGCGCCTAACTAATAGCAAATAGCTTCAATTATGCCATCAATAAGCCTTACAAACAATTGCTGACTAAAAACTGCCGTAGTTTATCAAAAATATTTGAGAAATATTCCCGTCTTCATTTATCAAAAATGCTGTTACCTAAAATAAAACGTAAAATTTTTTTTTTAATTTTCAATTGAAACATTTCTTTGCATATGACAAGGTGCCGAGTTTCTTGGTCGCTAGTTGTTTTTACACATAATAAAAAAGACAATAACGATATGAAATATCCAGTAGATAATGGTCTTATATATTAACTTGCTAGGTTATTGAAATGTTTCCATTTTTCTCTGTTTCAAATGACTACACTTTGTGCGATCTTGTGTATTAAAAACGTCGCCTCTATTAAAGTTTGAACATTCACTATTACGGTTTGAGCTTAGATATATTGTAACTTTGAGTAAAACCATTGTAATTGAAAACTAATTTTATAAATCTTTATGATATATAAAGATTTACAAAATTAGTTTATAATGTGTAATAATTCATTTATATGATGACAGTTGTTTCCTGAATATAGGTTAAGTAAATTAAAAAGCTAATGGAATTCCTAAAATGTTTGTCGGTTGGAGTGCGGGATACGATCTTAGTCTCTGGGATGGAAATTTTCACGTTATGTACCCTAATTTATTTCTGTTGATGTAATAAATAACATTCCAAGTATAAACTGAAACTTTCAAATTTTCCAGAATAGCATAAGTACAAGATGCTTGCGAAAGGTAAATTAATTCTGGCGTTCATAAAACGATGGCGCTTTCACTAGATAGGCAAGAGACAAAATTTCATATTAGGGAATTTTCTCGTAGTCTTTTTATTGGTACAGATTCTTCTTTTGATTTCGCAGCCGAATCGCAAAAATTAAGAAAAATTAGTTATAATTTTTTTGAAATACCTCTCATGGTATTCTCAAAAGAGTAAAATTCATTAAGATAAAAAGCGATCCATGACGTCGTGAAAGGAGTATAAATAAATACACTTTCGTATTATATCAAATATTAGAATTTTATTTTAAGTATTATTTCATAGGTAGGATAAATATTAGGAAGTTTAATATTTCATAATTCTATTTCTTAAAAATTATGTAGAAATTCCTTTGCCGGCATGGAAAAATGCATATAGCTTTGCGTTTTTTCAAGTCGGCAAAGGAATTTCTACAAATTTTG
Organism: Druceiella hillmani; assembly: GCA_039881145.1. Taxonomy (NCBI): domain Eukaryota; kingdom Metazoa; phylum Arthropoda; class Insecta; order Lepidoptera; family Hepialidae; genus Druceiella; species Druceiella hillmani. The sequence continues at coordinate 13,164,585 of JAYKKI010000037.1, read as the reverse complement.
TCACAATTATCGTTTTCTGTTAATTAATATTATTATGTTTGAATAAGTACATTATACGCGTGGTTAATAGTGCCAATTATTTTGTTTTCAATTAGCGTGAGTCGACAATGACACGCATTTCACATAAACACTTTACCTGCAGAGATCACGAGACTGCATCCCTACTTTTATCCTCGCACCTTGAGGTTATCGAGTAACCTTTGCTACTACGAACACTCCAACTGCCTTGCATTCTATCGCGATGCGATGAACAGGTTTGGGCGATGCAATCGTTGATACCTTCGGTGCCACTGTGCTGCCACCGTATTTAGTAGTTCACGCGTAATCGGATGAATCCATTATGAGGTCTTGTTTCAAGAATTAGTTTAAACGAAATATTTTTTGACTGCGAAAACATTTCTATTTGTAAAAATTAACCGGTGGTGACAATAGGCAGTTCCAGTCAGATGAGAGTTTTACGCAAACATGCTCAACAACTGTATCATAAGTAAAATGTTTTGATGATAATGAGGCGTCAAATATTAGGCTGATTGACTTTTCACAAGATTTCACAAAATATTCATCGAGGGCTTCACGGTGAGGGAACAAAAATTTCTTCATATGAATTAAATGTAGCCTCGTCGATAATGACCATTTAAAAACGGTCATTATTAAAGCAATTATTTAATAACTACAATAACAAGTGAATATAATTACATTTAATTGCATATAATCTATTTGTAGACGAATAATTGGCGTGTATACAAAGACTATTGTCTTAGATTTATAATGTTGTCTTAGATTTGGTAGTGCTTTATGATTCTGACTGTTAGGTTAGGGAGCGAAGTCATAGTTTGTTTCACCCAACTACAGTATTGACATAGCGTGGCGGGGGCGATAGGGGCGGCCCGCCCCGGGTGGCACTTTTTCAGGGCACAAAGCTATGAACTTTTCCACCTAGGAATAAATAACAATTTCATATTTTATAGTTCTAAATAAAAATTTCAGTTATTTTATTCAATATGTTTGTTGACGCACCTACACGTCGGTCGGATTAAAATGAGCACAGAACTAGCGAACCCCTTTCTTCAAGTGAGTGTAGTCATCTCGCTCTCTCTCTCTCTAGTCTGCTCACGTGTTTCTTAGCTTTAAGTGTTTGGTAATTTGGTTAATATGCAGTGTTATATATTAGATGATAACAAACAATTTTATTATTTCTGTAAAAGCAAAATAAAAACAAATTATTTGTTGCAAACATCGTAGAAGAGAAGATGAAGTTTTCCATCTTGTTATGCGTTAAGTTTATAGTGAAAATGTAATCATTAATGGACAAACAATATAAACTATTTAATTGTTTGTACCTACTACCCACCTACTACGTTGCCAAATAAGATAAATTAATTAAAGTTCTTAATTAAAGTAAAGAAATCTACACTTCACAAATAGATTCATATATAATTTTTCGAGTTCCCTATTCGTAGTCAAACAAGAAAGCACCATAGAATTTATGAAATATACAGTCAAACTACTTCTTTGCGTATTTCGAAACTTACTTGATCCATTTTTAAGATATCTCTGTGCACCCATAGAATCCGAATGGAACCGTATTTTTGTAACGACAGAGGTCCCTCTATATGTCGGTCTCGCTGCCACGGTCGGTGTGGCTAGCTTTTACTTTCTAAACTAAATACTTTCTAAACGAAACTTGAAATTTACACACTATATGCAGTTGCCGGGACTAAAATTATATTTAAAATTTTAATTATTTGAAGTCGTTTATACGCAAAAGAAAGAGGATCTTTTATATCCTCAAAAAAAAATGTTGTGTTAAAAAGATGAGCTGGTAAACCGAAATATTAAATTATTGTGTTAATTTCAGTCTCGTGTATGTCACCAGAAATTCAAAACAAATTTATTGCAATTTTAGGTGAAAAAGTTCGCCAACAAGTATCAGGCAATTAAAAAAGATCAAATATTATTCTTTGATATACGACAGCACTCCGGATGTTTCTTGCAAAAACCAAAGAAAAGTAGTGCATGGAGCTTTTTAATTAATCTTTACATATTATAAAATTGTAACAGAGGGATTTCTGTACATTAAAAATATTTTTCAAAAAGTGATTGATATAATGTTAAGTAGTAATGATATCAGAAATCAGGAAAACTTTTTCTTAGAATTTTTATCTGTTTGTCTCTATGTTAATTTGAGCGGGTATTACGCAAAATCTACTGGGCAGATTTTGATGAAATTTGTTATAATAATAAGATATATAATAATAGATAGAGAAAAAAAAAAGATAATATTAGAAATTAATTTTCCTATTTACACGCGAAGTCGTCAGCACAACTAATAAATAAATAAATGTGTGTTTATACCTTTATAATATAAGTTCATTTGATATACAGGATTAAATACTCCAAGTGTTTATAAAATACGTCTACCTAAATCCAGTACTATTTAATAAACTTATAAAATTACCGGACTCACAGTAACGCAGCCAAATGTAACAATAATATCAAACGTATGTAAAATATTAATTCTTTGTCCAATTATGTTTTGAATTATTTCTTAATAAGCTTGTTCGTTGTTTTCTAGATCTACCACATGTGTGATGGTCTGGGTCGACAGTTCAGCTATGCGTGCCCGAATACTACGCTGTTTCAACAGCGCATGCTGATCTGCGACCATTGGTACATGGTCAACTGCTCACGCTCCGAGGACAACTACCACGCCAATCTCCTAATAGGTCTGTTTATACACACCCATTCACAATAATCCTAATATTTTTCACTTAACGGTACTGTAGATGCTAGAGTGTGGCATATTTAACATAAAGGTAAATAATAAGCATATGGACAAGGAAATAGTCAGAATATCGTTGACAACGGAAAGTATTATTATTTATGTTGTCAGAAGTGCAATATTTGCCAAAAAGTATTAGACGTCCAATAAATATATGCAAAAATAAGATAGGTTAATTGTGTGTGACAATATGTTTCCGGAAAATTCGTAGAACTACATGATTTAAAAAATAGAAGTGAATACAAACAGAAACTATACCGGAAGTTACTAAAACAGATAAAAAAAGTGTGAAAGTACCATAAAATTGGCATGGAAAACTGCAAGCCGCGTAATCAAACGTGTAAAAAAAATCATGGAGTCATATAAGGTACATAGTTAAACCCTTTAAGTACCAATAAAATTGACACTATAAAAAGTCCGTACACGTTTAGCTACATCTAAATATTTAAAAGTACGTGGCATTTTTATTAAACTACGTATTTATCACTAAACTATATATTTAACATTATTTTCACCATGTAAATATATATCACCTAATCTTTGACAAATTTTAAAATATCGTGAATTTCTCAAAAGCTATATAGTATTTACAATCATTACCACAGTTTTCCGGTATACTTTGTATAAAGGGAAAACGTTAAAAATATGCAACATAGGGGACAACAAATATATATATATATATATATATATATATATATATATATATATATATATATATATATATCTATATATATAGATTTATATATATATATATATATATATATATATATATATATATATATTTATATATATATATATATATATATATGTGTGTGTGTGTGTGTGTATGTACATATACGGTGTCCGGGAATAAGTGTCGGACAAAGAAAAGCCTTATTCGTTGGCTGTAAACGAATAAATTGTCGTCGAAACAAAACATAAAACGTGCCCTTTTTCTATTTAAAGGCAAAAAAAATATTACACATAACCCAATAGTTATCTGGATTACGGTGCTTCACAGTTATTCGCGGATTATTCCGCTGAGCGGCGTTGAATATCGTGCGCAAGTATCGTGTGTACGAAAAAGATGATAAATAATTATGAATATTATTGAATATATATATGAAAAAGTCATTTTTTAATTTTATTTTAACAACAATCAACTATTTTTCAGTCTCACCTTTTTTAGTTTTCTGATTATGATAAAAATTAAGAGGTGTTAAAAAGAACTTAACAATTAGAAAACAGCTCAAAAATGTTTACAATGTTCTTCTCGTTCGAAAAAAGACGTAAATAGTATAGTATGATAAGTAACAGTATCTACGTAACTGAAGTATTTTGAAATTTTTTTGGTTAAATAAAATATAGAAGAGAAATAAAATTAACCTTTTTAATTGTGTATTATTTTAAGTCTATGAATGTTAATTCGTTGTAAAATTCGATAGAAATATATGGCATAGGTAAAAATAATTTTAGAAACAAGCATTAGAGACCAGAAACTATATTTGTGCCGTGATATTTGGAATGAAGTATATAATTGATATATATAATTATTTTGATCAACAATTCTCTTGATCAAAATAATTATATATATATATATATATATATATATATATATATATATATACATGCACATATGTATAAGCGCGTGTAAAATAAACACTCCATGGAGAATTTCTCAATAGTACATGGCGCTGATTTATTTATCGACTGCTTAGTTATATTACTTCGCAACTTTTGAGCCGTTTTATTTAATGAAGAGTGACCAATTGGACTGCCAAATGATTTTAATGCTGCATTAGTCTTTTTTGTACTTAAAAGAATTCATGTCATCGTCGACGTAGAAGAGACTATGGTTTTCTACATTATTTGCAACGATCCAGGACGCATTTGTCAACTACTTTCATATTTTATTTTGTACTTTTGTAAGTTATTCGTGCAGAACGGAATGCCTGATTTTATATGCCCGTTTAACACTTACTTTTTGCAATACAAGGTATACAAATATCATTGGTGGCGAATAATTTTGCCTTTAAATCGTTCACTTCCTTGATTTAAAAAAAATATGCATTAGGGGATAAGATATAACAAAACAGCAAATAGCTGGACCCTGATCAGTGGGAAAATGGGGGTACGGTAAAGAAGTTGCAAATAATAATGAAAGAAGTGATTATAGTTTGTTAAATCATTTAACTTTGTAGCATTTCTGAAATAAAAACCACAACGAAACTTTGAGACTATGAAAACTGTAACTAAATTATGTACATAATTAAATAAATTACATGAAAATATTTATATACACCGAATACTTACGTAAGCAGGCCCTTTCTAGTCTCTGGTAAGAGAAAAATATGATTTTACATTGTTCTTTATTTCTTTATATTTTATATTGCTTTATTCTTTATTCTTTTATATTTCTTTCCAACCATTGAATCATAGTTCCAAGTATCTGTTTAACTTTAAGTTCGACTGGCTTTAGTTGGCAACCCATATAAATGCTTGTATTCATGCGCGCATGCATGTATGATGTGTACGTATTAATACTGTTATGGCTGATTTTAAGTAAATAATATTTAAAAAATCACAAACCGCGAAAACTCGAAATCGCGAATATCAAAGCCACGGATACTTAGGTATTACCATATATCTACAGCTCAACACTTTTCGAAGAACTTTTTTCTAAGAAACGAAAATACATTATACGTTTCAATAGTACGTTGTCCTTTACAAGTAGTTTCGTATGTGTGTTGTACAAGCGAGACGTTTCATATAAAAACGTTTCAAATAACCTGTGATTCTAGAACTACATATATAAGACAATGAGATTGTTTTAATTCACACCCCAGATTAATAAAACTGGTAAACTAAGGAACAGATTGATTGTGTAACAATAAGTCCGTCATATATATTGTACATCAAAAATGTCAAATAAATAAATAAACATAACCAACATCTATGCAAAATATAAGAAAGATTGTCAAAGAAAAAAACTTGAAAAAATGAGATTAAGTGCCCCTTTCTACCTATGTTTTAAATGAGCTCAACTTCATTCTGCATTTTTTTCGTGATATTACATCAATTGGTAATAACCTTGGCCTCCTAGCTTTGGGGGTATTTTCATAAGACCATAGTGCAAGACCCTGTTTCTAGTCATATAGAAATGCTTTTCTTTGGTTCGCTACATACTATTTCAGTGTTTTTCTTTATTTTCAGGACAACGCGATAAGCCATTCGTTTCAGAGCAAGAGAATCAGAACCGCACACCTAGACCGGATATCCTCTCCGTTCCCTACTCCGACAACTATTATGACGGTCTTAAGCAAGCTGAAACAAAGGTATCCATATCATACATCTGAATATAGGGTTGTTTCATTCAATATTTGCAAAAGCTTTACCCAAAACTTAGTAAATATGATTTTATTATCGCATGAAATTAATCAAGCTGCTTATATAATGAACTATATCTTTTTAAATAAAGTTTGAGGTATCTACTGAAATAATACATTTGTTTACTATACAATGTAAAGTTTTTAATTTAAAATCTTGTAATAAAAATTGCATTTTAAAATTTGTAATAACTACATTTGTATAGGAATTACGGGTAAACTAAGTCTTTTGAAATGTTCAGAAGGATGAGATACATAATAAGATTAATTATTTATACATTTCAGTATACTCACCACCCATCAAATAGCATCGTTGGCATCGCAGACACTATCAAATCTGGTGGCAACCAAGATCTAGAAGGCAGCAAAACACAGTATACCGTACCCTCTCACTGGTCGACTCAACTCAGGAAATACCAAAATCTAACAATTCGGGATAATGAAGTAAAAGATAAAAAGAAAGGCACAAAGTTAACCTTTAACGAGCAGTCTATCGCCTTGCAAATTCCGCAACCTCATGACAGTGAAAATACAGTTGATGTCATAACTGAGACAAAACGCTTCATTCCTCCAACAGAACAGCCGCTTATTAATCAGGAAGAACAAAATGACAAATTGATAGATGTAAACAGAAAAAATAATGTAATAAATACGGAAAGTCATTTAGTTCCCCCGTCAACGAACAATATTAATTCTGGACATGCGGATACGGTAAACCAACAATTTCTCGAAGTTTCAACGAGCCCTTCAACGAAATCGAATGATTTTGTATTAAATACTAAATCTAAATTAGAAAGCAATAAAAAAAATTCAGATTCAGTCGTAAGTTTCATCAGTCGGTTTGATCCAAATGCCAAAGGACCAACTACGTCTATGACAACGGCAGAAATTCTTTCTATTAACCATCAACTTCCACCTGGTCCGAATGCTAGTGATGAAAATATAGAGGGAAGTGAAGTGGATGCATCAAATGGATCTATAAGGCCTGTCCAAACTCCTGAGAAAAGCTTTGACTCTAAAGTTGTGCATAATAGAGATGAAAAAAATTCTGTTCCTTCAAAACTGTTGCAACCTCCAAAATTTGGATATGCTGTAATACCATCGACAACCATGGGCCCGCCTATATATTACGAATGGAAATGGGCAGCTCCGGCTATCGATCTTGAACCGCCCAAGGAACCGACCGAAAGCACGACACAAGTCGCTTCGATTTCTTCCACTGTATCAAATAATTCGGGACTAAATAAACTAACAAATGGCACGAGCGAGGCCAACGGACAACTTACGCAGACATCGCGCAGTGTCAATTCGAAAGATGCCAAGAACATAAACGATTACAAAATTGGCTCTTACTTTATTCCTGACTTTGAATTTCCACTTGATAAACCACATCCTGGATACGAACAAATAGGAGCAAAAACTTCTTTCCAGGTACAAGTACCCAATCCTGGGGACGCTGACGTTAAAACACCGAATTATGGAGAAAATCCCAAATGCCCTCAATGCCATCCTGCCTACACGATTCCGGGTACTTGCAAGCCGTGCATAATGGTTCGCCGATAATAATCGTACAAATTATTAAGTGATCTGTTCAAAGAGGACTTGACTAGATTAAATATATAAAGTTGATGTAGTTTAAAGATTCCATTCAGATAGTTTACCTGGTTACCGAAATTATATTTAATAAAAGCGTTTTTTGATCTGTAAACTAATAAAATTGCACATAGAAGTACAAAGCCATAGATATTATGATCTTTTAATGCCGACTCTCTCAAATACCTAGTGTACAAGCCTCTTTTGATGGATGTAAGTACGGATTAATGTTAATAAATCATCAGAAAATACTAGTGTGGGACATTTCATAATTTAATTTAATAATTGTTTCTTTTACGACGTGCCGTGAATATTAAGATAAGCCAATGTTAATATAGGTAACTAATTTATGTCAGTAAGTTTATAATATTGTTTTTGTATTTACTTTGTAATAATTTTAATAAGAAAACGTCGAAAGTGGTATCATTGTTTTATTTTGTTGCTGTCAAAAATGTCGTTATGCTACATGTGTACCTATTAACATACTGGTTCTTTATTCTAAATCTAACAAAAATGATACTCAAAATATTACACTATAAAATACAGTAGAATTCCTACAGATATTTCGAATAAATACGATAGACAAAAAGATCTTATTATACATAAAAGGCATTGCTATGTCTAGCAAACGGTAAATTTCATGTGTATAGAAAAGTAGCTTTAAGATAGAAGAAGAATTAAAAATATGACATTGTAATTAAATCAAATAATGTTTCAATAATGTCACGTATCCACCAGATCTGTCTGAAAATTTCTAAGTACTTAATGGATTGAGATATTAATTTATTCTTTTCGATATCTGACTGAACAATAATCAGAGAACTTGTTTTGAAAAGACTTCGTTTGCCTTCATCAAATCTATTCTTGTTAGGGTGAGGGACTTATTTGTGATAATGGTAAAACAAAATTATTAAAATTTTGAGAATAGTATTATTCGGTAACACTGCTTGAACTTATAAAAATTGACGGCAATTTAAAAATAATATAAAAGCAAAACCAGAAAATATTCGTTGAATAATTTTTTATGAGTTTAATTATAGTTACAAAAATTCGACAAAAGTCAACATTGTCACGGGTGACTAAATCTGGTTATAGGGGAAGTCCAGGTATAGCGAACAGCTTCGGCAAAGCGAACAGTCCCCAATACGCGGTAACGCCGCTTGCTATCTAGTCCGCCGTGCACAGTGTACCCGCCCGCTTCCTCTTAGCTGCAAACAATTGTATTAGTGGAACACCGCGTTGCATTTCAACTGAAAAATCATAAAATTAAAAAAAAATCAAAACTTTTGCGATAATCAAAGGTATGTAATTCATTCATAACTATAAGAACAATGTTAGCTACGATAAAGATTCAACTGTGTATTTTTAAAGTGGAAGTATTATATTATAACTAGCGTGACCTGTGCGAAGTCTTCGCATTATTTATTCCATTATGAAGCTCAGATGACAGATCAAATAAATATTTTACTAAAATTGACATATAGAGGCGCAAGTATCAAAAGCATTGAGCTAAAGCTCCACTTTATTTATACGTGAGTGGATTTGAAATTAAACAAAAATTTTACCGACCGTCAATCATATTGACGTTGAGCCGTTAGATGGCAGCATTTCTGTTTTGTGTATATAATTTTAATAATTAATTAATTTGCAAAAACAATAGCAATAATAAATTTTTTAGTTGTGGATGCCGGTAGAGCAAGCAATTATCTATAAAATGATATATTATTTATGTGGATTAGTTGTGAGGTTTTTTTCTAAAAAAGGAGTGTAACATCTTAACCTTAGCGTATTAATATATATGATGATGATGATGATGATGATGATTAAAGTACAAGTATAAATACTGAGTGATTATTAGGTAATTGTTACTGAATTTGGTTGTAGGCTAGGTATTGTCCAAAAAGTAAAACTACTGTCGGGCAAAGTGACTTGGGCATAGTGGATACTAAATTCGTTTTGCTCGTTATCTGTTTTAAAAATGACAGCTATAAAATTTGGCTTGCCCTAAGATATTCTTTACAGGCATTGGAAAAATGGCAGTCCAACTGGTCAACTTGGTTTTTTTTCGCAAAGCTTTCAACGACGCACAATAGGCTGATCTTCAAGAATATTTAAGAGAGATAAATAAGATTTTTATGGCTAGACTTTTTCAAAGGATTAATTTTTGTTTACGCAAACAAAATAATCTTTCATACCCGCCAATTTGGGACAAAAATGAAAAAGACTTGCTAGCTGAATTTTTAAGTAGAAATCTACAGATCTGCCTCAGAATTCCAGAGGTAACTTCAATTGCCAGAGTTAAGGATGACAATTGTTCTCAAGTTCAACGATTTTATAAGTTGTTGTCTAAGCAAGTAAAAAAAACATAAAATTTATGGTAGCAGGATATACAATGTCGACGAGACAGGTATTCAAACGTTAACAAATAAACCACCTAAGGTTCTTTCTATTAAGGTCAAGAAGCAAGTAGGAGTAATTTCTAGCACGAAACGTGGACAAACCATAGCAATTGTGTGTTGCTGCAATGCTACCGGATCATTCATTCCACCATTTATAATATTTGCACGTAAAAGAATGCTAGATCTCTAACTAGATTGTTCTCCTCCAGATACGCAAAGAAATTGCTCTCCATCTGTATGGATAAATGGAGAAATATTTTTACACTGGCTCAGATTCATTACTTACCACGCACGGCCAACTGTGAAGAGTAAGTTCTATTATTCTTAAATAACCACGAAATCCATAAATATTTTTCGACTCTGGAGTATGCAACTAAAAATAATGTAATTCTTTTTTATCGTTACCACTTCATACTTCCAATAAACTACAACCTTTGGATGTGTATAGCCCCTTAAAAATATTCTTTGAACAAGAAATCGATCGATTTCAAAAGGCATTTAGGAAGAATAGTCAACAAATTTGACATGGCGTAATTATTTACTCTTACCTATTTCAAATGTGCTATTGCCAACAACGCTATTAAAGACTTTCAGTTACATGGCCGTGGCCAATCAATAAAGATGTATTTAGAGAGGAAGACTATGCGCCATCTTCAACAAATTTGAGTGGACGTAAGGTCGCTAATCAAGAAGCAGGTGTTCACGTGTCACTTACTTAACATAATGTTGAAAAGCCCTCAACATCAGGACTTCAAAAAGTTGCTCATCAAGAAGCTATTGTAAATAAAAATACTAGCTATTCAAAAATACTTGCTTCAGATGATGAAACGATCATTGAAATCGAAAAGCCCTCAACATTTTTAAAGCACCAAGAAACAAAATCTCTGGATATATTACTGTCTGATGTTCGAGAAAAAATTGGATCTACTTTTAATGAAACTAACATCCTATCTGTTCAAAATCAAGAAATACAGAAACAGTATCTTTTCCTAAATTTATTGGTTTTACACAACTTCAATTGCAGATCCCAATGTGAAAGATCCGCTCAAAAGCAATATAAATGAACATGGTAATGCCTGTGCTATAAAAAAGTCAGAGCCTTCTACTTCTTTGTCTGCCAATTATTTTAGTACAAAAGAAATTAGACCCCTCCCAACCTATACGTGCCAATAAGTTTTGGCCAAAGTAAGATGCAAAATTCAAAAGTGCTCATGAGCACTCCAGTAAAAGGGGAACAAAAATCTAAGTTTATTAAGACAAATACCAAAGTAATAACGAAAATAAACAAAGATTTAGGTAAAAAATCAAAGAGCATAACAGTAACAAAGAAAAATCCCAAATATGTAAAAACTAAGAAACGAAAAGATGAAAATAATATTTTAAAGTATACATGTTATTTTTGCGGAGAAGTTTACATAGAGATAAATGGACAGCTAGTTGATGATTGGATTCAATGCAGTTCCTGTAGCCAATGGAGTCATGGGAAGTATATGGCTTATGAAGGATGAGGCATACTCCGTTACGACTACTGTACTGTCTAGTTGAAATCATCTTAAATTAAGCGTATTCTCTATGCCCTATCATCCTATCCACTTTGCCCGGTGGGTTGGGCAAAGCGGATAGCTTCTCCTAATGGCAAATAATAAATAATTATAACTAAAGAACTGACATTACTTTTTTTATTGATTATACTAAACATTTTAATAAACGCTGATTTATATATATTTATTGTTTTATTTCTAAATAGCTCTGTTTCTGTAACACTCTAAATGTTTTCTCTCCTCCTCTCCGGACTCGTCTCATCAATCTTTATCACTGCACTATCACTCAGGTCGTACCTCACTAAGCTGATCTCTACACCTCTGAGCTCGCTCTTATTTCAATGTGTGTACTTTTTTGGTATACCATTTAATACCCAATTTTGTATTGCGCATCAATGTATTCAATTTTTCAATAGCAATTAAATTATTCGACCATCAAAACCGGGTTCTTGGGTGTTAAGATTTTTTCAATCATTATTTCAATTCAAAAATATTTCAAAAATATACTGCATTATCGAAAAATCTTTATTATTGGAATAGAACTAGCTTATTAAAGAAAAAAAGGAAATCTTAAATATTCAAATGTATTTTAGTAAATATATCCATATTTAAAATAATAATAAAAAGAAAATTGCACTTTGAAATAAGTAAAACTCGTTTTCGTAATACAAAATTAGAGCTTAGACCTGGTTAGAACCCATAATTTGAAGTGATCAAAAAATAATCTACACTTGTTGATTCCAACAGCATTGAAACAATAGCGTCAAGTAAGATGGACTAATTTATCACTGATATCCATAGAAAGTGATGTGATCAAAGAAATTGACTATGAAAAAGCAATGCAGGATTTTGCGAATAAAAACTCGAGAAAAGTATCTCTTGTGTCTTTATAACTTTTATATTATTTTATCATAATAATTGAAATGAAGTGTTACTGAAATATATTCATTTTTCCTCTCTTTTAACCCAAAACATACTTAGAAATAATTTCTTTGTAAGGCCGCATATCCAAAAGTGTCATTACCCCTATTCGACGGCCCTGCCAATCGCGGGACAATTTTCGATTATAAGTGGGGGAAGCTGAATTACGACTTCGTTGGCAGACAAGTAGGCAGTACCGGATTAACGGAGTATGCATTAAGTAAACTGAGCTAGGGCATCACATCTTAAGGGCACCGAATCCAAATTTCTATCATGCATGAGATGTGCTCTCTCCTTTCTTCGATCTCTCAAAGTAAATAAAAATAAATAAATCATAAAATTAAGTGTCACTTTTATTTGAAAGTCTGCAGGTTTAGAACATCTAATTCGCACGCTAAATGTTAATTACATTATCCCGTGTAACCTACAGCTGCAGCTGCTTGCTGGAATTGCATGGCCTCATTCCAACCCCTCGTTTTTCTAAATAGCAGCAAATTTTATTATATTTCATTAGTTAGGTCAATGTATTGCAATTTCAATGGTTTATGCATTTTAAAAAATTATATTTTGAATATCAATGATATCGGTAACGACCCGTACGTCAGAAACAAATTTAACAAGATACATTTATATTTACTTACTGGTTTCGTGCGCAGTCGATTATGCTTGCTTTGGTTAGAAAAAAAGTAGAATTAAGAAGTAAACTACCTATTAATTTATACATAATTTACGTAAAGTTAAAGAATAATACTTTTTGATCGACTCCAATAATGAAATTCTCTGTTTTAAACAAATTCAAGGTTCTACATCTGCAGATACATTTTATCTAACTAATTTCAGTTATTATCTATTTAGTAACAATTAAAAATCAAGAAAACCTTCAGATTTTTATAGGACACTTTACTCAATAAATAAATTAAATAAAGCAACGATCCAAATTTTGGAATGTTTTATAATCCGTCTGTCTCCATTTGTGGACGCGCATCACATAAACACGATTTGCTTAAATGATTACTCTAGATGATAATGTTACGCCTTAATAGATGTAATAAAGATAATACACTTTATACAAATTTTAGAGGTTTTATAATATGTTTAATCACGGTACGATGCCCTGGGCCACTAGCTAAATAGAATAACTTAAATTGCGATTTCATGTAGAGCAATCGGGAATACAATTATATGTAAAATGCAATAAGGATACATTTTGTACTGAATGTTTGTTAATAGAATTAATTTATTAAAAAAAGTTTCGAAAGCTTATTAAAAAATGTTTGTTTTTACTTTCTGGATTAAATAATGAGACGTTAGCAGTAAACTGGTCCACAAAAAATGGAATTGACCAAAATTTTACAACACTCTGAATAACGTAAAAAAACTAACAACTTCATTTACAACATCAGAAAGCACACACCAAAGGGCCTACTGCTATATTGAGTACTTTAATAAAAAGTTAAAGACGGTAGATGACATATCCGCAGATGGCATGCCAAAAGAAGAAACCAGAAGAGAAAATTTAACAAATAAATTACAGAAATTAATATATGTATTATGTTGTTCCTGCAGAAAAGCCATTAAAATATTATAAACATAAAAAGTGACATATATTTCTCTGCCTAATGGTATCAGCTGCACTAGAGAAGGGCCTTTTTTCAAAAATAATAACTAAAAGGCAACAATGGGACGTAATACACTGTCAATATTCCGAATCGGTATGGGATTTTAGCGAAATATTAATTTAGACAGTATTACTCGCGAATTTGCTCTCTTATAAAGTAATAATTTAATGCTAGATTATTCCATTAAATATAATTGTAGCAGTACTAAATAAAAGAACTTTTAATATTTTTCGATTTTAGGGTTTCGTACCTGAATAGGAAAAGAAATGGAATCCCTATAAAATCATTCATATGTTCTTTCGTCTGTCCAGCCGTCATAACCGTTTTCTCAGAAATTCCTTAAAAACATGAAATTTAGCATTATTATGAAATATAGTATTCCACAGTTCATTAATAAAGAACGTGTTTATTACTCACACAGGTGATTGACAATTGTCAACCGTTTCAAAAAAAAAATGACTTTCAAAGTTGCGAGTTCAACGAAAAAAAAACATTATTGGTACACTTCAAATTGATGCACAAAATCACCTGAATAAAATACAATTTGAATAAAATATACTTTCTTTGTTACACTTGCACATGCAATAGAAATTTTAGAGACAGCACATGAAGTACTCGATATTTCTTTTTATTTTTACTTATTACGTAATTTACCACAGGTGAATCAATTAAATGAGTAAGTTATAAAAATCCCAAACCTCTTTTTTAGAATTTTGCACGAGTTAGTTCTACTTGTAGAGATATTATTGAAAATGACAAAAAAAGATGTTCTCTCTCTTTCCGCCCATCTTTGAAATTGCAAAATTCGAAACTATTGAAACAAAACAACGTAACTAGAAATTTATTTAAAATTTGTGAAAAATATATCAGCAATATATTTGCACGGATTGAAAAATAATATTAATATTTGTCAATAATTTAATAAAAATATTACGTAACCTTATTTGCCGTGTGCGAACTACAGAGCAGATCATTTAGTATGATCTGTGCTACAGAGAACGTAATCGACCGTAGCGCTCGTTGTAGCAGAAATAGAAATAGAGTTATAGATAATATGAATTATCATAATGTAATTTGCTTACGTATATTATAGGTGGTCTGGTCCTAATAAGGGTAAAAATTGTTTTTCAAGTTTTTGACAGGGTACCATCTCATTTGATTTTCTACCCTAAAAAGCTATTTCAATAGTTTTTCAACTTTGTTTGATAATATTTAGGGGGTGTTTGAATTTCAATAAGGAAAAATTAAAACACTGTATTACACACTAACTTGTATTTTTATATAAAACATTTACAGGCAAAATTAATGTTTAGATTACAAATAAGGATACTTCTTAACATTAAAATCATTTATAATCAGGATACAAGTATTGATTTTTTGTATCAGAATTTTTCTTCCTGTACTATTTTACGAACAAAATCAAATATTGATTTTGCTTTTCATCAAATAGGAAAATCTTCAAGCAATACATAGCTTTAGCCATTCATCTAGCACGATGAAGACCAACAAGCCTTCTAAATGAAACTGGACAATATATATATATATATATATATATATATATATATATATATATATAACTGTGTTATAATCGCTTACCAAGACCATTATATGGACCAAGCGATTATCCCACTACAGATTCTAACATAATTTCCATTATATGATGGCGAAAAGCTTGCCAAAGCATATCTTTCTACATTTTCTGCTCCATAAGAACACGAGCTCCATTTCTCAGTTTGGTGTTTTTGCAGCTGTAGTGTCAAAACCAAAACATTTCATTTTATCGCTCAAGCCTCATGAATTTATTGTTTCATAAACAGCTGACCACATTCTTTACCCGTTCTATGACCCACATTCTTTACCCGTTCTATTAGAATCGCTAGAAGCTGATACCAAAATTGGCAAATCATGTACAGTTTTATGACCATTTATATCTTCCAATCAACTTGCTATCCCAATGAATTTTTAATGGCGAATCAGGTTTGAACTCGCTTTTAAGAAACTTTGCTATAGATTTTCGGTTTTTCAAACGCTATCAACTAACAGAAGATCTATTAACATTAAATTCTGTAAGGTTACATCCTACACTTTTCAAAGTAGATGCTACAACCGCAACAGCCTTTCTGTCACTTAATTTAAAGACATCAAGGCTAGCAGTTTAGTGGCTATTAATTATGTATTTTAGCATTTTTGGGCAGTTACGTTTTTGAAGATTCTGATAAGACTTCGAAATCAGATTGACTGTAGTGAGCTAGTGAGCCTTTCTGTATGCTATTTCATTTCAACATAGGCTAATAAACATACGAGAGTCATTAAGCCAGATTCATAGCTAGAGTGGCCATACAATGTTTTTTTCTAAATGTTTGACTTATGATAGCGACCTCTATAACCTTTCAAAAAATAAATTAAAAACATAATTATTAATATTTTTAGAGTAGGGAATTGTATACGAGGTGCCTAGTAAATGTTTGAAAAGTCGAAAAATAAGGACCACCCAAGTGAGGCTGTATTATTTTAAAGATAATCGAGAAGTGACTTTAAGGCAGTAACCTCGAATGAAAGCAACAATTGTCGTATTTGTCGCTTCTACAATATTGGTTTATTGAGATAATTTGTCACGACTCATTAAAACGACATAGGTGTATTCTAGGACATGTTAGTTTACAACAAGCTAGTCCTAAAGTTACTGGACCCTTAAGTGTCATATTTATCATTGGTACTCAATTCAATTATTTATATTAAATAGATCTCATGTTGTTTACTTCTAGACTACATGTATTTTGTAAGGGACGGAGGAAGCAAGGGCGTTAGAAAGTATTAGAGAAGTTCTTTTTTGTATTTAAATTTTTAATCACATAAACATATGACATTTAGTGATTATATTTTTAAGCCGTGTTTTAATTTACAGGCAGAAACCAAATAGACCAACTAAAGTGCATGTCAAATGGTAAAAGAATAGAAGACACTGCCTACTTTACACGGTTTTTATACCCCAGCCAAATTTGTTAATTTATTGTGTATTTAGGTAAGATTTATTCAGGAAAAATAATAAAAATAATCTGTTACATCTGGTTTTCGAAATATTTATTTACTTGAAAATTGAAAAAATCGGCATACTAGTACAAAATTAAAATTAAAAATGGCTGATTTTTGCCTTTTTTTATATTTGCTCGCATCGGTTTCTCTTATAATGGACCAACAGTAATCCCCTAACATGTTTTCTTCCCAAAATCCCTAATGTCGTTCTTCGAAAATCTTTAAGTCTTGGTGAAAAGGTTCCCCTTGTTCGTCACTCATGCTTCCTAAGTTTTCTGGAAAAAAAAACTCATATGCGAGTGGAGAAAATGAATCTTCAAGGACATGTTGACACACATCTGTTGAAAATTGTTCAATAAATCAGCAACAATTTGTTCATCATGTTCACTTTTTTTATTTCCTAAAAATTCCTCCGCGACTGTCTTAAATGATTTCCAAGCCGCTTTTTCATTAATAGATAAAAAGTTTTCAAATACAGGATCTTTCATAACTTTACGTATCTGTGGGCCAACAAATATTACCTCTTTCAGTTTTGCTTCAGTTATACTTGGAAAGATTGTTTGTAAATATCGGAAAGCCTCACTGTCTTTGTCAAGCGCCTTGACAAAGTTTTTGATAAGTCCCAATTTGATTTGTAAAGGGGGTAGGGTAATATCTTTTGTATCTACTAACGACTCGTGTTTGACGTTTATTTTCCCTGGAATATACTCGTTTCGAATAGGCCATTCGTTTCTTACATAACGGTGTTGTCTTGCTCTACTGTCCCACAAACAAAGGAAACAACAGTATTTTGTGTAGCCACCTTGCAATCCCAATAATAAACCGATGACTTTGAGATCGCCGCACACTTTCCATTGGTGTTCTTTATACTTTATTAAATTTAATAAAGTGCACATCGTTTCATAGGACTCTTTACAATTCACTGCATGGTCAATTGGTATAGACGGTTTCTTATTTCCGTTGTGTAATAATACCCCTTTTAGGCTATATTTCGAAGAATCGACGAAAAAGCGCCACTCGGTTTTGTCATACTTTTGGTTCATTACTTTAAAAAATCCCGGGATGTCAGTGCAATAACAATAGTCACCTTCTCTTTTGAAAAATTCTGCGTAAACTTTGCTTCTGTTTCTGTATAACGTAACTTTTGTGTTTAACTGTAATAAATTCCATTGTTGCAAGCGAGAACCAAGAAGTTCTGCTTTAGATCTTGACAATTTTAAATCTCTTATAAGATCATTTAATTCGGCTTGATTAATTAGATGTGGAGAGTTTTCTTGAACAAACAACTCGACAGAATCACTAGAAATCGATTTGACTTCAACATCACTTTCATCGTCTTCCGCTTGTAAATTTGAACTCGAACTACCGGGACAAACTGGATATGGCAGATCCTTCGAATGTAAAATAGGCTTAGTAACAGACGCAACTTCGGCATACATAATATTCTGTTTATTTTTTGTATTGTATCCCGCCGTCTTTGTAACACAAAAGTAACAGTCATTTTCATGGTTACTGGGTTCTCTCCATAGCATTGGTGAACCAAATGGAAGATGTACGTTTTCTCCTGATTACCACTGGAGTAAAACGATTCTACAGCTTTCGCAAAACACATGTGGCACCCACTTTTTATCTTGGTTTGTAACAGAAAATCCAAAATAATGAAGATATGCACTTTTTAACGCAGCTACAATGGGTCTTCGCTTTTTTGAAAATATAAACTGTCCACAAACGTAGCAAAAACGATCAGAACTGTGTCTACACTGTCTACTCGACATTTTTATTTAATTTAAAACAAAATAGTTGCCGTTTGAAGCGAATTAATGAACATTAAACTGACGTCAACATTGTAGTGTACTTGAAAAAAATAAATTTTTGTAGAAATAAATTGTGACGTGATAGAATATTTTTGCTGATACTTTTAGGTTTAAGGAAGGTAGTTTAACATATTTACATACATTTCTTTCGGGGTATATAAAATAAGTTGAAATTTGTAAAGTAGTATTTGCTGACTCACGAGTTATTTGCTATCTCGATAAAGCGGCATGTGGAAAATAAAATCATTGTACGTAGCCGTTCCAGTTAGTTGACCTGATCAGTGAATGAAACACTAATTAATATGCTAATAATACTAACGATATAATAATATGTTATTGTTGTATAGTCGTAATTTTAATAATACAATATAAATAAAATTGGTTGCCAAACAAATATTGAACATATATTAATCGAATATTGAACATATATTAATCACACAACAAGCGGCGTCGCTAAGCATGGATTAGTGATTTTACGGCTACTAAATGTCCGGTCTCGAGCAGCGGGGTTTTGTAAATGCGTCCTAAATTTAAGGCGTGCAAATACAATTGACGCGCCTTCAAAGTTGCGGATTAATACGAACACTAAACGGTACTGATGTCACGCACCCAGCCAATATTTAAATATTCTTAAATCTGCAACGAATCCTCTTAGTGCGAATTCTACTCGTACTTAACGAGGTTCTATTTTCTTTTATTGAAATAATACAGGAATGTTACAAAAAAGTGACACCACAGATTGAGATTACTTAGGGCATCGAAATCACTTGACCTGGTACTGCAATTAGGCAATGGTCGGCATTTTATGAATCTCGACTCAAAGCTGAGATACAACAGGATTAAAATGCAAGTGGGCAATGGTCGATAACCCCCGGAAAGAGACTACAATTCTCAGCTCTAAAATTATGACAGAGTGGGCAATGTTAGACAATCTTGTGGGGAAACAGTTTGAATATCAGCTCTAAGCTAAAGTACGAGCATGAAGAGTTAAATGGACAGAAAATATTTTATTTTGGTTTTCCGAAAAATATCGGATTACTCTGAGGCTGTAATAGGCCTATGTGGATTAGTGTCTTTGGAATTACATTATCTTATGAAATAATACACATAGGAAACGTGAATATAAAAGTGGCCATAGTACATTTGACGTCACTTTCTAATTTGCAATTTATTTTGAGATGACATAACTGATAGATGAAGATGTTAACGAAAAAATAAGAAAAACATCATAAATCTCGAAATCAAAAACAGCACAACCTGATTATTATTAATTCTTAAAAATATTTGGTTTTGTTCAAATTTTAAGTGAAAAAATACTTTCTAATTTTTTTGAAACAACGTGGACATTTCTATACCTTTCCCCAATGTACTGAACACAAATCATGGCACTGATATCAGTCTTTTTTTCTATTATTTTAATTTTCTGTTGGTCTCATATTCACACGCTCGCCCGAATGTCTCGGCCATAGACAAGCACATATTCGGCGTGAATTGTTTCTGGTCGAAAATAGGATAGGTTGTGAATGTTTTTGTGGCAAAGAAACATACTAAAACTATTTATTTGGGACTATAAATCGGCAACGTCGATATCATATTTTTAACGGTAAAATATTTTGAATGTTGTTATCGTTGAATGTTGGTATCTCACGTTCGTACATTTTCGCCAGCTTTGAAGTTTATTTAATATTTAATATACCATATAGATGTGCAATGAATTTTAAACTAGCGGATTTAGTTTTGAGATTTAATTATATCGTATTTTTTAAAATTACGTAGTTAAAATTAGTGAAATGGATTAGTAATGATAAAATAGAAAGTTTATTTTGTATTGTTAGTAGACAATTGTAAATATTTAATCGTAAACACTGCATAATAATGTTGCTCTCTGCCCCGAAATCAGTATAGATATGAACATCAAGACCGACCCGGTACACATTACTTCAGCGTAAATATTTTCGAAAAATAAACAATTTTTCGTGGCATTGCATTTAGATATGAGATCAAGGAGATATGAACCACAGTCTAGATGACTACGGACGAGAGCGTTAAATATTAACTTTAATGTGGTAGGGTTGCGAGCCCCACCACATTCCAGAAAGTGCGCAGAGAATATTCACATTAGCCTGGCATCTGGAGATGACATATTCAACGCGAATGTTCCAGGATAATTCTAAACCTATGAACATACCTAAATATTTGGTATTGGAAAGAATAGGAATCGAGGAGGAATTATAATAAATAGATAAAGGTGGAGTAATTCTCCCTTTCGAGAAGACCACCACAGCGCTTCTGGAAGGTGATAGATCCATACCATGAGAGTTAATCCATTTCTTTACGTTAAGAAAGACAGAGTTCAAAGCATTTTCGTCAACCATTATTGACTTATCAGAATAATATAAAAGCAGATCATCAGCGTATTGCAAAACACGACAGAAGGGACTGTTGAGTGGGTCTTATAGGAGTAAATATTGAAAAGTTAGGGACTTAAAACAGAGCATTGGCGAAGACCCCTTTATATGGCTCTTGTTAAGGCGGAGGGGGATCCGGGGATCTAAGAATAATAAATCTTTCTAAAAGAGAATTGAGGAGGAAATTTGTAATTTTGATCGGAATCCCAAGATTATGAAGAATTTTCTTAAGGATTGGAAGGTTTACGTTATCGTAGGCAACGAAAAAAGCAACAAAAAAGCAGCAACGAAGAACTCTTGCCGAGAGAAGGCAAATCTGATGTCAGTGGTCTCTTCTGAAGCTTGGAAAATTGGAATGGTGTTCTATAAACCATTCCAAAAGATGCTTAATTAAATGTTCCGTAATGTTCGCTAAAACAGGAGAAAGGGCTATGGGTATGTAGGATAAACCTACATCTTTATGAAGTTTGATAATGGAAATTATTATTTGAGTTTTCCATGACTTTAGAATTTAACCTGATTTGAACACACGGTTAATGAGGGATAGAAGATACCAACAGGTAGATGGTAAAGTATTTTTCACCATTGAATATGACATTCCGTCAATACCAGAGGAAGAATCCTTAAGATGATGCAAGGTGAAATCCAATTCATTAATAGAGAAATCTTCTTGTAAAAAATAATTGGCGCTAGTAAAGTTATATCTGAAAGGTAATTCATCTAAATTTGGGACGGATGGGGGAGCAAGCTTATTTGAAAATTGATCTACTCAATTCGCGTGTACAGATTTGGGAAGATCAGGCTGAAAAATAGACCGAACGCGTTTTATATTAGACCAGACGACACGAGAGGGAGTAAAGGGAGTGACAGAATTTCTTCCAGTCTTTCCTATTGTTTTAAGGAGAATTCGTTTAGTCTGTGCTTGGGTCTTTCGAAACAAGAGGAAGTTTAATTCCGAGACATTCGATTTATATATCGCTTCAGCCTCTTTGCGGGTTTTAACCGCTGCGGAGCCGTCTCCATCCCAACAGGGGGGGAGAAGGTCTGTAGTGGTGGTCAAATCTCTTAAGTGGGATAAAGTGCCGAACGGATAGGTCTATAGCCCTTACAAATTGGTCATAGCAAAACTCAATGCTATCCAGATCCACTAGAGGGAGGGAATCCACTTCGACATTGACGAAAGTGCGGAATCCCACCCACTCTGCCCTATGTAGGTTGTATTTTTGAAGAGGGTGAATTTTTTCAATATTTAAATTTAAACGAGGGAAAGAAACCAAAATGGGGAAATGGTCGATTACAAAAGACTCAGAAAGAATATTCCAGGAAGCTAAGGATGCCAAAGATGAAGAGCAAAGAGAGATATCTACTGAGCTCGGGTTCTGAAATAGGACAGGAACTCGTGTTGGAGAACACAGGCCAAAATCGCCCTGGAGTTCCACCAAGGAGACCCTTAGAGGGTTGCTTCGAGTGGAACCCCAAGACGGACGATGGGCATTAAAATCTTCTAGAATAATATATGGGCCAGGAATTGAAGTTAAAATATCCCGTATTTCTAATGCTACGGAATATGTCGGAAGAGGGACATATATAAAGAGGATGGTGATATCTTTGACTCTCGCAGCAACAACATTAAATTGACAACTGTAAATTATACCATCGACATGGTAATTTTTTAAAGCGAAGCCAAATTTAATAGCATGAAATGAGAATCCGGAATTGGGCTGGGGTTCTTTTCTTTGAACGTGGACAATAAATGGTCCAACGGCGCCAGAAGCATATAAAAGCCCCTCGAAAGAATTCGGAGGGAGGAAGGAGATGTGATCGAGGGTAAGTCTTGCGAGGGATTGTATCCTCTGTTTCGGTGCAGGAAGAGTCAGAATGATGGAGTAAAGGAATATTTTTAAGTTAATTTTTTTTTGCAGTTAGTTCTTTTATAATTTTTGGGTTTTCGTTTTAATTCCTGTTGAAAGTCCATTACGGTAACAAAGCTAGTTGGGGAAGTAGAAGAAGCAAATTCATTATTAGAAATAGGCAATTTATGGTATGGTGGTTTAGGTGGAATAACTGAATCCATTTTCACAAAGCTGAAGCAGATTCAATTTCGTAAAAACGAATAATGCAAAAAAATAAACAAAAGAAGAAACTTATCGAACAGAACACTGAATGAATATAGCTACGGTCAAAAATTAAATCTATTATTTAAAATATAAATAATACAAATAGTCAATAACTTATTGCAACAAAATAGACTAAATACAACAAAAATAATAAGGAAATAATAGAGCTGTGAAAAACCGTTCGACGGTTTCTATGGTAATTAACATAAGTATCCATGGCTGCATATTATTTATGACACAGAACATAGAGTATTAATCTATGATTTATGAAATATCTATGCTGGACGTGTATTTTGTTTGATATTTACAAATTATTCTAAACTTCTAAGATAACATGCTACACTTGTAATCCGTTGTTACTTCTGCTGACGAACACTTTTCCTATCAATTTTATTTAATTAGTTTTGCTCTTTGTATTCTTTTATAATAATGTCGGAGTACGATCAAGTAAAGAGAGGAAAGTTAATTTTGAAAGGAGATAAACCAAAGTAAGTTATAATAAATAAATATATATTTATAGAATTAAGAGTTATTGAGGTTTCTTTGTAAAATATATTTTTTCAGACCTAAAAAGCGAAAGCACAAAAAGCACCACAAAGATAAGAATGACATTTCAAAAGTAGACGATGATAGTATAAAACACGGTGGATGGTGGAGAGTGGAGAAGATTGAAGATGTTACTGGGTGTTTAGCTATTGAATTTGGGCAAAATACTTACATCTCAGCTTTAGACAATGGTCTTTTCACGTTAGGAGCCCCGCATGATGAAGGTGATGGCCCATCGCCAGAGGAAATATTTACAGCATTTCCCGCCGGCGAGAATAAGTTTGCGTTGAAGTCTGGCTATGGAAAATATTTGGGTGTTACAAAAGATGGAGTTGTGGTTGGACGAGCTGATGCAGTCGGGCCCATGGAGCAGTGGGAAGCAGTGTGGCAAAATGGTAAATCATGAGATGTTTCAATTAACCTAAAAAACTACTTTTTTGTATCTTAGCACTAATGGAAATTTCACTTGTTTTTTTTTATTTAACAAACGTAATATTTAACTAAATTATTAGTAGCTCGTTAGAAAAATTAAATTGAAAAGTGCTCTTTCTATGATGAGGCTGCTGTCAAACATGGAATTTATAAGCTCTCTGTAATTCTTTTAGCTTATTTAAATTTTTTGTTTTTTTTTATATAAATCTGTGTTTATATGTTCAGAGTCTAGTATCACTATGAATGGTAATTAAATAAAAAAAATGATGAGACATAGGTAGCCATTCAAAAATGCAGTTGCGTGGGAACAATATTACAAATAAATTTTTTATCATAAAATAATCATGTACGACTAATAATTTTGTGAATTATGTAATTTTTAATGTTTATTCTTTCATTTATTAAAAAATACAGTGAATGGGTACAGCAATACATGTTATGCCAAATGTTATGAATGCTATATGTATGTTATCAAATTATATTACTATTTATACATATTTCAACCTTGTATCTTTAGCCTTTTTATAATAATCTTGAAAAATGACCTGAAAAAAAAAGAATTTTCTAAACTATTATTTGTCCAAAGCTTATAAAGCTAAGGAGATGATTACAAAATGTAACGCTAGATAACATTGAGAGGTGTATTATGTATTATTTCTTAATTACGACTTTAGGTATGTTTTTTAAATAATTTTTTTTTTGAGTTCCCTTCAATATTATTTTAAAGAAAATATGTTATTAATTTAGCTTTAACAATTATTTTACGCACCTCAGTTATAGTTTTAGTATATTATAATGAAGTTTTGTAAATCAGTATGCGTTATTAACCTAAATAGTAATTATTTTTTATGAGACTTAAAAACACAAACAATTTTATCTATAGGCATCTGCATAATTTACCTAGGTACACAATCATAATAAAAATATGATATTTGTATTGCATTTTAGCATTACAAATAGCTTTATATAATTATTCAGTTAATTAATTATTGTCTTCATTTGATTCGTCAGTTATTATGTAGCTTCTTTGACAAAGAAAAAATGCATCATCTGAACCATTATTCTCTTCATGAAATTTAGAGAAATTCATTGAGGATGGTAGTAGCCTTGAGTAGCTCATTTCTAACTACTTATACTAGCGTTATTCACAACTTGCCTTTTGTCCGTTTTCTGGACCTTTTTCTCTTTCTTGAGGTATTCGTCCATGACAGTATTTTTTCCAGAGTGTCGGTTAAAATTCTTTTTTTTACAGATTTTCTTCCTCATTGAATACTTTTTCTGGGTTTGCTTTAAGGAAAGATCATACTAGTTCTGAAGTTATATTTTCTAGATTATACAGATCTATTGAATTATGCGGCGTTGAATTTGGATTTTGTGTTGCTTTGGGCTGACTTAAATTAATAGAATTAAGCCTCATTAAATCATATGCTGGGATTTTATTTGATGTTCACATACTGAAAGTTGATTTCTGTAGAATGATCCGTTATATGTTCCTAATATTGGAAATCTTCATCTGAGAATATATTAGAAATATAATTAAAATATTTAAAGGAAGGACATATTCTTGTTATGTTTTCACACTTAATAATATTATTGGTTGTAAAAATAATGATGACATATTTCATGAAATTTATTCATGTTCCTCAAAAACAAATCAAACTCAGATGCAACTACTCAGGTGATAGAGCAATTGTTTACTATGAAAGAACGGGGAATTCTGAAATAATTCAGTCCTATATGCCATTACTGAAAAAAGCTAATAGCTTGCACTATGCGAGTGCAGGAAGTATGAAAAAGCAAGTCTTCCCAACTAAGTACAACATGAAATAATCATATTGCAATGGAAAAGGAACTCAGTATCCATTAAACAATCGGAATATAAATTTTATTAATAATTCTCTTTTGTACTGTAAAGAATGATAATCCAGCTTACTCGGAAGAAAATCAATGAGAAATAGTAAAGAAAGTGACTATATCTTCTCGACAACAGCTGGATAGTTTATACCTATTAATATCTAACTGTTGATGATTGAAAAAAATTCTAGTGCTTGTACATAGGGCGCGCGGTATAAAATAACACTCATAAATGCAAAATTAAATTATTTGATAATTAATAATTCTATTCTAGGTAAAACTGCAATACTGAGTACATTAGGAAAATTTGTTTCTGTACAAAGTGATGACGACTCCATAGTGGCTGAAAACAAAACAGCAACGGAAAATGAATTTTGCACTATCAGGTCACTAGCTGTACGAGAGATTGATACATCAACACATATACCTGAAGAAGAAAAAGGGAACTTACAAGAAGTAGAAGTGAACTATGTGTACGTTAAATGTTCAGTTCATTTTTTTTATTACATAGGAAATATATTTAATCACAATAGTATTCATTTGTATAAATAGTAAATAATAATTTCTACTGTATATTAAACATTAGAATAGGTATTTTCTATTGAGACTATTGACTTTGTTGAGTTTTTTATTGAGAGTTAATATCCTGCCCGTAATATAAGTAGTTTAAATTATTTACACTAACCACTTGCTATAAAAAGGACCCCAAAAATTAATAGCGTCTTAAATATTACTCTAATAGAATATGCTTAGTTAAGTAAAAATAAAATATATCTAGAACATATAATGAAAGAAATCTATACATATATATATATATATACATATATATATATATATGTATATATATATATGTATATATATATATATATGTATGTGTATATATATATATATATATATATGTGTATATATATATATATATATACATATATATATATATACATATATATATATATATATGTACATATATATATATATATATATATATATATATGTATATATATATGTATATATATATGTATATATATATATGTATATATATATATGTATATATATATATGTATATATATATATATATATATATATATATATATGTATATATATATATGTATATATATATATATATATATATATATATATATATACATATATAAACCTATAATCTTTTAGTAATAAATTTTTCTTAAAAGCATGTTGCACTAATTTCAAAATGTGAAGTAATTTCTACATAGCTTATTGCAATAGCAAAGCTGTCGACAACATTCGTTCATAATATAATTAATACAAAAAGCTAATTCCCATTTTACTCATATATTCTTTTAACACGTAATATTGAAATCTGTCTATTGTTTTTTACAGGAAAAAGTTTCAGAAATTTCAAGATAAAAGATTAAGAATAAATACTGGTGATGCATCAGAATTGAAGAAAGCTAAATTAGAGGGTTCTTTACATGAAACTCTTCTGGACAGACGAAGTAAAATGAAAGCAGATAGATATTGTAAATAAAAAATTTAATAAATATTGTGCATTATTAATTTGTCCATTGGATCAATAAAGCCACCAACTTTGCACATTACTTATTCATATGATAGGAGATATTAATAAGAAAAAATGGTCAGAGAATACGTCTATCTATTTTCCTGCAAATGTACTGCCTTTGTGTATTATGTTAGATAGAATTACACTTAAACTAGTTCATATTATATAATTCTGGAAGAAAATATACTAACTTGTAGATGATATATGATCTAATATTTTTAAGATTTTTCTGTGTCCACTAATTGTTTATTAAAAAACCGGAACCATCTCAGTAAAAATAAACTTCACAAACAAAATTAACATATTTGCATAGGTTCTGCTTTCATAAACACCATCGCAACAGCTATGTACATGAAGGATATTTAAAAATTGAACCTCATAGTGGTGAAAATATTACAATGAAATAATAAGCTTCTGATTACTTCAAGAAATGTTTTAGATTCAAAGGTATATATTATAAGACCAGAGTTTTAGATTAAATATTTTATCATATTTTCCTGTTTAATGTAATTAAATTGCAACATTACATCGAATGTAAAATTTGATATTTTTCCATTTATCCAATTGGAGAAATGCAGGTAACTTACTTATAAAGCAATATTAAGCACTATTGTAATGTTTTAATAAGAAAGGAATACCACAAACATCTATACATTAAGCTTTTGGTTCAGAAATATAAAATTACCCACCTCAAATAAAGAGACTCCATACCAATAGTATTAACAAAATTATAATTAATTTCTTAATATCCTTTAATTTTTGATGACTAATTCTTCAAAAGCTTTTTTTACGTTATAGTAAGGCAATCTGATATGTTTATTTTTCTAATATTGGCTCACCAACATGCTATTTTTACAAATAGCATTTACTTAATTTAAATATATAATTTGTTTTAATTACAAAGTGATTAAAAGACATACAAGTTTATAATGTTAAAAATTTCTTCCAATTACTGCTATACAAAAGTTCTCATTTCATAAAATCATTAAAGATAAGATAAAAATAGGATAGGTCTCAGATAATTTTGGAATTTTTAAAATTTCTTATTTAAAATTAATTATTCAATAAACTATTTGCTTGGCAAGGTTTTAATGTGGCTGCTAGTGATCGATAAAATCAAGTGAGGTAACTTTAAGGTGGTGGTCATCGAACTTTTTCATGTAGTTGCTGCTTCACAGCGCTGGAAAGATCATAGGATGATAGTTTAGGGAAACAAGTTGGAGGTACCATTAGCCGAAAAGTGGGCCATCCTCATTATTATAGAAAATAGTAAGTTTCATCCACAGGGATGATCAATATGAGAACGTCCTACCTAAGTGTAACAACAACAGATTCTCAAGTTACCATCATGGACTTCATGATTATGGACAGTAAATGGCGATCAATGGTGCTCAACAATAGTTATATATAAAATTCATTTTTGCACTTTTCCTTACCTCAATTGAAATTTCTCTTGATTATATCTATGTAATGTACACAACACAGAAAATGATAAAAATGAGTTATATGAAAATTATCAGTCGCTTCGTAAAAAATCTTCGTCAAACATTGTCAATAAAAAAGTTTATGTTTCTTATCAAGAACTATGCTTCAAATATACTGTTTGATGCGCAGAATCATATAAATGAACAGACGTTTTCTTTGTTACACCTATATACGTATAGATATTTGTATACACTTGTATATATATATAAACACACACATTTGTGTGTACATATATATATATATATATACACACACGAGAAGTTAAAAAAAAACTGAAATTGTAGACTTGATGTAATAGACATCATCACTAAATTTTTTTCCACGAAGCTCCTTTTTCATTTTTTGGAAACAAATACTAATCTTAGAGGGCCGACCAACTCTGGGACTGTAAGGTTTGTGTTACAATATTTGAAAGCCACACTTGTGAAGGGCAGCCATGGTAACATGGTTCTTGTGTACAGTTGCATCATGCAAAAGCAGCACAACTTGCTTATTTCCCTCACATTTTCTCCTTCAATACATTTTAAGTTGTTCCAGTAGACCAAAGTAGCACTCTCCTGTTATAGAAACTAAGTGTGTTTCTATAACAGGAGAGTACTATGCTTTGAAGTCAAGGAGAAAGATACCCTCGTGTGTCCCAGAAAACCCTCGACATGATTTTTCCGGCCTATTGCGACACTTCGAACTTCTTAGAGAGTGGGATACCCTTTTTATGGCACTGCATGGATTCAGGCTCATGATAATGAATCCGTATTTCATTACCCATAAAAATTCAGCTCAAAATTTCATCCTTTTCACAGAGGTTCAAAAAGTTGTTTAAACACTCGATATGTTGCTTTTGCAACAATGTGAGCGTTCACCATCCATCTTGCGCTGACGTTTGACATGCCAAGATAGTCATAAATAATATTTAAAATGGTTGTAGGAGATACTCCAACCATTTTTCCTGTTTCCTTTAATCGGGCATCTTCAATAAAAGTTTACAACAATGTCTGAGAAGGTGGCCTCGATCAACCGTCCTGAGGTTGGGTTGTCTTTGATCAAATCTCCTCCTTATTTGAAAAGATTATGCAATTTCAAAATCATGATTTTACTAGAGCAAGAGTCCCCATAAACCAATGTTTAATGTAAAACCAATTGTCTACTGTTTATTTAACTTCCCAAGCAATGTGGAGTATTGTTTTTGCAATTATGCTTGTCTATTGTTACAATAATCAGTAGAAACAATTGTTTTCAAATTTTTAAACTTCTGTTGAAGTCTAGGAGTATAGAAAATCTAGGAGTATACAAAATCATCGAATTCTCAATTATTATTTTAGTATTAATATCCCAACGTTCTGGAATGTAATAGTATATACTATTACCTTCTAATATATATATTTTTGGAATTAAAATTTTGCACTAAATGGTATTTTTATAACGCGCAAACTAGGAACTAATGAGTTTGGGTTCAAAGTCAGTGTCGGGATCCTTTTTTGTTATTAAAGGTAAAAAATATCATTTATTTAAATAATACAAATGAAGAAATCTTCTAAGCTTTACCACTTCTTTATTAAAAATTCTTTAGATCTTCAGGGATGATAACAAAATATCTACTTGTACAGCATTTAAGTTATAACAATTACAACATGTGTGTGTGCGTGCATAGGGGTTATAACTTTAATGGTGTAAAGTAGACAAGCTGTTCCATTCTGCAAATATTTTCACTAGTTCGTCATCACAATATAAGCTCTCCATTTGTACAATGTTGAAGGGTTATTCCCTTAAGCATTCTGTTGCTTAAGGGTTAATCCCTTAATAAAAAATAATTAATGTTAACTTTGAATTCTCTCTGATATTATTTTTAACATTTTTCCATTTTCAATCTTAACTTTTTTTTTTTGTGTTGCGTAATGTTATTGTTATTATTATCTTTATTCTACACTACCCTGTAATTTCTTTATAATTATTATGTTCTACTATTGTTGCCATTTAATGTTAATCAATTATTGTATCTACTTTTAATCTTCAATTTTTTTTTTATTACTGTTATATGAAAATGCTAAAAGACCAGTATTTCGATGTGAGAATGTTAGGATAAAGAGAACTCTACATGGGAATAAATAAAGTATGCTTCTCTTTGGATCTCCTCAAAACTTCTATACTTGCACAAATCATTATTTATGTGTTGTGTAAATATTCAAGTTTCCTGTTTTAAATGTTTTCATAACAATTATCTTTGTGGTTCCTGTACATAGTCAAAATATTTCTAACACGTATATTTTTCACTTTAAACCATATCTAGGTATGTACTAAATCACATAAACACTGATGCGAAATTACATTTTTATTAAAAAATTAAAAAAGAATTCATTAAAAAATAATATTTCTGATTTGTATTAATAAAAATGAAATAATCTTAGTGTACACAAAAATTGTTCTCAAACTAAATTCCCCATGACTCTGTCCAATCTCTAGTAAAGATGAGTTAATTATTTTTTACATTAACATATTTCATATACCTTCTGTATTTGTATTATATATGTATTTATTGATATCACAGTCGATTGAGTATCCATTCATTGATTTTAATAATAGACATTGAGCATACGAAATGTGTCAAATCATATTGCGTTACGTTAAAAAATATATGTATGAGTATAAAGTTATTCACCTTTCTCACACTGTATTTTGTAGTTTAGATTTGTGTTCATTATGCCACGACAATCCCACCGCTTTTTTGACAGATAGTTTTGTTTACATCTTACTTCAGTGGCGCCATCTATGCCTAGTTTTGCGAAAGATTCTGTATTGTTTCTATATAACAATGTACAAGTGGTCAAAAATCCGTTAACATTTGAATCGGCAGCTACATCGAGTAGCGAGGGAGAGGTGAGGCGGGCAAGGTACGGAATGTTAGAGCGGCCGATGGGAATTTAGTGCCATGGCGTCATTCAATGAGAAACAATGTGCGTTCTACGTACGCGAGTACTATCGAAACAACGATTCTTCGACTCTAGCACAACGAAAATTTTGCACTCATTAAAATATACGGCATAAAAATAAAGCTCCATCGATTCAATCAATTAAAAAATGGGTCCAGAACTTTGAAGAAACTGGTTCGACAATAGATAAACCACGATCTGGAACATCACGGAATCCCAAAAACATAGAGCGTGTTAGAACGTCTGTTCGTGAACAAACGGGACTAGAAAAGAATCCTTGGGTAGAATGCGGTTTAAAGATGTTTTGGATATGTTTAAGTTGCTAGACCGCTTTCGAAATTGAAGCATCAAAAACTCCTACATTCACCCAAGGTTACTAGCTTTATCAGAAAGAGGCATTATTGGTCCATATTTTTATGAAGATCAAAGAAACGCTGTTACAGTAAATACAGAGCGGTATATTGCCATGCTACAGAACTTTTTTGCTCCAGCGCTTCAGGATTTTGATGGTTTCAATCAACGATCGTGGTTTCAGCAAGATGGGGCAACAAGCCATACTTCCAACGACTCTTTAAATGCATTCGCGAAATTTTTGGTCTAAAAGTTATACCCAAAAGAGGTGCATTAACTGGCCACCTCCCCCCGGACTTATCCCCAATGGATTTTTTCTTTTGATGATACCTTAAAAGTAAAGTCTTTAACAGCAATCCAGCGACTCTTGGGGAATTAAAGGCTCATATTCGCAAGGAAATGCAAAACATTTCCCGAAACACTTGTCAGTTGTTGAAAATTTCCGCTCCAGGTTGCAGCAGTGTCAAAAAAATTAAAGATCGCATATGGATGATGTGATTTTTATATAGTTTTTTTTTTATCATCGTATGAAATGTTAACAGACTTTTGGACTACCTGCATTTAACATTAATATGAACTTTTACACGTTTGGTTTTTGTGCCATGACTAATGTTGCTGCTCTATTAGAATACGAGTATTTTTTCTTGAAAAAATGTTCTATTAATATAATATAAAATCTTCGCAACGGTTACTATTTTTAATAAAAAATAAAAAAAAAAAAAATTTATTAATAAATAGTACTTATTTGTATTAATAAAAAAAAAATAACCTTTAGTGTATACAAAACTGACCCTAAGATGTGCTTATACATAATCTATAATGGATATTTTTTGTGTGCTTATTTATGTATTGTCAATGATGGAGTTACCTTTTTTCTACGTCCCCGGTGAAGGTGTAAAGTGGAGTTAAATCATTTTTGTGTAGTCGTTTTTCAGTATTTACCATATTTAAGAAGTTGTTTTTTGGAGAACTACAGTAATGCCAATTTTAGATATTACATTTCAAACACCGTTTCGACAAAACTAGAATTGCAGTATGTTATATATGTATAACATGAGCAAAATTTTTTGAGCATTGTTGTAGGTATAGTTAATATATATGTAACCTATTTAATTAGAGGCCTTTAAACTGTATTGTTGATAAAACAAAATGATAAACTGTCAGTCGTAAAGGTCAATAAAACTCATTTCAAATTATACTTTTTTTATTATTATCTGCCATCATACATTTGCAGTTTGATATTTTTACTTAATTCCATCTTCCTATGCGTGCGACACATTTTGATACTGTATTTAACTCTGTTCTTATTATGTATTCCTAATACCCATTCCACAATTTCTCTGTAACTAAGCATAATGAGACCACAAATCCTACCTAGACATATTTATACTTTTACCGATTACCCATATTAAGATTGTTACCAAATTGAAAAATCATACAATTAAATTGAAAAAATGAACGAAACTTCATTCTACCAACACTTTACTGTCCATTAAATAGTGCATTTGATGCTCGTATTTTGTTAAGTATTTATTTAATAATACAATTGAACTCACAATAATTGAACAATCTACATTCATTTTGTATTTGAATTAATCTTCAAAAGATCTTAAATGAATTATTTTAATTATCAACTTTAATTTTGTTAAGAAATATTATTTATTTTGTGAAATTAAACATATCTTGTTGCGTTATAAAAATTTTTTTTACATACTTTTAATAAAATAACTATAGATGAAACATAATTTATGCCTAGAACAATGATTTTATGAAGACTGGAAGATCCAGAGTTGTTCAATAATTATTAAGGAAATTAATTTGCCAAATTTATAAAAATAATGCAATGCAAATTATTTTTCTTTCATTATCAAGAAACTGAAATTAAATGTTTAAATTTTAATTACAAAAATTAATTAATTTAATAATGGTTACAGATATTAAATATCAATATTAGAGTTTGCATAGCACTTTGTCATTTTTCAAAATTTACAGAAGTAGCAGGTAAGGAGATTAATATTAATACCGTTCTTACCACTCTGCTCAGTTTGCATAGCTACTGTAAAGTCTACAGTACAATGAAATTTAAACTCAAAAGCCGATGAATCACTGATACATATAATAAAATTAGAATAATAAATTGCTTTATTATTGAGTTATATACAAATGGTCAAACAAGACTTGCTTGTAATCCATGACCCACACATTATCATACTTCAAACCAATCAGTTTAAAAAAAACCGTCTGACAGATATGTACATTTTATACACGAATGGTGAATAAAATTAGCCTATTTATAGATCGTACATTCTCAGATAAACAGAAAAATACACCTTACAAAGAGGAAAACTTCTATGGTCCCTCAGGGCAGTCCCGATTTCTCTCAATCTTTCCCGTTCCCTCACCTATTTCTATACCTTTTAATGGAGCGCTCACTTTAGAACGATCATAGGCCATCATGCCCTTAATATATGGCTGCCCTTCAATTCAACTTCTTGTTTGTGTATAAGACAATTTTACAGCCTTCAGTGGCGGTCTGGTTAAACCTAGCTAGACCAGACTAGACATTCCAAATGTTATCACTACTGATGAATATCATATTCATTCAATAAATTAAGATACTGTGGGTATTAATAAAAATTATTGTAAAAGTTATCTAACACAGTACATTATTACTCACACAACTTACCATCACAAATTTCTTGATATTACTGAAATTTATGAGAACGGATAGAGATCTATTCAATATTGTTAACTTTAATTCACATAGCATACTCGATTTTAAAAAAATTGCATAGTAAACATATTTCAGTGGTTGTAGAAATAAAAAATTGCAATGTCAGAATGCTTTAATATTAAAGCTTTGAAGTTGTACTACATTACAAATAATTAATGTCTTCAGAGTTAAAATATTTTATTCTTAAAGGATATTTATTTTGTAACAAAAATTGTCATCGCAAGACAAATAAAAATAAAACTTGTTTTCGATAGTATGATACAGTAGTTTCTTTTTAAACTCAAAACTAAGTCAAAAGAGAGGACGGAATCATAAAGCATGGTAAATAGCAGAACTCGACATTGCCTGTAGATACGAGACGTTTTTTGGACCCTGTGTAAGGGGTAATTATAATGGTAAGAAATTGTAATGACACATTCGAAACTAAATGAAAGTAGTAAACATGATATGCAAGAAATCATGAGATGATTTATTACTTGGAATAAAGTAACAAAAAATTATTACAATTTGCATCTTACTCTCCTCTTTAAACACCTTATCATTTAATAATCAAGTTTTGCTCTCCAACTTTACCTAACATTAATCTAACAATCCTTCAAAATCATTTATCTAACAATTCTTCAAAATCCTATCACGTTATTTTCACATATCTTGTTACCATTTTCTACGCCTTCGTATTATTTTGTGTCTTACCAAGTAATATTAGAAATATATGCTTTATTATGGCACTCTACAATGACTTCTGCAATATAAAACAGTTGTAACAAAATGTTTTATATGTGATCAGCCAGACGGTTATTTTAAATTAAAGTACGATCAAACAAAATAAAGTATAATCAAACCTATAGACTAGTACGTATGCTTTTTTATGTAATTTTATAATTATCACTATATATCCAAATACATTTACGAAAATTTCAAGTAATCTTTGGCTGAAACGATTTACCCAAAATATCTCACTGGACAGTCAATATATATATAGAGAAATTAATACATTTTTAGGATCAAATAAAGTATTTCCAAGAATCTCACCTTACACTCTGTCATTCAATAACAAATGTTTATCGCGAAACCACCACATTATATGAAGACATAATCTTAATGACCATATTAATCCTAAATTATCTGTGTAAAATTATTTTATAGAAGCATCTATTGAAAATGTAACGGATCTTAGTTAGGAAACTGTTTTTGTCATTTCTTTAATTGAATTACAAACTAAAAACAAAATAAAATTAAACACTAATCAAAGTTTAAAAAAATCAGCATAACTATTTCTAAACAGCTGAAATACACATAAATAATCCAAAATTTAAGAAAAAATAATTTATACATGTAAGTAATGTGCTTTTTTCTTAAAGCGACCAAATTACCAACAAAAAATTCAGCTAAAATTTTATAGGAAATCACGTTTTTCTATTGTAATAAAAAATCCAATTCTGAAATAATATGTTCTGAAAATAAGGTTCTATAAAAATACAATAAAAAATTATACAATATATAAAATATAACATATTGATAATACCCCAAACGCCCTAATTAGCGAATATGTACAGAATGCCCCAACCGAGCTTTTGCATACATTTAGAGCCCAATGCCGGGACCTCGGGCGGGCAGTCAGCATAAATTTGCATTGGGTCCGATATAGTATCTAGCCTCGGCCATATTTTGTTAGTGTTACTATTTTAAGTCACAAAAAATTACATTTTATATACATACTAGCCACTTTGATTTCTTTTACGACCCGCATTTAGAAAATAGATACATATGACGTAAAATTTACATCTCGGTGGTAAAAAAGGAGCTCCCCTGAAGTTGACACATAATATTCAGGTGCTAATCGGCACATAAGTACAGGATGGCAGAATTATCATCTCCTATCGTGGTGGGAAAGAACAAAGGAATACTAGATATGTAGCTATATTAACTATTTATTTCAAGGTAAGATAAGGGTGTAGTAGACCTGAAGTGTTTTGAAAATATTTATTAAATTGAAAAGATTATCGTTTTTGACTTATTCCATAACTAACAATTTCCACAATCTTTATGTTCTCTGCTCAGGACAATCACTGATCAAGAGATAATTAATCAAGTCTGAAACAATATTTCTCTCTATTTTTTGTTATAAAAACAATAATATCTTATTAATTGTAACATTTAAACCAATATAATTTATAAACTAAACCAATTACCTAAACTAGTACAATCACATAGGAAACCAAGTCCGATTGGAATATGTATTGAATTTTCTTAAATCTATAAAAAATGCTGTAATGAAAAAAGTTCTACTTTGGAAAGTAAAACAACAGAGTGTAAATAATGTGGTGGTTTTCACGGAGCAAACAGTTCAACTACATCGTACAACCAATGAACGACCGATAACTGCAACATAATGAACACAATGGTAAAACCAAAAGAAAAAGAACAAAACCAAATCTACAAATGTTAATTATTTATTTTGGTGGACGTATACAAAAATCAGTAGCAGGCTCACCACTCCTCAACGAGATGCGGCCAGCCTGTCACAATTTTCATATTAAATTATTAATTAAAGACAATATCACAGAAACAAAAAAAAATGTGATTAAAAGCATCTTTTCGTACTAATTAAAGAAATAATTATAAATGCTTCGTGATCATTCGACGGACACTACCATATGGATACCTGACAAATACGTTCGCTCCTGATTGTATTAGCAGTTTATTAAAATGAATAGTGGTTGCATGATTTGAATTTGTCGGGTTCCGCTTCTTGTTTTTCAGCTGATATTTGTCTGCATATTTGTATCTGTTGTTAAAGACCGCTCCTGTCTGAGCCACTCGACGAATTCATCCAGCATCACAGGCCCTGAAATATAACAATTGTTTGCACTTCATTAAAACTGCCGCAGAGCACAGCCCTTAATAACACTACTTTACAAATTTCATATACCCCGAAAGAAATATATGTAAATATGTTAAACTACCTTCCTTAAACCTAAAAGTATCAGCAAAAATATTCTATCACGTCACTATTTCTTTCTTTAAAAATTTATTTTTTTCAAGTACCCTACAATGTTGACGTCAGTTTAATGTTCATTAATTCGCTTCAAACGGCAACTATTTTGTTTTAAATTAAATAAACATGTCGAGTACACAGTGTGGACACAGTTCTGATCGTTTTTGCTACGTTTGTGGACAGTTTATATTTTCAAAAAAGCGAAGACCCATTGTGGATGCGTTAAGAAGTGCATATCTTCATTATTTTGGATTTTCTGTTGCAAATCAAGATAAAAAGTGGGCATACGCATGTGTTTTGCGAAAGCTGTAGAATCATTTTACTCCAGTGGTCATTAGGAGAAAACGTACATCTTCCATTTGGTTCACCAATGCTATGGAGAGAACCCAGTAACCATGAAAATAACTGTTACTTTTGTGTTACGAAGACGGCGGGATACAATACAAAAAATAAACAGAATATTATATATGCCGAAGTTGCGTCTGTTACTAAGCCTATTTTACATTCGAAGGATCTGCCATATCCAGTTTGTCCCGGTAGTTCGAGTTCAAATTTACAAGCGGAAGACGATGAAAGTGATGTTGAAGTCAAATCGATTTCTAGTGATTCTGTCGAGTTGTTTGTTCAAGAAAACTCTCCACATCTAATTAATCAAGCCGAATTAAATGATCTTATAAGAGATTTAAAATTGTCAAGATCTAAAGCAGAACTTCTTGGTTCTCGCTTGCAACAATGGAATTTATTAAAGTTAAACACAAAAGTTACGTTATACAGAAACAGAAGCAAAGTTTATGCAGAATTTTTCAAAAGAGAAGATGACTATTGTTATTGCACTGACATCCCGGGAGTTTTTAAAGTAATGAACCAAAAGTATGACAAAACAGAGCGGCGCTTTTTCGTGGATTCTTCGAAATATAGCCTAAAAGCGGTATTATTACACAACGGAAATAAGAAACCGTCTATACCAATTGGCCATGCAGTGAATTGTAAAGAGTCCTATGAAACGATGTGCACTTTATTAAAGTTAATAAAGTATAAAGAACACCAATGGAAAGTGTGCGGCGATCTCAAAGTCATCGGTTTATTATTGGGATTGCAAGGTGGCTACACAAAATACTGTTGTTTCCTTTGTTTGTA
Organism: Druceiella hillmani; assembly: GCA_039881145.1. Lineage (NCBI taxonomy): Eukaryota > Metazoa > Arthropoda > Insecta > Lepidoptera > Hepialidae > Druceiella > Druceiella hillmani. Next base: position 13,124,995 of record JAYKKI010000037.1, on the reverse strand, counting down.
GGACAGTAGAGCAAGACAACACCATTATATAAGAAACGAATGGCCTATTCGAAACGAGTATATTCCAGGCAAAATGAACGTCAAACACGAGTCGTTAGTAGATCCAAAAGATATTACCCTACCCCCTTTACAAATCAAATTGGGACTTATGAAAAACTTTGTCAAGGCGCTTCACAAAGACAGTGAGGCTTTCCGATATTTACAAACAATCTTTCCAAGCATAACTGAAGCAAAACTGAAAGTGGGAATATTTGTTGGCCCACAGATACGTAAAGTTATGAAAGATCCTGAGTTTGAAAACCTTTTATCTATTAATGAAAAAGCGGCTTGGAAATCATTTAAGACAGTCGCGGAGGAATTTTTAGGAAATAAAAAAAGTGAACATTATGAACAAATTGTTGCTGATTTATTGAACAATTTTCAACAGATGTGTGTCAACATGTCCTTGAAGATTCATTTTCTCCACTCGCATCTGAGTTTTTTTCCCAGAAAACTTAGGAATCATAAATGACGAACAAGGGGAAAGTTTTCACCAAGACTTAAACATTTTCGAAGAACGACATCAGGGATTTTGGGATGAAAACATGTTAGGGGATTACTGTTGGTCCATTATAAGAGAAACCGATGCGAGCAAATATAAAAAAAAAGCAAAAATCAACCATTTTTAATTTTAATATTGTACTAGTATGCCGATTTTTTCAATTTTCAAGTAAATAAATATTTCGAAAACCAGATGTAACAGATTATTTTTATTATTTTTCCTGAATAAATCTTACCTAAATACACAATAAATTAACTAATTTGGCTGGGGTATAAAAACTGTGTAAAGTAGTGATTTATAAAAAATTTGCTTAAAATAACCTCATAAAGAAGTGCAACAAGTAATGGTTATGCCACAAAGCAGAAAGTAGCAAGAAATTTTATGTGGATTCTAACCTGATAGTCGAGTGCAGTAAGCAGAAAGCACAAACAAATCAAAAACCTCAAAAGACACTTATTTTATACATTTCTTATCAAGTTCTTAAGACCACATACTAAAAAGATTAGCTTTTAAAAATTATACAGCTATGTCAAAAATTCATAATTTTTTTAGAAGAAACAAAATTGTTAAAAAATAAATTTATAACATAGTAATTGCTATAATTAAAGTATTTTTTATAATTATTGAAAATGAATTTTAACTTTTATAAAAATGACCATCTTTTAAATTTTCAGGTGCTGATTCATCGTAGTAAGAGCCCATCACCAATTTGGCATAATTTAATTCCACAGAATTGCTAACAATTTATGATATGGAAAGTTGATTGTTTGCATGACTGCGTGTTCTTGCGATCTAAATCTTTATATCAATATAGATAACAATATCTTGGTCCTCCTTTCTGAAAATTAATTTTTTCAATAATGATTTTACGTGCAAGATTTAACTTTATATTCGAAAAAAGATTGGGCTTGCTATGTATCGGGCATCCGTATAACCATATACAGCAGTATATAATCTGAATTACCAGCCAAAAGTGAATATCAGGTATGTACCCGCTACTTTAAATATGGATCTTGCACAGATATCATGTAAATTAATATGTTGTTGATTGAAGGCTCCATTGCTGTTTCATATATTGTCCGGATTAATTAATTTAAGGCGATCACTTCGCCAAACAATGGTGAATTTAATTAGTAAGCCAATTGTTTATAAAAAAGATTCATACACTTTATAAAATGATAATAAATTCAAAGCGTTGAAATGTTATTTATGTTCGATATTAACCAATTTAAAATATGGCTTCTTACTAGTTTAAAAACATTCTAAAAGAAATAAAGGAAACAATGTCTTTTTTACAATTGCACTCCATAACTAATATTATTCACTAAAAATTCATAATTGCATTATACAAAAATATTAAGCTGATTTTTACTTGTATTTTAATTTTTTACTTACAAACTTGTTCTCAAATATTTTCTGGTACATGTATATTTAGCAAAACTTGTAAATACCATGTATGCTATATTATGGAATATATGGAATTTGATTTAGTTTCGATTTCCAAAAATTAATACAAAATCATAAAAATCTGTAGTCTAATGACTGTGAATACATAGAAAATGTACTAGCAAACATAGATTTCTTTCCATAATACCAACAATAATGAAAAACAATTTACAGATGTAAAAGCAAATTATAATAGACCAAACTTAACCTCTCTTAGGCCTGGACCACGATAAAATCACAACAGCTGCACCACCAACATTTAATTATTTCAATGAAAACTATCTACAACCATACATTTTCGGAAAGTTATGAAATTTCCTAAATGGTAAAATACATTTTTTATATATAACATATAAAGAGATATCAAAAAATGTTGCCAATGACAATATTTCGTGATTATGGTAGATAAAATAATTAATTTTTCTTTTATAAAAATCTCAAGTAAATATCCACAAGAAATAATATAAGTTATATAAACAGTAATTGGAAATACATTGTGTTTAAAATTACAAACTAAATGTAGAATAAGTGAATTGTGTTTTTTTTTACTCTGGATAGGTATTATTCAAAACCAGGTGTTCATAATGCCTCCTATAAATTTCACGGCTTCAGAATACACTCACATGGTTTTGATTTATGGAGAATGTCATGGAAACGCGACTCAAGTTATACAAACATATCGAGAGAGATATGAAAATGCGTACCATTGCCCTTTTGCTAAGGTCAGTAATATAAATAATGCACATTGTGTTAAAGTTTTGTTTATGTTAAAATGCTATTTAATTTGCATGAAAAATAATTTTTTATTACTGGCATAATTGTTTATATCACTATTTTAAAATATTTATGACAACTAATACTGACTGGGTTTTCATTTAATATTGAACAGTCAAATCCACATTGTATAATAAATCATATTGCACTGTTTGTTGACAAAACAAAATGTAATTCTCAGCATTTGATGTATATCAAGTTTTGTATATGCAACTTACAAACAAGTTATAGGATTAAGTAAAATTTTAGCTAATGAAATTTTAGAGAAGAATGCTTATAAATATATATCTCATTTTTATCAAATTATGTCATTTTCCAAGTTATAAAATATGCTCGCAACCAAGCTTTCTTCGTATCTAAGCAGAAAACATTTTTTTTAATTCTTTGTGACCGAAATATGTTTTCATATTTTCATAAAAATATTGACAATATATCTACAATAGGCTATTTAATAACATCGAAAATATATCACAATTCGAGGTTATTATAACGTAAATAAGCATATTGCTTTTACTCTTCGGAAAAATAAGTTTGTATCATATAAAAAAAACGTAATGAAGTCACAATATTTTTTTTAAATTTCATCAGCGTCGCAAACACCCTGTTATTGGTTAAAAGTCCGATGACATCACAGACAAGTTTTTAAATCTTTAAATTATGGTCCTTTTTTCTTTTTTTTTAAATTTATAACTATACCTTTTGCATTTAATATAAATTTGTTTATAATATGAATTCATTACGTATTATCTATACTAATATTATAAAGAGGAAAGATTTGTATTTTTGTATGTATGTATGGATGTATGTAATGAATTGGCTCAAAAACTACTGGAGCAATTTCAAAAATTCTTTCACCATTTGAATGCTACATTATCACTGATCAATATAGGCTATATTATCTACAGGAAAAAAATAATGATCCTTACTAAAACTACAATAATGTAACCCAAAGTGAAAAATAAATTGCCATAAAGTGTCTTTCATAGAACAAAAAAATGTTCTACAATATTAAAGAACATATCAATATCTACAAAAAATGTTGCGATAGCTTATGTCTAACTATTGTAATTATGTTACTATAACTACTTTTTAACATTTTAAAAGTTAATAGAAATTCCGACCAAAATCACACCAAGTTATCCACACCTTTGCATTGATCCTTATGCAAGTAAATTATTTCCTAAGCAAGACTGTTTCAATACCTGTAAATTACCTTTTGGTTTATTCACATTGGACATTCCATTCAAAAGATATTACGAATATATACGTAATACGAATATGTATAGCACGGAGAGGTCGGCACCTAAGTGCGGAAGAGGGGCGTGCACATCTATAAAATAGGTAGCCGTGTGGCCTATCTACTGAAACACTCAATTTGCGCATGAATATGAAAGCACACTTAAGTACTAACCACGATGGCAATTTTTCACAAAACATACATAAACTTGACTACGGAAAATTACCATCTCCAATTGCAACTAGCCTCCAACTATTATTGGATAATGAATTGGCTCAAATTGTTCACAGTCTAGAAATACTGGTAGAAATAATCTATCCCGACATCGAAAATCTTATAGAAAGAAATTTCAATTGGCTCTGTTCGAGGGCAATAGTGTCACCGAGAAATGACTCAGTAAATGAAATAAACAAAATGATTATGGAAAAAGTACCCGGTGATTTTAAATGTTACAAATCTATTGACACCGTGTGCAACATCGAAGATACAGTGCACCCACAAGAATTTTTAAATTCTCTCAATCCTGCCGGCTTGCCACCCCACGAACTGAAATTAAAAGAAGGTACTCCCATTATGCTATTGAGAAATTTAAGCCCTCCCAATATGTGTAATGGGACAAGACTTTTGATAAAGGAATTGCGAGACAATGTGATTGTAGGTACTATCATCACCGGCCCCGCGGCCGGACAGCTCGCTCTCATTCCATGGATCTCGATGATACCGACGGATTTGCCTATAACTTTCAAAAGGTTATAGTTTCCTGTAAAGATATCGTTTGCCCTTACAATAAATATATCCCAGGGACAAACTTTTTCAATGGTTGGCATCGATCTAAGAAAAGAGTGCTTTTCTTATGGCCAATTATATGTTGCACTTTCTCTAGTAGGATCTCCTGAATATCAATATGTTTTATTGCCATCTACAAATACCACTGCTAACATAGTGTATAGTGAAGCAATAAGTTAATAAATGGATAATTAAAAAAAACTTATAAAATTAAAAAGCCTTAAAGTAAAAGATGTAAATAAAGAAATGTAACACAAATAAAAATAAAACAAAAAAAAAATATAAATCATTCTAAACTTCTTTATCAAATAATTTTTAAGTGAAATGTTTTCAAAAATATTCCGTTCATGTCTTTTGTTCTGTTTCAAAAACATTCGTCTAGAAGACATTAACGGGTTACCAATTTTAATTTGTAAATTACATTTTTTTAGTACGACTTTATTGTTAGGGTTCTGTATCTCTAAAGGAAAAACAGAACCATTATAGGATCACTTTGCTGTTCTTCTGTCTGTCTGCCTAGGTAATCAACTTTTATTTTCGTTGACCTGTCAATTTGTTCAATCATCAAGTCCCGTAAAAAAAAGGAAAGGGAGCCCAAAAGGAGCCAGAGAGACCCTATTACTAAATACATATTTTTTAAGTATGTCCTGCATTTACTCTACGTTTATCCCAAAATGTTTAAAAAATAAATGCCCACCCGTGCGAAGCTGGGACGGGTCGCTAGTATTATATAAAAAGAAATACATTGATATATTTAATTACAATTACACAAATGATATATTTAATTAAAATAACTTCCTGTCATAACTAATGTATAAAAAAATTTATTTAATTCCCATGCAATGCATATGCTAATGTATATATCAGCACTATAATTTTATTCCAAACATAAATTATAGACAAATAGACTTTTCCTGAATGTGTATAAGTGCTTAACGATAAAAGTAAAGTGAACTAACTGGAAAAAAGGTTAAAATATATTCCCTCGCAAACAAGTCATCAGGTATGAAATTTTTTAAATTGATTTTTTTATAATAAATAATCGTCTGCTGCAGAATTTTTTTAAACATATCGTTTTTAATGTATATTCTTTCATATCATATCAAAAATTTAAATTTAGATAAATACTAACAATTGCCAAAATATCATTGGTACTAAAACGAATTCATACCAAAATTTAATATTCTTTTGGTTTATAGGCACTGATATTGATAATAATCTTTAAAACACAAATATTATATCGAAATGATCTTCACACATAAAAACATTGAGCTACAATGTTGTTTGGATCTGTTTGGGTTCATTGCAGCCACTTTTTTCATCTTTTAAGATTTGTTTGCACTGAAACGAACACTTCGTGTCGACTTTTTATAGACGTATTATCTGTACATTGTGTCACTACACATCATTTATGCACCATTTTAATATGAAAATAAATAATAATCATCCCCTTCAGTGGGTAGGACTGTTTGTTTACATTGTGTGTGATGTCACATTAGCCGCCATTACAGAAATTGTGTTTTAAGCGCGAATTCGAAAATACAAACTTTAAAAGTGATTTATATAAAAAGTACGGCATTTATCCTAGAAATATAAATGTAGTGTGCTTATAATACAAAATAGAACAATTTAAAAGTTCAAGTCAAATAGTCTGTTATTACTATATACAATAACATCACAAAACAAGTCAAATAAACAAATTTTTACAAATACATTAAGCCGCCACATATATGCAATTTATTAAACAGGGAAAGCGTGAAATATTTTCAAATGTTTGGTTTGAAACAAATTTCTTTAATACTTAACAAAAAAATATTTAATAAAGTGACTCCAGAAGAAAATGGTTCACGCTGCAAATACATATGTTATTTTTTCCCATTTAACTGTCGCAACAACATAGTACAATGAACTAGTATGATCCTATATATATCCAACACTGCGTAAAAAACATCACAAGGCTTCTACCATTCATAATTGTTTTATTTTGTCATTCGAAAAGTCGCCGAGTATGAGCATGAGTTTCGTAGCCGATATGGCTGTCAATCGGTCAAACCGATATCTGTTCGATCATTCGACAGACATACAATGGGTTAATATGCATTTATGTTTAGTAGATTACATATAGTCTAACCATAATTTAATTTTCTTGAAACAAGATATATGGTTTTATATATTTTTTGGCACGAAAAATGTGTTTTAACACTTGTACACAATAATAATTATTTTCCAATCAAAATGTTGAAACTTCACATAAGAATAAACTGTAAAAATACACACAACTTCAAAAATAACATTCTCAATGGACTCTAAAACGAAATTGCTATTATAGCTGGTAAATATCTACCGATCCACCCTTATCTTCCCCCTCCCTGACCCTTCAACATAATTTTATATACTTTTCAAGAATATATGCCATCCTATAAGCTTTCTATAAAGAAAAGTAAATTGAAAACTACTTATATACTTAATACTATGCTAAGTATGTAGAATGATATTAAGAAAAAAAATGTGTCAAGCAGAATGAAACTCACACTACAAGGGTTTCATACACATTTAGGCATTTATAACCATTTAATGGTACAGTATATTCCTGTTGAACTTTCTACAAAATTTTAATTTTTTAGAACAAAAATATATAAGCAGAATAGTATCTGTCACAGATATATATTTTAAAAAATATTTTTTTTATGCTCTATAAATACAAATTATGTAAGGCCTTGCTTTCTTGCCAAATTTCATGACTTTATGTCAACGGGAAGTACCCTACAGGTTTTGATTTATTTGAGTATCAAAAATGCAACATATATGGCTGTACTTTTAGGGTTTTATTGTGTTGACTGAGAAGCTTGATTTTTTACAGCTCCAAGGACCATGTAGACATGAATTAATTTGAATTTAATTTGAATTAATTTTACTTGATATATCCATGCGTTCCTGAGAAAAACTGTCTTGAAACACAGAGAGACAGATGGACAACGAAGTGATCCGATAACGATACTTTTTTTTCCTTTTGAGGTATGGAACCCTAAAAACATTAGCACTGATTTTCTTAAGGTAATCTTATTTTATTTTTGACCTTAAAAACTCAACAGTAAAAAATTTTGCAAATCCATTCAGTATAATTGATTTCCAACGTATAAAGCTAATTGCTATTATTTTCCATGTTTTTTGAAACAGTAACACAGATTGATAACAAATATATTACTTCTTTTCATTATGATTCCATGAATTCATTATGATTCAATGATCTTGCTATTTGTGGATAGAGGACAAAACTTTAAACTTGAAGTGCACGGTGAATGCTAAAAAATTTTACTTTGAAAGCATCTCTTTATCTATTCACAATTAATATGCGTTATATTTGCAGAATCTGAAAAAATTTTAAAAAATATTTTATTGTTGTGTCAAGCCATGCCCATTTATCTAGTTTAAGTTTTGTTTATTTTGCCTTACAACACAGAGAAAGTTTATTTCACTAACTGTTCACACGTCTACACTTTTCTTCATTTTTAAACTTACTAGAAAGTAATTTTTTTTAAACTTACATTTTGTCAGAAAGGCATTTAATATTGTTCAAGTTATAAACAAACATAACTGGTTCAATGGTCTAGAGCATATGGAGTTTATACATTGAATAATAGCAGTTTAAGGATTTTCTTTAAAGTGTTAACTAATAGAACATTCTTTTGTATTGAAAGACATTTACTTTTTTCGCAAATGTAATTTTTATATCTCATTTATATCGGTAACTTTAACTGAGACTTCTTTCCAAACAGGTATTTAGATGATTACCAGTAACATCTAAGAAAATTTAATAACAGATTTGGAAACAGAAAGGCATGCACTGATGAAATCAAAAGGAGTATGATAATTACTAGATCTGCCATAGACAAACTGAGGAAGATATGGAGGAATGTAACATCACAAATACAATGAAAACCTACTCATTTGAACATTTGTGTTTCCCATTTTCTTCTACCCCGCAGCAGACGTGGATACTAAGGGAATGCGAGAGACAAAAATAGAGTCCTAGAAATGTGGTAGTGGAAAAGAATGTTTGGATTATCGTGGACTGAATTTATTAAAGACTATTCATAAATGACGGATAATGCTTTGCGATGCTATGCGTTAGACTATTTGACACTTACGAGGGGAGTCCAAAAATCTACAGAATGAAGGGGAAGAGAGGGGGAATACATTCTTTCTTGGTACCTTGCTAATTAATGAATATTGTTAATGAATATCTTCCCTTAGAGAAGTAAATCTATAAGTAAACTACGAACATGGAGCAAATCGAACTATACACTGTGATTAAATTTCTTACCAAGCAAGGAAAAACTTCTCAAAGCATGTGAGATGGGAGTTATTCACGGAGATCGTTGCCCTGGTAAAACTATGGTTTACAAGTGGCATGGTCTATTTAAATAAGGTTGAGAATTGATTGAAGACAACCCCTGCCAAAGATGGCCGTTTGTGGCCACCATCTCGGATATTGGCGAAAAATTCGAAAAACTTGTATTGGTAGATGCTCACCTGAAGAAGAAACAACTTTTGGCGTTAGTTGGTGTATCAGATAGAATAATTTTGAGAATTCTACACAACTATCTTGGCATTTCTAAAGTCAGTACATGATGGGTTCCGAGAATGCTTACACCGCCACAAAAGCAACAAATCGAGGTGTCCTAAGGAGTTTTTGAAGCTGTGTGCTAATGAACGTACAATGATTTTGGAGAGAATTGTAACTGAAGAAGAAGCTTGGGTTCATCACATTGAGCCTGAGTCCAAGCAAGAGTCGATGCAATGGCACAAAAAGAGCACTCCGCGCCCTAAGAAGTTTAAGAAAACGGAAAGATGGGATTGTGAAGCGATTTTATTGATAGACTATAAAGAAAAAGGTACCACTATCATTGGAGAGTACGTTACCATATTGGATAAACTGAAGGAAGCTATGAAGAAAAACAGATGGGGAAAACTGGTTAAGGGTGTGTTGCTTTTGCAACATAATGTGCCAGTTCACAAAAGCAAAGTTGCGATGGATGCTGTTCACAAACTCGTTCACACCCACTCTATAATCCCGAACTAGCTTCCAGGGATTTTTACTTGTTCCTAAACTTGAAAAAAGAACTCTGAGGAAGAAAATTTAAGGATGATAATGAGGTGAAGAAGGTAATTTCAGTTCATTTTTAGGGCAAAAAGAAAAAATATTTTTTTGATGGATATTAAAGTTATTTTCAAGATCCAATAAATGTGTATTGAACTTAAGGGAGATTATATTGAAAAAGAAAAATATTTTCATTATATTATTTAACTTGCAACCCTTCTGTTCCACATACTTTTGGACCTCCTTTATAGATCTGTCAAAATCTAAGTAAGAGAAGGAGCAATATTACATAATGCATGTCGCCAAAATTGTAGTGATAAATTAATTCAAATTTTTGTAACAATTTTTATATAAAATGGCATATCTTAACTGTGAAGAGTTGGATAATAATATCGACAAACATATTGCAAAATATGTTCGCTGGTTATTCCGTCATATTATTCGTGACTTTTGTAATCCATTTGAGAAATACAGCGATTAGGAATTTAAAATGTGTTACATATTTAGAAAAGATACGTTTTTAAAGATATACTGTCCATTGTAATTTCTGTTGTATTCAAATATGGTAATTTCTGTGAATTGATGAACTGTGAACTGAGTGAATTATTGTATTCAAGTTTCTTTAAATATTCAAATTGTTTACGGACAATCTTTGCAAATAAACTAGGTTCTTACCGCTACAGTAGAATGTCAGACTGCAGTCTGTAATTGCAATGAGGGAATTTAAGTGGAATATTATTAGGTGAATCAGCATATATAACTTCCCGCTTTTATTAACTACATATACTATTGAGCAAACTACCTGTTAGTGGAGGTATATTGCAAACATAAGAATAAGAAATACGAGAAAAAAATTGGTATTTGGAAATATATGTTTTTGTATTATAATCCATTCAATTTTAAGATGGAATGTTTACAATCTAATTTGACAGTTAAAATATGATTGGCACAAATATAATATTCGATCAGCTGACGACTATTTATAAAATTCATTGCATTATTCCCGGAATATTATTAAAGTATATACATAATCAAAATATTAAATTCAGAAAGATTCATTATGAAAAATGTTATAATAATGAGTATTACACCATTATTTTATTGATACGAATTCTAAAATTTTATATGGTAATCCATTTTTTTTGCGAAATAGTCAGGTATTTCCAACATTTTGTGAAAATAATCAAAATCTCGACGTAAAAATCTAGACAGTATATGCTATTCATTAACTTTATAAGGCGTTAGAGTGAGATAGCTACAATGTGTCAGTTTACGCTGCTATATTTCTAGAGTTGATTACCTTATATACAGATATAGTTATGGCATATAGATAATTAAACAAACATTGTGACATATCTCATTTTCTCTTGAGGTAAGTAAGTGTTGGTACTAAAATATTTTCCATTGTAGCCTACATATTGTGTACGTACTTTAGGATAATGTTTTTATAATAACTGAGCTTTTACTCTTATTTCGATGTATGTTTTCGATGATTATTCTTAATATTAGAAATATTTACATTATACAAAAACATTAAAAAAGCTTTAATGTTAATATCCGTTATAAGTTGGCCGCTCATATAAGGATAAGATGGCCACTTAATTTCCAGGTCATTTTTCATCTTCCTTTGCATATTTTGTTACTTTTTTCACCGGCTAATTCTATCGTTTCTTCTTCCTCAGAACTTGAATGTCATTTCATTTTTTGCTTTTTAATATTAAGATCTTTCTTCATGATCTTATTATTTTTACTTTCTCTTTCCTTTTTTTCACTAATATACGAGGTATGTTCAAAAAGTATCGCGAATTTTGTGTTTTTTCAAAAATAATTTATTTATTCATGAATATCTATTTTGTCTCCTTCAAAGTAATCCCCATGAGATATACACTTGTGCCAACGTTTTTTCCAATCTTCGAAGCACTTCAAAAAATCATTTTTTTTATCTTTAGCTCCTCCTTCGATGCCGTCTTTATCTGGTCAATCGTAGCGTAGCGTCGTCCTTTCATGGGCCTCTTCAGTTTTGGGAACAAGAAAGTCACAGGGTGCCAGATTTGGGGAATACGGTGGCTGCGGCATCATTAGTGTATTATTTTTGGCCAAAAAGTCGTGCACAAGCAACGATGTGTGAGCAGGGGCGTTATCGTGGTGCAAAAGCCAATTTTTGTTCTTCCACAAATCTCAGCGTTTCTGGCGGATTGCTTCGCGCAAATTGCGCATAACTTGCAGGTAATATTCCTTATTGACCGTTCTACCCTGTGGCAGGAACTCATGATGCACCACGCCCCTGCAATTGAAGAAAACTGTAAGCAAAACTTTCACATTCGACCGAACTTGGTGCGCTTTTTTCGATCTTCAATGTACGAATAGTACGAATTTCGCGGCGACCTGTCTCATGCCCAAATCATTGATAAAAATCGAATGGCACGAGCCAATCGATATGTCTAGGTCCTCAGCAACTTCTCTAACGGTGATTTGACGATTGGCTAATACCATTTTCTTCACATCATCAATTTTTTCGTCTGTTGTTGAAGTGCTCGGGCGTCCGGCACGCTCTTCGTCGTTCACATCTTCTCGGCCTTCTGAGAACATTTTATACCACCCATAAACATTGCTTCGGTCCAAGGTAGCTTCTCCGTATGTCAACATTCGGAATGCATCCGCGCACTAAATTTCGTTTTTCACACAAAATTTGATACAGGTTCTTTGTTCCATTTTTTGAATAGGTAAAAATCGAAGACGAGCCAAAACACGTGCAAGCAAAGCAGCTGTCAACAATTAACTGAACATTCAAAATGGCCGAACTTGTCGGCTTAAGTGAGAGACATGAGTACCAACATAACGTCACAAAAAAATCGAAATTCGAATATACGTAACCCGCAAAAATTCAAAATTGGCGATACTTTTTAAACACACCTCGTAATCTAGGGATGCGAGTACCTTTGCTATTTGCTTGGACAGTTTCCGAATGCTAGTAAGCAGTTCTACAACTGGGTACATATCAGCCCGGTACTTTGAAGGTGGGTCTTTTTGTGAGCATCCTCATTAGATCTTTATGTTAAAGGCCCAATTGGTGGTAGTTCTTTTTGAACCCATTCAGACGTTGGATCCTCAAATATCATTGAAATATCTTCAATAACTCTGTCATTTTTAAGATTATCAGATATGTAAGCATAATCTGGAAAGATTAATCCGGAATCTAAATTTAGCGCCATTTATGAATTTGTTATTCGATTTGTGGTTATGTTATCGACAGGTATTTACAGGTAGGTACATTATATTCAACGAAAAAACAGTAAAAACATAATAAATTTTAAAAATATTAACATTGCAACATCAAATATTAACGTACTAAAAAAATCTGAGGTAAATTGAAACTTTGAAGTTTAAAAACACTTTAATTTTTTTTTTCAATAAAAAAAATGTATACAGCGTCATACACGTTTGTGCAGCAATTGCTCACCAAACTTAGCTCACGACACATAGAGCAGACAGTAAAATTTTTCGGTTGGTCGTTTCATCGAACAGGCCATATAATATTGAATTACCCTACGCAAATTCAGCCCGGAAACTCAGTCTTGATTGTATTTATATATATTATAGTGCATTTGCAGTGATTCCTTATGACGAATTTTAATAGTCGTACAAAAAGAAAACGCATTATGAGCGGCATAGTGTACTAAGCAGAAAATAGTATAATAATTGAAATATTATTCTGAAAAGAAAACATATATCTACGTTTGTGTTTCCTACAAGTAGTTTAAAAAATAATATATTTATGTCAATGGCTACGGAAAACGTAATGTTCACCTCATTTCAAAATTTTCGACAAATAATTAAATATTTATTTCATCCTATATTAATTTTTATACCACTCGAATAATCTGAAAAACATTTGAACAGATATTAGAAAGAGAAGAAATGTAATAACCATTTTTATGGTCAATACACCTTGAGACTTAGTTAATAATATTATTTTGACACCGTACTTTCGTTCGACTTTCAAAAAATCATCAGTTTATCAGATAAAAATGCCGATTTGTGCTTATGAATTTTGCCAGACAATAAACTTTATTCTCCATTCGGATATGTATATCTGGTAAAACTAACTTATTACTCTTTGGTTTGAGGACAACCAATGCGAGTTCGTATGATTCTATCTGTCCGTCTGTTGCACAAACACGAAACCTAACACTTGTATTGAAGTGGCCATATATAAATTTACGTAGGACTAAAAAATCTTATCTGAGCGCACAGCTAGTATAATTATTTGCGACATTCATTATTTATATGTTCACAAGGGACACACTTCTTGTCCAAAGATATTTAGATTCGGAGATCAATTATATTTTTTTGTTTTCTATATACCCACGTATGGCAACTTATTTATACAACATTTATTCAATGCTTGCTTGCAACACTTATCAACGTAATGGTGGAAGATGTCCGCATAGTTGCGGGAGATGTCAGCAGAGATGTTGCTCTTTAAATTTTTAGTGTTTCATAAAAATATTTTGTATTATATTAAGTTTATTATATTATTATGTGTTTTATAATGTTAGATTCGTTGTGTTAAATGTGTGATATTTTTAAGTACGAGTCTAATTAAAATGGTGAATCTTCTTCTAAGGACCTATAGAGCTGTTCACTATAAAATATTAAGATTGTCGTCCATATCACTGTAAGATAAACAGAATCAAAATGATCTGGACACAAAAGAAATGATATGTGGCGAAAGAAAACATTACTTTTAAATTAAACGACGTCAAAAGATTTCTACTTGAAGCAATGTCATTTAATAAGCCCCGCGGCATAGCTGAAGGAACATTGTTATTGTTGATATGCGATGTAATTACTGTTGATATACGATGTAATAGATAGATTTATGATGAATAAATTCTGCTAATATGTTGTGTAATAGGTATGATATGTTCTGTAATACTATTTCTCAGTGATATCGGCAAAAAGCCGGCCTCGCCGGCACTAGCATTAGGCACAACCATCTTTGGATATCGGTGTGAAGCCCAGATGCATTGTGATGTAATTGTATATGTATTCAGTGTATTTTGTCTGTGAAATGTTATTATATTTCGTGTATTTTTATACATTGGTTCGTTTTAAAAAAATTATTTTAATGATTACTCAAAAATTAAGTATTTACGATTACTTTGTAATAATATTCTGCATAACTAAACATTTAATTAAACTACTATTTCTATCAAAATTTTTGGTATTAATCATCATGATAATTCTTTGACATGATCGTACACATACACTACACTTTACATTGTTTTCTAAAATTTGATAATGGATCATTCTTTATATCTATCTTAACTTAAAACATTTGTCAATTACATAATAACCATACTACACAATTTACAATTCTTCATAAAACATATGTATAATGCACATAACAAAAAACTCATACTTTTTGGAACAAAGTTCTTTTACGCTTACAGTAGAACGAACTGGCAGAAATTGTCAAGTAAGGAAAAAGCGTTATGCCCTCTCCAGGTGACCTTTCCCTCTCTTTCTCTCTGTCTCTTTCTATTATATACGGTTGTAGGTATGTGTGTTCGTGCGAGTATGGATATTCGAGCAGCAAGCATTGTGAGCGGTCAGCTGTATAACCTCACTTCTAAACACGTATAAATATTATTTAAACTTATTTTTTTTATTCTACTGGCTTTCTATTGTAAGCCAATCATCTGCCAGACCGTTTCAAATTTGGTATGTATTTATTTGCATTATAAATTATTGCTATATCATTTACTAAATATTAAAAATTTATAAATTACAAAAAATTTTCACTATTTATTATTTATTAAATACTTCAAATTAATAAATTACAATAAATTGTCAGCATATTCATTTATTTTCATTAATTAATTAAACTTTATTTAGATTGTTTGATGAAATAAAAAAATTAAATTTTTAGAATAATAAAATTTCATGTTAAATAATTTATTTTAAACTTAATTCAATTAAAAATTAAAATTTTAGCATTTTAAAATTAAAATATTTTTATTTTAAGTACCTTTTATATGTAATTTACAATTCACTATTTTAAATTTAATTTTTTTTTATAAATTACTATTTTTCCTAAAATATTAAATAAAATTTATTGATTTAAATCCTTAGTTCACATTTTTTTTTTGAAAAAATTATTTAAGGAACTTCGTTCCTGACGAGTGTCCCCCGACCGCACAGTTATTTTTTTTAAGAAATATGAAAAGAATTTTTTGCATATATCAACCATAAACATACAATGACCGTTATGAAACAAAGTTTCGGGTAATTTAGAAAACTTCTAAAAGGGAGATCCTAATAATTGGACCATTTGATGGTACACTATTACACAATCACTTGAGTAGAATAACCAAATCCCATGTGATTTTGTGGACCAATCAAATAGTGAAGACATGTCATAACGGACAAATTATATACATACACGCTCCATCTGTATCGTAGTTGGCAAGGTGTGAGTGCACTGTGCGTGAGAACTCGAGGATGTTGCACCACTGATCGCGGTTGACAACACGGTAGCGGCGTTCCCGTTCCAGGAAAGTAGCAAGCGGGACCCGCAAAGACCATCGTGGCAGAAGGAGTGCCAGCAGCGCCCGCGCCGTGCCTCCGTCCAATGAACGTTGTTCCTTGTCCTAGAATTACATATAAGTTATTCAGTAATTTAATCAAAAAGATAAAACAAATGCTAAAATGTCACATAATCTTGGCACTAAAGCTCATAAAGAAATAAAGAACAATCATCAGGAAAACAAGAAATTTATAACATTGAAATTTGTGTATGAGAACAGATTAATTATAGGTTTTTTACATATTTAAATAACAACTAAACAAACAGATGGGAGGGCTCCTAATGAATTTGTGACATGCAATTTAGATAGCTGCAATAACTGCGTGAACTATGACTTTATTACATTATTCTCAAGTGTTAAATGGTGACCGACACTAAGACTTTACCTTGTGAGGATAATCAA
Organism: Druceiella hillmani; assembly: GCA_039881145.1. NCBI lineage: Eukaryota > Metazoa > Arthropoda > Insecta > Lepidoptera > Hepialidae > Druceiella > Druceiella hillmani. The sequence goes on along the minus strand of JAYKKI010000037.1, from coordinate 13,108,115 downwards.
TGCAAAAATTACTCGAAATGTTTAAGTCAAGTTAATTTTAATTTATTGAAATTTTTAACATTATAGTTACTAACAATGGCGTAAAAAAATTAATGCAACATAGAACATGCAAAGTAGTTTTATTTATAATTTCAGCATTTATTTATATTTAAAACATACCTATTATAAAAGCATATTGCACCAGCAGTCGCCACAATATGTCAAACCTTTTTTGGTACAGATTCACTGTCCCATCTAGGTTATTAGGTTCTTTTCATAAAATCATCACGCACTTCTCGCTTTCTCTAGTATATTTTTTATTTTATGGCCGTAGTTTTCAGTAGGCCCACAATTGAAGAAGAGCAATCTACTATTTCACTATCTTGGCATTTTGTTAATCACTTTTCGTTTAAGGGCGTGTTTATGTTTTTGACGAAAAACCTCCATTTTATCCCAGTTTACTCTAAACACTGGGAATATGTAGTATAATAATTTTGATATGAAAAATAGATGAAACCTTCATCTATAATTTAATGAGATCACTTTTTATTGGTTTCATACATTTACTTCATGAAAATCGGCTTTTTGCAACTCATTCCTCGCCAAAATCGCCAAAAAGCGGTAGGTAAGTTTAGAGGACTCAGTTCAAACAATTGTACTTTAATTTGATATGTGTAAAAAGCACTAAAAAGCTCATTTCCTCTTTTTATTTTGTGGAAAAAACAATTTAGATTGATGCAATAGCAAAACAGAAAAAGAAAAATATTTAGTCGAGGAAAATATATATAAATACAGGTGGCCCAGAAAGCAATGCGTTTTTGAAAATTTAAAGAACATAAACTATTACATTTAAAGGCGTTTAATTTATTACAATGTAAAGTCGTTTAAATGTAATTTTATGTTTTGTAAATCAAATCATCAAGATGACGTCCTGGAGATTACGACACTCTTCCAACCAGGCACGAAAATTGTGAAAAACTTTCATAAGAATATCTCTTGAAATTGATTCCATTTCTTATTGAATATTCAACTGCAATTGCCGCAACGTTATTGGATTATTGGAGCACACCTTGCTTTTAAGGTGCCCAATAAAAAGAAATCTGGCGAACTTAAATCAGGGCTCCTCGGGAGCCACAATGTCACCTGTGAAATCACTTTCTAAGGAACATATCCTTTACCATGCGCATACTCTCATTGGAAGTGTGACACGATAATCCAACCGGCTAAAACCAAGTATTCCTATTGTAGCCTTGCGATTCTTGCAATTTTGGTGTCAAAAAATCTGTCAGCATAGCCATGTACCGCTCTGAATTTACGGTTACTGTTCAGCCACGACTGTCTTCAAAGAAAAAAGGCTCCATCTTGCGATTCCAGCCCAAACAGTAATCTTTGGTGAGTGAAGTGGCTTCTGGTGATTTACTGCAGCTCAGTATCGGTAGTTTTGTCTATTCACGAAAAAGTTAACATAAAAATGAGCTTCATCGGACAAGATAATGTTATTGAAGCCAGTGAAGACGTCGAACATTTCATTTGAAAATTCAACCTCGAATCAAAGTCTGCTGGCTTCAATTTCTGTACCAATTGAATCTTAAAAGGATGAAATTTCATACCGACATGCAAAATTCACTGCAACCTGGATCTGGACACACCTAAGAGCAGAAGAATGTTTACAAGTTGACATTCTTGGATTCACGCATAAAGATTCTGTCTGTTGTAAAGAATGGTTTCGTCGGTGCATATAACTCTTTGGCCTTGAGGTCATGTTTTTGTGTTGAACCTACTCTTTCCTTAATTAAATTAACGCTCGGACATTCACTGATATCCCATAGTTCGAATTTGACACGGAAAAGGCAACGAACAGTAACATAAGGTCGAAGGTTCTAAAAAAAAAAGGTTCGGTTACTAAAACTGCAATGGCCGTGCTACGCACTGATATCTCCCCCACGTCCTACCCTTATAACGTTTTGATATTATATATATATATATATATATATACATATATATATATATATATACATATATATATATATATATATATACATATATATATATATATATATATACATATATATATATATATGTGTGTGTGTGTTTGCATAATTATATTATAGGACTAAATTCATAATGCCCACTGTTTGTTAAAACTAATTTTTCCTATTTATTTTAGATGCGCCTTCAAACTGGATATTCAAGAAAGCGATTGCATGCAGCCAGCAAAATTGGCAAGATTGTAAGTTATTTATTTTTTATTACTTTTTTAGGATTCCGTACCTCAAAAGGAAATACAGAAACCTTATAAAATTATTCACGCATCTGCCCGTCTGTCCATAACAGCTGTTATTCTCAGAAACCATTTGGCGTAGAAACTAGAAATATGGCACAGTAGTAAAACATATTACCCCACATATATTTCAATAGCTTACATTCAACAAGATTTATATATAAATTTCCTTGGGGAAAGTCGAATTACTCGAATCTTTTTTACATTATATGTTTTGTGTAAGATATCATTTGAAAGACTAAAAAAATACAAAAAATGGAAGGAGAGGCTTCCTCATTCCAAGGTTACTGAACTTAAAATTTTAAAAATATGGCTTTTAGAAACCCACGTAAATATTGTAGGAAAACTATAGCGATGATTCTAGTTATCATAATTTTTCATATATACACCATGTTTTTACGCCTATGCAGTAAGATATTTCTATTTTTCTATATTTACAGCCGATTTTCTCAGTAACCATGTGACATAGACACTTAGAATTGGCATAGTAATACATCTTATAAACCCTAAGATTTTATACAAGTTAATTTTTTTAAAATTTTATACATCATATAGATTATGAGGAATACATTAATTTTTTTATAATTTTAAATTCTATATTTAAAAAGATATTCTGAAAAATATGTGAAAACTAGCATTCCTCTCTTATTTCTAAAATGACTGAACCAAAAATAATGAAAAAAACAGCATCGGTAACATCTGACCAGGAGATTACAGAAAAACTAGAAGGATTATCCTAGATATTATACTTTTTGAAATATATACAATGTTTACACCATTAGGCAATATATTTACATCGTGAAAAATAAATATTTGAAAATAGTTTAATAGAAACACTAAGTACTCTTTATGTACGGAAACTCTACGTATGGGAATCCTCGTAGTGCAAGTTTTACTCGTACTTGGCAGGTTTTTCTGCAAACACGTTTACATGTTACAGTTTAAAGTATCTTTACTGTAGTCATTCCAGTGTTATATTGATACTCAAATTAATCACTTCTCAATTTTATTATAACTAATTCATTAATTTTGAATATATGTGTATTAGTTTATGACAGTTTAGCGCGTAAATAATCGGAAAAATACACATAAAGTGGAAAAATACACAAATTAACAAATAAATGTCCAAAATTGTTTATTTCCAGAGTACACGCAATAGGGGCAGGGGCGGAGGAAACAAGTGCCTCAGCAGCCTTAGAAAGTGTTAGAGAAGTTACTTTTTTAGATCTATTAAATTCTCACTTCCTTTTTGTTTGTCATATATTTATACGTTGTGTTCTTATAGTGAACGATATACAGGTGCTGTAGTGTCTTTGAATAAAGGCTGCTTGCAATCTTTTGTAAGGGCTATTTGCAATCCCTTGTTCTGAAATAAAGAAATCAGAAGCATTTCATAGAAATCTCAATGTTAGAAATTTTAAAGGAATTAAAAAAACCAAACCCTTGTCAAAAAACTCTTTCTAAGGTGAGAACTGTCAGAAGCCGTATATGGTTGATGGAGTATACGAAGAAGCAAATAAACAATTTCTTAAAGAATTAGTATGACCTCTGAACAGCGGCATGACCTAGAGCGCAATACAATCCAACAAATTGCTAGTCCAGTTTGATTAGAGCGTAGACAAAAGTTATTAACAGCTTCTTGGCTTGCCAAAGTGTGCAAGAGATGTGTAAATATAAATTGTGTTTCATTAGTTAAACAGATTTTATATGGAATGATCTGAACCATGTGCAATCAACAAAACATAGAAAATCGAGGAATACACAGAAAATTGGCAACCTTTTACACATCAACATTGAGGTGTGCGGTTTATTCATTGTTACTGAATTTTCTTTTCTAGGAACCACACCAGAAGGCCAGTACGCAGATGGAATTGTAGAAATTAAGTGCCCGTTATTCAGCTTCAATTTGCACGCAAATAAAGCAATAAATCCAAAAAAAATGAGTTTTGGAAACACGATTATGATAAAATTTATATTAACAAAAAGCATCCATGATTTTATCAAATAAAAGGTCAGCTTCGTATCACTGACCACGACGTCTACGTGTTTGCGGTCTGGACTAGTACTAATACATTGAAATATGAATTTGTTGCGAAAGATGACCAATTCTGGAAAGATAACATGGAATCATATTTAGTGAAATTTTATCAAATCTGTATACTTCAAGAATTGGTGGATCCTCAATTATTGAGATCAATGAAATTAAGAGATCAATCATCATATTCCATTAGTGCTAAGATTTTGAAAGCGAGAAACTAAAGATGATCAGAATAAAAGTTTGTTATGTGAGGCCCTGAAAGTTATTTAGATTATAGCCACTTTTTATAATTTATATTTTCAAATGAAAAAAAAACTACTAATGATTGTTTAGTTAACTAAAGTGAGTATTAAATAAAAAGCTTTCATTTCAACAAACACTAATATAAAACAAAGTGTTTTGAAAGTAAAGTTTGGTAAGAGGGGGCGTTTTTAAGTTCACAGAATGGAAAGATAGGCTATTAGTAAAGGTGATTAATGGAATGATAGCTAGTTAAGTAAATTATTATTAGTATAAATACCAAGTTTTATCATAATTGGATCATGAGTCTTTGAACTATCGTCGAACAAACAGCTCAATCTGGAAGAAAGTCTGAACTATGGAAAAAATCGAGTACTGCACCATTATAAAGTTCCTTACCAAGCAAGGAAAGTCGATTTGAAAGAGATGGCATCCGTTTACGGGGACTCTTACCCAGGTAAAACTATGGTTTACAAGTGGCATAGTCTCTTTAAACAGGGTAGAGACTCACTTGAGGACAACCCTACGCCCTGGTCGGCCGATAGAAATGAATACTTCGGAAATTATTGAAAAAGTAGAAAAATTAGTATTGGAAGATGCCAGACTAAAGAAGAAACAGCTTGCAGAGATGGTTGGAGCACCGGATACAACAATTTTTTAAATACTCCATGATCATCTTGGCATGACAAAGGTCAGTGCAAGCACATTTTTGGACCTCTGTAGTGGAACCAGTAAGGAATCATTCTTACTGGTTATGAAATTGCACGCCAAGAAATGTCAAGAGCATTGAACTCATATTCCCTGTTCCCAGACATTTTATGCTGGCAGATTGTATCTTCGGACATATCAAAAAAAGTCAAAAGTAAGGAAGTGATTATAGATCTAGTCGAATATAAAGCCATTTATAATTGTTACGGCATTGTTCGCAAATTGGGTGAGGATTCTATGGTAAAAGATTGGAAGGCCTACACGAGTGAAACAATCAAACCCCCAGGCCAATATCACATCAAATTTGCTGAGTGCCAGAGGTATTATTTAACTAGACTCAAGAACAAGCTAGAAAATTCCTTCTCAGAGGAGAAGTTAATTATAGAAGTGACTTAGGAGTCGCCTGAAAGCATAATTAAACGAGGTATATCCTCAACCTCTGAGTTTGGTATCAGAGAAGTACTATCATTTCCAAATAGGGTATCTGCTTTGAAACTTACTTATGTCGACAAACTACTGTCAAAACATTTTGGTGATAATTGGAAATCAGAATTAGGATCTGATCAACTAAAAAAAAAGAGATTTTACAACACAAATGTGGGGGAATTTGATAATGAAGATCCCTGTGAATTCTTGGAACAAGTTCTGTATAAATTTATAATTTTGACTTAATTAGTCCATAATTAAAAATGTTGCACCATTTAGTTTTTTTTTTAAATTCAGTAACGGAAAAAATTTGTCATTCAGTGCAGTAACCTAAACAAACTCGCCCTTGATTTGCATCATAAAAGTCAATAATACGAGAAATTGCAATACAAATCTAAATGGATAACTTGATTGTATAAAATCATTCACGCGACCAATAGAGGAGAAAAATCGCTTCCATCCTATAATGGCAGATACAAAACTGCATTTATCCAGATTTCCATTTTTTTTTAAACTAAATTTAAACTTACGAATTGAAAACAATATTAATTTGTCTGAACACGTAATTTAAGGAATGTAGTTTAAGTTACGTACAATAAAATGGTTTTTGGTGGATTTTGGAACATCTAAGAAATTGGATAGAAGCACTTTTGCATCTATACCCCTCACATGATCATATATTTTAACTTATTTGATATGAATAACAATTCAGCATAGTATGTGAGGTATTATTACAAATTATGTTGGCGCTACGGGCAAGCCATGTAAAATTAATGTGGCATTCAACATGTTAAAATAAAAGCAAAATAAAAGACGTTTGCAAATGCCTTCAATACATGAAAATTTTATTGGCTCTTTAAAATTAGTACCTAATTTAACAGCAAAAACTAATCTCGTATTAATACTCACCCTTGCAAAGTCATAAGCGTATCGATATATGGCCTTGAAATGATTGGGGTCGTTCAACATATTCCGCATGAAGTCCAATTTGTTTTGTATTTTGCTAATGCAGTCACATTGAAGGTCTGTTAATCCTGAAATGTGCAAACACATACTGATTAAGCAGAAGATTATTTTATTAATTTCTTTTATCACTTAACGATCAATGAAAATAAAAAATGATTCTTCTAATTTACCACCAAGCTCGTGTATATATATGATCACGGGTTTACCCCTTTATTATATTGTGTTGGCTGACAAAGATTCTAAGGATTATAAATGAGTAAAGAAACTAAGACCCTTACATTATTTGTAATATCAATTATAATAAAACTAATCGTAAAAATAATAAAAACTGCGATGTAAAAGTCAACATTTTTCTGTCCATGATATATACCGACATGAGCCTGGTCCAACAGTCACCGCCTGACCATTGGCACATTGCGTTAATATAAAAAATTATGCTTGGGATTGGTCTGAGTTAAAGTTCATGTTTGTAATTGGTCAGAGTTATTTGCGATTCATTTAAATTCCAATCTTTTGACTGGTGGTGTGAAGGGTTTGACATTGGTATAATCACTTAAAGTTGAAAAGGTTAAAAAAAGTTAAACAAAAGACGATTTATTAGAAATAATAAAATTACTATAGCTTAAAACTTTTTATCTATATTGAGGTGAACATATTTCTTATTAATCAAGGATATGAAACAGTATGAATTATGAAAGGTGATTAAGTATAAAACCCATAAGTATATAATGACTTTTTTATTGTATGTAAATAAATAAGGTTAAAATTGCTATAGTACCAGTTAGAAAAATAGGTAAGACAATGCTGCTATACACCTAAGGATGACTTTGAAAAGGTAAGTATAATAAGAGGTAAGATTTTGCTTTTGGTCATATGAGGTATAAACTACACTTTTTCCTTATCCTTTTGGTCATATGGGGTATATTCTAAAACTTTATTTAGTTTTAATATCATATTAATGTCTACAAATAATAATTTACCAGAAATACTCTGAAACGTGTAAACTTTTAAATGTAAGGTACTTAATTGTATTTAATAACCTTTAATTTTTGTTTCATACGCAACAATGGAATACTAACAATAAGTAATCAAAATAACAGCTATTAGACAAACAATAACATTTTGAATTTTCTAGACCGGTTATTAAACAAGACTACAATCTACTACAATAGATTGGTTATTAAACATGACTAGCCTTTAAGCCACTCCTCTTGCGTGAAATATCCCATTTGTTTGGCGCCCATTTTGTATGCAATTACCAACATAACTACGTTCTCTGGTTCCACACCGATGTCTTCGCAGAACTTCTCCATGCCCTCAGGCCCTGGAAATACAATACAATGCTTGAAAAATTTTAAAAATAAAAAAACTATGCACCAGTTTAGTTTTTTAAATGTATTAATAGTCAAACTAAGACAAATTTTGATAAGGAAATCAAACCTCGGGCCCTTTCGAATGCATATATATATATATATGTATATATATATATACTGAATTGTTTATATACCCAATAAAAGTATTACATATCGGGGTATTACGTTGGGGTCCAACCAAATTAAAAGCAAATGTTGAAATATTGTCCGACCAGCTTTAACAATGTGCCTAATATTTTTTATTGTTGTGGCCAAACTTAATCCAATAACACGTGGGTGCTATTTAGACTTAATATTTCAAATGTTATTGATTTATTGCTTTAAATATCAAAGGGGACCAAAAGTCATAATGTTGCGTTCAGGTGTTAGAAGGTGTTGAATAAAAATGACACTCTTAAAGCGGAAAAAATAAAAGTAATCCCCTTAAGAAGTTTTATTTAAATCATTAATCAGAGAAAAATGAGAATTCTTGTATTTCTTTATGAAAACTAAGGGTATTTTTGTAACAGTTTGCGAATATTTTCTATGGAACTCTTTGTGCCGGCAAGATGAAATAATGTGCAGACTGTGTCCCATGAAACTCACAAAGTCGAAACGGTCCTCGAAAAAAGCTTTGTGAAATTATTTTTGTAATTGTTTCTAAAAACCATGGACCTAATAACCACTGGTTGAGTAATTAAACAAATTCACTATGAATACAATTGTGTCAAAATTTGAGGGGAACAGGGGAATCGAACTCACTTTTGATTAGGTAATGCTGTGCATACGTTTTATTGTAATAGGTTAAGAAACCGCCAATCGCATATGCTTTAAATCGCAATTGTCACGGCTGTGACAATTTCGATAAACATTACTCTATAGTCTACAGAGTTACACACTCTCATACTATCGAAAATCATTCTCTGTAATGTGTAATTTTTTCTGTAAACTTGGTCCAACAAATCTTAATAATAATTTTAATGTACTTGAAGAGGTAAAAGGTAAGAATGACCATTTCTCATCATTTATAAATTCTTTAACAACTTTAAAATTACCAAGACTTACAAACAATCAAAATTATAAGAATGAGCACAATGTCGTCTTTTACTTCTATATCATATTAATTGTCAAATAAAAAAAATAGTCTTCATCATAATTCTATGTGGACTCATTTTGTAAAGTGACAAAGTTAAAATTTGTCCAACGTACAGGGTAAAACTAAGTCACACAAATATAAGTATAATTCAAGTAAAGAAAATTACCTAAATTAAAAAAAAAGTATTGAAATTATTTTCTAGTACATTAGTACCCAATACTTTTATTAGTACATTTTGGTGACTTGGTACTTGAGTACACATATCTAAGAACATATTTGAAAATGTATGTAATTGGCATTGTGTAAAATGTAACTTTTCTAATAGGTATCTGTAAATGTAAATGTACTCTTGAAAATGGTTATTAAAAAAATAAAATTTCTTAATATTATCCACATTACAGAATAGGTTACTAATGGATATTTAATACATGGAAGCTTCATTTTTTAAAATATAGGCGCTTAATGTCATAGCTTAACATTTCCATCATTCACGCGTTGTTATCAGTCATAGTCATAGCTTTATGCAATACTGATATACAAGGCATACTTCGCCATATCAAAAGTGCATTATACTTGCATAATGCACTTTACAAAAAAAAATGGGAACAATAAAATAAAACATTAATGAACCGATAACATAAATGAAAAAATGTAAGTGGAGAGTAAATGATAGACATGTAAAACATATTAAATTAAATAATGAAGGAAAAACATAATTTTTTATTCCTTTAAGAATCTATGCAAATAATAAAATCAATAATAATTAACATTTAATATCCAAGCTTTTCTCTGTTAAATTTTTGTTACATATTAATACAAAAATAAATTACTCTAATGACCCCTTTCCCAAATGCAATGACTTTTATATTAAGTATACAAACATTACATTTTTCACATTCCATTTATAGCAGCAATAATTTTTATCAATAAAACATTGGCACTTAGTTACACCCCTCACTAATGTCCTAAAAAGTACATGTCAACTACTATTACAAATAATTTATAAATAATAACTATTATAAATGTTATGCAATCTTTTTCTAAATTTAATGTCTCACTCTCACTTCTACACCAATTAATTGCACATTTTGACATGTTCAGTGGTTCTAAGGACCATGCAAAAAACTTATGTGTTTTGTTAGATTTTTTATTTCTTATAAACAAATTTTTATACATTAAAAATAAAATGTACATAACTTCAAAGAAGATAGCTTTTTTGTATAGTATTATAAATTGTATTTTACTTTTCACATCTTCCCGATTGTGAATCACTGAGTTGTTTTGTTTTTATATTGTAAAAAATATCAGCTTTTTTAAAAATCATATTTTACTTCTGTATCCATTTACGCAGGTTTCTTTTATATATTTGAAGATGATACAATATTTGTCAACAGCCCCTAATAGTCATATTTATAGTTGAAAAATAAAAAATAATTTTTGAATATTTGTTGTTATATTTTGTGTTACTATTACATACATTGAAAGAATGAATATTATTAGAAAAAATTGTAAGAAACTGTGTTAAAGTATCTTAAAATTTTAAGAGATTTAAAAATACACAAGCCTACCTGTGTACATCAAAGTTTTTATAATTACCCTACGAATTTTAAAAATAATTTCTTTGAGACTAAATTAAAATGTTCAAATTGGAAACGCATTAGCAGTTTACAGATTATTATCTCACAAAATAAATTATAACTTTACCAAATATCATAATAATGTGGAAAACTATAGTGACTTCACAAAACATCTAAATATGTTATGTCTACAGGAAAAGTGCACATTACTTCTGAAAATGGAATTTGTTTTGAAATCATTCATAACAAAAGCATACCTTGAGAACTGTGTCTACAGAATTTATAAAGGATAATAAATGAACTTTTAATAAAGGAACAGTGAAATATGAAGTAAGAAGCCTTAGGGATGGGGAAGAGTTGTAAACATCCTTCTTATTTTTCTGCCAAAAGAAAACAACAAAAAGTTTTTGGTAACATGTCTTAGGTGTTTGAATTAATTCGTAGCGTTTTTTGAGAGACAAATAATGATTTATTTTAAATGAAAATAAAAAAATACATTAATGACAATATTGCCCATCGCTTGCCACTACTTTTTCCCATCTTTCGGGTAGGAGACAGATACCCCGTCGAAACAACACTTCTTTCTTAGAGGCAACCCATGAATATATCCAATTTTTACAATCTTCATAAGAAGTAAAATTCTCCCCTGACAAACCACGAGCCATCGATCAGAGCAGGTGGTAGTCCAAAGGGGTAATGTCTAGAGAATACAAGGGGTGGATTAGGACTTCCCATTTCAGTGTTTGTAGATATGTTTTCTCTGGTTTTGTGATGTACATTCAAGCATTATAGTGCAGCAAAATAATTTTACTGCTCCATTCTGGTCGTTTTTTCCTGCAGGACTCAAGTGCATCAGTTGTAATCAGTAATGATCCCCAGTGATGGTTTCGTTCGGTTTTAACAGTTCATAATAAACCACACGCTGTTGACCCTACCAAATACAAAAGAGGAACTTAAACCCATGAATATTACGTTTTGCCACTGATAATGATGGTTGTCCGGGCATTACCCATGATTTTCTACGCTGATTGTATCTACTTTTCATCACCAGTAACAATTCAATGTAAAAAAAACTTTTTCTTATGTGCCGTTAAAGCAGTAATTTACAGGTTAAAAAACACCTTTCAATGTCCCTCAGTTTTAATTCATATGGGACCCAATTTAAAACTTTAAGGCGTCTTTCTACAGTTGATAATGATGTAGACAACTCTTTAATTGTTTAAGATGAGTTTTCTTCAAAAAATTCCTCCAATTATCTATCTTCAAACTTTTTTGATTGTCCAGGTCGTTCCTCGTCTTCAAAGTCAAAGTCATCACTCTTAAAATATGCAAACTACTTCCGACACGTTTGCTCAGCTAAAGCATGTTCACCATAAACTTCCTCCAAAATCCAATGCCTTTCCGCAGCATTTTTATTCATATTAAAATAATGTAGAAAAATTCCCGGCAAAAACACTTTAATTAGCACAAATTTCGACATTTTTAAATAATTGCAACTTATTGTTATTAACAATTGAAAAATAAGATGTGTCGTGATAATAACACCTAATTACAGTTGATTTACGATAAATTTGTTTCTGAAGATAAAACAGAATACCCATGCCATCTTTCATAAAACGCTAGGAATTAATTCCAACACCTAATATAATACAAAGTAATTCCAAATAATCAAACATTTTAGGTCAGTATCTCTTTCTACACCAGTTTTGTTTATATATTTTGACATGTTGAATGCCATGCTAATTTCATTATTTTTTTATCTTGCAACAGGAAGAGATCAAAAATTGACAAAATTTTGCTTGTCTGGAATTGACAGGAAGAGAACAAAAATTTACAAAATTCTGCTTATGTCTGGAATTGACAGGAAGAGATCAAAAATTGACAAAATTCTGCTTATGTCTGGAATTGACAGGAAGTGATCAAAAATTGACAAAATTCTGCTTATGTCTGGAATTGACAGGAAGAGATCAAAAATTGACAAAATTCTGCTATGTCTGGAATTGACAGAAAGAGATTAAAAATTTACAAAATTCTGCTTATGTCTGGAATTGATAGGAAGAGATCAAAAATTGACAAAATTCTGCTTATGTCTGGAATTGACAGAAAGAGATTAAAAATTTACAAAATTCTGCTTATGTCTTGAATTGACAGGAAGAGATCAAAAATTGACAAAATTCTGCTTATGTCTGGAATTGACAGGAAGAGATCAAAAATTGACAAAATTCTGCTTATGTCTGGAATTGACAGGAAGAGATCAAAAATTGACAAAATTCTGCTTATGTCTGGAATTGACAGGAAGAGATCAAAAATTGACAAAATTCTGCTTATGTCTGGAATTGACAGAAAGAGATTAAAAATTTAGAAAATTCTGCTTATGTCTTGAATTGACAGGAAGAGATCAAAAATTGACAAAATTCTGCTTATGTCTGGAATTGACAGGAAGAGATCAAAAATTGACAAAATTCTGCTTATGTCTGGAATTGACAGGAAGAGATCAAAAATTGACAAAATTCTGCTTATGTCTGGAATTGACAGGAAGAGATCAAAAATTTACAAAATTCTACTTATGTCTGGAATTGACAGGAAGAGATCAAAAATTGACAAAATTCTGCTTATGTCACTTGCATGCTCCGTAAATAATTTAATATGTTTTAACACTTTCTCTGCCATCAGTTGCCAGCACAGAGGAATACACCTTCAAACTATTTAGTTTTTTTGTTAATAATTAAAATCGGTCAAGCTTCCTGTAATTGTAAATAATATAACCATTCCAATCAAAACATTTTTGAAGAAAACCTTTCATTAGAATTGTAGGTTTTATGCAAATATTTAATTGTATAAAACCTACACTTCAAAGAATTTGTTGAAAAAAATTATGAAATTATTTTTTACCCAATATGTCCGTTTCATCAGGTGTAGTGTACTCCCTAAACCAAGTGAGACATCGTTTGACACTGAATGGTGTTTCTTCAGTTTTTGAATGACGTCGTGAACTGAAATTGTACATGATAAAAAATTATTAGAAAAATTAAATATTTTTTCCCAAAACAGACTATATTTAACTACACTTGTATTTAAGCAAGATAGGTATGGATATGTAAATTGGTCTCTAAAAAAGTTTTACCTTTAAAATTAAGTCATACACAAATAAATAACAATAATTATAATTTACCTACTTACATGTATTTTGAAATAATTTCTTTAGACACTAAAAATGTTCATCAGTTTATTATCTCACCAAATAAATTAAAACTTCTTGTTATTATGTTTATGGTAATTTTATATGTACATTTGTAAAGTAGAGAACAAAAAGTTAGCACAAACAACAGAGTAAAAACTTACTGATCCATAAAATAACTAAAATATTAAATAACCTCCTAACTACAGTAAAATGTCATAATTTTATTTCACGCTAATTTATATTACAAACAAAATGCATAATAATATTTTTCTTTATAAACTACTTAAATTGTTATTCACAAAAAGAGACCTTTTAATATCTTAAGCGAGATCAATTAATAGCATATTAACAATGATCTTGAATGATATTAGTCATAATTCAAAACATTCAAACATTTTTTATGTACTAATATGAACTAAATCTCAACCAGCGTTTTGATCATTAGTCTCAGAGATCAGTACTCGTTAATTTTAGATCCTCCGTGTCTCTCCGAAATAGTCTGTGCAACTGCATAATTACTTTTTCAAGACTGAGTGCGATCAAAATTTTATTAATCATTTTCTTGAGAAAACTACCAAGAACGAGACTGGAAATATATGCATGGGCAGACAGTAAGTTCAAGTTTTGTGGAAAAAAGTAAGAAAAATTGGCCTTTCGCCAGCATCTATCACGTAGTGATATTCTGCAATTCTATCAAATGTTAGCCAAGAAAAACTTGGCACTGGGTGAATAGAGATAATTTAATTATTTTGAGCAATGAGTGTAATTGTATCAATACAAAAGTGGTAATAGTGAATCTTTAGTAAGAGAGATACGATACACAACACCAGTGTGATGTTATTGGCATTTATCTGATAGTTTTTATATAACACCATGTTGGTGTCATGAAAAGTAATAAAAACAAGGAAAAAATGTAATAAAAATCTGAAAAATTAGAATTTTTTGGCTTTATTACAATTTTTCATATCATACTTTTACGCAAGTGGATTAAGTGATTACTTCACACACTCAATAAAAGTAATATATGAACGCTCTAGCTCAAGGTTGAGGGTATTTTTATCTGTTCTATTACGTGTAAGAAGATACATTTTGAATTTTTGAGAAAAAGCGAGTATAATTTTGATTCAAATTATATTCGCTTTCCAAACCTCATTCTTAACCTACCTCTTCCTGTCTAAATTTGCATATGTTTACGTCGAAGGAAATGGCATTCAAGTCATATCTAGAAGTTATAAATTATATGTGAAATGTTTATATAAATAAGAACAAATGAAAGTAATCAGAAATAATGAAAAATTTGATTACATAGCAAATTTTGAGTACATTGGTAATTGCTATTAATTGCTAAAATACAAAAGTGACTACATATTTATTTTTGAAATATAGTAGGTACATATTAAATGTTAAACTTATAATACAGATATTTTAACTGGTAAGTTTATACGCATATTTTATCTGGTAAGTTTAAAAGGCTCTACTTTTTTTCATCACTCACATCACCCAAAATCAGTCATAATTACAATGTCAATCTCTTATTGCTTCAAGCAAAAAAGACAGCTGATTATCAATATTGCTATGCAGAAACTAATACAACATATCTGTCGCTTTCGAGACTTTTTCTATATTCAGAATATTGTATTTCACCCTTTGACCTTCTCCTCATTCTTACATTGTCTATGACATTTTGCAAGATATTCTCATGTAGGTGTTCCTGAGATGTTACAATAATGTTATTAATATTAACGTGACAAAAATTTTATTGAAATCTATGATGGAAAATTTAAATTTCTTTTTTATTTTTAGCGAGCTAACAATATATTAAATATGTAAATATCTTTAAAATTTACATTAGGATTCTGTCTGTGAAGATCAAGCCTTATTGATTGCAAAGAATCCGGCGCCTTTGTAACAGTAGTAAATCATGCAATAAATTCAAATTAGTTTAGGTTACAAAATATTCACGTTAAAAGATTATTTCTTGATAATTTTGTATTAATTTTTATGATTCGTGTATATTGTAGAATAACCTTCCAAAATTCTAGTCTGCAAACTACACGCAATACTTTTTCTCCAATTATAAAAGCCTTATGAAGCTGTAGAGCCATTTGTTTCGCCGAAAATAACAATTAACAATAATCAGGCATCAATAAAGGCGGCAAACTAAAGTTAAATTTATATGAAAGCCAAAATACTTAATATAATTATGATATAATAAACGGTTTATCAATATGCATTTACAGAGTCATAATCAGCAAATTCCACAGTACTTCCTAAGTTTGTCGTGATTAAATTCATTTTTAAATAAAGAAATGATAAAGAAATACTGTCTCATTGAATTCATTGCTCCTATATATTTGTTTACTACAATCTTTTATTTTTTTTTATTTTCTTACATTGTTTAGAATAGTAAAATCTTTCATTACTTATGCTAGTGATTTTTAACCTCAAGTTTTGATTCTATTTAATATATAAATTAATGTCACCTGTTATTCCTGGACCGTTTGTGATGGTAGGAGTGTCGTGTATCAGGATCATCAGACAGGGTGACGAGCGACGAAGGTGTCAGCGCCGTCACTCCCGCCGCCGAGCTGCGCTGCCGCTTGCTGCAGCGGGGCATGCCCACGCCCTGGCTACCACCCTACAATATAACAGATCATAATTATAAATATATAAATAGCATATTTAACCGTTTGAGTGCTGACAAGCGCCATTGCGCTCGTGTGTGTACTAACTAAAAGCGCAATGGCGCTCGCGAAATTAGTTGCTGTTTAGTGCACGGTAGGGGAGGTCATTCGCACGCATCGCTAATTTTTTATCTTTCTACGTGTTACATAAAGTTCAAATTATAATATTATTAGTAATTAGAATATGTCGGAAACCCATAATGTCGGAATACAAAAATAATTCGAGTGAAAATGATCGTTTTTCAAGTTGTGAAAAAAGTGATAGTGGGTGTGACATTGTGATGCGCCCACAATTTGGAGTAATGCAAATTTTGAGTGATAGTGATAATAATGAGGATAACAATTATTTTGCTTATACGGAGGATGTACCGGACTGATTTCAGTTTCTGTTATAACTTTTGTTCACAATATATATTTCCATAATTTTCTGTCTTGTATTTTATTATCCTTGTACAAGTTCTTTGGCATTTTTAAGTATATATGAGTAAAAAACTATGGCACTAAAACGGTTAAGAATGTTCAGATGAGCTTTAAGGGTCCATGGTCGCGTAATGTTATCCATACAACGATAATTGGCCCACTCTTCGTTCATTTCTATTCATATTGGTAAATAAAACCACTGGACAGAGATCATTAATCTATTTATATTTGTATATTCGCCTTTCCTACATTAAAAGATTAAATAATAAATTGACAGCAAAAACAAGAGAGGAAAAATCGTTATTCAGGCGAATCTTTGACAAACAAATATAACAAAACTATAACATGATATATAGCGTTTATATAATAAATATATTGATATAATGAATAAAAAAATATAAATCAACAAATTCTTTCCATATTATCCATACTTGTTAGTATGAGAAGTCATTTGTCACAGCAAGCGCAAGAATCAGTAGTTGGTTAGACCTCACCATGATAAGTGGGTCCACATCGCATTGTTTCACACTTCAAATAATTTATTGTATATTTATCGTCACAATCACACAGTCCGCATTGCGAGTGGAAGTGACTAAGATCACCTCAGAATAAATATATATATATATATATATATATATATATATATATATATATATATATACATAAACACATGTGTGTATGTATGTTTATTAGTTTAATATTGAATTTCCAGTATTTATTTTATCTGTGGTATAACGCTTGGTCTATAATCTGCGTTCGAACCTACTATTGGCAAACCAAACTCACAGTTCAAGAGAAATCAGAATCCACTCATGATGATAAAAAATTAATTATATGGATTCATATATTCTTTTTAGGGTTCCGTACCTCAAACTATAAAACTGAACCCTTATAAAAACACTCCCGTGTCTGCCCGTCTGTCACTGCTGATTTTCTCAGAAATCATACAACGTAGGAACTTGAAATTTGGCATAATAATTATCAACTCACATGTTATGCACTAAGATAACTTTTTTAAAATGTTCATATGAGAATTAAAGAAGGAGTAAATAAAGTACTCAATATTTTTTTTAAATTTTATGTATTATGTGGGATATCATTTGAATAGGCTCATTACGGACTATTAGAAAATTGACAATTATCTTAGATCTTATCATTTTTTAAAAACGCATCTAATTTTTACACCTATGAAAGATATACTATGCAGTATATTTATGTTATGAAAAATTAATATATGTAAATAGTTTAATAGAAATACTATGTTTATAAGTGCTTAAATAATGTCGTCGCCGTGGTGTGTTGGGTTGATCACAAGGCATAAGGCCTTTGACAATGCGACGCACCGCGGCGACCCGGGTTCGATTCCCGGCCGTTCGTCGAACGGGGCTGGACTGGTGTTGTGGTTGGCTGTAAGAGATTGCTCTTGTAGCAATAAGTCTGCCATATGTATCAATTAGATACATTAAAGTAGATAAATAAATAAATAAATATGCAGGGAAACATCACAGTGCAATCACTCATACTTGACAGTTCTACTCATATTTTTCTTTAGAAATGCGGAAGATACATGGGTTAATAAATAAAATGCACTATATTTTAATGTATAACTTATACAACAAGCTATTATTATCTTCGATATTAGGTTCGTCAAAGTGAAGTAAAAAATTTGGCAAGTGTTGCTGCATGCAATAATTATATAATAGGCTATTAGACTTATATTGTAAAATTGTTTTAAGTTATTCTGTATTACATTATAAGCACACTACGTGTATATTTCCAGGATGTATGTTGTATTTTTCATAAATCACTTCTAATGTTTAAATTACCAAACTCATGCCAAAAACCCAGTTTCTTGATATGTGACATCACTAATTTGTAAACATAACAGTCCTGCATGTTGAAGGGACACATTATTTTCAAATTAAAATATGATTATTATTCAATTTGATATGACATGAAAGAATTTACATTAAAAACGATGTGTTTAAAAAAAATCTGCAGCTGGCGATTATTTATTACAAAAAAAATCAAATTAAAAAGTTTTCTACCTGATGATTTTGTTTAAGAGGGAATATGTTTTAACCTTTTTTTTCCTAATTAATTCACTTTTTCTTTTATCATTAAGCACTTATTACACAATTTGAAATATTGTTATAAATTATTAAGTATTTATAATAGGAATACAAGTAATTTTAATTATCCAACTTATTTTGGTAATATTTACTTAACCTGTCAATTCCAACAATTATATCCTGTTTATATGGTACCAACAACATTCAAAAAACAACTATAAAGTCTATATATCTATGGTTTAAGTTTCGAATGATTTTATAGTGTTTGCATGCGTTGTGTGATGTGTTATGTTAATTGAATATTAAATAGTTTTTGCGTTTTTTTTGGTTATTTTTTAACTATAACAATACACTTTTATTGATTTTTTACTATTTTATGTATATAATTTTGCAGTTGCTTCATTTTTTTAGTTGTATTTGAAATTCATATAATATTTTTCCATTATTATATTATTTCTAGTAGTTTAAAAAAAAACACTTCACAAACTTGTGATGTCATCTGAATTTTAAGAAATATGCTTATTTATGTTACACTCTAATAGGATGACCATGAATTGTGGTATATTTTCGATATTGACAAAAATAAGGCTATTATTTTAAAAACTTTTTTCAACTTTTTATATTATATAAATCATTAATTTTTCTTTTAGGCGGTTTGTGGACAAAATTGATTTCCAAAAGAGTAAAAATTGTAGATGGCACCGACATCTAGTTCAGTTCATGGTGCCATTTCAAATCTTGCTTCAAGGAATGCTCAGGGAAGACACATAACAACGAATTCTATCATTGTGAATATTCGTATACCTCCACATCCGTTTCAAATGTTAGAACAATATTTGAGCCACTGAGATTGGATTTCTTTTTTTCTAGATTTGATACTTAATTAGCGTTTTGCAACACATTGTATTGAAATAATTACCTTGTATGACGGTTTCCTTTTAGTTCATTTTAATAATTTCTTCTTATATTTGCAGGTTACTTAACAGTTCAGCCTGAACGTAGTTAGACATAGACAGAAGTAAGATGAAACCTTTTTGATTGCTTCTTTTTCGGCAAAGTATGTAAACAGCCACCTATGATCAGCCTTTCTTAGATGCATACTGTATGGTTCCGATTGGTAAATAAACCGTCCATAAAACACAACCATGATATTGAACTAGTCGCATTACAAGAATTATATCAACAATCAGGCGTCCCTATTGGTTGATGTGATTTATTTGCTGATCGAGTTTACTGTTTCTTGGGCATACACATGAAGATAGATATAATTGAAAAATACGATGAATTTCAGATGAAAAACATGGAAAGCAAATTGGTTAATTTTTATAAACATTTTTACTTCCAGAATTGATTAATACAAGGTCATCCAAGGTCAATGGAAATAAGGAATCCACAATATATCCTGGATGCCATGAAAAGTGAGAATGAAAATGCAATTTAAAGTGTGAGATTAAAGAGGATTTTGTTACCTCTTTTAACCGTTTTTACACTTTCTAAGGCAAATCATCTACAAAAATTTATATGCAGAAAACTTGTAGTATTTTTTCTATAGAGCTTATAAAAAATTAGAAACAATTATTAGGAATTATATGTGACTATTGCATAGATCTGCTTTCCAAAGTATCCGAAACACGAATCTCGAGTATTTCAGAACTTATTATAATAAAATAATTTAAATTAACTGTCGTAAAAGGCTGCCTGTGGCTACGCATGAAGGTTTTGTGTTTGTTTTCCACGTAACCACATGAAGAATAATCACAAAACTATGTCAAATATTTCTGCCTTCATAAAAAGGAAAAATTGCCAATTTTCTCTAAACTGTCTGTCTACTTTGACGTATTGATGGATATATTATTATAACCTTGTTATATAGTTTTTCTTTACTTATGATACCAAATGAAATCTCACATGTCGTCATTAACAAAATATAATAATCAAAAAGTATTTATCCACTATGGTATTGCCGTCTACATCAATATAATCGATGGCCATTTACGATTTTGCAGGGGTCAGTCTACCGCACCATCTAGCGTAGCATGACTTCAAATGTTTGTTGGAATTAGTAATTACTAATATTTCGATCGTGATGATCATTGAGCTACTAATTTTATAACCGATTTTCAGAACATCTCATTATTATATCACTTGATTGTGGAAAACATTTATAATTGCCTACCACTAATGTAAGTCAATAGCTTATAATTTTGATGTCGTTATTTTATTTCAAAATAATTTTGGTGGTGGCACTAACATCACAAAACTCTTTTTAACATCAAACTTGTACGGAATATTAATGTAATAAATTGATTTAACAGCAATCGAGATGTTATAAGTCATCTAATTATTCCAACACACATGTCACTAACATGAGGAAATTTTTCCATATATGCTAGGATGTCATATAGCATGAAATTAAAAATAAAATAAATTATAAGTTTAACCCTTATATTGCCAGTATGTTAGTATAGATAACAGATCCACGCTTGGCTTTGCAAGAACATTTATTACTCGACATCAGCAAAACAACTTGCTTCTCATACAATTTCCCACACTGACAAAGTAAGCAACGAGAACTGTGTCAACATTCAATACTCGTTTTGTCCCTAACACAGAAGGCTAATTTTAATTTCTAATACATCTAATTTTATGACACAATGTAAAAACTAACAGTGGGTCGACTCACTGCCTAGTTGGCATAGGTAACGGGTAAGTGAGTGAATCAAGCCACTGATTCACTAAACTAAATGACTCATTTAAAATTTTATCGATTCATTTGGCTCTTTGATTCAGAAACATTTCTGTGTAAGAGATAATGGATGGACGGCCTGCGACTTATGTTGCATTGACACATGACCCATTGCGTCGCTCAACATACACCTTAGTGAAATGATTCTTTACTCTAGAAACTCATTTTTCATATCAAGTACATCCCTACATTTCTATTTCATCAAAAATCACACAAAGAAAATGAAAAGCATCCAATTCATTGTATGTTAGGTAAGCATGCCACTGTCTTTCGCATAACATATTATGTAGAGTGAGTAACATATTCTCGCAAACCTACTCAAATTTTGTTTTATTAAGACCTAGTTTAATATTAGGAAATGGAACCTGTATGGAACCTAATTCAAAAGCTATTTGATTTAGAATGAAATGAATTGCAGAGTATCTTGATTGATAGTTCTATTGATTCACTGAATCATAAAGGTGAATTGATTCTTTTTACTGAATCAGATACAGTGAGTCATTTCACAAAGATGAATAACGAGTCCCCATATGAGAGGTGGGGCGGGGTCACCGTTGTTCTTATGTTAGTTTAGCATAACATACTGGGCAATTCTAACGGATGTTGCACATGTTTGTAAAGCAATTTTAATAATTTTATTTTAATAAAATGTGTTTATGTGTTTTCACACTATGCATACTACGTTATAATTTGTTCTAAGGTCATCAGTCAAATTCACATAATGCAATACTTTTACGTTACTTTGATACAATTATATTTTTTCTGCCAATCACTAATTTCATTAAAATTATTTACAAACAAAATTAACCCTTTGCACTTCATGACCCTGAAGATGTTATTGTCGTGTCGGTCTTTGCTCAATTTGGCAGCACAAAGGGTTAATAAAATAAACAAATACCACAGAAAAAAAACAGTGAATGGTACCATTTTGCTAGATATGAAATCATTGACAGTATTTTACATTTTTTTATTTCTTGATTGGCATGACTCCTTACTTAAAATCATTTTAAAACATGGCACGAACACTTGTTCACTAAGCTGAAGTTTTTTTTTATAACTGAATATGTTAAATCATTTTAATAAATTGAGCACACATTTGCATATATACTCCATAGTAATAAAACTAAACTAGAGAGGCGTGGCGATTATCTGTAACAGTTTAGGTATTTTGCACCCCAACAAGAGACAAAAATCTGTAAGGATTGTTAAATTTTTGTCATATCTTTCTCTGGTATCTATCATTCTGTAGAATGTTTGCCAAACTCCATTTCAACATATCTATTAATTAACAAAGTAAACAATTTCAAGTTGTCAGAAAATAATATATTTTAATAAATGTACATTCGATGACTTTAAAGTATGCAAAATATGAACAAAACTAGTCGAAAAACAGACTTTGTACGGTAAAGATGGCAATAACAATGAAATATGGAAAATTAAAAACTTAAGTACAGCAAGACTCCTCTGTTGTGTTACCAATTCGATTTGAATCCAATTTTTTTTGTTTTTATGTGTCGTATAACTCTAGTGAGTAATATGAAATCGCACACAAAACATTTTTAATAGTAACGACTAAATGAAAGAAATGTCACAAGAATAATGGTTCTTAAGTTGAAATTTAACCAACATTTCCATTTTATCACAAGTTAACAGTTAGACAAAACATATCACAGGGGTGTTGAATACATTGAAAAGCCAGTATACGTATGTTAAAAAAATTAACATTACAGTCAATGAATAATTAAAAGGATATCAAGTATAACAAACAATTTTTTAGGGATGCTATTTTTACAGATATTAATTGACAAAAATAAATGTTTATGGTTGTTGCGCCCCAATATTGAATTGAGTTGCATTTTGTGATTTTTGTGGCTAGCTACACTCTCAAGTCTATCTATTACTCGAATAATTAAAGAGCGAGTTTGAAAATAAAACTTTAAGTCAAAGTTTACAAATGAGGCATGTGTAATACTGAACAACAAATAGTTGATTTTCAGTTATAAAAATAGAAGAATATTAACATATTCTTATTTGTGTGCAACAATAGTCTAAAACTTCATTATATTCAACCTCACGTAAAGGGCAAAGGACACAGAAACCATAATAACTATGTACTGACGATACTATTTATTATGATATTCAGAATTAAATAATTTTTACTAAACATTAAAAAGATTCTTCTTGCTTGTAAATTGATTGGATATAGAATTGGTTGGATATATGGTTAATAGTGTAAATTAGTTAGATATATAATTCATTGGATTTATGGTTATATAGTGTGAATTGGTTAGATATAGAATTGGTTGGATATATGGTTAACAGTGTAAATTGGTTAGATATAGAATTGGTTGGATATATGGTCATATAGTGTAAATTGGTTGTATGTATGGTTATATAGTGTGAATTGATTAGATATAGAAGTGAAATGAAAGGAGATCTCAAGTTTGCAGATCACTTTTGTTAAAAAAAAACTAATCACTATTCGCTCACTCTAAACTGTCAAACAAATTCATCTATTAATTTTGGTTCTTGTTATTTCCCTGCTCGATACACCGTAGATTCAGTTATGTGGGGAGTGAACACCTCTTGCACTCTTGTGACACACATAGTCCGATTTAGCTTACCAAGCAATACAGTGTGAACTAGCTAGCACGCCTCAAGTTTTATCATATTTATGTATAAAGTTATAATGAATAAATATACCATAGTGGTAATAAACGTAATATAGTTATATATTTATTTAAATAATTATGTTAAATATACAACAGTTGTGATAGATATATGTATTTCTTTGATATGTATTATAATTTATAGCTAACATCATTTTATATTATATATTTTATATTATTTTGAATAATAATACATACCAAAAATATAATCTACATATATTTTATGTAAAGTGGTTTCATTCACTGGTTGTTCCTTAGTTATTGTTGCAAGGAGTGGAAGGGGAGAATTGAAGGATAATTATTGTTTTTTATATCCACTCCTTATATTGTGGTTCAGCTCATGACGTAAGCCAATTCTAAAACGATGTAATGGGTCCTCGCTGTAATTGACAGTTTGCCGTTACTTTGCAGTTGTAAAAATAAAAGAATTTCCCTAGATCTACAATGAAATAAGAAATGCAATTGACATAACATAGTATATCTGCCTTATTAAAATCGATGCATGATCGTAGAAACATATTATATCAGTAGTGATATATTCCATCTGGGATTTACACAGGCATCAAAACAATATCCTTGCATTTATTTGCTTTAAAGATTACCCACAGACCGCCTAATTCTACAAAAACATTATTTCCAAATAATTGTACACTTTTCAATATCTAAGATTAATGCAGTCCAATACAATATCGTAATTCAAAATTATTTTTACTTTTAGAAATATTTCTATGACCTTGAGACTATATACATATATTTCTGATATTGTGTTATGGGTTCTACCTACCAAATCAGTGATAGTTTTCTGATAAACTTTACATTAATTTCTAGTATCTAATTTTTTATTAATTATTGGGGTTTGGAATTATTATTTTTCATTTTAAAGTTTAAGGGTAAATCCAAACATGGCAATGTTGACTTATTTCTGCCAACTAAAAATCACGTAGATGTTGTCTAAATAAGTAGCATGTCAACAATATATCGCTGTAAATTGCGTTCTGATTTACGTCATAAGTTATAAAAGTCTAGAAGTTTAATCATCAAAGTGTTTGGGCAACTGACTAAACAATTCAAAATGTGTTTCTCTCTATAAAACTCCTTTAAAATTCCACCTACAATGAATATTGTGAAATTTTTATAGAGATCTCCACTCAGTTGCAAATGAACTAACGATTATCCAAGAATTGTAAACTCATATGCGCTGTATTTTTAATTTATAATTACAAAGCAGACTATTTGCATACTAATTTTCAGTACATTAAAATCTTTGATTACGATTTAATCCTTGGTCCCAATTTGCCATTTAATCATTATGTCACGTTGTTATTTTTCAACAACACAGAATAATTTTTATTTAAAAAACAAATTAATGGTCAATATACTGTATTCACATAAAAATAAAGTGTTAAAAAACAATTGGTTAACACCTGTTATCTGCACGTTAAAGTGTTAAATGTTTTCTCCACTGCTTTTATTATATTTTAATTACATACATCTTGATTGAAATCACCAAGTGATCGTCTTGTAAAGTTTTTATTAATTTAATGTAATCTTTAATAATACTTTTCTACATGTGTGTGCATTCCCATCTTATTTACAATAGGCAGATGATAATTTATTTCATCATGGCATGATTTTTTTAATGTTAGTAATAATATGAGTCCAGTGTAAAACAAGGGGCCAGTGTAAAACAAGCACTCAATCTAAATTGAGTGTGCAAAAATTTATAAATAGTTTACAAAACACCATTTTAAAACTATCAATTACAATAGTTTCATTTTAAACTAGTCACTATTACAATAGTTTCATTTTAAACCGAGACTATGGCAACATTTCTCTATAAAAAATGTTAAATATTTTGCTGATTACATAAAAATTCATATGCGCTATATACATAGCACCATGTGTGTTATTGTAGTAAATTTTTATTACTGGGTAAAACACTGAATTTTATCCTTCAGGAATTATGCTATTTCTGGGGTTAAAAAGTAGCCTTTATATTAATTGGAATCATGAAGGGATCATTTTGTAACAAACATCCTAATATCCAAACTGTCATATTTACAATATTGGTGGGATATATGAATAAAATAAAATTCATATTTTAAGATCATTCCAATTACAATATTATTTTTATTAATTGTAATTAATCCTTTAATTAATTATTTCTTTTTGAATCATATCTCTTTTGGGGCAAGTAGTTCTTTTTCCCACATTGCAACTCTATATAATGAAAATTTGACAGTACAAGATTTCTAAACTCGGCAATTGCAAATAGTCATTCAATTCATGCTAAAACTACTGAAAATGTTACCTTAAACTTTTTCTTCTAACATTTTTTGGGATAATGTTTATAAAAAATGTATTAAAACCTTAGATTAGAATAGAATTAAAACTTTAATTTGGTAACATTTCAAACCTTAACTATCACCTAGTTAAGACTTTAATTGCACAGTGTGTGATAAAAAAGTAATAAAAAAAAAATAATCACTAGTTGCGGGTGAATTGAAATGAGATAATTAAGTTTAATAATAGCTTTTAAATATAAGAAGCAGAATTATTTAATTCTGGTTATTATAGTGTATAGTAGTTCATGATTATCAAATAAAAAAAAGGTTGCCTTTTCTAGGACAGAACATTGTAACCCTAATTACTCAATTTCAGCAGTAGTTTCAAAGTTTTAACTCAATAAGCACACCTTAATAACACACTACCAAATATGCTGTTTAACCTTAACCTATAGTTGACAAACAATGTACTAGATCAATAGGTTGCATCAGCTAAACCTTAGGTACATGTATATATTTCACTATGGGAACAAATGTTAGATTTTAATTTGGTAACTAATACACCACAGTTGCTACAAATAGCATTGTATGAGCTGAGCATGCTCACACACAAGAAAATATAATAAAATTGACTTTAAACTGAAAGACTGACCAACAAATTAATGTGTGAAAACCAAAAATTAGCAGACTGTTATGGGGAACTCGACAGGATATTGTAGTACACATCTATTGTGGTTGAAATAGTGCCAATGGATATACTTCTTTTAATTTTAAGTAAAAGAACAAAGAGGCAACAAAAAAAGGTTTTAAATCAAGCAGCAAACGATTAACATTAAGCATTTCAAGGAAGCGGTTAAAAATTTTGTCCATGTCTATATAATGTGGTATATGGTAATAAAAATGTATCCTATCAATATTCTATTTAAAAATATTGTAATATAAATCTTCATAATGAGCAATTAATGAGAGTTTTGTCAGATTTAAAAAAAATAAAAATCTACATCCATAGAACTTTGAGAAAGTGCATATATTTCTGTAATATTGAGAATAATTAAATAATTTTCATATGTTTACCAGCAGCATATATCTAGAAATATGCTATATAAAAATTAAAAAAATGTCCTTAAATAACCTCTAAATAGCCTCTTCAAATGATCACACAATAAATTTAAAAAAAAAAGTTTGGGTGTTCTTAAGAGAAAAACTGTACCTCTTCTAAAATTGCCATATAACTATTTTCAGGTGTTACAGGAAATATACTTGCTTTACTATTGAAATATATACTAGTTAATACACTTTATATCTCTGCCAAGTTATTCTATGTTGAACAGTTTCTGAGTAAAATGGCTGTGACAGAATGTGGGAGCAATCTTATAAGGGTTCAGTTTTTCCTTTTGATGTAAGGAACCCTAAAATGATAGAATAAAAACTGGTGATGTAATTTCTAAAAACAAAAATAGCGTACTAGGTGGCTCTCAATAATTCAAACAAATATATGCACGCACTCCTTGTTACAGAAATCTCTCCTATGACTAAATACTTATACTATTGTATTTTCCCACAATGGTCAGGCAATGCTTTATTTCTGGTTGAAACCAAAACTTCATAGGACCTATATGTGTATTATGGAGTTGCTTATTACAATTTTTTCAGACGTATAACTATTTCATTTATTGAATAAAGCCATTATCATATTATTTCCACCGTTGCCACTATGTACTATATTAGCTAGATGGAGACAAAAAGTATCTCTATTTGAATATATTCACATCCATCTGGCTTCCACTAATTGTTTTTTCCCAACATCACAAACATTGTTCAAAATATAAATATAGGCACCATCGCAGGCTTCAACAGGAAACTGTGCTGGAAATATTCATCACGCAAGTCGGATTAATCTGTCCGACATATTTTCTATGATAACTTTATTTTATGTTTACATAAATCTCTATTTATTTTTTAATATGGAAGCTTAAAAGTGAATTATTAATAGCGCATACCAATTTGTTATAGTAATAACACCAGCTTGGCTCAATGTTAACAGCTATACAACCACTTTTATTATTTTCAATTAACCTACATGTACACAATATTAAACCTATCAATCACCAATATATCTTTATCAAATTAATCAACCATGTTACACATACAACAGTAAAGATTCCAGATTCAATATTATAACTTAAAACATTGTGAAAACTTTTTTAGGAATCCATATTAATAGTTATCATAATTATCTTTAATTTATCTCAATGAGACCAAACTAAAAGGAAAATAAAACAAGAGCAAGTTAGACACTGAATGTACAAAGAATAAAATTGGTTATAGAACCAGCATCCTCTTATGGTCATATACATCAATAGTGTGGCAGGGGAAACAAGTGTCCAAAGGTAGTCAAAAAAAAATAAAACTAGTTTCTAAAACTATAAATTAGGATATTAATAGGCTCATACTGAATACAGAAGTCACATATACGCTACACATATAAAATACCATTTAGAGAGAATAATATTTTTAAAGAGTACTAACATTACAAGTAAACTAACTGTACTTGTTTTACTGTATAAAATTAACAGTCAAAATATTCATTATGAGGCAAACATTAGACGTCGAACTCAAAAATCAAAACATTAACAATCTTTTCAGCTTATTTAACTCTCAATGCATAAATTCATATGAAAAAAACTGACATGTTAAAACATTTTAAAAACAATACAATGAATAAATCACAGAAGATTTTCTTTGAAATGAAATTGCAAACTTTTATAACACCACTACATTTTGTCATTTTTATACAAAGCGTGGTGAATGGATTTATGCAAGTTACTGTTAACATATAGATGGTGGAACTTCTAGCAATTTTAAAACAATAATTTTCTTGAATAGGCAGAAGTTATCGGTTATCCTGACTAATC
The DNA here is from genome assembly GCA_039881145.1 of Druceiella hillmani. Lineage (NCBI taxonomy): Eukaryota > Metazoa > Arthropoda > Insecta > Lepidoptera > Hepialidae > Druceiella > Druceiella hillmani. Next base: position 13,078,480 of record JAYKKI010000037.1, on the reverse strand, counting down.
GCTAAAGAAAAGAATTCAATACACAAGTCAAATTACAGTCAAAAATAGCAGTGTATTTTTATAGTAAGAATAAAACAAGAATATGTGAAGGTCAGTATACATATATCTGAGCAAGTCAGCGTATCTGTAGGATTAATTTTATATCTAAGATTTAATCAACTAATTCATTAACAAATTTTGTATTAACAGTACATGTATAATATTAATTACTACACCTTTGCAAAAATAATAACGTGAAATATTTAAGTTTCATATTGACCAACCCTAACTTGAATAAATTTGCAGATAGTTTCATATAAATCATTATTTTAACCTATTTCAGAAACAGTGACGTATATATTATCCACTATGATAACGCAAAAATATAGTACACGTGAGTTCTATATAATTGACATTTGATTTCAAAATGCTGAAAATGTTATATGCTAATATTCTTTTTGTTCCGGATCATTAAATAATTACGCTGCAAATAAAATGACAATGTTATAAATTTGCCGATCAGCATAATAGTATTGATATACCGTATAAGTAACGATCGTTACTTTCTTGCAAAGAAATATAAATGATATGTAATAATACTTACGACGGGTGGTAGGTTCGATATGAAATTTGAGAAAATAAAACGATTTTGGTCTCCTATTGTAATGCCTTTTCTGCACTGCAGTAAATAATAAATACGCGAGATCTTCAACTTTGATGTGGGGTAACCTGAAAATGATATATTAACGTTAAAAGCAAATAGAAAAAGGGTAATTTATCACGCTTCCCAAGACCGGAGACATTTTATTTTGATACAAGTACTCAATCAAATTCAAATAAAATATATTTAAGCCTTATAATTAAAATAAGCTGATAGTTTAAACATACCGATTGACCAGCAAATAGAAGCGGAAGAACTCCTTTAAACGGAATGTCACAAATTCTATAATTTTTACCCACGCCCTAATTATTAACTAATTTAAAAGGAACTGTATGTACGCCGTCGCTGTCTGAAGGCTTGATTTACTTATAACATTATTTATTGGCTAGGGCTACCTAATCTTCAGGCTTTATACCAATAAATTTTCAATGCCATAACCAATATCACTACGCAACACGCTACGACCACGATAAGTCCCAACCGCTACGGTTAAAAGTTATATTACAAAACAAGCACATTCATAAAAAAAACAAGCAAACGCGAAAATACCTTGAGTATTGAGGTTTGAATATTTGCTACACAAATAGCGAGTGTCGGTAAAATATGTAATGATTCATTTTCAGACCACTAGATAGCAGCAAATTAATTAAAATTTTTGTCTTCAAATAATTTATTGTTTATTCAGAAATACTGGTGACTTTTAAGAAAAATATTCATTTTACTTGTATCATATGTATATGTACATATTTTTGTTATGATTGTTAATTTAAGTATATGTCAGTTATGTGAATGTCATTATTGTCGCGGAGTTGACATTTGAAAACTAGCCGACCGAGATAAATACACGTTTTGTCTATGGTTGAAACTTAATTCTGTGGCAGTATTACAAAAAAAAACCAACAGTTTAAAATGTCTTCACGATTGTAAAAATAATTCCTCAAAACATATTTTTCTACATTCGCTAGTCATATATTAAATTCGTGGGAACAGCGCCATCTATTATATCGTAACAATAAAAATGATAGTACTAAACTTCAAATATAGTAACAATTTTTCATTAGTTTGGTTAGCAAAAACTATAATTACTAGTTTTTGCTAACCAAATAATGAAAAATTATTTTAAGAAATTCCAAATTACCCATGATTTTGGGCTATGTTTTAATATGTTTTGGCGAGATCGTTCTTTTAAAAATACAATACTAATAAATAAAAATGGCAACTCCAGAAAGCCATATGGTATATAATTCGTTTCAATTTACAGTTGACTTTTTAAATGAACTGCCTCTGTAACTGGCTCCATAAAAACAATTTTATAATATTTATTTTGTTATTTTATGCCAATATATTTAATTAGTAAACTGGAGATGTACTAAATTATACCACATTGGACAAATAGTAAAGTAATCCAACGACAGATGGAGTAAAAACTCATAGTTTGCTCCTACCGGAGAAAAATAGAACATTCTGGAGAGACTAATATTCAAATACTATCGCAATAACGGTTGCCATAAGGACGATTATTATAATTCGATTATTAAGTCGATGGTGTAAATTAACAGTCGTGGAATAATGTACTGAACCCTTTGCGGTCATTTCTATCAAAATTAAGATTCCGATTATAAAATACTCATATTAACGGTAACTTTGACTATACGATTAAAAAATTCCCAATTATTTTTGCTGTGTCGCTTTTACTACTTTTTCCATGTTTTATAATTATTTAATATTAATACGCAACACCGGACTCTATTACACTAGTCTGGCTAAATCATGTAAAATGACAGCTATTTTTATGCCCTTAGAATATAGAGTATTCCAGAAGGCGTGGTCTCTTCGTGGTCGCGGTGAAGCCAAAAATTGGTGGAGGGGCACCGTACTAGCGCTCTCCCTTAACGCGCACGGTGTTACCAGCAGAATAAATTTACCCACCAACTTCAGGAAATCGACGTATATAAATATATTTGTTTGCGGCAGTACGATTCACATTTGCATCAATTTATATGGTCATGGCTTGACTTATATGAAGCATTATTAAGGCCGCCATGTTAAATTTCTAAAATGTTTATTCTGACCACAACTAATGGCCAAAGTATTTTTATTAAAATTATTTAAAAACTTTGTCACATTTTACCATTTTACTCATCACTTAACACTTTTAATACAAAAAGTAAACAATTATCTTAGTGTCTTAAAGTAAAAAGAGATGTGAAAAAGCCCATAATAAAAGTTTGAAAATATTCGATCTTATACTAAAGAAATTCAAAATAGAACGAAACAATTATTTATATTAATTAGCATTCAATATCGTGATAAAATTTCTTCATATTTTAAACAATATCGGTTCGCATTTTTCAAGAAATTAAAGAAGACGGCGGAAATGAATGAATGTAACATGTGTTTTTTGCCGTAATCCTACATATAGTGATTATATACGCAATACGTAAAATATTCTAAAATTTAATATGATAACGGAAATTCAAACGTTACACCAAATTCTAAAACGACATTTTCTAAATCCCGATTTTTTTACAAATAAAATTATATATTTTTCAATATCGAGCAATTAAGATGTTTTCATTTGGGTAAACAATTTTTTAAGAGATGACAATACCAATAAAAATGGTGCGCTTCTCTTAATAATAATCTACTTCGATATTTAAAATTGCATAGTTAATTGAAAATGAAATTAAGTAATAGTTTTTACGTATGAAAAGTAATCCCTATTTGTTTCTTTTGCAGTCCGGTGATATTTTTACAGGTGGGAATAGCAGAGGCGTGTATGTTAAGCTATATTGTCACGTAACCTTTTAGAGCTGTGTCTTAAATTGCACTGACAGGCACAAATCATATACTAAATAGATAGTTGATCATCTATTTAGTATTAATCATACAATTGTTCCAGCGAGATAGCACGTTCGCGTTTCCAAGTACTAACCCTTTAAATACCCCTATTGCACAGACTAATGAAGTTGCAGCGAATGCCCATTTGCTGAGCACTCGCCGCAACTTCATAGTATTTTTGACAGGTGTACATTTTTTACACTGTAGGTTATAAAATACGTACAAATGAAACAACAATTCTGAAATTAAAAGACTTTATTATAAAAAAAATCGCAAGTTCGAGCGACATAAGTAAAAAGAACCAACAAAAACTCAGTAACCACATTGAATGAACGTTTCTATTTTACAAACTTATCTGCCGCTTTTACATATTAAGATGAATTTAAATAGCTTTAATGATTAAAATAATATATTAATACTTTTAATTGTAAAACGAATTTTCATTAAATAAATTTTTAACTCTCTTTTTACTGTTTACTGTATTATAACTCTTAACGAGTTTTTAACATCGCTTCATTTATTTAACTAGACATTTACATTATTCGTATAAGTAATTCATAACCTTTATAGTGAAAAAAATATCAATATAATATATCTTATAGCTTTATTCTATATCTTTGTAACACAAAATTATTGCTCTTCCTACTATTTTAAATTTAACAATTTATCTATGAAATGAATAAAATATACTTACTATGGAAATTATACTTTACGAAGAGAAAAAATGCAAAATCCATTTTTTAAACTATTATAGCATAGTTTCCATTTTTTAAACTATTTCAAAAAAATTGAAACTATGTACTGAATATAAAAAAATAAAAAGGATACGGTTCTGGGCATAATGGTTGATTTAAAAGATTTTTGTACTCATTATAGGCTAATTTCTGTATGTATATGATAGATTAAGTAGGAATCTATCATATACATTCTGTTTAATATGCTCAATGTAAATTATCGATAACACTTAAAGAATCAAATACAAAAAGTAGAATATCATAATTATTCCTGTGTAAATATTCTAAAATCTAATCTAATACGTATTAAATCAATTATATTATTTTTTTGAAAATTATTTTCTAAATAATCCTTTACTCATTGGCATATTGGCATGCATTGGCTACATCTCCAACGGAACAAATCACTTGGATGCAGTAACGATTTATTTTTATCTTTTAAATAAATATCTCGTAGTTGTTGTATACTATATGTTAGCATTATTACTAAAAATCTCATTTTCAAAATCCTTTGTTTTAATCAGAAGCCTACGCGCAACCTAATACACATTCGGTATTTGGTATAAATTAAAAAATTTAGCAAATTTTAAAACCGAATGCAATATACCTATCAATGGTACAGCGAACAATTTTTATAGGAACTTGTAATACAGAGCTATTCTTAAATATTGTCAAAGAACTTTGCATCCTTACTAAATCTGTGCCATTCCTTCTTCAAGTTCTGATTCAATAATTACCTTTTAACAACAATTCTCTAAATTACTTAAACCTTACAATGACTTGTAAAAAAAAACATTTAATCTCTCTTCGTCCAATTTTTGTACCATTGTCTGTTTTGGTTTTTTATTCCATCTCCAACTGTAAATAAAAGAACAGATTATTTAACCAACAATGTACATATATAATATTGTAAATTTACAAGTGAATTCTTTTTTGGTTTGTAATAATGGCTTCATTATAATTACATACTACAAAGAAAGTTTTTTCCTTGGAAATCAATGGGTTATTTATAAAATCTTAAGCTAACTGTCTAGTGTAACTTACATTGCTATAAAATTCAGTAATCGATTCACAAAGAGAAAGTTTTCAACTTTACAAATTTATAAGTATACTTACTAAATGATATTTTTATTAATATTTAGGCTTTATTAGGTGTCGGTTCGTGTGAAGGCGATGTTTCTTGAGAGTGCCGGGGGCCAGATCTGCTATTCTCCATGCCGTAACTTCTTCAATCAACTTGTCTAAAAAGAAAATTCAATTATAGGCGACTTCTTTATTCTTTATTATTAAAACGCGAATGTAATTTTGATGATGAGTTTGAACAATATTAAAGATAAAATATATAATTGATTCGATGCTATTTTCCAATTAATAAGTTTCAACATACCCTGAAATATTTCCGTCTACAATACAATATACAAGAACGATCTTTAAAATAAATTCCTTTTATTACGAACGAATGTAACGAAGACAACAATATTTAAATTAAAAGTGAAGATATTACAGATATTATAACCAAATATTTTAATCAAATGTAAATTTGTACTAAAAAAGAATGGTCAATTACAAATTTGCAGTTTGACAAGCCAATTCAAATAAAGTCAACAATTTAAATTTCGTATCACAGAGTATTCGCTGCTCTATGTTCCATAAACAATATTTTATGTGTTACTATAGAATAATGTTATATCGATAGATATATATCGTGTGTGCGAAAGAGATAGGGCTATTTGTATGAAGTAAACCCACCCTGCTGACAGCCGCGTTTTGATACTATGCATTTTTTGCGTAGTTTTTTGGATACACTATGAGATGTTAGAATTTTGTACCGATATATCGAATCGTAATTCGTCGTATCGATACACTTTTCCAAAAAAGAAGCACCATCGCTGTAAGATGAATTTGGTGAATCTTTATACTGATTTTTGGACAATACTGGACTATACAGCGAAAGGGACATCTAAACAATATGTCGGATATATTGCAAGATTTACCATGCAAGCGAATTGATAGGAAATTATGTGTGATGATTCTTTAGTTGCATTCACCTTGGACCATAAGATTTCCTTTTAAATTGTAGATACGATATAGTGCTTGTTGTTTAAAAAGAGAGAGATGGTTTAAATGTACCTTCTGTCTGTTTATTGGTAGAGTTCTTATTCTACCAAGCTTGTAAAAATAAAAAAGGTAAACTTCCAATGGAATTCAACTTTCTTGCGCCAATAACTACGAAAGTATATAAGAATCTTGTATTTAAACCAAGAACATTTTTTTAAATTTGTAAGATCAATTTAAGGAATCTATGGCATAGTACGAGTAAGGAATATATATTCCTTACTCGTGGTTGATATCAGATAATTTTAATAGCAACTTTCATACAAAAGTAAAACAAGTTAACACAAAATATTTTGATATCCTTCTGTAGCAGCAACAAAAAATTATTCACTATTTATTACAGGTGTTAAAATACGCAATTTCTTGACACGGAAAGTTTAACTCATTAATAATCTTAGTCAGTCAATTCATATTCAATGTTATTTGTGTTTTTATATATCTTATATTTTATTTCTGCGCATAAAAACATGTCAATCAAGTATCGAAACTGATTATTAGGTTAATTATATAAATAAATCGATGAAAATTTGATATATTTTCACACACACAATATATACAAAATATATTTTTTATCGAATTTTTTATCGATTTATTTTGTTACACTGCCATCTCTAACATTAGTTGCGTATAGGGCTCCAAAATTATGGATGTGACAATTACGTAATTAACAATAAATTTATGGGTTTCATTAAAATATACATTTGTAGTTTTAAGAAACAAATCAATGTAAGTTAGATTGTAATATTGAGGTATATAAAGAAACAAGTAATGTCTACTAAAACATCAATAATAAATCATAATAAAAAAACAAATGAAACATTATAAATTGTTTGAATATTTTTGCTGCTATAATACTTGTAGGCGGTATAGACAATAAATAATTGTACCCAGCTGTTAAGTAGATTTCGTATCCGCCGCCAGCGTCAATATCATAAATGCAAGTTTCAACTCAAATAATAGATTCTAGACTTGTATTTTCTTTAGAGAAATTTTTGTTTCCTGTTTATCTATTTTTCCAGTTGTGCGATGGTTAACACCTCATCCCCATCATCATTCCTTTTGGTTACAGCTTCAATTTGGGATTGTTCCAGAAATCGACGTGGACTCTCTTTTGTTTGGTTAAATTTCAGTCTTTCTATTAATTTTACAATAAATGTTCTGATTTCATCTGAGACAGTTTTTCGAATATATCCGTAGCTGTAATAGTGGAAAATTCTTCATTGTTATGCAAATATTGTAAAACACCGGATCCAATTGTTTGTCTTTCTTTTATTCTCTTTGTTATTAGAGTCGTTGATATACCAAATTATTCACTGATTTAATTTAATTGAAGATCTAATAATAAATTGATGTAGTAGCTCATCAGATATGGTTGGCCGATTTCTCAAAATAAAATCATGTGTTATGAAGGCATTAGGGGAAGAAGGGGCATAAGGGAACGCGAGACACGACGGGGCCACCAACACAAGTAACTACGCGCACTAGACGTGGTTTTCTTTACGCTAATAGGCGGCCATTTTGCATCGATCTTTGTGTGACAGTGACCGGTAGCTAAATTGCGCGCGTTCGTTTGTTACGACAGAAAACTTTTTTCCACGTAATTTCATGTAATTTTGAGTTATTACGAAAACACATGCAAAAACTTAAGTGTTAAAATTACTACTACATTTTTTTAAATTTTATATTTGTATATATATCTATTATACATTTGTTTTTTTAGCGACATTACTTATTGATATGTTTGAACAAAATCACTGGAACTATCGATACGTTTTTTTGTTCATTATTTAAAACAATGTAAGATAAGGGGTCATAATGGGGGCATGGGTATGGGGCACGACGGGGTACCCCATTATGCCCCTGTCATCATATAGTCTGAAAGTATAACAAATCATACTTTTTTCATTTGATAATAGAATTTATTTTGTTTTAGATATTCAAAATGGTACGAACCTACAAAAATAAAAGTTCGAGAGGCAGTTGGTCTGTAGAAAGTATGAAACAGGCAACAGTAAGCTACAGAAAAGCAGCCCAGCTACATGGTATTTCACAGACCACATTGGAGCGTCACGTCGCCAAAATAAGAAAGGAAGCTGTCTCTTAACTTAACTCCAGGTAACTTCAAAGCCGTGTTTTCCAGACAAGAAGAAGAGGAGGTTGTAAGCTATATTAAAAAAATGCAGAGTCGTTTGTTTGATTTGACCACTGTTGTGTTACGAAAGCTAGCGTATCAGCTGACGGAAAAAAAAGCTAAGACTCACAATTTTAACAATGATAAAAATATAGCTGGCGCAGATTGGTTAAAAGGGTTCATGAAGCTTCACCTGGATTTATCCATCCGAAAACCAGAAGCTACATCGGCAGCTCGAGCATTGGGCTATAACAAAGTGGCTGTGGATAAATTCTATTATTTGCTCGAGGAAATATATGACAAATATAATCTGACGCCAGATAGGATATACAATTGCGATGAGACTGGCATATCATGCATCTCCAAAATAAAGAGCAAAATTATTGCAAAAAAGAGAAGAAAATAGGTCGGTTCGCTTTCTTCAGCAGAACGAGCGTTGATGGTTACGGTTGATGTGTGTTTTAATGCAGCCGGAACTTAAATGAAGCTAGAGTTATGGGATCGAGCTCCTCCAAGGATGAGAGCAGAATGCAACGCTCGAGGCTGTATGACTGCTGAAACGTTTATGACCTGGTTCCAACGGTTCGTCAAGTTTTCTGGTGCGTTAATAGTTAACCAGGTCTCGCTTCTTCCAGAGGGTAATTTAACACTTACTTAAAACCTGGGAGTTATTGAAATTGCACTTAAAAATAGCGTTGTAATGTTTTGCTTTCCACCGCATTGCACCCACAGGCTTCAACCCTTGGATGTTGGCTTTATGAAACCTTTGAGTGGCTATTATGACCAAGCTTACTCTAACTGGTTAAGGTCGCACCCGGGGAGAATAATTACAACTTTTCAATGCATTTAAAAATGTGGCATATAGCCATCGAATCAAAACAACATTACAGATTCAAATTTTTTAGCTGCGTCAATAAGAGATGTACCGCTAATAAATGATGAGACTGAAACAGCTTCTTTTACTGCTAAAATCCGACAACAACTGCTTTCCCTTGAAGAGGACTCTCTTGAACCATTTTTGACTATACTTACGTCACCTTCACATCAGAAAACTCCTATCTCAGAGCCTCAGCTTAAACCATCTGTACAAAACGAAGATAACTAAATCCAATCGAAAATGCTTCTCCTAAGGATATTTCCGCGATCCCAACAAACGAACAAAGAAGTCTAACAAGGAAAAATTATCGCACAGGCAAAACAATTGTTCTCACTTAAACCTCTTACAAAAAACGAGTTAGAAGAACGACAACAGCTTAAACGGACAAAGAATTGCTCAAATCCAAATAATCCCCGAATGAAGAAAAACGCAAAGAAACAGAAGACCAAGAAATCTCACTCTGATGTAGAAAATATAGACGAAGATACCTTATGCCTATAGTGTGTTGTGTCTGTGCCTGTAGTGTGTGTGGGTTGTCGTGAACCACACATATTTGAAGCATTGGGTGGCCTGCCAGTTATGTGGACGTTGGTATCATACAGCCTGTGCTAGCGTGGACGACGAAAATATAGAAGAAATTCACATCTGCTTTTATTGCGAAGCAAAATAACCATGTACCCCGTACTGCCCCGAATTGGGTACCCTATACGGCCCCTGCCCTGGGGCTCGGTGGTATCTTCAGGAGAGTTTCCTAAAATTACAATTAAAACATTATTTGATTAGTTATTTCACCAAATTCCAAATGATAATTTAATATGTAACCAAAGTGTTGTGAGTAGTTTTAATTAATAAGTATATTTTGTTTATACTTTTATTGTTAATATTCCTTAACGTTCTCGTTATGACTTTTAACTTGAATTCTAATTTCGATGGTAGAAAAATTAAATAATTTTTTTGTGTCAAAAAGTTTCAAAATATTTTTTTCCTGTCAGTTTCATCGAAAAAAACTTGGATGCTGTTGAAGAATAAATGAAATTTAGATTTTTTGACGAATGTCTACTAAGAACAAAACTTTAACCAGTGCAACAACCTATCATCGGTTTACCCAAAAGCTTTAAATCTATCTCAACCCTATTGAGCCATCTTGTGGGTGGTCTTCCCCTTCGTCGTTTTCCTTCTATTTTTGAACTTTTCTTTGTTGAAGACGTGTCGTCATATTTCAATATATGACCCAATCATCTAATACGAAATGGCGATTTTGACGATGTTGGGTTCACCATATTTTTTATAGATTTCACGGTTATATACATTTCTACCTCACATATTTCCCAAATTTTTTCTTTTAAAGATTAGTAGAAGGTCGTCTTCCCCTTTGTTTTATGTCTAGCATTCACTCCCACACAGTGCAATAGGTCTTATCAATGTTTTGTATAGACTAGTTTTTTTCCTTTTTCCCATACATAATCTAAGTTCCTATACATAGTCTAAGTTCTTCTTTGTTTTTTTTTGTCTGAGAATAGTTAAGAGAAATATTTATTTTTGTTGTTTTTAGATAAAAAAAATTTATATAATACAAAGCGTTTTTATTTGTGAGTTTATGTTTATTTCAATCGTTGAAATTCTTGAAGTAACCTTTTTATGTATATGTATTAATTATATCGACGTGGGCACATTCTACATTTGCGACTAAAATAGTCTGCATTTGAGTGCGGGTGAGCAATGGTTAATAATAATAAAATATATGTAATAATAAGATATATGGTTAATAATAATAAATAAATGGTTATAATGGTTAATAATGTATTATTTATATTATTCTTTTTCGACACAGTTTAAAAAGGAGTTTCATAATGTATTTAAAAGAAGTTGTAATAATGGTTTAAATGTTACGCGGAAGTAATAACTGTGCATTGACCCACAGGAATACTTTAACATGGAAAAATTATTCCTTTTCAATAAAATATTTCTATGGACATCTTTTAGGTTCCATAGCCAAATTAGGAACGCTTACAATGTTGCCATGTACCCACGGTTCGCCGCGTATTCAAAGGCCGTATGCCTTGTGACCAACCCAACATATCATGGCGAAATATATTTAAACGGCGATGACAATATATTGACGTTGTGAAAATTAATATTTGTAAACAGTTTTATAGCAATACTGTGAACCCTTCAGTGTTAACAAGCACCTAAATGTGGCCGGAACTTTCGTAGTCGGAGTTCTACTTATACTTGACAATTTTTTTTATGTTTTGTAACCGCAGAGCAGAAAATCTTACTTTTCCCACTTTTTTGTTTCAGTTTGGTTTATTGTAATTATAAAAACTGAACTTCAAACTTAACTAAATGTGAAAAATTAAATAAATGAGTCAATCGAAACGTATGCGTATATTGAGCACGTATAGTGAAAAATAAAATGGTGGACCACTCATTTGTGAAATTAAATTTAACATTAAGCCTCAAATCTGCTAAACGGGTAACGATGAATTCTTTGAATGTAGTTTCTACGGTTAACCTGGGAATTGCATTTTTTGTCATGTAGGTACGAAAAAATGGAACACAGTTGGTCTAAGATTGGGTTAGAAGGAGAATTTACAGCTGTAGTGCCTGCCCTTTAAGATGGTTCGCTACTTCTGCCCTACCTCTGCCCTCTAAGATGTTTGGCCGTGTTGTCCGTTCTTAACGGCATAACTGAATATAGAAGGAGCAATTCAATAGTTTAAATCCTTGATTCTTCTTTATTATAAAATTCATTAATGTTTCTGTTTACATTCACAAGAGAATTACTCTGTGTTACATTCGAAAGACAACTCTAAAGTATATTTTCTCTACTTATATAGAGGCATATATGTGCTACTAAAAACCAAAATAATAACTCAGTTCACAATGGTCACTCAGTGCTTTTTATAGGAACTTTCACCGATATCCCGCTGTCGGGCGCTTGAGAGTTGCTTGTTTACGAGTTTACATAAAATTAGGTGGTTGAAATTTCAGGCAACCACAAATAGCCATGCTCTAATCTCCGATTTTATGATTAATGTAATTTAAAACTTAACGGACGTTTCGTAATAATAGCGCAGTATTTATTGGCGATTTTGATTCAGAGGCATAACCGCTAAGATAAAAAGAAAATTTTTCATTTACAATTCATCTGGAAGCAAACATATTTTGTTGATATTTAAGCCCTATTTCTAGTTTTTTCTCATTTTGTTTTTAACACATGACACGACACGCGAAGCCCTCGGCGTAAAGGGGTGAATCTTTTACACCGAGGGTTTCCACAGTGTAAATACTCGGGGTTATTTTATTTTATGACATATTAAAAGCTTACTTATCGATCGATAGTTTGTAATATCCGGTATGGACGAAAAGCGCATCCGGCTCAGGACAAATCTTAATAATAACCTAGTGATTCGATTTAGTAAACGTTTATTTAAGCAAGTACATAGGTTTTCAAACGTGTGCAAACGCTTCGTCGTGCAAACGTGTTATTTTCGTAAACGCTTCTTATTATTTGTTCAAACAATTTTCTTGTTTGTTTAATTTTTTATGATATTTGTTTCTTTAATTGTTTTCCCGTTAGCGAAGATGTTAAAAATTAGCGACAAGTTATGTCGCTAATTTTTAAGATGTTTACAATTAGCGACATTAATTTCTGGTTTTGGTTCTCAATCCGATCTCGTCTTCTTTAATATATAAAGATAGTGGATTAAAGACAAACAGTTAAGTTTCAAGTTCGATATGAATTTAGGTTGTTATGTTGGAGAATATATTTATAACCGTCAATACCATAAAACCATTACTTTGAAATGTCACAGAAATAATAGGTGTTTTATCAAATCAAAAGGCTTAACTAAAATAAAAAAATTAATGTCTATGTATTTAGAGTGTGCACTTAGAGTGATTAATCGTTTAAGTTTCACATGAAAATACGTTAAATTTTCTTATCCATTTTAAGCTAAAATTTACATTTTAATATGTTTTCATGTATATGAATAGTTTCATTGTGCCGCACTTATCCTACTCTCGAGATAAATAATATTTTCAAAATTTCAGGACAAATATTATAAAGCACTTACAATAAAAGGTTGGGAGACAGTTTCTGAGCGACAGGCAAAAAAATAAATTAATTGAAGGAAACGAATCATCTCCCTTAAATGAAATTTTCTTTCTATGGAATGGAGAAAATGTATTTAAGTATTGTAATTATGTATAGTAAATAGATGCTTGGGAATGAGTAGGAGCAGGTATAATCTTAAATCGGGAGTTAAAGTTTAACGAAGTATTAGGATTATTAAACTCATCACAAATATACATATTAATATACTCGTATTAATAGGAAAAAAGTCGTGTAACTAATCAACGTTGGAAGCATCAATTCTTTAGTGTTTCGCTCTTGTATGTATGCGTGTGAATTTGTAGGCGTATAATTTTATTTTTACCTGTAATTCATATTCATATACGTAGAATACGGATTGTTGCAAATTAAAGGTGAGGCTTCAATAAAACAAGTAATTCATTTTTTTTGTTTACAGACTGCATGCGACTGAAACACCTATTTATAGTTAACACGTATGATCATTAAAGTTAAACGTTTTTTCTCTCATGTGCACAAGAATTTAGAATACCTATAGTTTAAAAGTTAATTATATTATTTGACATTAGAACTGACCATGATTTAAATGATTTATTAATATTACTCATTCTTAGCTTAATCTCTATTAAAAAACACCCTTTCTTTTTGCATTTATAAAAAGAAAACCCACACACGAATACAAAAAGCAAATCTTAACATTGTAATTCACAAATATTTTGCTATCACATCATCCTGTTTTATTGACTTTTGTTGCTATTTATTTGTGAGCAAGGCCAACAGATGGTGTTAAAGTAGTTTAATACGGAAATAATATTAGGCGTCACGCGTCGAATGATATAAGCCCTATAAGGATAATATTGAAATCAGGGATGGTAGGTCATATGAGACGCTATACACAGAGACCATAGATGGACTCAAAAAAATATTACCTTGTGTCCAGAATGCACGCAAAGACTAGCTGCTACACTGGGAATATGATCGTGTGATGAATTGGAGGATATAGTTGGTATGACATGAAATAGATTAACAATAAACGAAAAAACCTGACAAAAGACAGGGTGGAACAAAGAAAATAAAATCGGCAAAATGCGTTTCGAAACAAGGACAAAATAAGGTTCCGTAGTTGTTTGTATTTCTTAAAATTGTTGTTTTTAAAGTGTGCAAGTTCACTCAAATTATTTCATTTCAAAAGTTTAATAAATGCTAATGCCTATTTTTTATTTTCAAATGAACGGTTAAACATTTAAAGTCCTTGGGAGAATAAGTGGAGTACACATTGAAGGTCAATTTGAATTGTAATATATCGCCAATATGGCACGAAAATGAAAAATGATAAACGAAATCTCGTTTATTTAGGACACTTTATTTAGACCTAATAACATAAAATTCGAAGAGACGCGTGAAAAAAAATTGTTTGCCCCGGACTTCACGACTTATATGGGCAGGTATCAGGCTTACGTATTAATTAGGCTTACGTGATTTATGTGGGGAGGCACTTTAAATTTTTTAATACAATTTTAATTAAAATCTCCATGTGGAGATCTGACAAACGCAGGGACCGATCTGACGAATTATAATAGTTCTTCGTTTCTCTATGGCACCTTAAACATTTTGCAAACGTAGCCAAATATGTGATAATTTACAATTTATAATAGAAAGCCTGGTTTTTAATTTTTTATACTTATAGTGGGTCAATACCGTTTTTAAATATTTTATAGTAAAATGATTTGAATTTTGAATCAAGCCAGTGTATATAATCGAACATCGTTTTGAACCAAAGTCAAAGTTACGTCAGAAGGATTGAGTCTGGGCTGTAGCGCGAGTTCGTTTTGTGGAGCTCTTACGCAAGTTGAAGTTTATTGTCGTCCCCGAAGTGTTCCCACGAGACGTTCACGTCGAGCGACGGCTCTGTAGAAGTTGTCTTGGCTTTCCCGAACGATATCGTTGTTGCGGGTGGTCAGATTAAACGGCACAGCGAAAGTGTTCATACTTATATCTATCTTTCGTTTCTAACTTATATATTATTTCGATGTAGGTAAACATTTAGATTAGAGCCACACATTGTTAACTTTATAAAAAATTAAATAATAAAGTGTTAAAGACTTGGGTAAAATAATAATAGTTCAATAAGATTTATCTCCAGGATTCAGATTAATAAGATTTAAATAATAACATATAATAAATTATTCAGATTCAGCTCCGGGCGAATGATGTCGGTCGTCAAACTTTAGCAAAATATGTTCTTTGAAGTGATTTCAAAAGTACATACCCATCAAAACCGAAATCCACCCTTGTTTAATACTTTTACTAGCTTTGCTTGGTTATGGAGATGTTTACTATTTGAATCTTTCTGAAGATCGCCTAAATAAATTAAATAGCTTTCAAAATGTTTGTATCCGCTTTATGTCTGATCATAATTCTGAATATGGGACGTGGTTAAATGAGATGGAATATAGGTGATTTACGATGTCTAATATATACCTTGTCTCTTATATAACGTGTTAAATGATGTTAACAATCTATCGTAACATATCTCCAGCTTTACGGCGATAGGTGCTTTTCGTGTCGGATTACTCTCTGAATATATTCTCACCCTGCTCGTTCCCAAACATAGACATATCATTTTATGAGCATGACGTATATTCAGGGCCCATACTAGTAAATTTTGAAATAAGTTGAACTTTGCCATACATACATAGCCCTTCATCAATATACGTGTTCAAATTTAAACTCTAAAAATTATCAGTTACACAACTCCACCTACTTTTGCCTCCTTCAATCGAATTCAACTCTTTTTCTCTTTTTCTTCACATATTTGAATTTATGTATGTGGATTTATACGTGTAATTACATATTTTTATTTATTTTGAGAAATTTTCTATTGTTCATACAACCGATCCCAGTTTACCATGTGGTAAACTTCAATTGTTGTGTATTTCGCATTTAGGTCAACGTTAAGTGAATTTATTTTGCTAGAGACAATAGGTTTTTATATCAAAGCTGTAGACAAACGAAATATTTTGAAATTATACAAATTGAATTTGAAAAAAAAAATATGTATGCACATAAACAAATTATTTCCATTTTATTAAATTTGTCAGGTTTTCTTTAACTCTAACATTATTTAATTATTTACAATAGTTACAGTGTCATTTGTTAAAAGCAAAGAAATGTAAATTTTACAAAGGGTCATTCAAGGGGAGATTATACCACTTGCCATAGCTGTCGATTTTATAATTCGATAAATTGTTTCTTCGGTTTTTCTCTAGTCATTAATTCAGAGGTTACAGTTACGGATGAACAATTAGATAAAAATATAAACAAACGACAAATGAATTTTTATTACTGTACTATGAAATAAGGGAAGGTATTTAAATGAGAAAACATATAATAAATTTTTACTATTTGTTTCGGTATAAATTGGCAACAAATTTAAATAATAACAAATATTACTGTATCGTGGATTTCGGTCAAAATTATTGGTACTTTTCTAAATACTTTGTTATAAGTGTCATTCGAATTGATGTGGTTTTTCAGTTGCAAGCACTGTAGTTATATACCTAAAAGAGACGACTGGGTAGATTAAGATCTAAAATAGTGAAGTGCTATAGATTTTAATTTTTGCTGCTCGAATAAAGTAGTAGAAAAACAAATTGTTTCCTAAAATGTGATTAGGAGTTATAGTACAATAAGCCGATTTTATTTATTTATGTACTTTAATGTATTAAATTGATACATATGGCAAACTTATTGACACTACGAGATAAATCTCTTACAGCCAACCAGAACACTAGTCCAGCCCCGCTCGACGAGCGCCGGAAATCGAACCCAGATTCCCGCAGTGTACCGTGCTGTCAAAGACCGGTATGTTTCGTAATCAATCCATCACTCCATGGCGACGACAGTAAGATAGATTTTAGTACAGTAAATACACTTTTGCTTTTCATATGTTTTAGAAAAAAAATTAAAACTAATATTAAAATACTCATGGTTAAAAACATAGCAAGTGAAGTGAGTGGGTTAGATGATTTCTGTTCAATAATATATTATATGGTGCAGATTTCATTTGAAATACGATTTTGTTATTATCATTATTGAAAAATATAAATCGCTGCCCTTTTACCATTTTCAAATATAGAAATGGAAATAAAACATAGAAAGTAATTTCAAAAGACTCAGTTTACATGTCTGTGATCCAAATTACCGTATGTCTAAGAAAATATTTGGATTTCCTCTAATATTGGTAAGAATCTCATAATTTTCTCTTTAACAAATTCATGGTTAGTTTATAAATTGGTCAGAATTTCTTTGAGTATCGTTTTCGTTGTTGCTCATACATTTATACGAAAATGAGTGAACAGATAATATTTAAATATTCGATAAATAACACGGAATATGCTGTGCTAAACCTTTATAAGATATGGGTATCATATATTTTTTTATTTTTGTCCTAAGTACGTTAAAATTTAGAAAATATTTTGAAGTGTGATAAAAAACTACGTGCATCTAAAAATTAAAAAGAAAGGGTAAACAATTCAATGTTCAATGTACCGTGAGCACTTTAAAAGACAAATTAATAAAAGTAAAAATGGATCTAAATATCAAAAGGTTTTGAAAGTTTTAAGATCGTTTGCATAACAGAATCGAAACAAGAAATCATGGTCTATATCCTTTTATTGGAAGTTTTTTGTCACAATACAATTTTACTGCCAGGTAGAATATTTAACGAAAACCATTTTTCGAAATGACATCTGAAGCATAGCCCCTATCTTCGTCGTGCCAACTAAAGTTACACTAATTGGGGCTCATAAACTATTTTCAATTAGATAACCTTATTTGGAATATACTGAATTATGAATACCTATTCTACCTACTTCTTGACTAATGGACTTGACAGCATTGGGAGAACTGTGAAGCCTTTTTGAAAATAAATTTTGAAACCTTTCAAGTTCTATGAAAAAATAAGTTCGAAAATTGAAAATTTAAAGACGATTATTTTACTATTCAATTTAATTCTTCATTTCGTCATTAGGAGTTCAGATGAACATTTAGTCATTTCAAGTAAAACTCTATAACGCAACAAGGATGTATAATCATATAAACAAGTCAAAATGCATGGTTGAAATAATTATTCACACAAACATTAATATTTATTGTTTTCATTATTTTGAATGAAAAAAAAAACAAATTAAAGAAAAGAGTTAAAGCGATAAAATAATCTACAATCTGTTCGTCATTAGAATAATAACAATAAAATCTTATAAATATAATTGACGTGAAATTTATAGAAAAAATATGTCTAATTTAATAAAAGAATAAAGTGATGTTGAACCTAATTAAAATGTAATTTTATTTATTTGTCTCTCCAAAGGACAATTATCACGTAAATAACTTCAAAAAGCGAATATTATCGTATTAAGGATAAATGAAGTGTCTATTGTTATTTTTATGTCATTGTATTATTATTAGTTACAATTACTTCTGTATATAAATATATACATATCGCTATAATGGGATAATGTCATGCCATATTATATCTGGTATTACCATGTTTTTTTTAGATTTACGGAAAAGTCAGTGAAATAAAAGAAAAGCTTCCAATATATTTTTTCTTGTACATTATTTTAGTATGGTCACACAAACATAAGTATAATCTTAAGGGGCGAAATCTGTTAAATCAATGGTTTTTACAATAAACGTAAAAGTAGGTTAAAAAGTCTTTAACAAAAATCTGCATATGAAAATGCTAGATAAGTGATATCACAACATTGGGATAATAGCCGTACTTGCTTAATAATCGTAACCCTTACCTCTATCGGTAAAGGTTCGCCATTTTTTATTAAACGATCAATCAATGAAAAACTCTAGAAATATTAATTTAATATCAATTAGTAAACAAAGCAAAAATGACGCATGTCGCTGAATTAATTCAGTACATTTACACCCCCTTGAACCCCCAAACTGGAGCACACCGCGTCAGTCGCGCGTCGCACGCCTTCGGGGTTGGCCGTGTTGGTTAGGGCGTTTATTGCCAAACGATTTTGACATTTGTCGTAAATATCGCATTTTCACGCGAACTTACATATCCTGTGCAATAATGACCTTTGGCATGTAACTTAATTTGTGTTGTCATTCATTGTTTTATCGATTTTTTCAGTCCAAATTATCTATGAAGTTACTTTACATTTTGTGTTACGTTATGACCTAGTGAAATTATGTAAGTTAAGCTAAACAGTTACAAATTAGTTGTAATAAACGTTGCAGTAGTTACTCGTTTGTTTCATTTTCATTTGTTAAGTTTATTGCTTAGAGTTATACACAAAAAATGTTAATGGTGTTAGTTACTGTTCTACCGTTAGTGGTTATGCAATAATTGTTATGTTCAACACAAGCAGGCCGATGATGTGAATTGAATCTTGTTTTACGGCAGTCAGGTAAGTTAATTACTTGTTAATGGATTTCGGAAAGCTCCACAATAGGTTGAATAAGGTTTTCAATTTGTGTTAATTCAACTTCGATCGTTTTACTTTTATTTCATATGGGCGTAACAAAGTAATTCAAATGCGGTACGAACAGTTATAATGATGTAAAGTTGTTGATGAAATTATTTAAACTGTTATTAGTATATATTTTATTTACTTTTTCATAATTTCTCTAAGTTTGTTTAGGGTTTTTGTTGTGTACGCGGTGTTTAAAAAATACATCTGATGTCGTACGTGCTTTTAAACATTTTTTTAACACATCTATAACCATATTCTTTTTTCGTTTTTAATATTTTTGAGCTTTTATATTATGAGCGATAAGAATGATCTTAATTTAATAATTAACATTCTCTATTAAGTTTCACATCAACCCTTTTAGTTACACAAATAAAGGTTTTGCTCCTAAAGAATACTAAAGTAATATTAAGAAAAATTATTTTTGGACAACAGCCTAAAAACTAGCGAAAGAAGGTTGAGTAAAACTATTTTTGTAGCTCTTGTGTAAATAGGGGTTTTAAGAAGTTCGTCCATTTATTTTGAGTATTTCATAAAAGCCGCAAGGAAAATTCTAAAAAAATTATTTTGTTATTATGTCGTACTCATTTTTTATCGGCTTTATTATCGTTTGTATTAAATTTGTATTTACAAAATAAATGCCTTAGTAGAGATTATAAAATTATCTATATGTGATAAAATAAACAAAACCCCAAAATAGCTGCTACATTGTAAACATTCTTATTGTGAAACAAATAATAGACATCAACCGTCGAATATATTTGTGGGCAAGCATAGTAGGCTATTGTAAACATACTTATTCTGAAACAAACAATACACATCAATCGGCGAATATCTTTGTGGGCAGGCATAGTAGGCCATTGTAAACATTCTTATTCTGAAACAAATAATAGACATCAACCGTCGAATATCTTTGTGGACAGGCATAGTAGGCCATTGTAAACATTCTTATTCTGAAACAAATAATAGACATCAACTGTCGAATATCTTTGTGGGCAGGCATAGTAGGCCATTGTAAACATTTTTACTCTGAAACAAATAATAGACATCAACTGTCGAATATCTTTGTGGGCAGGCATAGTAGGCCATTGTAAACATTTTTACTCTGAAACAAATAATAGACATTAAGCATCGAATATATTTGTGGGCAAGCATAGTAGGTGTTGCAGGTTTTTAGTTTTTTATACATTTATATGATGCAATAGAAGCATTATGATTTGGCTCCATCTTTCTCTCTTCTTTGTTTTTGTTTTTCAACTCATGAGTGAAAGTAACATGAACACTAGGTATTTCCCATCAACACAAAACCATCAGTCTCTCTAATTACAAAATGTTATCTCTACAGTGGCTGAAAGTCTCACAGAAAAGTCAACACCGGCTGGAATATAGTTGTCCGGGTGTTGGTTGGGATTAATTTCGTAGAAACACGTTTTTAAATGAAATATATGTTTTCACTCTTGTTTTATATGAAATATATACTTTCACTCTTGTTTTATATGAAATATACATTTTCACCAGTAATTCCTCGTAATTATGCATAAATCGTAAACGTTAAGAACAGGCCTGAAAACTAATTTGTAAGTAAAGTGACGGTTTGGAGTGTTGCTAGTGTGTGGGTAGATGATTTAAGTAATTTTTAACAAACTTTATGGCTATAGAATATTTAAGCACCTAAGAAAATTTCCCAAAAACTTAATTAATTTGAAAAACGTTTTGAGCAAACTAAATGATTTATAAAATATAAATGTTACATCGCAACGAAGAAATTGTGGCTTAAATTAATTTACCTACCTTATTACATTTAAAATTTAACAATGTTCTCTTTTCTAACTTTAATTTATATTTCTTACAAGGAATTAATAAAAAGTACATATGCACGCAAATATTGACCATTTTAGTATGTAGGTTTTTATCGACGGTAATTTTTCGTTTATCGACTAAGTGTTATATTGTACATCTCATAATTGATTATAAAATTCTTTTAATCCATGTGACGTTGTTTAGGTAATCATAAAAAAAATAATTTTAATATCTACTGATAACACTAACTGATTTTTTTATACTTAGCTTCTGAATTAAAAACTCGAACAAAATTTTTTTCCAGAAATATTTTTCAAACCTTTTAGTTCCCTTTTTGTGTTATGTGAGCTCATGATGTTGTAATGCATGGAGTTCTGGTGTTTAGTTGATATGCTTAATAAAGTTCTATGTGGTTTTAGTGATTTGAAATTGGTGCAATATCAATATTTTGTGAACTATCACATAAATTACCGGTATAATATCTTTTAATTGATGGAGAGTTGCTTTATGCACACATAATAGGAACAATAATTACGTAGAAATTTATGGTATATTGAGTTTTCAATTATACCTATATCCGATTTTTATTAACAGTCAAAGTGAATTTCCAATTGCAGTAATAAGCACTTGCTAATACGGCAAAAATACTATATTATGTTTGGTAATTGTAATTTCTATCTTAGATTAAAAATAATAAATATTTATATTTTCTGTTTAGATGTTGTACAACGTTGCCATATAATTAGTGTCCATATCTGGGCCAGTGGGCGGATCGAAAAGCTGAATAAACTGGAAAAGCCAACTGGCGCCAGATTTGTGGGGCCTGTCGGCTATTAGAAAAATATCTTTCCTGTATTCGTTTATTTATTTTTAACTATAATTATGCGTTAGGATAATCAAATAGAAAGGGTTTTTTAAGTAATACTTAGTATTAATTAATTGAATAATTTTCACTCTAGTGAAAGTAAAAAATTTTATAAGTCTGTTATTTGTTTATTTGTATTCTACTGAAACTAGCAGCTCCTGGAGTATAATATTTTATTTTAATATGAATTTGAAGGCAGTGGGAAATAATAAGTAACGTTCTTTTTCTGTATTTCTTTTAATTGATACATATATTTTTTGCGTCAAAATTATGTTATAAACAAAATTAAATAAATAGACGCCAGCTAGCACGACTTAATGCTATCTAATTCGTTCGTTTATTAAGTAAGCTGCTGTCAGTCCGTCCCTCTGCTATATGAGCTACGATCTTTGAGCGTAATTAGATCATTTAAAGACAGGAGCTCCACATGTTATAAGTATTCAGACAATTAGGTATTAGCTCATACTCAGCTATAGCATTTGAGGTAAAGTTAAAAGCAATACAATATTACAAGCATCTATTTAAATAAAGTGAGAAATTATTTTAACAAATAAAGTACTTATAATTGCCTTAAACCTTTCATTATTTGTAGTTAAAGTCTAAATTTTAATGGCGTTTAGAAGTAAATATTTTAATATAAATTACTCAATACTCTTTCAAATGACGTTCGAATTTTATGTAGAATTTAAGGTAATTTTAATGTATAGTGAATATAAATAAATGAACAAAGAAAATAGATAAAAAAAATTAGGTTTGTATTTCAGTAATACGATAGTTTAAAAATAATTCGTGAATATCAAAAGGGATATATTTAAAATAAAATAACAATTGTATTATTGGTTGGTTAACGATTAATTATAGCGTAACAAGTATTTAAAGAAAAATTATGAATTAAAAACTCGGTGATTCTTGGTATCTTTTTATTGTACGAAAATAAAAAAAAACGAATAACTTGTCTTAGAATTTGCATAAATACCTAATTGTTTTCTTAATTATATGCCACTGTTAATGGTAACAAATAACTATAAATATTTACGAGAAGGTGTTCGTTATTGAACATGGTACGTTTTATTAATCAAGAAGTGACTGTTCGTCAGTTTGTGGATTAGACATTGCGAAAAAGTCGATAATTTCATCTAATGAAAAAAATTATCAATTTCAGTAGCATCTTAAACGAAGTTTATGATATTAATTTTGAGTTATCAACGTATTATTTACAGATAATTATGGAAAATCAACCCATTTCTCGTAAAGTTTATTCTTCTCTTACTCTTTAAAGCCTGGCTCTGAAACTAGGCGTGAGAAAAAATAAAAAAGAAATTAGAAGCATAGACGGCAGAAAAAATTGTTTCCTTTGGAAAAACAATGCAAAATGAAGAGTACATTTTCCAGAACTAACGAAATCGTTTCAATGGTTTCGTTACATTTGCCTGTGACACTATTTTTTCAGACAGGGTAAATTATCGTCAAAAAGTACAAATAATTTATTAACGTTTCTTCATGAAATACTACTAATTTATGTTTTCAAATGCTTAAAAATTAAGAAAATGTTTTACCATAAAATGAGTTCATATCTGCAGTCATGACTTATCTATTTTGTAGTACTGACAATAAGGTCAACAAATTTAGTTATGAACGTTTAATCTGCGATGACCAAGTTTCATCATCATTTCTTATATAAATCACTTGCACTTAACGTTGACGAAACATCTTTTCCTTGAACGTAACCTAATGGTCCAATTATTATTCAAAGAATATTTTTTAACGGAAAATATAGAGAAATGGATTAAATGACACGCAAATCCATCAAATACGAAAAGTACTTTGAGCTCGCTTAATTGTTTGCGCATTCTCTATGTATACAAGATTCGAAGGGGCTCTAAGGAAATGACGTCACGGAAAGGGGAAGGATCTTGGTAGCGTGATGCTGCTTGCGAGGGTGCGAGAAAAGGTACCGGGGAAGCGGTTTCAGCATTGTTCAGACTAGATTGACGCATTTAATGCATATTGCGAAGTAGAGTTTATTTTATATACTTACTGAAAGTATGAACTGTGTTCATATTTTCATACGGCTATTAGAATAATTTACATACATTCTTAGCATACGAACGCATGCACGTATAGGGATGCACTATGCATAAATTATATAATCTCATAAATAATGCAATTTGAACATACTTGGTATTTAGTAGGAAACCAAATGTGTGTTTATGTCTTTAGACAGTGGTTAGAATAAGTCACACGCCATTTCACGCGCGAGCGTGCACGCGTATTCAAGCACGCCCGCATAAAAAATAAGAGTACGTAGTTCATTTACAAGACAGATTTCTTTTCATTCAGAAAATATTTTCATTTCAACTAGATATTTTCAATTGGAAATAATCACAAATCATTTATGGGTATTTGCTTACATTTTTATCTTTGCTTTCTCACCATCCCAGTCGCTTTCCATCACATTACGGGTTTCCCGAGTTAGACATATATTTTGTAATTATTCTATCCTAACCACCGATCGTAACACTGTTCCGTTCTTGAAACGATATGAAAATTGTCCAGTTCTTTCTTATTGTGCATCAAAACATGTAGCCAGTTTTTCCAGTTACTTATCGAAAGAAACATCTATTAAGTGTTTATTGATAAGTGGCTCAAGAATTTTGGGTAATATCCCTAATTATAGATTTACATAATTTAAAAATAGCTTCATAAGAGAGGCCAAGAACTATATACATAAATATTGCACGGAGGTGAAGAACTATAAGTAAATAATGTATCTTAATGAAAGTTGAGAGATAAATGTTTATATAGAAAAAGAATATTACTTGCTCAAAGGTTATTTAAGTAAGACGGGTTAATATTTTCTAGGTTTTTTTTTTAAACTACCTAAGCGCATTAATTTTTTTTGTTACATGATAAGCATACCTTTTAAATAGCCAGTTATTTACGTAGTTTGAGGTAATGCTTCGTTTTGTTTTTAGGGTTTAGTAGCGGAATGGTAAAATTATAACACGAGGGTAAATGGGCACGTCTATTACACATATAGACATGACAACATGTCTATTCATCCGCCTGTTCATCAGTGTGTTACGGCATCGTAACTCTTTCAGTTTGAGATCAATTGTGAAATGACCCAAGAAGAGTTAGTTGACGAATTACGTGAGCATACAAATAAATTATTTTCTTTATTATTAGATATTTTTTAAATTATTTTTTTAAGCACCTCTTCATACATCGAACTAAGAATGAATTTTCTCATGGATCCCAACAAGTGGGACGTCATTGAAGAGGTCATTTAATATGCAATCGTAAAACTTTGTAATGTTTTCTGATACGACGTCTTCTTCGCCATAGATCTCCACATATACCTTGCCATTCTACGGCAAGACACAGCGAACGTGTTTACTTTCTATCCACGTATGTCAACAATTTGAAAAATGCAATTAAGATAATGGCTCTAAATAAATACTACAATACAATTCGGTCAATTAAAAAAGTTATTTGTCTTATGCCTCTGAAAGATGTGCTAAGTGAAAAATAATATTTCTAATAATTTAATAAAAATACAACGTTCCTCCAATGTTTAGGCATTCATAAGAATATAAGAATGTATGGAACCCCGTAGCACCAGTTATATTCGTACTTAACGGGTTTACTTTTATCTTTCCACGTCTACTTTCACTGCTCCATCGTTTCTTTATATTCGTTTATTTTTGTAATACACACGTATTGTCTATTAATTTAAACTTTAAACTTCGCTAAAATAAGCTCAATTCTATCTTATATTAGACCTACTCACAAACAGAGAAAGAAACTATTTCAATAATATATGCATATAATAAAATTGTAGAGTATCTGTGATATTGTATTGTTATTGCAGATGAAGTTTTTTAGCTATTATTATGAGATTTGAGGGCTATAAGTTTTTTCCGAATTTTGAAATCGATCTGTTTGTTAATAATGAGAATATTACACAAAAACTTTAATACAACCTTCGTAAATTGTTAGCGTAGAGTTCAATTCTATGTACAAGTTATATTTAAGTGTGCAACGCCAACGAAACCGTGTTGTTTGTTTCGAATGTCAAAATGATTATTATCTTGCTACATAAAAACTCCTCACAAGATGTTAATGAAATTTTATTTAATTGTTATATATTTGAAATAATATCAAATGTGAGTTTAATTATTCTAGGTAACAGGGATCCACACAAAGATGTTTCGAAACTGAAAGTTTTCGCAATAAAACATTTTAAACGAAACTGTTTGTTGTTTTATGAAATAAAATTGTGTGAACAACCCAAACAAATTTGATATGTGATATTTTTAGAAACGGTTGACAATTGTCAAACAGTTTCTTTTGAGTTTGATACACAGAGTTGTCTACGTAAATAATATACACGTTCTTTGTTAGATCTGTATATTAATGGTCCTGTGTTTTGATCCCTATCTGTTCTACAAATAATATACACGTTATTTGTTACCTTAGATTAAAGAAAAAAGGAAAGATAAGGTACGTCTTAAAGGCGCGTGGTCCGTGTAAACCAGGCCCAATGGACCTGGTTGTGTTTTGTTCAATTCAGTCGTACGCATACCGGCGGTTCGCATAGATGTGGAGTTTTTGAAATTAAAATTGCCAATGTTTTCAGTCAAATCGATCCAAAAATACCTTCTAGTGCTTTTGCCACATGCATTGACTATTCACAAAACAAAATCGGACACATTGTGTTTCTTTTTATACGTAATTACATAAAAATGTTACAAGTTTTCGAAAAAATATTTTCTTTTATATCGTCGTTTGAATGACAGCAGCATGCGCAAGCGCCCCACCGTGAGAAGTTATAATACTAGCAGTGCGTTCGGTGAAAATGATTAATTTACTGTAATATCGTAATTCACTCACTCTACAGTCATAATGTATTGCTTTGTCTCTTTCGGTTAATTTTACATCTAGGCAATTTATGATTGCAGCTGTGAGAGTTGCGTGCGTGTAGCTGAACCTATGCCCGTTTTGTAATTACATAAAATAAGAGTGTACCGAATCTTATCTTTTTTAGTCTAAGATTGTTTACTAATGGTCCCTATGTATTAATCACCTGCATGGATATCTTAAAATCCGTACATTAATTGTTAAATCGTTTCTTAATATTTTCTACTCAGTTTTATGTATAGAATTACCTATACGAATAAGACGCATTTTTAGTTACAATCTGTATATTAGCGGGATGAATGGACTGTATTAGGTCTAGAAATTCTTTAGTGTTTTAATTTTTCAATTTCTTAGATTAACAAAAAAACGAGGAATCGTGCATATATCCATTTGCAACACTATGCTTTTATTTAAGTATCCATGAAAAATAAAATTACCTCATTATTTTATTTTATTTCCCAGGTGAATGAATGTAAATTGATTATAAACTATAGATCTTAATTCAATTGAAGTACCTCACTTATTTCATAAGATTGTTTTTGTTTAATAAGTGATAGAAACGTTTTTGGAAAAATACATTTTTAGCTTAGAAAATTTATATTATTGTTCACTTTCTTAATGACAACGTTTTCTAATTACATACTAAAAATTACACGAAATATTTTCATTTGTCACGTTGGCGTTGCGGCCTTCAGAGTCGCGCTTGGCGCGGGTGAATTTCGTCGCTTTTGTTTCAATCGTGCTAACGATTATTATGGTACTTTTGAAGAGAACTTGAATCATTTGTAATCTTTTCTGAATTTATTTTTCAATCTGTTATCGTGTCTCTTGGTCGGCGTTAAAATGCGTATGACGTTTATGCTCGTCATATAACTCTATTGTGTTAAATATTATAATAGTAGTTTGTTTATTGGTTTAAAATTCTATTTCCGGTTTCTATATTTATTTATAAATTTGTCGTCTAGGTTATTTGATAACTTTCTCACATTCGTACCAAGAGAACCGCGACGACACGTATCATTTTCGCAATTGTCGCGCGCTGTCCCGGACCGTGACGGCGACAATGTTACGTCGCGACGGCCGTTTTGTTCCTGCCGGAAGTGACTGCCAAGTGACGCGCCGATGTCTGTCCCTTTTTGTTTTGCAACTAGTTTGTTATACGATATCTGCGTCAAAACATGTGTACTTTGTTTCTTTCAACATGACTGCCGCAAGGACGAAAGATAAAGATTTTGACGCACCTATGAAATCAAAAGTATAAAGCGCAAGTGTAATTTATTGCTACAATATTGTGTGTATTACACAATGAAAAAAAATCGAATAAAATTGTTCGTTTTAGGGGTCTGTAGCGAAACAAGAAACCTTTAAAATCTAGCCATTTTACTATTTCTACAGTTTAAGGCTACTACCATTTGCCGCAAAACTATAATTTACCATTTTTCAAAAATATAGCTTAAAAAATAAATATATTTGTCCTCCCTCTCTAGGCGTTTTATAATATATATTAATATGTTTAAAAATTATTATTTCGGTTAAATTGCCTCATCAATTTGAACAGATATCTGTAAACCGTTATGAAAATTTATGTGTGTTCATGAGGCACCTGTCCGGTTTTATTTGTTAGTACAGTTTTTATTTCTTTTCGATAAAACAATTTTATTTATGAAAATTGTTTCTAATAATTGTCTATGGATAAAGAAATTCATCAAGAAGCTATTTCCGTAGTTGTTTGTAATTATATTAGAGAAAACAATTATTAAGCCTAAAAATATCTGTAACGCAGCAGCCGCATTTTCCATACATGTACGGTACTGGTGTGTTAAATTCAGTTTATTGCCAAGGTTATCGGCTGTAACAAAATTTAGAGTGGCTTTGTCTTTTAAAAGATTAAAAAATCACGTGAAATATCAACAATCACAATATAAGCTTTAGTCTATACTTAAGTGTTAATAAACCGGTCTCCGTACGTTTATTTAAATATATATAAACAGTATTAAGCAATAAATAAATGTCAGTTCGGGCATAGCAGGTTACAATAATATACTTCGTATTGATTTACATGTGTTCTTTGAATTAATTTATCAGTTCGGGATTTTAATTATGGTCTTCCTACCCGTCACTGAATCCACGGAATCTAATAATTGAAGCAAAAAATATATAGAAAGGAAACTTTAAAACAAATAATGTAAAAAAAAACATTTAAAATCTTTTAGCAATTGTTAACAATATACGATACTGTGTTATAAATTAGACTAAAACATAAATAAAGACCCAAAAAATGAGAATAACGACACAGACAGTTAACAAAAAATAAACAGGGAACCAATTATTATAGTCCGTTCGGAGTTCGCTCTGTCACCACGTAGCTCGTAATGGCGCTGGCGCGCCATAGAGCGCGGCGCCAACTCGTGGAAAAAACGCGCGAATTGTCTTTTTTCTCTCCACTTTTAAATCTCGCCTTTGTTAGAAGCGCTTTTTAATGATGATATATGGCTTGTTTGTTGCCTGTTGCTGTCGTTGCATTTTTTTCCATTATTTGCTTCGTCGTGTTAACGTTTTGTTTACAAATGTTTGTATTTGGGTTTCGTTTTTATTGTATTTCGGACCTATACCTGGAATTAATTTCGGACATTTTAATTTGCCTCCTGTATTTTGCAGTTATACGTGTATTTAAATTTGGAAATCCTTTATATTATTTTACAATATATAAGTTATATACAATAATGTGTTCCATAATATTTTAGTATTTAAAATATACATTTTACAAAAATAAATAATTATTAACATGCCAGTTTACTAATATTTTATCAGTTCGCCGTTGCTGAACAAGGCAGCGTGGCCGAGCGGTCTAAGGCGCTGGTTTTAGGCACCAGTCCGAAAGGGCGTGGGTTCGAATCCCACCGCTGTCAAAACTTTTTTAGTCCTTTTTTTATTCTGTTACATTAACATATAAACGATTTCGATATAAAAAAACGTTTTGTCAAATTTATGTGGTATATAATATATTTAAATACTCTGTCGGTGTAAGTCTTCTTCACTGATAACTTTCATAAGGTTCACTTTCTATTTGACATACTGATGTAATTTCTATTGTCATGAGTAATAATTAACAAAATTGTCTATTGTCATTAGTTGACATACTGATGTAATTGTCTGTTGTCACCCTTTATTAATAAATCGACTAAATTAAACAGAAAAAAAATGCAAATTTATTAAGTTATACGAAAAAATTTCATTTCAAAAATGTATGGTTTATATTGTTGCAATGCTAGACTGTGTGTGATTGTAGATTAAATTCGGATATTTAGTTGAACTACACGTAATATTTCGCAAACATTAAAAGTGCGTAGTAATATGTGTTTATAAAATTAATTCTTTTTTACTATTTCAAATATTTGTCTTTTGAGGTGTTACAATGTAAACGCGTATTAGTTATCGCTTCAGCGATAAGAAAAAAATTAATAATTTTACTTGGTTCTTGTTATTAATAAATGTTGTTTTCAAAAAGAAAGCCGATATAGGTAAGTTAAATACTTATTTCTTTATTCATTCATACAATGTATTATACACACACACACACACACACACACACACACACACACACACACACACACACACACACACACATATATATATATATATATATATATATATATATATATGTATATATGTATATAAAATAAGTAAATAATTTTATTTTTGAGATGTATTATAACGCTAGAAATTTGAGAAATAAAAAGAAAAACGCCGAACTAATAAGAAATATTGCTTTAGTAAAAATCTTGTTTTGTAAAGTTATAAGTTTTGTTCGCAAAACAAATTTTATAATTTATTATTTATTATATTGAATCCATGTTATAAGGAATCAAATCGTAATTGATCGTTAGTTAAATATGGAACCGGTAAAAGCACTTTTCGGTCGGTACGAAGTTCTCACGAAATTCAATTCATTGATGCTGAGTGAACGATGCGTGTCTAACAGTGTGAAACATAATATAAAATTTATATAACACTTGAACTTTTCTCACCATCTCTTTATGTCATAAGGGTTGGCAGCCTCTGATTTGATATCAACTTGTACTTGCGTAAATGACATTCAACCGAAGAAACCCATTTCAAGTTATTTAATTTTTATGAGAAGATTGGCAGAAAAATAAATAATATACTTATGATTAATTTAGATTGGTTTTCTTGTATTGACATTGCCGCCATTTTACTTACGTGGACAATATTAAGGATGCGCTAACGTGTTCGTTGACCCTTATCTACAAATTTATTATTAGGTAATGAGAAAAGAATATATTAAATTACATAAGAAATAATGGAGTGACGGATTACACACTATTTTGGATAAAAAAACGGGCGGTTTTGATTTTGTCATATTATTAACAAAATATTATTTATTAAGAGGTTTTATTAATTGTAATTGTTACTGGCAGGTATAGTGTATTCTGGCACATAAAAACGAACGTTCTAAATTTGAAATTTATTCGATAGAATGAAAATTCTCTTTCGCTGACAAAAACGTATTTTTTGGCGGTAAATGAAATCCAACTCTTATTAGATCTTTTTCATTTGTTACGTTTTTTTATTTTAACGAATAAATTTTAATTAAATTTCTGCTGTTTACTGCATTAGTTCAGTTCTGTTTGCTGTTCTCAGTATGGTTGAAAAAACGATAAGAGCTAGTAAAATTATTGCGCTGCTTGAAGAAGGCTGTAGCCAATGTTATGTCTCAGTAGTATAATGTGAGCCGTTCCACCGTCCCAAGGACCTGCCAACGATACCAAGAAACGGGCTCCGTCAGTAGAAGGCCCGGTTCTGGAAGAAAACGGTGCACTGAGCCACGGGACGACCGCTTCATAGTCAGTCAAGCGTTACGAAATTGTCAAGTTACGTACGTGGATCTCAAACAGAACCTCGAGGACATCAGAGGTACACGAGTAAGCCTATGGACAGTCAGAAGGAGACTTCAGGCCGTCAATATACGTAGCTATCACCCAGCTCGAAGATCATCGAGTAGAAGAAGCATAGGCAGAAGCATCGAGTTACCTGATTGAGATTCGCTCAAAATTTTTCGTCATGGTTTAAATTTTGCAGCTTAAGCCGAAAATTGCTTTTCATAGACGGTCGCGGTGTTTGGGAATAAGAAGGATAAGTGAGCTTTATGATCATAAGTAACGGCCAGAGAAGATATATCTTAAACTGTTTGTGGGCAATTTTTGTTATTAAATACATTGAAAGAATAAGTTTGTTTATTTTTTATATAATATTGTGATAACTAACATAGAGTAAGAAGAGGTGAAAGAATGTATACCTGATCATCTCACGTATTAGTAAAATACACACTTCCACAGTCACGAAAATTGTATTTATGTAGATAAGATATTTGAATAAATCTTAGGTTTTATTTTAATAATGCCATTCATAAATTTATTGTAAGTACGTATTCCTACAGCCCATAAAAGAGGTATAAATAAGATGAAAATGATAAAAAAGGGAAAAATGCTCTTACGATTAGAGAAGAATTAACTAACTCCTGCTAATGTCCCGTATAGTCGTTTTTATTTTAACAATTTTTATTGAATGTTTTCATCAATATTTCTCTGAGTCTAAAATGTAATGACATTTAAGGTTTTTAATCATAACGATTCTGCTTTAAAATACACTAATAAAAAACCAAAGAGAAGAAAACCACCTTATAAACTTCTTCATCTTAGCAGAACACCGATCTGAATGTCATATGTTACTTTAGTGTCACACTTACTGTCATTTTTATATTGTCCGAATGCCAGTCGGACGCTTAGTTCCCTTAAAAAGTCTTTAAGATACGAACATTCGGCTGATGTTCAATTTTTTCTTCTCTTGTTTTTTATTTTCTTTGCATAATCTTACTAGATACAATAAAATTGCCTATAAGATGATGTTATGTAAATCTGCTATCCACAGTTCATTATCTATATAGTCCCATAAAATTTGAACGTCTTTGTCTTTGTTTTGTATATCTACAAAGATACGATAACCTTAAAATACATTGAACTGATTTTGATAAAACAAATACAAATAAGTCTCCGAAATCTGAGGAGTAATTTAAGCGGTAAACCAAAATATTAGAAAATGAAAGAGCTGAAAATTGATGTAAAATGTATGAAAATTCAGTCAAATATTTTGTTTGGAAAAGTGATGTTAATTGAAAAAATGATGGTGATTGAAAAAAGCCGGATTACACAGTTAGTTATTCGGTAAATATAACTACTCTAACTAATGTTGGTTTTAATGGGACTAATGTTCCTAATTTATTAAATACCGAAATGAAAACTGTGAAAATGAAACGCAGTTTTTCTTTGTAATTAATTTTATATAGATGTCATATTGAAAGAAAAAGGATATAATTCTTAGGTGGGATACATTAATCGCCTTCTAATGAAAAAGCCAAAATACTGAAAAAATACACTATTTTCTACGATTTTATTTCAAAATGATCAATAAAAGAAAATTGTTCTAGGATGTCAAGCAATCAATTTTCTTTTAAACATTTAAAATAACAGGTATAAACATATTATATACAAAAATTACTTTATATAGTACAAATGTATCA
Source organism: Druceiella hillmani (assembly GCA_039881145.1). NCBI lineage: Eukaryota > Metazoa > Arthropoda > Insecta > Lepidoptera > Hepialidae > Druceiella > Druceiella hillmani. The sequence goes on along the minus strand of JAYKKI010000037.1, from coordinate 13,044,363 downwards.
TATAAAGTAATTTTTAATCAGTTTTAATTTAGAATTTTTTATCAGCTTTTACCTTTTTAAATTTTGCGAAAATACTGTGATGTTATTTTCGATAGCGCCAATAATTTTTTTAAGATTTTCGTTAAACACTTGTTATAAAAGATGTGTTACAGGCAGGTTTTTTTTACACATATTTTATTTCAGTTTAAAAAGACACCGAAAAATGTATTAATTCTCATTTACTTAATTTTTTAATTGAAATTTCAGTTTATTATTTATTAAATATTGATCCATGGTATAAGGAATCAAAACGAATAGAACTCGTACTACGATGATTCCTTACACATTCAGGAATTTATAAATATTAAAAGGTAAATAGTATTTTTATTAAACTATTTACAAATAAATTTTTAACAGCGCAAATATATTGCTTTCCATACTTTTTTAAATGCGAGAAACATGGCGCATATTTAAATTATATTATTTCTCCCCATGTAAATATATTAATATATTTTCTAGTATTTCTTTCAAAGACATAATAAATATATATTTTAAGATACAAAGTTATTTTTGAAGTTGATTTAAGTTATTTGTGACTATTACTCATAAAGTAGTAGGGCCTATTTAGCTGATTTTAACAAATATTACTATCGTGATTTTATTAAATATTCTATCGTGATTTATCAAATATACTATCGTGATTTATCAAATATACTATCGTGATTTTATCAATGTGTAGTACATTATCGTGATTTCAAATGTTCGAAAAAAGCAGTGTAACTCTTAGAGGGTGGAGACGAGCACCTCTAACAAAAATGACTGTTTTAAAGCTTAATATTTCATAAACAGATCCTGGTATGGGAAAAGTATTCATGAAATACCCCCAATATTTGTAAAAGACCTATCTAACAATATCCTAGACAATATGCGAAAAAAATCAACCTCCACTTTACGTGTAGGGAAATTACTTTAAAACGTTTTTTACAGACTTTATTTCGAAGCCGCTTTAAGCGTTCGTAGGTGTTATAAATATGTATAATAAAGCCAGATTTCAGCTTTATAGCAGTAATGGTCTAGGACTAAAACAGTGGTGGTATATATATGGACCGACAAAGACAGAGGGACATGGCGGAATTATAAGAGTTTCTAGTTTGGCTACGGAACCCTAAAAACACATAACTACATATAAGAGGCACAATTCACGTTCCAGTGACCTAGAAAAAGCAATTTAAGTAGTAGAGCAGTGGAAGAACCTTTATAATAATGTGAAAGAGCTATAATTTTCATTGATTAATAAAAAAAATTAAGTATTAAAAGCTCTTAATGTTTGTATTACTCTTAAATTGTCGCATAGAAGAATTAGTTTGTTTACCAAACAATTAAAAACACTCTTAAAATATGATAATTTATTTCCAATTGTTTAGAATAAATGATTTTGCTAAATAAATAAAATATCTTGTCTGATTTATACGTCCCTGATGAGATGCGTCAATTCCTTGCCATGTAACATAAATTCATCATTTATGTCGTTATAAAAAGTTTATAACCATAACTTTTTTATTAGGAAAAATTATTAAAATGCAAAATATGTTCATCCAGGCCATTGAGAGATAAATTTTGCTTGTTATATGAAAATTACTTATTGAACGTATGCTTTGCTTCAAGCAACTTAAGGGAAAATATTTACCCAAAGGAAAATTTACGAGTAAGAAACTTAATCCTTTGCCGTCAAATTTTGTCGATGTACCCCTACCGTCAAACAAAGAAGCGGACTGTTTACACAAAAGCATTATTAATTAATTTACGTTAGTCATCTAACTGTACGGCAGGAAGGGCCACTACCCGTAGAACCCCTGAATTTTACCGACGCCGGCCCTCCTCGATAAGGGAATGTAGTAAACCACCATTAGCTGGGTACCTACGACATGCAACACCGCCCGTGTGTCCCAACCACCCTGGTGGTGGCGCCAAACAGATCGTTTATTATTAAACTACTAGTTAACAGCTGATTTGGGAATTTTCCAGTATATCCTCAGTTGTGTGAGTTGCTTAATGGAAATTCCCAGGTGGTTTTATACAAAAAGTTATTAGTATGGGAGGCTTAATGACATTTCTTGCAATGAAATGTCTTTTAATTTCAAATTGTTTGAATATGAATTTGATTAAAGTATATTTTTTAATTTAAAACTTGAAGAAGATATGGACCGAACCTGCCTGATAAAGATTTAGTACCTACTTACATTATATATATATATATATATATATATATTACTATTACTTATGATTATTATGTATCTATAGCACGTATGTATGTAAATTAATTTGAAATTTTTATACGCTAATAGTAAATTTTCAGTGCTTCCTGCGCGAAGGTTCGAACGGAAACCTATTATTTTCACTCGATTGCTGTTACTGCCCTCTAGCCTCTGTACTGCGTATAAATGCTATACGCCAAAAAATTTGCTCAAAATGTTAACCTAAAACCAAAATCAAATTCAAATTTGAAAAATATTTTCTTTGCTTGTAAAAGTGATTAATTTTATTTAACTTTTAGTTTTAAAGAGCGCTTATGGATGTGTACTTAAAATTTTCCATTTATGATATGTACTTGTGCCATTCGAAAATATGACAAAATTTAGTGTTTCTCCTTCTAATTTGTAAAATACATAGAAATAAAAATCTAAAAAATCTATATATTCAGTGAATTTAGGCTTGATGACGATAAATACGTTCATTTTGATGTTTCACACCCCTTAGGAGAAACAGTCTTTTTAGACCTGCGAAAAACGTACGAGGTCACATATTTACATAGTTAAAGTTGTAAATAATTTATTATAATGTTTAAACTTCGATATGTACCTGAATGTATTCGAAACCTTCATAGTGCGAGTCCTATTCGTATTTGATAGTTTTTTTTAACTTGGATTGTTGTGAAATTACTTTATAATATTGTTTAGCGTTAGTGGAACTGGCGCTACTAGCATCGGATTTCTTTTCTTTATACTAATATGCTTAAGAATATCTTAATAATATTTGGATCGGAGCTTTACGTGATGGATGACGTTTTAAAAGTTTCCTGAAACAACAAAGTTGTTTTCATGGCAGGAGTTTTTACTTTCACATTTTAAGTTATGTATAACACGAGTCCTGTCTGTTATTTGGCGGAACGTCAGGCTACAGGTCATCAGTAATTCGCCAGGAGCGTTCTCAATTACTTAATTGACGAATTGAATTTAATTTGTTCAGTGACACGTAAAGTTCACCGCTTAATTACTCTAAAGTTCACGACTTTATAACTATCTTGGTATTCTTCCGTAAGAATGTACCAAATAAGAACAGAGCTATTTTGAGAACTAAAAAGTCAACATTCTAAATAATAGATATAAAATGAAACGAAATACTTTTCGCTATGTAACGAATTTTTAAGAATACAAGAGTAGAAAAAATTTGAATGTGTTTGTGCGCAGCGTAATTCCAAAATGTATAAAAAATTGATGTCCCCAGTTAGGGAGTCTAAAGATTGCAGAAAAATAGTTTTTCTAAAATTTCGACCATTCGAAATATTATGAGGTACCATAGAACTTCCTTTTCCGGTATTAAACAGGGCCACATGAGGATACGATGAACAAAATTATACCACCTTCCCAGCGCCTAAACACATCTATTAAACTAATATTCGTACAGATTATTAGATAGAGTCGTTGGAATGTCAGAATAAATGTTTTTCAAACTTTGGAACAACTTTAATTGTTACAGTTAAACCTCTTCGTCAGTTTTTTATATTCAAAAGTCTCTTATAGTATTTAATTGTGATTTATTTCCTATTTGTATTAATGTTGGACTTCATTATTGTCACACACGGCCAGTTGTCCTTTCCTACAATATTTGACCCTCCCGTATTATCTTGGTATGTACATATAATAAAATTGTAATTCACTGAATTTTGTACATTGAAAATATTTTAAAAAATATCATTGATTTAGATTTAGACAGTAAAACTTTTTATAGAATTTTTGTCTGTGTGTATGTTAATCTGTACTGGTATCACACAAAATCTACTGGACGGACTTTGATGAAATTTTCTATGGTAATAGTATATACCCAGGAGCAATATAAAAACATTTTTCCTAATTACACGCGAACGAAGCTAGTGTGGGAATAAATTCGATTTATGAATACATACATCGAATTATTGATTAATTAAAAATTAAATTAATATGTAATTATTAATTTCATTAGATGACCGAATCATGTGTTTAATATAAAACTAATTACTGCTATAGAAAACAAATTACGATAATTATATTTTACTGAAAAGGCTTGAATGAAAGTACATATGTAAGTGTTGATTTTTGATGGATAATTTATTTCGTAACACATGAAATATATTTATTATAAAATTAATAAAGTTTAGTAAACGTTTGCAAATTAATGTTATAACAAAATTTATGCCGGTTAGGTCCAATTTTTAAAACACTGAACGTATTAAAAAGCAGCTGGTCACGTATTATCCATTTGCTAAATTAATGTTTACATTTTATGCATAAATTATAATTATAGGATGGATAAAACAACCCCTTAAATGCTGCTTTTGTGATCAATCTATTGCCGTGTCTGGACGGCTTGACCCCGATTATCTTGATTAATTTTGTAACTTTAATGTAATACTCGGGGAATATGAGATACTCGTATAACCAAATAATTAAATGAGCAGGTCTCATATCTCACAGCGAACAATGGAATAATTTTACATTTTTTCGCCAATAAAGCTCAAGTTTTGTTTACCTTTTTTGATTACAAGCATCTAATTAAGCTTAATAATTTTAAGCAATTCAACGATAAAGACCTTCGTGTCTTATTTTAAAGATTTATAAAGGAGCTTTTAAACTAAAGTGAAAAAAAATAATTCTCATGATCTAAAGTATATTAATAGTTTAGCGGCAAATAAAAATACAGTCAGTACCTTAATGAAAACGCCTATCAATTAATTTTTAATTAGTATCGATTGAAGATTACCTCAATAGAATTAGTGTGATATATTGAAATTAATTGAGTCAAAATGTAAAACTGCTGTAAATACACTATTTTAAAGTGTTAAACATTTAAATTTAACGCGATATGCGGATTCCATCAATGTGAGTAACTAAAATTAATTGAGAGAAAATTTTTTTTATTTTTTTGAAACTATTGAACTGACTTAAGTATAAAACTTTTTCTATCTAGTAATTTTCAGATGTGAGCGAAGCTCCTAGGAGCCTAAATTTTTCAAAAAGCTTTTTAATTTGTTGTGTTCTTTGGAATTACATTATTTTCCTCATAGAACGTCGTTTTTTAACAAGACATGTTGTATGGGACTTCATCAGAATTAGTCGAGAAGATTTCAAATGTTTTGCAAATGTTGAAACTAATTTTAAATATGCACTCCAGTTTCAGCTCAATTCTTTCAATCAAAATTGCCTTATGCATTATACAGTTGGCTTTCTAAGGCGCTAACGACTAACGTTGTTTAATGATAAGTGATTTGATACTGTGTTTGACGAATTAAAGTCGGGTATTGTTTGCTGAAAAAATTAATAGAAAATGAGTTTTATGTTCCCCATTAGGTACTTGTCATCCTTTGACTTTGTTAATGAGACATCAACGACGGGTCTGACTTTTGATAGTCGTGCAAACAATCGTTGGACAGTATACAGACATCCGGGAATCGCTCGTTACCACCGCGAGCCATCTATATCATCCACATAAGTACATCGTTGGTAATATTGTTCGGTATTACTTGTTATCGTGTAAATTCTTAAAAAAAAATGAGGTCACTTCGTGAATTTTAATTAAAATGGTTGGAAAACTGTTTTTATTATAATATTAACTTCAATTCTAAATTGGTCATTAATTATCTAATTATCTTTAATGAATTTATCAAAACAAGACAAATAGTTCATTCACCAAATAGTTGATAGAAGTTGCCAGTTGTCCAAGAAACAAAGACGTATGACGGAGGCTACGTTATGACATTTAGCGCCCCATTCGCCATCAATTAAAATTGCCCTAGCATAAATTAAGTTCCTCCGGCATTTCACCGTAATCGCTGTTGTCGTTTTTGCGTGACCGAGTGACAAGGCACGCACAGGTCCAATCCCGTCCGGCCAGGCTTTTGTTGTGCAGTTGAACGGCCGGCTGAAGTTTGTGACCCAGGTTTGACCGGGTCGTTTGAGTCGCTCCGTATGCGGCGATTACTATCTCCATTTCGTTTTGATTGTATCGTTTCGCGTCAGATTTCAGTTATTCTGGCTTGAAGACACTAGTGTGTCTGAGCTAAGGATTTTGCTGATAATACTAACCTAAGATAGGTTTAAGATAGGATTATAGAGTTTTTTTATATCAAACATTTATTAAACACTACTTAAACTTAGAACGCTAAGTACTAAGACGACAGACCTATTGTTATAGGAGTAATCTTTTACAGCCAACCGCAATACGACAAGTGAGAAATATTAGTACAGTGATGGACTGTAATGATGAACTGTCTGTTTACTGTTATAGCACAGGTTATAACAATAAACATATAGTTTTAAACGAGGAACTGAAAAATTAACGTATTTATATATTAGCATATGTCAGAGGTTGCATAAGTTTATTAATTGCATAAGTAAATAAAACTACATAATTCAAGAACAGAAAGATAACGAGGGATGATAAATAAACAAAAGGATAAGGAAAATATAAAAACATTTAAATGAATATTATAAATTATTTCAAATGGGGCAACACAGAGACTGGAGACTAATTTTGCATGTTATATTTACTTGTTTCCTTAATTGTTGTCGTATATGGTGGACTATCCGTAGGAGATTGTTCTGTATTGAGGAATGAGAAGGGTTTTCTTGGCTTTAGAACGAAGTTCAAGGCTATGAGCTGAAATGAAAAAATTAATATTATGTAAAAGTGAACCCGGTCACAATTTTCTGACAATCTTGCTTCTGACCAATGCTTAGACATTTGATCAAGTTTTTTGAGAACACAAATGAAGGTTAAGTTTAGAAGACATTGGAATAATTCAAGGTAGGTAGAAGTAGAGTTTCACAACTTGTACTTTGGATTGAAGTAGGACAATTTTTCTAAGTCGTTTGAGAGAGTGTATTCTGAAGAATTTGTTTACTAACGTTATTTATCTGAGTGTGTGTTAGCATGATTATCATATGTAATAATAAATGTACAGTGTTTATACGTAACAGAAAAAAATGCAGCTGATGAAAGTTGTAAAGGCAAGACCTATATTAAAAAAAAAGAAGGAAAAAGTGAGTTGAAATAAATGCGAGAAAAAAGTTTATTCGACGGAATTATATATGAGATTATTACACGACAATACGACGTTGAGATCGTTTGGCTGTATAAATTAAAAAAAAATCTGTTAAAATACATATCGTATATGTATCTTTTTTAATTTTTTAGACCAAAATTAAAGAAAAGGTTAAAAACGAGGAACGCCTGAAAGATAGCAAGAAGTTATAAAAATTGGAAGACACGTTTGAGATAATGTAGTGTGATTGAGAATTGCCGTGTAATGATACAGGTGTTTCAGAATAGATGTATTCTTGCTCTTCTTTCTGTTTAAGGAAAGGTGGATTGAATGTTTGGAATAATGGTTGAAATTTAACTATTATTCGTAGAAAAATATTCTCTGAAGATGCTTGAGTATATCTTAAAATTAAAATATTGAAGAGCACACAGTAATTCGGTCACCTAATTATTTTTCACTGAGTCAATATATTGCCTAATATCTCTTTCACAGGTGTAAGGCAAACAATGTTCTTGTCTATACCCGTTTAATTAATTAATGCAGATAGATTGAAATCATTTCGCATTTAAGTTCATAACTGAACACCGTTATACTTATTTTTTCAGTTTTACTTACGTTGTTAAAAAGTAAGTGGGTTGGGGGAGGGTTGGTTTTAAGGGACACTGCTAAATGCTTCTCAGACTCATGTGTCACGAAGGAGAGGTTCAATAAAAAATATAACTATTCTGCATTTTGAAAGACCTGATAAAAATTCCACTTTTATTCCAGTATATAGGGAGGCACTTAAAACATTAAAAACAGTTTCTTTATTTCTACATGTTTATGTAATTCAATTACGCTTCTCAATATACTAATTGCAATCGATCTTCTTTTATTCTTATTATCTTCTTTATTCTTCACTATACTAATTGCAATCGATATTACTATGAAAAAGCTATGACACTGTGATATACGGATAGATGGACATGAAATTATCAGGGTTCGATTTTTGTTTTTAGCTCAGGAAACCTAAAAATTGGGTATGGAGGATATGTTTAATATAGGCAGAAAATTAATATTAGCTTAAACATTTTGCGTCACTTAGTATTTCCATCCAGTTACCCATTGAATTGCATACTGCTCCCCATATTTCTTAACTTCGGTAATTGGATAAGCACTTTGCAGGTAATATACATTATTCACGTTTTATCAATATATATTATTTTATCGGCAGTTGTTTGTTATTACCATATAAACGATATAAACGTACTTAATGAGGTTTACATTGAAACACGTAAGTCCGTTGTACGTCACACGCTTTTCATAGACACGCACCGCACTAAGGAATTTCCATTTTAATATTAAATTTTTTGGAATTTCTTCACGATTAGGTTATTTTAAGAATTAATACTGTTTACTGTAAAAAATTATTTAAATGTAAAGATATTTAAGGCCGGTTTTATATTTTTTTATAAAATATAAATTTTCGAAGTGTTGTTTATATCTCTTATTTGCTTGGGTTGATACATGGGTAATTTTGGAACAATTGTACTTTTATCTGACTGGGACATTCAAAAATTATTGTGTATTATACCAACAGGAACTCGAAGAGTAAGTAAAACAATAATTTTTGTTTTGACATTTTCGTTACCTCGGTGCTACCACATTATGATCGGTAAGCCAGTTTCGTAATGTTGCTACGCATTTATTCCTATCATTTTGTAAATAATAGCACGTAAACGTAAGTAAAACTGGCTGTATTTAACACAATTTTATCGGGAGCCTGGAAGTGAACACTACTATTTTAAAAGTGCCTTCAATTCGAATAATTTTGGAGGTTTTGAATAATAAGTAATATTAATTACACGGAAAAAATATTGCTTTTCAAAAACCATGTAGTATCGGTAGATATTTATTGTTTCACTTTCTTGCTAATATAAAAACTGAGTTTATCCTCAGAATTTTTCGTGAAAAAACTTGGAACATACTAAGTGCAGGTTTGCTTCTTTATTATGGGAAGTGCATATTACACTGATTTGGGCTATCACTTTATACAATCGAGTAGTTAGTATAAACTACCACTTTATACTAACTACTCGATTGTATAAAGTGGTAGTTTAATAATATGCATCCCAGTTGTTTCCTAAAGCTCTAGATGTCCTTTGTTACGTAGTATTGTAAGTATCATTTAGTAAGCATCTGGTACCTTATATTAGTATTTAAGTGTCAAGTATTTGTAATTAAAAATACATAAAAACAAACCGAAAATGATTCTTAGAAACAATAGTATTGGCCTCTAAACCTCCTAATATACCACAAGTATTACGTTGTCGATAATAGCTCAATACTAGTGTTTTTATAGTTTTTATCACTATAGCTTTATACGAGTTTCATCAATAAACAACAAAAAATATAAATTGCGACCCATATAAACGAAAATGATTGAATTAGCCAACTTATCTGTAAAATATAATATTTTGGTCGGGAGATTATTTACAGTATCCAATTTCTGAATTTTGATGCTAATATCCGACTATAAACAACTCGATGAGAGGTTGCTAAAAGGCTATGAGGAATAATTGTTGCAATCATCGTAAAATATATTATTCAATTCGTGCTCTCATACTTAAAACGAGGCAAGCTGTCGATAAGCACTGCTAGAAACATGTAAATCTTGTGCGATTCGCTGTGAGCGAGCAGACGATCCCTGGAGATAAAATACGTCACCATAAATGAGAGGCATTCGTATCGGATGTGGACCGCACCGTCCAAAGAACCTGTTTACATCAGTATTGCGAAATTTAGTCAAGAATTAGAGAAGAGTTTTTCTTTCTTAAAAAACCGTCTCGCTTACAACGATCGTAAATTTATGGCAAGCAAATCAAATTGCTGATTGATATGCAAAGATTTTCATGTCTCGTTTTAATAAAATAAATTAATATTAAATCCGAAAAAACTATAAGCCACAAAATATATAATAGTAAGCACAGTTTTTAAACAAACAAAAGGAACTTTAAACATCTTCTAGTTTTAATATTTACGATTTTGGTTGCCTGTCACGCGGGAAAGTTATAAATATAGGTTAAATAAGCGTTATAAATATAGGTAATTTACTTTTGTTAAACATTTTCCAAATCTTTAACTTTTACCCTTTAGGGTGCATCTCTTTACTGTCAAATACAATATACATGATATACTAATGGTACTGCATTTGCTAATATATAAATATGAATGCAATTGATAGTTTAGAATATTTAATAAAAAGTAAATAAATAGTGTCACCTAGTGGAGAATTCTAAAAAAATGTTATAATGGTAGCTTTTAAAATAAACAGATATCGTTGTTAAATAATTAGGTAATAATCTAATTGTTGTGCGTGGAATAGCATGACGATTTCATTTGTAGAAGTCGACCAAGTCTCTAAAAAAAATCGAAGTTGCTTTAAAATACTTTCAGTATTTTTTACCTGATACGCGTACGGACACAGCCTCAATACTATTTTATTAAATATGTTTTGTTGGCAGTCAATATATATGTAATAAAAATTACGACATTTAATAAGTGAAAATTTAAGTATTTCTCAAATAAATGGAATTATGAAAGCATGAATGACAAAACATTTAACTTTAAGTTAATTAACGGTAATTTACATGCAATGGCCCTAAGCGCTGGTTTATTTGCAGAACAAACTATTGTAGCTGAATTACCTAACAAACTAAGTGATTATAAATTTCTTGGTGTTATTCTGGTTAATTAGTTGAACCGGGGTGCTGACATTTTAGAGCTAATTAGTAAATTATATACTGCCTCATTTGTAATAAAGAACTTCATGAAGCAATTTATTTGCATAAATTTTCATAGTCTTATAACTTTTTGTTCATCAACTTTCAGTTGCAGGTGCGGTAAGAATATTTATTGTTTGGAAACGAATAAATATTGTTTACGCTGTAAGTATTGTTTACGCGTAATGTTATTTTATAACAAACTTCTTAAAACTTAACAATAAGTTTTGAGTCTTACGGAGGTGTTGTTAGTTGTTAATGGTTTCCGATTTGAAATAACATAAAATATCTCTTCGTTGCGATAATTAATTTCTTTTATAAGCGAATTTACAGATATATATCTTGAACAGGAATTGACAACTTTTCAGCATTTTTTTAAATTTGTAGTAATCATTATTTTGATTTCTTAAAGCTTACTGTTTTATAGGTTTTGGTAACAGAAGTAGTGATCTTTCTTGATAAATAATTAATTGACATTATATTTTTACATACCATATAATTTTTGTGTATTTAAGCTATTTTAGTTTATTCGCTTGTATGTTTTTTAAATATTATAATTACTCGTCGTTTTCTTTATTTTATGTCATTCTTATTGAAGTTATACTTACTTAGGGGCATTATGACAAAATGCGGATAGTGAAGTTTTAGAAATACAGTATGAAGTTCGCAGGATGCAACAAAAAATCGGCACTGTGAAGTTACTCACTAAACATACATTATATAGTTTAATTGACAGATAAATAGTGCACCATTTTATTTTTCTGCTGGCTTTTTACGGTAAGCCAATCATCTGCCAGAGCAGTATTATGCCAAAGTAGTATAACTTTTAACGCGTGTACATAAGTGCACACACAATGTTTTTAATTTAAATGAATTACCAATTTCAGGGAGTCGAAGAAATAATTCGACTGTTTTGTTTTTATAAATCTATGAATTGGTCTTAAAATATCATACAATACTTCCATATTTTGTCTATTTATTGTATTAGGCTTATGTCTTCCACATAATTGTAATTCACTAAATTAAATAGTAAGTTCTTTTTAACTAACATTTAATTTTTAAGATTTGTACATACCTTTCTCTCTTCGTAACCAAAAACTTGTTTTTAAATGAAATACATATTTATATATTCTAATCGTTTAAAATTAAAATTAACGTTCAATATTCATAGTTAAGCAGCGTTCATGGCTTTTATTAACGGGAGGGGTATTGCACGCAGACAGCATGTGACTTTTAGCTTGCTTTAGTGAATATTCTGCCTTTATATTTCTTTATACGTATTCTATTATAGCGCATGCAAAATAAACGCCTATTTTATTAGATTTCTTGGTAGTTATCTTCTTCTTCATAGCCAAAATAGTAAAATCAGAAGATACTTGCCGGATTCTGTAACTTATTTCGAAGTAGCTACGGATCCGATCTGCGGTTTCTCAATCGTTTGTGCGCCATTGCAATAGCAATTACAGTGAGGGAGGTCCAGTGTAACATTTTCGGTTAAGATTTCCCCAGTGGCTCTCTCCGCGGGAAAGCGACCAGCTTTTGCCTCGGTAACTTGTGTATTGTTGGCGAGACTACGGTCGAAAGCTCTCTTATGCAGTTTGATATAAAAATAGATCATTGTTTACTTTTATATAGGGAAATCTATGAAAGCTGACTTAGAAATTTTAAGTTTGTTTCGATATTAATTATATTATAGTGATATAAAGTGAGGCCATGCAATTTATGATACACTAGAAAGTCTATATATGTGTATATAAAACAGTTTGGTAGTTTTGAAAAGCGTAAAAAAGCATACTTTTTTTAAATTCAATCGTATGTCAAGGTTGAATATATGTGATTATTACGATTTTTTTTGCCTTAAATAGTGGTTTTTTTGGGTTACATTTTGATGTTAAGAACTAATTTTGGTGTACAGTATATCAGTTGAAACAGTTCAAACATCATGAAAATGATTATTGATGAGGAATAATATAGTAATTAGTGTGACATGAGGGCATATATATGTACATATATAGTGGAATTCGTGTCTGATAAATAAAACTTATTTATTTTATAGCAAACCTGGTAACTGCGAATAGAACTCGCTTTACGAACGTACTGTACATGCTGCGGTATATTATACAAACATTTAAGGGTACATAGAGTTTCAATTAAAATACTTGCAAATATTAATATTATTTTCCACCCTTTAAATGTATACAGCACACGAATTCACAACACACGCATGTGTTGTGAATTTCTCAAATTGTAATTATCTTCCGGTATTTTTACGTGATTTTTTAAAGTAGCGCTGTTTTTCATAATTTTGGTATTAGTAGTTTTGCAGATGGTTGGGAGGATGGATATGTGTTTTGTGGACGTTTCCAGCAATGTTTCCAGAAGTATGCTACATGAAATTCTGAAGAGTATAGTTCTGGAATCTTCGCGGTACTCTTTTAGATGATTTAATAAAAAGCCTGGATTGATAACTCCTGTTAATTTTGTATAATTGAATCTTATGTAATTGAGATATATGTGGGTTTAATATTCTTTATCATTGTTTAAGTTCTAGTTGAAATTTCCACGTCAAACGGTTTGTGAGAAAATCGGCTGTGAAATGACAGACATACAACATATAAGGGTCCCGTTTTGTTTTAGAAGTATCGAATTGTAAAAATGATGAAAAACATAGCATGTCTTATTTCAGTGTTTTCTTACAACAAAAACTTGAATATAAAAATGATACTTCATAAATTTTTTATTTAGGCAACAATTGAAAATTATGAAACGATGCGTGAAAATAGTATAGACTAATGAATCATAAAAAAAACGAACAGATAAAGGAGGCGATGAAGAATAAAGTCTATTAAAAGGGAGATCAGATAAGAAATAGTTTGATCGAATTCAATATTTCTTAAATTAGGATTAGGACTAGGGTTTCTGAGCCAGATTAATCGAAGCGAGTAAACTCGAGAAATTCGCTCGTTTTCGAGACGAGAAAAAATAAGCAGAGAACTCGAGAAATAAAGTAAATATGTATTTACATCGTAATCATCGCGTTTATCCCACGTCCCGCGCACTCGACCCGCGATCCACTTAAACTCTGCGGTAAAACTAGTGTAGGCTGTGCATTTGCACGTCACTTGGTGAGCCTCCGTTTATGTACGAGTCGTTACAAAAACAGTAAGAAAAACATTAGTTATTTTAATTAATTTTAAATCAAACTTGGGTGCTTTGAACATAAAAATGAGAAAAACATTAGTTATTTTAATTAATTTTAAATCAAACTTGGGTGCATTGAACATGCAAATGGCGAATGTTTCATTTCTGTTAGATTATGTCAGGTGCCATTTTTACCGCTATAATAGTATAGTGTAGCCAGTTTTCTGAATTAGAATCTTCATACTACATTTATTTGTGTAGATAATTTAAGGTTCTCTTTAATTTGTAATGGTTTATAAAATATGTAAAACTTACGCAAAAAAATAAGTGAAATTTATAAGAGTTCAGACTCAGTTTTATCAAATTATCAGTTTATGTCATGATTTTGATTTTGAAAATTCATCAGTTTATGTGATGAATTTTCGAAATCGTATCGTTTTATGATATCGTCCTTAAAATATTGTACTACGTTAATCTCTTAATGAAAAGTTAATTTTTAGAAACCATAGTAGTTAATTTGTAGAAACCGTAAGTGGTAAAATTATAATTTTTTCAGTTCAAAGTTTGGAAATATATTAGTAAGATCAAAGATCCTTCGACTGCACGATGCCTATCCCAAGAAGATATGAATGAAGAATTGAAATACGAGCATTTAAGATGCCTGGCCAAGATACACAATATTTTTATAAAGACTCGCAAACCAAACAGAGAAACTAAATGGGTATAACACTGGTTCTGGTAGCGACGAAAATTAATCAAAATTAAAATTAACAAAAACTGTAACTTAAGTGAACTTAAAGTTTAAATCAAAGAGTAAATAGTCACGTAACTAAACTATATCGATTTTAGCTGAAAAAGAAAATCTATCGATTCGGGCTATTACTTAAATTGATTTTATACGTGAATTTATTCAGAAAAAATGATATAAATTACCCAAGAATGGGCCCAGATATAATGAAACTCACATTGTAATTTCATAAAGAAAAGAAAAAGGAAATAATAATGTTTTTACATCATTTATGTCACAATCAGTTGGGTCGATTCACTTTAATGTTTAAACGGTGACCGGATATGTATAAGAAATGGAATATACTTTAATATTAGTATACACCATACAGACGGAACGATTTATAATTTGGGACTAGTATACATTTCGGGCAAATGCGGATAATAGAGACAGGAGAAATGATGGAAAGATGCTTATAAGCAGAATTCATTTTGCATTTTGAACATCACATTGTAGCTGTGACTAGCAATGAGCCAAATTTTGTGCTTAAATTTACCTGCGAAAGCCCTGCTGAAATGGTCCTCTGCCTCAATCACGCTGTCGATGTATCCGTAGTCACATTTTATGTAAAATAAAATTGAAACTGCAAGTCGCAATATTGATGCATTTCCTATATATTAAGCAGTGACTCAGGATGCAATAAAAGTTAAATAAAGTTTTGAAGGAATACACCTGGTATTGGTAAAATTATTGAGAAAACTTTACAGAAATATGCAAAAGAACAATTTGGTCACGAGTAGAGCTTATTATTGAAAGTGAGAACAGGTTGGAATTCTACAAAAAAAATTATTGGAAGATTTTTAAAGGTAAGAAATATAATAAAAAAGAACTTATTGATTTCAATATGTCCTTAAGGTGGAAGTATGGTAATATCTGCACACGACAAGCTTTGCTAAACACCTTACCTCCCACATAGGTGTCCATTGAGGCACTATCGAAAATAGATGATAAAATCATGATATTTGAGGATAAACGTATTGGTTGTGAAATTACAATCGATGGAAGACGATTTGGCTATTGCATTTTTAGAATATTTATCGACGTTGGGAATCGATTATCAGATGACGTAACAAATGTCCTCATATTTTTAAAATCATATTTTAATGAAAATAAAAGGAGGTTTGTCAAGTCATTGGTATAACTTTCTACTAACTTGCATAGTAAGTCTGACAGCGTTTAATCTCGACATAAAATTCAATATGGTTTTTTGTTTTTTTTTCCTTAATTATGTGAATTAGCTCAGCTTATCTAGACAAGGTCGGTCTAGTTCGGCTTACATTAGTTTAGTATAGGATTAATTCCTAACTATGTTGACTTAATAATTTTAGTTATAAGTTTTAAACCTGTAATATATATATATATATATATATATATATATATATATATATATATATATATATATATATATATATATATATATATATATATATATATATATATATATATATATATAATATTAATGAATAACTGAGTTTGTTTTAACGCCTTATTAACAAAGTACGAATTACGTTACCAGATATATTTTTATTAATTTGATTAAAGAGGATGTTTAAATACATAATAACTAGTATTAATTACAAATTAAATTGATGCTATTTGTATTCTTTATGTTTTACCAATTTCTCGGCTTTTCGAGAAAATTCAAGAATTCGCAGTCGAGAATTTTTGAAACTCGGGAATTAAAATAGGTCGAGAAATCAGAAGCCATAATTAGAACTGAAATAAATTTGTCCATCAGTGAGGTAAACAAATTTTCACGTAAGTATATTTAACACTATTATGACTGATTACCTCATTTAGAAGTGCAGACGCCGATTACGAAAAACATGCAACAACGACGCAAAGTTGGGGTTTTGAAATTTTGGTGGCTTGCTCTTTTTTTTAAATGTAGACAAAAAAGAATCTTTAATGAGATTGTTGAAATAAAATCGTTCCAAAACATATTAAAAACTTCTGAAAAAAAGGGGACATGTAAAGAAATTATAAAATTAATTTATCTCTATATATATTATATATATATATATATATATATATATATATATATATATATATTATATATATATATATATTATATATATATATATATATATATATATATATATATATATATATACATATATATATATATATATTGTGGGTTTCAAAACCTTTTCACCACTTGTTCAATAACTATTTACTAAATATAATATATAACAATTCTTACAATAATATTAAAACGTCTTTATGCATTAAAAGGTCATTTGCGAAATAAATGGAATGGCCAGTGCAAGAAAATGCGGAGTCGACTGTACATAAAAATAATGGTCTCGTAGCTTTCTATTACATAATGGAAATATATGATAGAGATGGATTACACGTATCGTCTCGTATCGTTTGTAATAATTTTTCTACTGGTAATATATTTTCATTATACTCCGCGTATTACCGATAGACGCTTTGCTTTTTTATTGTCTGTGGTCAATTGGCTGTGGCGTGTAGACAGTTTATCAGATTGGGTTATTGACTTAACCTAAATTTAAAATATCATGAAAATATAATCTAAATAAAAAAGGTAATGGAAAAATAGATTCAAAAATAATCTAATGATGAGCTTCTAAATTTAATCGAGATATCTCCCTGCTCACGTTATATTCTACTATAACGGATGAGCCGTTATCGTAGAATATAACGTGAGTTATAAAAATGAGGTCGCAGTTCAGATTGCCGTCCTTGTCTAAACGTCAAGTTTAAACTTTTGTATCGCGTTGAATTTTTAAGATTTGCCAATAATATGTTTCATTCCTCGCCACTTCGAATTTGAAATTAGAATTTTCGAAAATCGAAATTAAAAAAAAATTGTCAAATACAAAAAGCAATATAAATTATATCGATTAAATATAATCGATACTAGAATTTTCATTCTCGGACATAACATTTGTAAAATGGTGTTACATTTCTTTAAAATTCATTTCGTTATATTGACACCTTTTTCATAGTTATAATAATGTAATTGTCGGTTTGGGTTCTTAGACGTGTATGAAAGAATATATATTGTTTTATGTACAGTGTATGCATAAAAATAAACGTATCTTTAATGGAATTAGTATTGTTTTGTACACTGTCTATTTGAATTTTGAATAGTATTTATGTTCGATTTGCGACTGTAAATTGCAATGGTGGAGTTTTGGTTTGGTTTATGGGTTATTCCCTGAGTGTTACATATATTATCTATGTGTTGCCGTTGGAGGGTAGGATGGTGGTGGGGGATTTTACTGCATTATCGTAACTTAGTTATGTTGTCATTAAATTCATGAGTGTATAATTCATATATGCTGTATATATATATATATATATATATATATATATATATATATATATATATATATATATAAATATACTGTATATATATATATATATATATATATATATATATATATATATATATATATATATATATACACGGTGTCCGGGAGTAAGTGTTGGTTAAAAGTTATTAAAAGTTGACTGAAGAATAGTTGATTGTCGTTAAAATAACATATAAAAGATGATTTTTTTTTCAGAAAAATGAAAATAATATTCATAATTATTTGTCATCTTTGTGTGTTTGAACACACGATATTTGCCCACATTGTTTAGCGCTGATGGGGAATAACACGTGAACAGCCGCGAAGACATCGTCACTGCGGGTAAACATTGCACTCCGTCTAATTGTTGGGTGTGTTAAAAAGAGTTATGTGTAATATTTTTTTTTACACTCAATTAGAAAACCTCTCAATTAGAACCCTCCCCATTTTTTATATTTTTAGTGCCCTCTTCAAATATACTTTTAAGTCAATATAAATAGTGTTTTAATTTTGTGTCAAGGAACTAATATATAATATAAGTTACACAAAATAAGTGACACAAAATTAAAATACTATAAATTAATTTTCAAATCGCTATTTTACTTCATTTAGAAGTTAGAAAGCTCTGACCGATAGGTGACGTTTGAATGGACAGAAGACCTTGCCACAACCATAGGGCTAGGTCCGGACTCTTCGGTATGGTTGAGCGTAAGAATGAATAATTTAAAAATATATGAAGCAGAAATCAACTTTTTGTATTATAATAATCAAATTTGATGCTAATTTGATTTTTATTCGGTCGACCTTTTTTGCCGTCAAAAAATTATCATCTATCACATTATTTTAATGACTTTTATTTTTTTAATGGCATAATAGCCGTCGAATATAAAATAACAAATACACAGAATATTGGGACTAAAATTGAATTAGGTATATGCTAATACATTTCCAACAACATCTGCCTCTTACTTCACAACCCATACTTACAAACAAATCAACTGTCGGACATCGTCGCTAAAATCATAATAACAAAACGATACGAAATATAGCTAAAATTGGCCACGCTACGAATATTACCACTTCGAAATACGAATACAAAACATTCGTAGGCGTAACGTATTAGTTCGATCGAAGACCCAAACCGGGCTCCCCAAACTGCAGTTTTACCCTCGCCGCTGCATCCACACCCCAGCGAGGGGCGAGTAGAACTGGGTCGATATTGCATCAGGCCGACCTATTCACCCCTCGACGTTCTGGCTAATGCGTTTTGTCAAAAAATAGAGAGGGGACGGGGAATAAACTTCGCGATATCGCAAGGAGAGATTCGTACGTGAAATTGCTTGTGTTTGTTTTTGTTTGTTCATATGTTTTAATTAAACAATATTTTCCACTTTTCCGAGGAAAAAAATGCTTTAATGCGAGTACTTGTAATTCGTAAGTGCAAAAGTAAGTAGTTCTTAGCGTAAAAGTTCAATTATTAAAAACAATAACAAATAATTTTTGCATGCAGATGCATGCTGGAAATTATTATTTTTAGAAAAGCCACCAATTTCATGTGGCGTTTCCACTCGTAAGTACTGACTGCGCTCGACATTGTTAAACTAGGGCCGTTGAACTACGATCATATGACTTGGCAGCTAATGGCGGCCATGTTTTTCATAAGGGTACATATTTCGCCCCTTCTCTTAGATGCAAGAGTCTGACCAATTTTTTTATGTCAATAAAAGTAGAACAACTAGGAAATAATAATTAAGATATATAATCACATCGAAATCCTTGCTAATGTTATAAATATCGAAAGTTAGGTCGTTTGTCAGTTTGTTTGACTAACTGCAATCAAGCAATGAATTGCTATAAAATTGGTACACGTACAGTTTACATAGAGGAGGAACGCCTGTGGCTTTGCTTGCGAATGGCTTTTATACTTTGAAAGGAAGTATGCCAACAGCCTAGCGTGCAACGCAAACGTACGCCTTTTGTGGATAGTGAGTCGGCAGCCGAAATTTGTCAACATTTATAGGACAAGGTCGGTTGCCGACTTTTAACTTGTGACGTCATGATCGGTGAGAGTCGGTTAGAGTCGAATTGACTTTTTTCTTTTTTTGTAGAACTTGTGTCTTAAAGTATTACAAATGATATGTTCTATTTTCTTCACTTATTATCGAACTGATTATTGTCGGTTGTCTACGTTGTATACGGCGATAGTTAACTCAGTTACTATATCCTATAATGATCGATATTGCTAGAAATACGAAGAAAGACGAATGTATTAGAAGCATTATGTATGATTATAAGCCTATGAATCCACTGAGTTTTCGGATCGAAAAGAATTGAATAATACTAATAGCGCTTCTCGATTAGAATGAAAGTAAGTGCTAAAAGGCATGTCCTTGTCGGTTTGGTCTACACACGGATATCGTATAAGTTACTGCAGGATAAATCCTATAAGGTTAAAAACATTGCTCTATTTTGTTCAATATTGCCCAATATCGGGGATATTATACAAAGTGAATTAGTGATGTATACAAAGTGCTTAAAGGTATGTTCTTGTCGGTTCGGTCTACACACGGATATCCTATAAGTTGCTGTAGGATAAATCCTATAAGGTTAAAAACATTGCTCTATTTTGTCCAATATTGCTCAATATCGGGGATATTATACAAAGTGAATTGAAAAGTGGACAACAATTACTTAAGAAATTAATCTATAGGATATGTTTTTCTTTGCGTAGACTATATAAAAGAAATAATTTCTTTTCGGTAATTTTTCTTTGTATTTAACGTCTTGCTATTATAATGGCTCCGAAAATAATAACCGTGGTAATCGATGCGTTAATTGCAAGGTTTGCTCGAACAATAAAAAGAAAACAAATGGAAATATCCAGGCAGAATTTAGGACTTTTTTTATTGGAGTCGTTTAAAAATGGATCACAGTCGTAAAATAATAATTTAGTCATTAAGTATGAGGTTTATTGTTACTTATAGCTAGCACAATAAGCAGTATAATTAGGGATTCCATTATTGTGACCTTCTTGAAATAAATTGATTGTTATTTTATTGACGCATGAAATTCGTGCGGAAAGTGCCGATATTTTATATTACTTTGACAGACGTAACAAAGGCGCGTGTCATACTGCAATTTGACGGCGGCATTGACAATTTGGCGAAAATCGGAATGCGATATTTTGTTACATCGTTAGATATATTATTTCTGTTTGCGATAGTCAAGGAAGGTTGGGCTATGTCTTTGGCGTGTCTTGAGGTTTTTTACAGTTTCCTAGCCAAATATCAAAGTTGTCATTGTGCCCAACATTTTCAGGAATCCCCGCTTGAATTACTTAAATACATAGAACAATATTTTTTACTCTTTTTAAATACTTCTCTATATCGTACTTCATTACGAACATGTTTTGGCAACTTTTTGTTAAACGATGGTTGATAATGAAATCGTTTTGCATTGAAAATTGAATTTACGAGTATTACGCAACAAAGTATTTAATTTTAACAGTTACTTTTGTGTATTTGATTATTTTTAAACTTGTAGTAAAAGTAATGAAGGTTATAACCATTATAACCAGTTTTTTGCTTTTTTGCATTTATCCTAGATTAACTTTGCTCTTATTTTTATCGGTACATTATTCACTATCTGATTTATTAAATTGTCTCTACAAGTTATTTCTTCTTATATAAAAATGTTTCCTAATTAATTATATACTAATATCCATATCTTAGATATGTATATTTGATAGCCTTGGTGGTTAATTTTATTCTGCTTTCTTTTGAATACATCGACTGATTTTCACGCAACTTTTGTATGAAATTACCACTAGATAAGTCCTATATGGTCGAAGGATATTTTAAATACATACATAGACGATATCTTGAATTTGTTGAAATGATTTGAAATTGTTAAGACTATTTAAGTTGTGTAAATAGTTTCGGCAGTCGATTTGATTCATTTTAAATCCATCATATTTGTTAAAGTAAGGACATTTGAAAGTCATTTCATTGCATACATTAGCGTTTATCAGTGTCTTCACTCGCGTGGTTATCCATATATTAATACGTGCAGAGAAAACTTCGCACCCCTTTTTAAGCATATTGCGCGCTCGGAGGAGTACAAGTTTTGGCGTAGTTAAAGTTTGTGTGGAGAAGGAGTGCAGAAAGCTACAATTTATATATAATATGCGTTACAAATACATTAAATTATACAAATATATTTTACAAATATATTTAAAAATTCATTGTTTACGAACAACAATAAAAGACTCATTGTTTACGTGTAGGTATTGCAGGGAATTAAGGCAAACAACACACTCTAATGACGAATTGACGAATTTGTACACGCTTTTAACGGGTTTATGCAATGGTTATAGAGATATACGCTTGACAAAAGAAACTTCAATAACGTTCAAACTTCAATAACGTCTAATTTTGATCACTAATATTTATAAACTAATAGTAGAAATTAAAACATGCAGCGCAATCTAGAATGATTATTAGAAATTTAATACTAAGTTTTTATTTTTGTGACTTTATAATACAAGTGAAAACGAAAGCAAAAATATTTAGCAGTGTGATTCTGTAACAGTGTGATTCTGTGATTCTATAACAGTGTGATTCTGTGATTCTATAACAGTGTGATTCTGTTGACCCTATATATCACGTTTGTATCGTTTTAAAAATCACGTCGATCCGTTGCTTCGGTATTCTGTTTGTATACTTTTTCAGTTTCAAATAAGAATTTTTCCAAAAGTATAAAATTTACTGAGAGAAAGAGTAAATTATATTCTTTTTCCGGCTCGTCAATTATCTCTGTATAAAAATCATGTTAATTTGTTGTTTTGTGGCAACGTGAAAGAAGGATAAACATACACACTTTCGAATTTATCATATTAGAGTTAGGTTTATTTTTTGTTATAGTTCGCTAACGCAAAGTTGTTGAATTTTATTATTCGAATTGAATGCATGCCCATAGAATGTGGATCATAATGATGTAGCAACAAATAGTTTCGATACCGAGAGAAGCCTTTTTTTTTGAGTTGTCATATCTTTAGAGATCTTGTCGAACAAAAAGTATGCCAACAGCTCTAGACGGGAAATGTTTGACCGAAACGTCATTTGATAACATGTAATGATTATTAGTTAATGAAAAGCAGCACGATAAAATTATTTCAGTGCGACGATATTCTTCAACGGATAGTATATAAATACAACGGTCTAAACGTATTATGCATTTAGTTAAATAATTGGAAGCGTGTGCTATTACAAACGCCGACAAATCGAATAAGCTATCTTTTATACTAATGCGATTTTGGTGAAAACAATTTCACCAGGTAGGACTTCTAAACTTTTTTGCATTTTTAGTATGACTTTTATCAGGGCATATAAGTTTAAATTGATTCTCTCTATGTCGATACAACGGTTAAGAAAATATTTATATGCATTATGCGAACTGTCGCGAATTTTTAATGACATTTGACTAAAAATGATAAATTAATCTACTGTAAATAATTAAAATTATTATTGTATTCGCTATAAAAAACTATAAAATATTGTGAACTGCTATTTCCATTGTATGTGCTGTTTTATTCGTATGTCTCGTTATTTAGTTCGTGTAATATATAATAATATATAGCAATACGGTAATAATATATTGCTTATGTGAACGCGTACTGTGGAATGTATCCAACTGGTTGCTTGTAAGTTTCGACGGTTGGCTACTTGCTACTGGTTGTGTAGTTCCTTTATGTTAATGCTATTTAGCAGGTTATTTTAAGAAGCTGTGATAAATATTTATTATCTATTAAAGTAATTAAGGTTTGTTCAGAAGTTACTGTTATACCTATGATTATCAAACTGACCTTTCTTTAATGCAAGAAATTTATCTGTAGAAAATTATCGAATAATTTTTATGAATACTGATTGATAAAAAGTTAGAAGAAAAACAGTGTAATCCGGTAAAATCACTAGATTTTAACAAATACTGTTTGTGGAATATGTTTTAAAATGTAATTTTTGTATTTTTAAATTGCTATTTATTGTATGAATATTACAGCTTTTTGTGTAGAGGAACAGTGAAAATTTAGCAACGGAACAAGAAAATTTATTTGAATTAGCTGTTTATAAAAGTGTTTATTATCTTTTATTGCAATAAATTGTTTCATGTGAACATATATTCAAGCGTCTCACGCGGTATTGCATACAACATCCTCAATTAGTTCAATATTATCGTCCACTGATGTTAAGGTGCTATGGGAGTTTATTACGCAAACGATTGATTATTTATCATTTAGGAGAATTATTTAGATAAATATGAGAATATGGATCTATGTCTACGAGAGCATGATGTAGTTTGTTTATGTAAGATTTCATTCGTCATTATAATCTAGTTTTTTATTTTGTCGATTGGCTAGAAAATAAAAAATGATCTTATTTTTTTCCAATTTATTTTTAATCTTACGTCTAAACTTAGACACGATTAAATGAAACTACGTGATGTAGTATTATTTCTACTTTCTTTAATTTCTTTACCACGACCTAGGTTTCGTTGTATTACGACATCTTCAGGTGGGATATTAGCAAAGATGTTGTAATACAACGAAACCTAGGTCGTGGTAAAGAAATTTAAGAAAGTATAAACAATACTACATCACGTAGTTTCATTTAATTGTGAATAATTAATTTCTACAAAATTAACGCCAAATATATTCAATATCTAAACTTAGAGTTTAGATGCAGACCTCGTACTTTTAAGTATTGTGAGCGTTTGATTTTGCTTTACTTTGTGAGGAGACCAGTAATCATATGACTTCCGCGCTAGCATCCGTTGCTTGTTTTATGACGGTTTGATTTTCTAACTATATTTATTACGCGTTATGCAGTTTTTTTAAACCGAAACATTTGAAAAATGACATTAAAAGTACTATTATGACATTAAAATACATTTCCATTTTTTGCTTAGAACATGTGGTTAAGCTTATGTCTATCATATAAACAAGTATGCTGTAAGCTTCTGTAGTTACGTTTCCTTAGGTTTAAAGAAGTAGCGGGTTTATTTTTGTTAAAAGAGAAACACGTAACTTTGTTCAACTACGTAACTTTGTTTGATCCTTAATCATACCCGTAGTTTGTATAGTTTGCATATTTTTAGATTGCGGTGTTACGTACTGATCACACAATCTGCATAACGCGAACAAATGTGTCGGATCTAATACCGATGCCGTTTGCGTAAAAATCGCGTTTCAGTAATGGCAGAGAAAGTCGGGTCGGTTGACGAGCCGTGTCGGATCGGATGCCGTCGTTCCGATCCGCGTCCGACGCAACCGGCTCCATTGAGCCGGAAAGCAATATTCGGCACCCTCAATATGCAAATAGCGTTCGTTCGGTCGCGAATATTGTCGAGTATTGTCGCGAGACTCTAGATATACGTTGTATTGTTTCAAATATTTTTTGCAGGATTTGAAAGCTTCGCATTATGTTTGCTTATTGCTTTGGTTTATATTGAGATTGTTTATCGCTGCGTCGTAAAGCCAGTGCCGTATTTCTTTAAGTCGTTTGATATTATTATCAGTCTCCAACGAAAATTGGCTGGTATTTTAGTCTAAGGCTGTATGTATTGCGTTTGTCTTTATCAAAAGATGCTCTATTTACTAATAACAATTGCCATGGATGATATGTTTTTCCTGAAAGTGAAACTCATGCAACTTACATAAATTCTGACAATTAATAAATCCATTCTTATTTTTTAACATCTTTGTATTTCGTTAGTTTAGTTACATCCTATGTTTTCTATGGGAGAAAAGGGCTATCACGAGCTTTCACCAACGGATCTGGTTTTTGCCCACCTTTCAGAGCTATCCCCATGTCAGACCAATAACCTTCGCATCCCTGGCAACAGGATTTCTTCCGGTTTCTTGGGGCGTTCCCGATTCCGTCGACTCTGAGGTGTCCATTCCAGTGCATTTTCTCGGTGGTTTCATCTGTTTTCGTCGTTGGGAATATTCCAAACTACCCCCACTTTTTATGCGAGCCCTGCTCACTGATCGAACTTTCCTTGGTAATGACTTACAACTCATCGTTGTTGATTACCGCCGGTCATCTGATGTTGAGAATTCTATTGAGACATCTGCTAAGGAACGTCTGAGACCGTCCAAGTCTCGCATACAAACAAAAGAACAGATAAATTTGGAACATAGAGAAGGTAAACATGAATGAAAGTGCTATTTGCTTTTCTAATTCTGGACTTCACAGAAAAAAGTTTTTAATAATCTTAAAAATTGACCGAGTTATAAAAGTTTAAATTTAACCTTTAGAGAAGGACGGCAATACTGTGTTGTGAGGTCATGTTTAATATTGCACATTATATTCTACGAGAGGAAAAGAGACAGGGATATATCCAACTCTATCCGTATCTTCAAATTCAGAAGCCTACAACTGGCTTATTTTTCAATAAATTTTTGAATTTTTTTCAAGACTGGTTTTTAATTAATTTTATTTCACAATATTGTACGAAAAATATCAAAATTTAGAATGAGTCAACTACCGTATTCTGCCAGTTCTTCTTGTGGGAAACTTTGTGCTATGTTACACATTTACAGATTTTTATTTCATCAAGGATCATAATTTGCAAATATAAATATATCATGGTGTGTTGTGTTGATAATTGACTTACTGCCTTTGAGGATGCACACCATGGAAGCATACCACGGAATCCCGGCTTTGTGGGCACTACCAGCAACGGTACGCGCAGCAGGAGAGACCTATTTCCAACAATATCGAGAGACAAGCCACTGATTTCTTTAAAATGCGCAATTAAATTAAATATATTTAAAAAATAAAACAAATACCGCCATCTAGAGGAGAATAATAACACTACATATTTCTGATGTTTGCTTTTAAAAGAAACAGATGTCGCTTTTATTTCAGTAGCAGTAGAGCTGAGTACTGAACTAAATGACTTCTGTTGGATATATTGCCTAAAGTATTAAATTGAAAAGTTTTATTAAAATCTATCCAGTGGTTTTTTTGCCTAATGCGGGCATAGACACGGCCACGTGACCATTTTATATAGTATAGATTAATATAGGTTTTTTTATTTCATTTGAATTATTTTAAGATAATGGTGAAACTTTTAAAAAGTAGCTTTTTTCTTATTTCAAATGTCTCTATTTTCCAAAAAAAAATATTTTTGAAAATATTTATTAAGACATAAGTATTTTTTTATATGTAAAGAAAATATAATATTTTCAGTCGAGCCCCTATTAAATATTAAATTAAATGTTACGATAATTTTGCAACATATGCAAGTTGTAATTTATCTAGCCATTGTCTCCTACACATAAAACGATAGGCTTACATAGCGGCTTGATAACTAGACTAGCGAGTACAGGTGTAAAAACAACATTTATAAAAGGGACACGAAATTAAAAAAAAAAGAAATGTAAGCAGAATATAATTTGGTGATAAAACGTCGGGCTGAGTACATTAATCTTCGTTTAATAGCTTCTTTGGTGGCGTTCTCATTAGGTTCGTAATGAATGGGGTGTCAGTGGGAAGATCATTGAGTAATTATTTTTGTTTTTATACTCTCGAGACAGGCAGGTGAAAGTGAACAATTTGAATAGGTTTTTGTGTAAATTAGGACAAAGAGAAAAGTGCGCACTCATTATCCGAGGCTTTTAATGAAGATGAAAAGATTACTTATTCATGTTTATATGTATGCGGTAGTCGCTATTGAAAACAGACTTAAAGGATCTCAGTTCGCACGTAAATTCGGCTTCGCTTAAATTTATTTTTGTGGTATTTTTTCAGGTTATACATTTTTTCACATATTAAAATTCATTTTTGAAAATTTGTTGTCAGAATTAAATCGTGAAGGGGTACGATGGAAAATGAAACGGCATAGCTCTCTGATCACTGAAGTGAGTAAATATATTTAGTGAAAATTATATATATATATATATATACATACATACATATATATATATATATATATATATATATATATATGTATACATACACACCAAACTACCAAGGTAATAGAATTCTTTTATTTCTTCAATTTAATGCTTGTTCAATTCAAAACATTCTTGGCTGTTTGAACGCATTTCTTTGATCTTGCTAAACTTTATTTTCAACCCGGTTTTTTGCGTTTCAGTTTTTGATTCTTGAAGTTTCTCTGTCGCACGTTGGAAGGCACGGCTAAATTGGCACGGCCATGGTTTTCTACTCTGTTGCATAACATCCATTGAAGTCCTCCCTTCTGCTGGAAAATTTGTGAGAATGGAAATATAATAAAATATATTATATTTTATTGATTTTATTATTCATTGTAACGTATATATATATATATATATATATATATATATATATATATATATATATATATATATATATATATACATGCATATATATATATATATATATATATATATATATATATATGTTTCTATGCATCAATATTCTCGACGAAGTTAGATGATGATAACAGAGCTATTATATCAGAGACACAACTTTGAATCCTGTTTTATGCACAACTTAATCTGAAGAACATAACAACCTGGTACATCCTTTCACATAGGAACATGGGATTTTGTCGATACCCAATAATAAAGGTTCTAAATGTTTTTGGAAATCAAAAGTGTTTGAATATGAATATTTAAGGTAAACAAATTATAAGAATTTTTTTCGAGAATTGATCTTTTTCTTTAACTTTGTGACCATAAATTAAAGATTATTCCAAATTAGAATAAACCTATTTTAATCCAAAAAGTTTTTGAAAAAAGCAAATGCAGAAAATATTGAAAATGTCATTAGATTTTCCTAGTTGTTGTTGTGATGAAATTGTGACGAAAATATAACACGAATTAACAAAATTTTTTTTTTTATTATTAATATTCATTTACTAGTAATTTGGAAGTATACTGTTAAAAAAATTTGATCAACTGCTTTAAATTTATATTACTGATTCCTTATAGTGTGAACGAGTATATTTTTCATTCAAATTTAATCTGAATAAATTGGCCTTAATACTCTTAGAATGAATGATTTTAATTTATAGATGGCATATTATAAATATAACGAATTGTTACGATAAATAAAAATGTGGTATGTTAAATAAAAATAATAATATTTCAGTCACTACAGTCGTCGTCAATTTACTATATTTACAATTTTATAGTCATACTAATTTGGTGAATGTATGATTGGATGTTTGTTGATCTATAATACTATAATATCTGAACAAAATTGGCGTACGAATAGTCCAACGAACCAATTACCTCATCTTTCGACGACTACTTTTTGAGCGTTAATGACACGTCTATACGGTAGTATAACATTACTGGAATATCGTCAAAAATACACAAATCTCGATTTGTATGTGTTGTTAATATGATGTTTGTGGATTTAGTTTTCCATTTATACAGTGAGAACCTGTTTTCACGTACAGAGAGATGTCGAACAGTATCCAGAGTGAAAGTTGGCGGAAACGTTTACGGAAGTGACCGTGGATATTATCTATAATTTATTAAATAATACAATTTTATATAGCACACCAATTACCGTATAGAGCGAAATTTGAAGCGGAACCCACGCCTGAACAAGAAGATATAGTAAAAGCTTCTATAGAAGAAACAAACAAGAAACAAATACGCAAAATGATTGGACTTGATTACATTTTTAATTAAGATTCAACGACATACAAACGACTCCCTTTAATGGACTCATCATAGTCACAAATTAAATCACAAGTACCTTGCTGTTGCCGACAAACAATTCAGTAATTCACTCCCTTTGATACAGTTCGTCTCGCTAATATGTTTTTATGAGTACAGTTTCATTTCATCGGGTTACCGTTTTTTGTTTGACTTTTATGGGATTATAATTTCATTTTGTCAGTTCCGCACCAATGGTGTATTTAAAATAGTTTTTGATTGGAGATGATAGTTTTTTCTCTTATATTGCTTTGAAAATTACCGTATTTATGGACAATAACTCTTATTAATAATTTAATTGCGGTAGTATGCTGGTTGCAAAATTGGCATCATCAAAAGTAATAATAATTTTTTTTTACGAGCGTCGTGATACAGTATTGTATCTTGTTAAAGTGAATAAAGATGTGTTCAATATGTTAAATAATTTGTATTTTCCTCTTCTGTGTATAAGTTTTTCTTTTAGTTTAATAACTTCAAAAGTTATAAACGGAATTGTAACAGTACACTGTATACAGATAGATTTTGTTAATTTGCTTTAATTTTCCTTAAAACTCAAGTAAAATTGGAGAAAGTGACAAACGAGAAAGTTTTTAGATTTAGAATGAAACTCTGTGTATCTAATGATATATGTTATAAATACTAAATTTTAATGAGTATTAAATTTCATGCTGATTTAAAAATATTTTTGTTTGTATTTTTTTACATTAAAATTATGTAATGTAAATCTTACATCTCATCCTACTCTGATTCTTACTTTATTTTTAAAATTATCTGGTTAAAATATTGTTGAATGTAAGGTAAGAACATTTTTTATTTTGAAGAACAAGAAGGTTAATACGAGTTAAAGTATTAGCTATAAAATATGATTATAAATGGTAGAAGGAGTCTCGTTTATCCAAGTAAATTTTAGTAATATGAAAATTATCTCGACCAAAGAAAGTAACTATTACCAGACATTAGTTCGTATATATCTTTTTCTCATATAATTTGTAAAGTATTTTCAGTAACATTAACAGAAATATAAGAGTTACCGCGCAATTTCGTGTATATTTGATAGAGAAAACTTGAACATAGCGTCTCCACATGGGCGTTTAACTGACGATCATCTGCTTTTTGCGTATTGAAGAGCATCACGCTATCAATTAACTGAATAACGTATGTTAAAATTTATTGTACTATTAGAGAAAAGTCGGTAAAGTTTTGTGTTGCGTGAAGGATGTCACGAGTGGTGCATCTCAAGATGAATATAAAGTAGTATCTTTTTGTTCATTTGAACTATTGTTTGGATGGTCCAATACAATAATTCCTATCGTTTAAAAATATTTTTAGTAAAGTTTGAACCGACTATATCTCACGTTGCGAAATCAAGTGAATAAGATGTGATCAGTGAATATTCGGAAACAAATAAAACTAAATATGTCGTTGAAATAACATAACATAAAAGACATAAACGTCACTGGTAAGTCTATATTCAAAATTTTACAAAATTTATACGAAAATTGCTCTTAATGTTAAAACATTTAATATGCTGAAGATATTATGCGAGATGTTATAAAATTATAATTGAATATTATCAGATAACGAAGTCGGCAATGAAGTCCTATTGACTGTATGAAAAAAAAATCGGAAACGACACGGCGAAAACCTTTTGGCATAATTAGTTATGCAAAAATATTTATTACTAAAACATTTTAACAAAGAAATTTAACTGACTTCAAATAATCACCGAATAAAAAACGCACTAAAAGTATAAAATATTGACAATAGTACTCATTTCGAACTTTTGCGGTATAATATCGTTTCCGAATATAAATAAATTTTCAAATTTGTTTATCTTCGGAAACGATATTATTCTGCTACTGTTTATAATGCTACATTTCACTCGGCACCGACTCAATCAAATCAATCGACTCAATCTCAGCAAAAATCTATAGCAGTAGCAGACTTAGTATTTTGCAAATTTATTTATATTTGGAAACGATATTATATTACAAAAATTCCATCAGATCAATTGTATTTTCATTATTTTATACTTTTCAGTGCGCTTTTTATTTGGTGATCATTTGAGGTTGGTTAAATTTTTTTGGAAAAATGTTTTATTTTTACACACAATAAAAATATTGTCTATGATATCTTATGTTACCCAGAATTTCAAGAACTTAAGATGAATCCAATATCAATAATATCTCGGAACATATATTTGCAGCACTTAATAAACCTAGGATATTCATATATAGATATGTATGTATGTAGATACTCACATACATATGGAAACATAAATCACATTCCCTCATTTGGCTTCACAGTATTTAGTGCTTCAAGCCTATATGTACCTTTACATATCCGACTACTAATATTATAGTTGTTATATGTCTTTGTATATACCTGTATTTGCCTTCCTACGTACTTACTAATGTTTGATCAAATCATGCATTAGTTTGTCACTGCTTGTCTACTTATCTACCTATCAAGTAATAACTTTTATGTTTCATGTATATTGCATATACTTACCTGCCTACTGACTGTTATTTTCTTGTTTTTCAACAAGTTTACACTTGATAAGTTTACTCCTCATCAGTGAAAAGTTCCTGTCATCACCTCACGGCTCCATTATTGTGTCCTGATTTTGCTAAAGGGTCTATCCATGCCGCTCTTAGTTGTGTCAAAACTTTAGAAACGTTACTACTAGATTATCATTAGACCTATATCACCTAAACTCGATCACGGCATCTGAGCTGTTCATTGTTGAGGAACTCTATGTTGTATCTTCATTTTTCGTGGTCAAATTATAACCATTTTTTATGATACTGCTGTGGAGCCTTTGAAATTAAAAAAATAATCCAAATTATTTGAGTTAACAAACATAAAACTGAGGAGTTATAATTCGGAGTTTAATATCAGAGTGTCCTCTTGAGACCAACAGTGCTAATTAAAAAACAGTAAGTTTTGGTTTAGGCAGGCAGTACTCAAGTATCAGTATCAGGACAGGAGTATCAGGAGTGAAGAAGACATACATCAGTGTTAGGACTGAAGAGTTGGAATCCGAAGTTCAATGACAAAGTCTCTGCTTGAGACCCACAAATTTATTTTGAAAATAGTGGATCCTCTTTCATAGTTTAGGCGGATAGTATTACTGCAGCATCATGACTGAAGAGTCAACACCCGGAGTTCAATTACGAAATCTCTGCTTGCGACCCACAACACAAATTTAAAAACAGTAGATCTTTAAGCCTTACGGTTAGGCAGGCAATACACCTGCAGCATATATACTTACGTACTTATTTCATCTATTATTTTCTTGCTTCGTCGAAACAAGTCAAACCAGTCCAAACTCCATGAGTTCTCTCTTCATCAATGAATAGTTCTTGTCATCACCCTCCGGCTTCGTCATTGTTCCTTTATTTCGCTAACGACCAAAATTTATGTGGTCTTAAATTTTATCTTTTTAGATTATCATTATTATTATTAAATATTGAAACTCGATCACAACACCTGTGCTCATCAATGAGGAGGAATTCTATATTTTCAATTTCATTCACATTCACATTCTAACGAAATTTTATGGGGTCTCACTGGGAGTCCAAATAAAAAAGAATCATCCGAACTGGTTGATAAATGCCGTTGATATGAGGTAACATACGTAAAAAATATATAATTGAGAATCTCCTTCTTTTTTAAAGTCGGTTAATAAAAACTTGTTATCCTTGTATTTTCCAAAAAAAATGCGATTTGTCTCAGATATTATAAACTGAGTTATTCCGTACACTTGTAACGTGTGGTGACCCAGGTCACGCAATTCGATTTTACTAATGACTTTTAGAATATTTCATTATAATTATTATTCGTCATGTCCGTCTGTAGATCCGACCATTTTACTAGTAGACTATTAGTGTTATAAATTTGAAATTTCTCATGGTTACATATATTTATAACGCTTACGTAGTTATGACATAAAACCTAACTTTTTTAAGGTACTTCCTTCCATGTGAAGTTGGGGTGATTTTTTTATCCCATTGCGTAGTATCACTTAGTAGGTCTTACAAAAATATTGGGGTACGTCATGAACACTTTTGATATAGGTATCTGTTAATGAAATATATTAAAAGAAATATTAAGTCGTCATGTTTGTTACAGTTACATGACCACGCTCCTACTAGATAAACCGCTATTTTTGAATATCTGAAAATTATTGACAATAGTAGTAATAGTATATAACCAAATTAAAATGACACTCTATTAGTTTACAAGCAATAGTCAACCAACTTACGGCATGTAGTTGGATCTGTAAAAAGTTCATAAAATTTCCAATTTTTTTGCCAATTTAAAATTTGATTTAAATCAACTGCAAAAATAACTTTGTGTTTAAGAATGTACATTTATACATCTGTGAAAGATATACTAGGCAATATATATATATATATATATATATATATATACTGTTACATAATGTTATTTAAATAGGCACCATGTTTTCACGTCTGTGAAAGATATTGTAGGCAATATATTTATTTTCTAAGAAACTTATATTTGTTAATAGTTTAATAGGAATACAATGAGTCCTTCAATGTTTTATAATTACTTAAATGTCTAATATTGAATTCGATTTTATATCTTTTAATCTACATGACTGAATAACTATCTTAATTTTTGCGTTGACCCGAATATGGAGGAACTGGAAAATTAGCACTGACTTATTTTTCATAATATCTGATATGATTTCATTCAGTATTTCCTTTTTGGTTAGAGTATCAGTTTAAATTATGTATAAATAAAATATTGGAATGTATTTTTCGAAATTAGAATTATTCTTAAATTATAATTTGAATTAGGTATTCTTATTTGTTCTTGGTACATTTACTTCGTAGTTGGCATGTGTGGAGCACTCCTCGAAAACTCCTTAAAAATTTCACACTTTATATAAAATGTTTGTTATTTAAATGTTTATCATAAAAAATCAAACTTTGATTCTTCGTGTCCCGTTATGTTTAGATTGATAGAAATGTATATCGAGATTTATCGAAGTATAACCGAGCTTCTTGACTTTTTATTGGTTTCTCTACCTCAAAACTTTTATAAGACCACTCATGTGCCTCCCCGTCCATCTGTCTGTCACAGCCGCTTTTCTAAGAAAATGTGTCACGCAAAAATGTGGCATTGTGATAAAACATACTGATTCTTAAATATCTCGATAGTTAATATTAAAAAATATGGATACGGAAATTTTTTTTATATTTCTAATGTCGTGTGGTAACCAATTCAAAGAGTGAAATTATTTGTTTTAGAGCTTTATATAAGACAACTCCAGAGATATTGTTAAAGATGTCCATGAAAATTTCCTCAGAAATCCGTTTGACGAAGAAACTTGAAACAGTAGTGATAAATCTGTTTGACTGGCATATTTCTCAATAGTTAATATTCAAAAATATTCATATGGACATTTTTGAAGGAATAAATAAAGTATTCGATTTTTTTCACCTCGTGTATTGTATGGAATGTTAGTTAATGTTATTAGATGTTAAGGATTTCAGGATAAGGAATTAAGTTATTATACAGACTGTCCTGTTAGGTTTTAGAGATATGATTTTTTGGTTTCAGAGATGTTTTTTTAAATTTTTCGTACTGCGCACAAAAAAAAATTTTGCTAGGTTTTATCTCTATTTCTGCTTTTTTATTGTCCAAGTTCTTTAAGAGAACATTCGTCTTCCTAATTAAGTTCTTCATTCTTTATCAAAGGCAACATAAAAATTAAAAACTGAAACCTAGGATAATAAAATGTATTGTTTCGTATGTGTAATAATCCCCGCCGACATTTCGTTGGTCCACTTCTTATGGGACAGTCTGTATATTAAGGAATTCAAAAGTATTTTACAAAATTTTGTTGGAGACATTGTTGGAAATGTCCATAAAAATTTTCCCCTTCTATCCCTGAAACAGGTAAAGTCAAAATTGCGTTACTAGAAGTTTTATCTCTGAAGTTTATCGGAAAATTAAAGCGATGTTTGTAAATTTGACGGTTTTTGAGATATTTGCTATATTTTTACGCCTGTGGAATAGAAAGCAGTATATTTATTCATAATTACATCGTGTATTGAATACTTGTATTTTAACAGAAATATTATGTGCCTTTAAATATTTTTATAGGCCGAAGTGTGTACGGTATCCTTGTAGTGTGAATTCTATCTGTATATAATTGCTTCACTGCTTTATTTATTCTTTCCGTCTTTTTATCAATAAAAGAATAAAGTACTTTTATTGATAAAATTTATCATTGTAAAAATTATAGTTGCGTTACGAAAATACTAATTTTATAATGTAAAACTAAATTTTGATTTCCAAGATATCTGTAAATTAATATCATAATAAAAATAATCGTCAATCGTAAATAATGATACGAAAATCCTAGGAATTTCGCTTTTCATTAATAATATATATATATATATATATATATATATATATATATATATATATATATATTGTAAAACATGTGCACTTTCAAAAAAAAACTTGATACATTAAGTGAAAATTCAACTACAGGTATAGAATACTCGTAGATAGAAGGTAACAACGTGATTTAATTGCACTCATTAATTTTTTACGTCTTTCATATTATTTCCTGGCTATAGTACATTATTTGCTTGGGAATATAACTAATATTATTTTTACTTAACGTACAATCACTTCCAGTTGGAAGAATGGTTTGATGTTTAGCCCCATGATGCTGGGTGCAGCAGCTTTACTCACCTAATTTTTAATTCAATTTATGACTTTAGAACTACGATGTTGATGTGTTTGGCATAGTTTTGAATTTGAATCGGGGTAACGGGCTCTATGTATCTCTTTTATTGCACAGTTTGAATTTTGCTTAAACTGTGACGTCGCATAGTTAACTTATACTTAACACTGTACAGTGTTACACTTTATGACAGACAGTGGCCTTCAAAAGTTTTGGGTGGGAGTTAAATAATAATTTTGATCAAATTTTTAAATAAAAGTTATTTATTTACCTTCTAATTAATAAAAGATAAGTGAACGTGTAATTTAAAGTGATAATGGGAAAATTGTTAGTATTTATAATTATTTTATTCTCTCTATTATTATGCCCAAAAAAGGAAAATATCTCTCTATATTATTACGCACATAAAGGGAAGTAAATTTCTCTATTTATTACGTTTCCATGGAAAAACTGCCCAATATGTTTTTACAAGATTTGATTGAAAGAAAATTTGAAATCAAAAAAGCCATAGAAAAAACCTCAAAAAATGTAATGTTATCACAGTAATTTATGTCAATTTAATATGGTGATTGCACCAAGATGGATTACTTTTTTGTTCGGTACCCTATTGATACGGGTATCAAAAAAACAACGTGCGTGTAGAATGCAAGAATATATAATTTTGTCATATTGTTCAAGTATCTTAACAAACAACGCACTGGAAGAATAGCTGACTCAGCAACGTGAATACGATTCACGTAAGAAGGGTACCGAGGCGGCACATAGCAATCTAGCCGAAAGGGTATGTGAACGGACGTCTGTGCTTGCTGTTGTCATTACTAATACTGTGGTAATGACTTCCTTAGAATTATATTTAAACTATACAATGGTGCATTGTACGAAATATGACATAATCTATAAATATACTTTCGCGCGGACGAAGTCGCAGGTAACATTTAGTTGGTAAATAAAATCATTATTAATATTATCTGTATTTGAAAAAGAGTAATAAAATAAATAAATAAAGGAACATATTAATTAAACTAGCTGTGTGAATTTCATCTTTCATCCACTAATAACAGAGGACTGAGTATAACATCACATTTCTGGATGTACTATAATATTGAACACCTCTGACTGTAGTCTCAAAGTCGTATGGTAGTGAAAGATTATCTTTGAATATCGAATCTAATTCATACTTATCATTCAGTAAAAGTATTTAGTATGACTCTTATGACCATACGAACGGAAGTACAGATGTAGTCAAATGATGGGTTATTTTAAATTGCTGGCTATAT
This sequence comes from Druceiella hillmani, assembly GCA_039881145.1. Taxonomy (NCBI): domain Eukaryota; kingdom Metazoa; phylum Arthropoda; class Insecta; order Lepidoptera; family Hepialidae; genus Druceiella; species Druceiella hillmani. Next base: position 13,006,349 of record JAYKKI010000037.1, on the reverse strand, counting down.
TTTTACTGCAATTAGAAATTATTGTTATGATACTTTTGTTTCATTTGAACATTTTGATCGGGGTATGAATCGCTTATATTATTAATTTACAGCGAATACCTACGATCGACTCATATAAATAAATGCACAATAATACAATTTTCATGAGTACAAGGCTATCAACATAAGTGCAATGAGAAAAAAACGGCGATCTCGGCGACAAAAACAGTGTTACTAAAAATCTACACAAAGTTTTTTGTAAAACTATAGTAATGCTTCTAAATGCTATAGTTTCTAATATTTTTGCGTCTGTGAACAAATGCCGACGTAAATGAAAGTTGCAAAATATTAAATTAGTCATAATTGTTCAAGATAACAATGATATGCAAACACCATACTCTTATATTTCAGACGACTGAAACTAATATTGACTCATGTTTCGCGTTGTTGTACTTTAGGAATGTTCATTATTTAACATTTTCATAATTCAGTATAATAATTTTCTCTTGTGTCCATAAATTAAAATCTCTTTGAAGCCTGTGTTTAAATATATATCACCTTTAGTTGTTTGTTCTAATTGTTTTCCATCCTCACTAATTCAAGACGGATAAAGCACACAATATTACTCTAGAAGAAAAAACTTTTCACGAAATGTAGATTAATAGCAGTATTGTTGTGGAAATTGTAAAAAATAAGGACCTTAAAATTTAATTATATGGTATATAGCTTGAAATGAATTAGACTTTCAATGTAATCCGTTATGTCAAAATTTATAATTCATAATTTTAAATTTCGCTATAAGCTTTCCCTTTAATTTTCTGCTTTCCTTGCGCGATACCGTTATTAAATTCAAAATTAATTCAGTGGCAAAAAATATTCCAGCTGCTTTCTCAACTGTCGTTAGCGGAATAAAGTACTTCAACAAACTTTTGAACGCGATGAATAAAAAAACACATAAAACAACGGGATAATAATATGCAAATTGCTAAAAGTAAAGTTTTTAACTGTTACAAGTGGATTTGATCTTAAAACTGTAGTTCATTGCTTTGCTGATTTTTTATAAAATATGAAATGGTAAGTTTGTTATTCGCACATATAATTCTGACAAAATACTCGCCAAAATTAATAATTCACAATCATTACTCTTTGATGTTATACCGCCTTCTCGCAGTATTTAGTAAACTCCACAGAATTATTAACAAGAAGAAAATAGCGATATTTTCATTAAAATGCGTTAAAGAGAGCGACTCGGAAAAAATGAAAATCACTGAAGAGAACATCAGACATTATATTTCATAAAAATCTGATTTTGAACACATTTTCGTGGCAGCATACCGGAAGATTTACTGTATTACTGTGGAAAACTAGCTAATAGAATGCATTAACAGATTATTTACAGAAGATCAATTGAAATGCTACCGGAACGTTAAAGAAAAATAATTTATAATAAGACTGGTTATAATTTACTAAAAATTAACACATTAATTTAAAAAAAAATTAAAAACAAAGTAGCAACTGTTTCCCTTGAAGTATAAATTGTAATTGGTAATTTTCCATATTAAAATTTGCTGTGAACCAAATGAAACCGTCAGGAATGATTTCATTGATACGAATAGAGTGATGCAAGACGAAAAAAACGTTCTGGACATAAAGTAGGTAAACCATTCATTATTACGAAATCATAAGATTAATAATTGAGTTAAAGTTATAATGGTCAGATATTTTTAGCGAAACTGTATTTCTTTGATTTTTTTTCAGAGTAATTTTTATTAAATAAATTGAAACAAATATAATAAAGTTAATAAAATTAGGAGCGATTTGTGTTAATTTTCAACAAATTCCCCTTTGAAAAATAATATATTTTCCCCTTGCAAAATAATATATTGTGTACGTTTGATAGACAATATTAAATTCTTGGGAATTAGTTTGTTACTTCTATAGAAGAATTAGTAAACAAAACCCTATGAAAATGTAAAGATGCTATTCGTCCTATATACATCCAAGATATAGTTCAACCAAATTGCCCGTTCATTGTTAGACGAAAGTGTGTTGTAACATCACAACTCTTTTTCATTGGTGTTCACCCCAACTCGGTGAATATATACAGAGAACATGCACAGACACATTAATATCCGTTTAATACAATGAATAGGTTGATCTACTGAAATCCACAGCTATACCTATAAAATTATGTTGGGATCCTTACTATATTTAAACCCGAGTTGTATAGTTAGTTATGTGTGTTACTTTTCGAGGGGACAGTCATGAAGGTCACATTACATTTTCAGACGATAGCAGGGTTGGACACGTATGCGGTGCAAGGTTTTACCCTAACAGGTTTATTTTGAATTGTATGTATGAATTAATACACGACTAGAAGGATTTATAAACATAATATGGATGCGCTGCCATTTTTAGATGCTTGAGATTTCAGTAACAATAATTACTAAGTACAAAAAACTCTGTATATTTTAAAATACTAAATGCAGCGGTAAATCATTTGAAATATTACATATTTTTTATTATTGCCATGACACAAAAACGACTTACAGTTACTAAATTTTTGAAGATATATGCTGTATGTTTGTTTTCATACACATTTTTCCATAAAAGGTGGAAAACTGGTAAAATTGTTAATCGCCACTTTATGATAGACGCTAAGTGATGAGTTTACGTAGTTTTACCAAAGAAAAAATAGTTAAAGCGTGGATGGTGAATCACATTCGGTAGGTGTTCATAATTATTGTAATTACTATGAAAAACTAGCTCTAGTAATTTACTATGAAAAGGTGCCTAAAAAGAGTATGCTCTTTATTTCAAGTGTTTCTCAAAACTTTAGTGCATTTGGATGCTTTAGTATTATCAACTAGTCATCGCTAGCAGTGTATTAACTACCAAAATGTGTTAGGTTTGTTTGATGGACTTGTTTTATTTTCATTCGCTTCGGTTTTATAATACTATGAGATTTTGAACAAAGGAAAAATTAAAACTGACAAAAAACCTAAGAATAATAATATATCCTTTATTTATCCAGACTATTTCTACACCAAATTTCATCCAAATCGGTTGAGTTTTGACGGTGTAATTAAATAAAAAGAAATACCCGAGATGTTTTCCGAATGTGTTAATTGGATTTTTCTTTTTAAGCTTCTATAATCAACTTTAATAAGTGCCTAAATTTATATTAAGTGCCTATTTCAGGATACGAGTCACTAAGGGTTCTACAAAAATTTCGATCTGACCTATCCATTGACCATATATTATTTCGTTTTTCTTACCTAGTTTGCTTGCTATTGTTTTTAAAAATAGGTCGTGAAAAATTAATAAGACAATATTAAATATTTGAATTTATATATTTAGAAAATTTCATTTATTTTCGAAACTGCGTTTTGAGGATGAATTAACTGCAAGTGGTAGGAGTTATACCTACTTCTCGCAGTATATATATATATATATATATATATATATATATATTAATAAATTGTGGAAAAATTAATAAAAATATATTAAATATTTGAATTTATATATTTAGAAAATTTCATTTATTTGCGAAACTGCATTTTGAGGATGAATTAACTATAAGTGGTACGAGTTATGAGTAAAATTTTATTAACTCGTCATAAGGGTAACTTTCAACTTAAAGTACAGTTTAATTTGTCTCATTTGCTTTTTGACTTAATTTAACTAATCCATCGTCTGGCCTACGTCTGGTTCGCATTAATTTCTGCACATTATATCGGGCTTCTACCTCCGAATTTCCATTCGCACTGGTGACGTGCGAGGGCGGCTGCTTCGGAGTGTGAGGAGACGTCTAGCCTAGGGAGAGAGGAATTTAACCAAATTCAGTTCACGATGGGACAACGTAAATAACTAAGTGAAGGGTTTCATACAAAACATATGTGTTTGTAATAATTATAGCTATGAAATGCTTGTAACATGTTGTATGAATATGAACATAAATGTTGTTATGGTTAGATTTTATATTTAATTTAAATTAGTTAGATATTTAAAGGTTAATATATTCAATCTAAAGCGTTACTCTTTTAGAAGTCTCACTGAATGTTTTCTGCTTTAGTGAGCTTGGTCTGTGGTAATTAAGATATCTAATTAAATTTCTGATTGATGAATATATTACTCAAAATAGCAGCTCTATTTACCTGGTCGCTTTAACTTGTCAAATGTGGCTGTGCGTGTAAAATATGAAATATTAGCAAGATATTTTCTACATACAAAGTTGGCATGAAAAGAAACTGACTAATCTAGAAACTGGATTTGTCTGCAGGGGTGATATGCATTTTACTAAAAAATGTTTAATAAAATATTTAATATCTTGTCATTTGTGAATTTAAAACGGGCTTTTTAGTTAATATTCCAGATTTTTTAAAGTAAATCTGGCAAATAAAAATAGAACTCGCACTACGAGGGTTCGCTACGAATTTAGGCGCATATAAACATTTAAAGATACTCAGTATTTCTATTAACCTCTAAACCAATATTAATATTATTTTTCACCATGCAAATATATTATTTATTATATCTGTCACAAATATAAAAAAGTGAATATCTCAATAACTATGAAATTTGGTATCATCGCTATAGTTTTGCAATAAATTTTAGGAAAAGTTCTTGTAACTGAATGTTTTTTTTCTGATATGAAAAAAAATCCGTTATTTTATTTACCGCTTTTGAGATACGTGTAGGTTAATATATTTTATCGTTATAATAAATATTCAGTTTCCATGTTCGTCGGCAGGAATTCGAACGGAAATCCTATAACAATGCAGCAAGCATCGTACTTTTGCTTCAGCCTCTTAGTTTTTATGTAAACAGTTGTGAAACAGCAATCATGGATGTGAAAAAATAATATTCTTTTAATGTAAGATGCCATTTATTTTTTACTCTTATTTTAAAATTGAATTTATTTATAACATTTTTGGTTCTTAATTATTTTATAACTCTGAGTACATAACATTATTTTTATTATGTGTATATATATATATATATATATATATATATATATGTATATATATATATATATATATAAATATGTATATATATATATATATATATATATATATATATATTTATATTTAATTTCCTTATGTCGGTCCATACCTTTGTCACAGCCTCAGAGTTTCTACAGTTTTAGAAAAGTAAAGAGACTATTCGCACTATTTAAATCATGAGTATATTATTCATATGGTGATTTCAATTAATATAGGAATTATAATGCATTTTTTAAAGTACGTATCTACATTTGGGTGTATCCTATCAAATAGTGCGTTATTGAAAGGCCTTTTAAAATGAAATTGAGGATTGTTTATTTTTCTTGTTTTTAATGGGTATGAAAAACCTGAAAAAAATTTAGATATTAGCATTTGGTTAAAATTTTCAAATAAAATTCTGCTTTGATTAATTTGTTCGATCAAGAGCTTCAAAAGATATAGATAAATAAGGAATTCTACTTCGTGCGTGTTCCGACACCCCTTCGATGGTTTGATTTAAAAAAAAATGTGTGTGTAGATAGTTTATATATTCTGAAGGGGGTTTACTATAAAATTTTACTGTAATGATTATCGAAAATCTTATTGAACAAAGTTTGGTAGCTTCTACTTAAGTATCTGTTAAACAATGTGATAGATAATAATAAGTACAATTAATTTTATGGCTTTTGCATTTCATAACATAATTTCTATTCTATTTTGAAGAATAATTGAATGTACCAGAACAGTATCCTTATAGTACTATATCGTACTAAATAAAAAAAAATGGCGAGGAAAAAAAATGGAGTTTTTATTTATAATATATACCCGCAATAGCCATAACTTGTTGTTTCCGTTTCACTAAAAGTATAAAATAACAAACTGAATAATTATCTTAAAATAAAAATTAAATTAAACAAAACTTGAGTTAAATTACCACTATTAAATCCTGTAACCTCGTTTTGTGCTATCTGTACATAAGCTTCATGTCGCCGGGGACCTTCACGAAGGTCACTTGATGTTTGTCGGTCTGCAGGGGCTGGTCACGTTAAGGGCCTACCGTTTTACCCTTGCGCGTTCAATTTAAACTGCATATACCCACTAATGAAAACATGAGGATGCCAACTTACAAATATAATATGGACGTGGCTACATACATATGATAAATATAATAAGTATTTAGTTAAATCGGCGGAGGTAGTACCTCTTATATGTATTTAAAATTCCAAAATATGTGGTGTTAAGATGAAGTAACGAAACAAGGAATTTTTAATTTTTGGAATAATAGACAAGAAATTTACAGTGATGAATATATTATACAAAAAGTAATTGCTAACGTTTAAAGTAGGTATTTTTTTTTAAAGAAAACTTTTCGCTTGGCAAATGTGGTGTTATGCTACGTATTTTTAGATCTTCAAACTTTTCTTCCGTTGCCTTGTCTATCTTTAAAAAGCCATTCCAACGCATGTCTCTAACTAGTCCATTTTAATCTACGTTGATTATATTAGGCCGTCTGTGTTCTACTCTTTATTCCCGTACGAGCGATACGTACTAAAGGGTAACATAGGAGTGAGGTCTCGTTAAGGAGAGGGAGAGAGAACCAACATATGAAGATGATGACAAGGACGCGTGATTGAACAAGAGCTTTGAATTCGAATTTTAAAATTTTAATTATGATTATTTATTTGTATTTGCGAGCTGCCATTATTTGTTTGTACAGATGTTTGTTTATTAAGGGTTAACAATTATTATTTTGTTGTTGCTTTAAAGCGATCAGATATGATTTAATATATATAAATATATATTTTTTAAAACGTGTGTCCATTAAAACTATTTTTGATAAAATTTGTTTGGGAAATTGGTTTGTACATAGAATATAGAGGAGAAATAGATCGTTTTTAAAATTTATGTTCGTCTGTTCATTTTTTTTGGGTGTGCGTACTTTATAAGAAAACTTCTAAATGCAATTATATGTGTTTTTCAAACATTGTACAACGTAAGATGTCAAAATTAAAATAAAGTAAAACACATAAAAGTTGAGAAATATTTATGTTTTTATATTATGCGTTTTTATTTTAGTTTTTTCATATATTTTTTATATTTGTATCGTGTAAAATGACAGATGATTGCTTAGAGCTTAGGAAAAAAAAACTAAAATATATTTCATCTTGATGTTAGAAAGTGAAAATACAAAAGTGAACTTACTGCTAATGTTGATGATTAAACCTAAAGCAAAACTCTTCTTTTACAATATTAGGTACGTTTGATCCGGCAAGCTTAAAACTAACATTCCATTTAAAATTTATCAATTGAAAAACGTTCGAGCAATCGACCGTAAAGAATCAAGAATGGAGTCATATGAAAAAGCCATAGGTTAATGAATTAATTGTATAATGAATGAATAATATGGTAGTGATAATGAATCTTTGATTTGCATTTCCACGTTCAGTCTTGTAAATGTAAAATTAACAAATTGGAAAAAAATTTAATAGACTTTTTTTTTAATTAAAAAATTCTTAATGAAAAATATAAGTATTTAGATACTTATTCAGGAATGATAATGATCACCAAATCGATTACATGTTTTTTTATCAAAAATCTAATTTTTTTTGTTTTCTCTTGGAGTCACAGAACGTACTTACTGGTCCGTTATTTCTCTTTCTTACTCTGCGTCCTACAGGTATTTTATTTGTTATGTCATGAAGTTTTAATTGAAAAGTGGCTTGTCTACACATACGTGTCTTTTAAGTGGTTTATTCATATATTTATTTTATAATGTTGGTGTAGCTGCTATCAACTATGGGGTTATTTACTGTTTATGGTATGGCTTATGTTTCTACCGTATCAAAGGCTTTTATATAGTCAAGGAACGCAAACCACAGTGAGTTGTTATTTTCCTTAGCCCGTTCAATCAGTATTTTTATAGTCTGTAGACATTCCAATTCTGTATAAAACCTGTTTGTTCTTTAAAAAATTTTCTGGTAAAAGGATAGTTTTGTTGTTGGATGATTTATAATTATTTGGAAAAACAGCTTATATATCTGTGACAGCAAACCGATGGGTCTATAATTCTCTAAATTTCCTTTTTTCTTGGTAATAGTACCGCAGCGTTTGTTCAATTTGAGGGAATATCTTGCTTATTAATGCGTCCGTGAAACAGTTTTACTATTTCTAAAAAATATAACCTATTAAATAAGGCGAGTAGCAAAACACGACATACAAGTCGGCGAAGAAAACATATTTTATCTGCATCAATGTTTTGCCCTGGGCTCGCAGCGAACCACCTCAAACCACTTTCAATTATACATATTACTGGGGTAAAACGAGAGTCTAGTTCAGCTTTCAAGTTCGAGAAACTCGGTACCGGCGCCCAATGAGCACCAACAATGACACGAGGAGTTTTATTCGATTCTCTGCAAAGACGTTGACCGAATTTTCAGTGGAAATACACTTGGGTATAAGGCTTTTATGTTGCTTTCTATTTACGTTACGCGCACTCGTGAATCAAAAGGCCCATTCACGAGGGTGAGATTCCGGGACAGTCGTTTCTTCAATTTGGTAAAAGAAAGATTTTCGAGTCAGCTTCCTGAGATGAATCGAATGTAACATTTGCGGATAAAAAAACGAGGTTTGCTCTGGAAAATTGCGATTTATCATTGCGTTTAAGAAGAGTGATTTCAACAGGCAACGAATCTGTGTGAAATTTGGCTTGTAATTGGGAATATATTTCCGACGGCAGTAGGTTGGGGTACGCCCGACGGCAGTAAGCAAAAGAAATCTCAGGTCATCGGTATTTCAACGGTTTGTTCATCAATAATTCTTCTTATAAATAAATAGAGGATAAGACAAATTATTTTTTTATATGATACAAATAAGTTGTCTAAGTTACAAGAATAAAAACAAGTATAAAGATGAGAATAAAATAAAAACCGAACAAATGCGAGTCGGACATACATACGAAGGGTTCCGTAGTACCGAACAACATTACACTTGTACGTTTGTATTTCTCAACGTACCAAGAAAAAATGAAGTTGCTGCGGTCGGTACCAAAAATAATTTGAAAAATTACACAATATATCTTATTCAAATTATCGTGGAAGGTTTATATTAACTTCTACAACCTTGGTTTTTTAGAATTTTACACACGTTAGTTGAAAAGTTAGAGGTTAGTAGGATACACTTTTTAAGACTTTAGAAGCGCATATCTCACCAATTGTTATCATAAATAAAAGAGTTATTTTGAATCCATTATGGTCGTTTTTAAGACCCATACGGCTACGGGCCCCGGATTTTTTTTCATCCCTCATTTATATATATAGAGTGCCACCCTAATAATATTTTTTTCATAATTCCATTATATTTCACTGTATAGAGATTTACAAAAGACACCTACGATCAGTCACCCAGTAAAACGGTCGTGACTTACGGACATACAGATGGATAACCTGATTAATTTGGGTCGTTTTTTATTTTCTCAAAAACCGGTGGAAGAAAATTCTAAACAACGTTGAAGTGCTTTGAAAGTTCTTTATAATTATACTACTTTTGTATTGTCGTTGTCATTTTCGTAAGATGTATTTGTTGAATCGTTAACCCGCCGTAAGTTACTTATGTGTCAAGTTTATCTTCTGTTGAAGAAAGAAATATGCCCTTCAACATTTATTTCCCTCTATGTACTTATATGTACATAAATATTTACTCACACAGGCACATACACACATGCATACAGCAGAAAAATTAAATCTAGTTAAAAACATTAACACTAGAATGCTTTTAATTCGCGGGAATTAGCAGCAGACTTTATATTCTGCTGACTTTTGACAAACGAATATCAAATATATTTCTACGGTAACATCTTAAAAATATACAAGTACTCGGCTACATTTATTTTGAAATGAGAAAGGTTAAATTAAAAATAACAACGTGAAAAACTCAGATTTCACGGAAAGTATGCCGGAATACGTTTTTCCAAACTTAAAAGCATACCTGAAGTGTGGAAGAATTTCCACGTAAGCTCTATAAAAATAGCCACATATTTAAACACGCGGTGCTGGAAGCGGTGCTGGCAGTATGTCTAGTGTGTGTTTGAGGACGAAAAAGAATGAAACTCTCATTGAGTAAAGCTTATTTGATTGTTAATTTTTATATATATATATATATATATATATATCATGTTTCATTATTGCCGTCTCTCAGCGAACTAATACAGAAAACGTTGATGAAACGTTTGTATGTTCCCTCAACTTATTTGTTTTTTTCATTTATATAGGTCCTGATACGTATGACCAGTTCCCGTTGACTTCGTTAATATTATTCTGTTTTAGTTTAATTCGGATCCGATTAAACTCTTGCTGACACTCTTCGACGCATTTTATGAATATTTATGAACTTTAATTAAATAACTTTTTCTTTACGGGTTTCTACTGAAGTAGCGATACGAATATAGTAGTTATTTGATAATTAGCGATATTCAATGACTATTATATTCTTATAAAATGAACAAAAAATTAGTTGAATGTTGAATACATTTGGCGCTAGTTTTGTAGGAATACATTATAATTTAATTTTTCACTAAATGAGTCGTCACCGTGGTGTGTTGGGTTAAGCGCATGACTGCGCACCGCGAGGACTCGGGTTCGATTCCCGACCGCTCATCGAAGCTGGTAGAAGTCCTGACTGGTAGAAGTCCAACCTTTCGAGGCTTTGGCGACCATTTTTCCATATGAGATATGCTTCATCTCACGTGGACACGACAACAACAACTAAATGAAATTTGTAAAGATTGCCCACCACCACAGATCCCAATCTTTACAAATTTCCTTTACAAATATCTTTACAAATTGCCCACTTGAACTGAAAAGAGAGAGATAGAGATTTAACGAAAGCACGTCTATGAAAGAGGTAGTAATATTGAAGACAAGCAATTATCTTCTCTTTTAAGGACTACTTGTAGAGTGTTAATGGTACTCGTGTTATCATTACCGGTATCGTATTATCAACATTTATCATTTATTTTGAAAGTACTTAACTTTCATAAATTATTTTGCCTTAGTCAGTAACAAAGTTGTGAATTTAAGCAATTAAATATACATTGTCTACAAATGGGGGAAATTTTCAGTTTTTTTCAAATTCTTAATTAAAAACTAGACGTGTTTCAGAGTTACTCCTTGCATAACAAATTGTTTTTTGTATAATATCATCACCATTATCATAACCCATCATCAACCATTTTGGTGTAGGCCTCTTTTAATGTGCCCCACTCCGTTCTATTATGGATTGTTTAGGTTCAATTTAGTGACCGTCGCTCTCTTTATGTCATTATTCCATCGCATTTGAGGAAGTCCAACTTATCTCTTGCCTTCCCAGGGTCTCCAGCTAAGAGTAGTTTGCGTTACGAGTCCAACTTTCAGACGACGCTAACAGCTCACTGTCACTTTAGTTTCACCACTCACTTGAAAATGTCAGCAACTTTGCTTTGTCTCCGAAGTCACGTATTTGTTTGGCGGTCCTTTAAGAAGATCTCTACTAGCTTGCTTTCCATCGCCCTTTGAGCAACAATGAGCTTTTGCAGGACGACTTTTGTTGTCACTCCAGTTTGGGAAAGGATTAGTAGTACAACCCCGTAAAGGAATGGTAGTACACACTAATTGAAGATGCGCGCTTTTAAGTGGTTTGTGATGTTCATTTTGAAGGCGAATTCAAGTTTTGAGAAGGCTGTACATTCCAGTCTACACAGTCGATCTGATTCTTTTTATCGATACGTCAGTTATAGTAACAGTTGTCAAATTTATAAGTTTTTCAGGTATTAGAAACTCTCTCTTCTGTTTACTGAGTTACTTGTTATATATATACATATATATATATATATATATATATATATACATATATATATATATATATATATACTTTCTTTTTGTAACTGACGTAGAATAGTTATAACTTTTATATAAGTAAAATATAAATAGTATGCGCTATATATCTATATATTCCTGGGAGATACCTCCCACAAGTTCAACAACTTCAAGTCTTTCCACTCTGTTTAAAATATATAAAAAATATCTTGAATTATATGTAATAAGTGTTTCTAGAAAAAAAAACAAAGAGAAATAAGATTTCTTTCCTGTTACAGACTGGATATATTAAAGACAAATATGTATTTATTATATCACGTATTTATCAACGTTTTATGTAATTCACGAAAAAAATATTTTGCCTTACTTTTTAAGTAATCCACGAAAATAATATAATACATTTTGACTTATTTGATTTTCGTCTGTAGCACATCGCACTGTGCCATGCTGTAAAAAGTCCGGTGGGATTTTTCAAATCCGATTTCGCTTGAGTTTGTCGCTAGCAAACTTTCACTGAACTCTTTAGGTTGTGCACAAAGGTAACATACTTTGGCTCTTATTTTAGTTGGCATATAAGTTATGGAGTGAAAGCCGAGCATAAGTGCAGTTATTTGAAGGGTTGTGTAATGTGTTCCCACTTATAATGAAATGTTTACTGGATTTTGAAAATTTTAACTACAAAACTATTAAATGGAAAAGAACAATGAAAGCGTTAAAATCGTTTATAAAACAAACTTTTATAGTAATACCTAGAATCGTGGATAACAATTTATTTATATTATGTCCTGAATAATTACATGTGATCAAAGACGACGCCATGGTTCAAGTATTTGTTTATGACAATGCTGCAAATTTTCCATTCGGCAAAATGGGCAAAATTGCTAACTGGGTAAATAATATGTTACGATATGAAATCGTCATATTCGTGTGCAGGAGTAACAATAGGCAATACCCGTGGTTACACTCGCGTGGAACACGGTTTCATAAATTTTAGTACATAAACATATTTTATTATCCAAACTGACATACTTCTTAACTTGATTAATTTTATAATTGTTGTAAAACTCGATGTTTTCAATCAACAATAAAAATTTAGTACTACAACATGTATAATATAATATTATTTTCATATTATAGACAGAAATTTATTATAGATAATATACACGTTGCGTACGTGTGTAAGGGCAAACTTCGTCGCCCTTAACGGAACACCAACGGCGGAGTCGAGGACGGAAGTATGTATATCTTATATCTCAAAAGCGAAACTAAATTGTACGTTTTTACCGTTACAGAATATGGGATTTCAAGACCTCGATAAACGGAAATTTGCTGAAGTATCGATTCCCAAATTTCGAACTGTTTAATGAATAACTGAAGTTAATTATGAGTACGTAAAAACCTAAATGAACCGCGAAAAAAAAATTACTTCTGCAAAGTGCTTCTTTATTAATTTACGTACAACACGTGTACATATATCCGACAAAGTTTAATATAAGTTTCTTTATAACTAAAATATTCTTTTTACAGAACAGAATTGCTTTCTTCTGGTTATAAATTCTTCATATTGAACTCATATTTGACGAATACAAGTAAGAAAACTGTTTTATGGGGCTTTTCAATCCGATGGCGTGTTGTGCGGTAAGAGAGCACATTTTTGTTGCGCTTTAGATAGTGCAAGTAAAATAGGATATAAGGGAAATCATTTTTCCTATGATAAATACATGATATAATAAATACATATTTGTCTTTAATATATCCAGTCTGTGACAGGAAAGAAATCTTATTTCTCTTTGTTTTTTTTTCTAGAAACACTTATTACATATGATTCAAGATATTTTTTATAAAGCCGCCTTAGAAGAAATATTTTTGACCCAATTTTATATTTAGAGGTGACCTCGATGCCATGACGCTTAAAAATATATATCACCAGCTTTTTGCTTGCGTGATCATTCGCGTGATTTTTTTATGAAAATACTGAAATTTTTCTCACACTCAATGATACCATCGTAATATAAGTTGTGTTAAATTCCTCAAATGTGAGCATAAAACATTGTGCCATCTCTTGACATGTTACGTTATTCAAATTTTATAATTTAATAAATACACTAACTTTTAGTCTACAGGGATAATGTTACTTCACCAGTTAAAGGTGACCAATATGTTAGTTTGGATCACGAACCATGCGCAAGCAAAATTTTATGAAGTCTGTCGTGCCGATTAGGTATGAATGAGTAACCAACATCTAAACACATTTTTGTAAAATGCATAGCCTATGTAAGTACTAATCCACTGGACGAAATATGTTCTTGGTTCAAACGACCGCCGACTAGCAACTAATAAAACGGATTCTAAATAATAACAATATAGTGTGTCTTCTCTTTCTGATACGTGCACAACATAAAAGCGCTCTGTCCAGCAGTCATTTTACCTGAACACATTTTGTGTATGTTAAGGCTAATAAACATAGATTCGCAAAAAAATTTAGGTAAATCTGAGTTGAATTAATCATTTTTTAAGAGAAAAACATTTAGTTCTGCTAAAATTGCGATTATAGTAGAAATTTCACATTTAGTGACTTAGTGATATGACACTAATTTCTGAAGACGTTGCATCATCATATCCTAAGGTAGTTTTTAAGATCATAAGTTAATCTCTAGATGTACAGGTTTTACTATAGTGATTTTTTTTAAATGTACGTTTTTTCTTTTGAAAACAAAAAAATTAACAATAAGTTTCAAATACTAACAGAAGCTAAGAATGAACACAAATATAGCTCATTGTATGCTTGCTACGTAACTCATTTATTTCCACACCAGTTCATATATACATATATAAATATATATATATATATATATATATATATATATATATATATATATATATATATAAAATGGCTTTTTAGTGTTCCGTAGCTAAACTAGGAACTCTTGTAGTTTCGTCATGTCAATCTGTCTGTCCGTCTCTGTGTCATTGTCGTTTTACTCGCGGAATGTTTATGTTTTAATTTAATACGTAACTAAAATTATCTTTTATAAGAAGTGTTTTAGGGTACCACCCTTATATGTAAAGTGGAGATTGATTTTTTTCATACCCCATTGTGTAGGTATCGTTCAATAGGTCTTCAAAAAAATGTTGGAGTTTGTCTTGTACACTTTTTCAATACAGGGATCGGTTAACAAAATGTTAAGCTTTAAATTGTCATCTTTTTTTGGAGTTCGTCTACCCTAACAGCTAAATCGTTATTTTTAAATACCTAAAAAGTATTTTATCATAGTTAAATAGATATATGGTTCTATAAAAAGTCGAAGTTTGTAGAAATTCCATTTAAGCGAATCAAATCAATTGCCAAATTAATATCGTATTTTAAAATATATTTTATTGCGTCTGAGTAGGCTCGAGTGAGAAATAATATATAAACAAGCACCATGTTTTTACATCCATTGTGAATTGGCTAATAGAAATACTATGTACCCTGAAATGTTTTTCATTCTACACGAAGGGTGTGTATATATATATACATACATATATTTCCGGAATCGATTTAACATTTTTAACGTGTCGATTGTAATTAAAGGCAATTTTTATTGCTTTAATTAAGCAGACAGTTTATATCTGCGCATTTGATTTCTGTATTTTTTGTTTTGTACCTTTATTATTGTAATATCTGAGGATTTAGCGCTGAAATGACTATGGAAAATAAAATTATTCTTTCTCAAATGTTGCAAGTTGGACAAAATGTATAATTATATTCATTTATTTATGAAGTGAAAATATGCATAATTGTTTCGTGATTCAATTATATTTAGATTATTTGCGTAAGAAGCACAGAGCTTGAAATTAAAAATATAAATGAGGAAGTTTTCTATTTGAGCTTTTGCTAAAAGAAGATTCTGGCTTTTTGTCGGGTGCGGTAAGTAAAAAGCTCAATTTTATGCGTAAGCTTATAAAATATAATGTTTTACATAAACACAATAAAGAAATTAAGATTTGCTGTGAGAGAAATTAGCGTTGGTCCAATTTATTATAATTTAGATGGCTTTATAAGATTTTATAGAAACAAAAATGTAATGCGAAATTGATTTATATATATCGTAAATTTGCGCCTCATTTTCCATATATTTTGGATGCTCGTAATTCCTTATTATTTCTCGGACGACGTTAATTTGATGCAAATTAATACGTTACGAAGAAGGAAGAAATTAGTACTTTCTAAAATATTTTTAATATTCTTTAAAGCTACAGGAAAGATTCTCTGAAACGAAACATTCATAAAGATTGAGAACTTATTCAGAAATTTAATAATGAATAGACTTTCAAATAATCTGGGGCAGATAATCCGCTAAAATTCAATTATTATTTAATAAGAGTTTACTTTCGATCTTTTTGCTTCATGGCGGGGTAATTTAAAAAAAGTTACACTTATGCACAGATGAAAGAGCAATGTGGATGGTTATAAATTAATAATTAAAAAAAGAGACCTCAATCACATTGCGAATTCCACTACGAATCCTCGTAGTGGAATTCGCACTACGAGAATTCGGTATACATTAAGACATTTATAAATATTTAATGGTACATAATATTCCTACTAAACTATTAAAAAATTTTAATTTTTTAGAATGAAAATATACGGCCTACCATATCTTTCACAGGCGCATATTTCATGTGATATAACTACAAATTAACGATTATCGGATATTTTATTTTACTTGTGCTATGAGACCTTCCTAAATTTAATGATTCTAAATCAACGGGAAGTACCCGATAGATTTTGATTTATTTGCGAGTGTCAAAATATGCGGTATGAATAGCCTTACTTTTTGAATGCATTGACTTTTTACGTCAAAATTGCTCCTTTTAACAATTTTTAGATAATATATCTAACAAGATTCTTTTTACTGCGGGTTATGTGGGTCAATAAGCATCAATATGCCAAATTTTCATTTTCAACGACCTGCCTACCTGAACACTCTATTTCTCTTAATAATTCAATTTAAAGATCCAAATAATTAGGTAATGGCGTAAGTCTAATAACGGATAAAGTATTAGTTGTCTCTCATAATAATTTCCACCACATTCAATACACTTTATCATTTGCAAGAATTGGTGTTCCCATTATTCTTTATCATTTGCAAGAATTGGCGCTTCAATTATTCTTTATCATTTGCAAGAATTGGCGCTCCCATTATTCTTTATCATTTGCAAGAATTGGCGCTCCCATTATTCTTTATCTTTGCAAGAATTAGCGCTCCCATTATTCATTATCATTTGCAAGAATTAGCGCTCCCATTATTCTTTATCATTTGCAAGAATTGACGCTTCAATTATTCTTTATCATTTGCAAGAATTGGCGCTCCCATTATTCTTTATCATTTGCAAGAATTGGCGCTCCCATTATTCTTTATCATTGCAAGAATTAGCGCTCCCATTATTCATTATCATTTGCAAGAATTAGAGCTCCCATTATTCTTTATCATTTGCAAGAATTGGCGCTTCCATTGTTCTTTCTTATTGGAATTAATTGCACACTGAATTCTATGCCGCTATTAACCCCCCTCCACTCCGATCTAAACTTATGGCCTATTAGTTACGATTTAGCAAACGAGTAGAAATGAAAAAAGTCAGGACTAAATCTCAAAATTTTTGAAAAAACATCCTAATAAATGAACTCACTTGCGTTGTCTATATGAAAATACCGGGGCGCATAGGTGACACTGTCAAGCGTTTTACACTCGAAGTTTAAAACGCTGTAAACATCTTTTAAATAACAGCGAGTTGTTAATATCCTTCGCATTACTTCCGTTTCCGAATAAATGAAAATAATATGAACTTAAAGTGATTTTTTCCGAATAATGTAGTCAACGTGATTTTTTCACTTTAACCTGCTTACTTTCATGATACATGAATAAATATTCAATTTCTTCACCTGTTTTAATTGAATTTATGGTATAGTGTTCCTCCGATTTATATTTTCAGCATATTTTGCGTTCCATACCTCAATAGGAAAAACCGAAGCCTTATAAAAACATTCACGTATCCTCTTAATCATCTGTAATATCAGGTTTTCTCAGAAATAGCTTAACGTGTAAACTTGAAATTTGGCATAACAATAAAACATTAATCCGTACATATCTTAATACAACTCAAAAACATTTTTTTCATAATTTTACGTCTTCAGAAATACTGAAAAACATACGAATAAAATATGTCTCCTCCTCTTATTTTTTAGGAAAAAGTTTTAGGAAAACTATAATGGTGATTATCGATGCGACAGTTGTTGAGATATTCACGAAATTATGTATATGCGTACATTAAATTAGTATTGTTAATTATAATTAGGTATTATTAAATTTTTATTCCGTTAGGAAGTCCATGTCGGTGATGACTTATTATAAAGTAGTTGCATTTTAAATTAAATACGGAACCTGGGATGACCAAGTCATCCTCGTAATTGGCCGGTTTTTTACACCAAGATACCCTTAGGCCCTGCTTTGCGTTAGTCAAATCGTGGGTAAAGTAATTCTTCCAATACTTTGTTAAATATAATCAGTCTTTTCTAAACGCTTGTTTGTTTTTCGTCTGTCTTTAGTTAGAGCTAATCTCACAAGTTTTAATTTTTTTTCTGTAACAGCTTTTGATGACCGATCTGGATAAGGATTCATAATTTTCTAAATTAACCAAGCCACGTTATTAAAGATGGATCATTCTAAATAAGTACTTTTTAAATGTTTACCTCATTTTCTTTAGTTGATAATGCGCGGCGTAAATTACACTGTATTATTGTTAGCAGTCAATACAAATTAGGGAACTCCTGCTGGTAATTCGCGGTGAAAGTTTACTTATTTATATTAACAGCTAATAATTTATATTAAACAAATCATGCTGCGTTTTATCAATTTTCTGTACGACAAGACTTATACCGTCTCTTACGTCTTTTAAAATTAAATTTATCGATATGTAGTTATGGAGGAATTTCGTAGTCATCTATATAAATGCAAATACATTTCATCTATATAAATACAAATTTGTATTAAAATGTAAAATAACGTTTGCTATATCAGTCTAAATTTTTTAAACCCTTTTACCGCAGCTTAAATTTATACTGAAAAGCAGCCCCTAGCTGTATTAAGGTTCATATAAAACGGGAGAAATGAATAGAGAAATGGAGTTCCAACAAAATTAATTCGATGCCAAAGAATAATGAATGTATGACACTTAGAATTTTAATTGTGTCTTCCATATTTGTTTTTTTCCGACTCACGATTCTGTTTGCTTTAATATATAAGATTATATTATTGATCAAAAGACAAAGACTAGTGAATGTATGACGCTTTCAGATATGGACACTTGGAACTTCAATTGTGTCTTCCATATTTGTTTTTTTCCGACTCACAATACTGCTTGCTTTAATAAATAAGGTTTTATTATTGATCAAAGAAGACGAATTTGTCAGAACACGAGTATTAGTTATTTTTTTGGCATATTTCCAGGGACTTCTCGCGTTGGCACTGTTTATATGTATTTAGATTAACTTTTTTTTTTCAGACATGGCGTTTCCATCTCTCGTTAAGGATCAAAGTGACGAAGCGACATATTTGGCGTAAACATTCTTTTTATGTCTCTCTAATTATCTATAAATCTACACATACGTATAAATTAAGGACGTCAGTCTATTATTTTGAACTGTTGTCAATACAGAGTCTACG
Organism: Druceiella hillmani; assembly: GCA_039881145.1. Taxonomy (NCBI): domain Eukaryota; kingdom Metazoa; phylum Arthropoda; class Insecta; order Lepidoptera; family Hepialidae; genus Druceiella; species Druceiella hillmani. Next base: position 12,986,831 of record JAYKKI010000037.1, on the reverse strand, counting down.
GAAGATACTCCGAGACGTTAACGAGGTCGTTTCGTCTGAATATTTCAGACGATACCTGAGTTACGTAATCAAAAAGGAATTGATCACGAATAAACATTTTGTTTGGTTATCAACATGATATTTGGTATGTGGATATGAAAAATCTTTAGTTTAGTTGGACCATTAAGTTTTTGTCAAACTATACCTGAATTACTTTCAGCGTTCTATTGCTAGAATTTAAAATACCACCAACTCAGAAAGAAAAGAAAATACTAAATGAGTATGAGTAGAACTTGTACTACGAGGATTCCGTTGTCACTTAGGCACATATAACAGTTTACATATCTAATGACACATAGTATTTCTATTTAACTATTTACAAAAATTTCATATCATTTTTCGATGTATAAGTATTTTCCGTACTATATGTTTTTCAGAGGTGTAAGATAAATAACTTGGTTGGCTGTATACCTTTAACTTATTAATGCAAGTTGCCCTAAATAATATTATATTGAGGTGTATATATATACTAAATAATAGTATATACTTTATCCAGCTTGAAAGCGAATGGGAGGAAAGGTGGGAGGGAGTTTGAGTGGCATATTCCATAATACTTGAAGACATACCGAAAGAGCTGTCCTGTTTGAAACAATTTTACTAAATAATTTTTGATTCCTTTTAACAGACTTTTCAGTAACACTTCACTCGGATTCCATCTAAGAATATTATCATCTCTAAGTTATCTCCTCATATAATTTTTAAAAAATTTAAAATAGTCTATTCATTCCTTCAAATATTCACATGATTGCATTACGTCTTCTTGTAATTTTTTATCACAGTTGGATTTAAACTGAAAGAGCTATAATGCTATAATGCAGCATTGTAGCTACGAACGGACAAGTAGTTATGACGGAATGGTATAAGTTCCCTTTTTCCCATTCCGCTACAGGACATTAAAAAGTTACAGATAATAAAGTGCATACCATTACAACATGTGTGTTATTTATGGATTACCTGACATTATGCGAGGATGTATTATAAGAGGGCATAATGGTAATAATTAAGAACGAATTGCTAAAATACTTTAATTGTTTGAAAAATTAGGTAATGGAAAACTTTGGTAAAATTTATATTTTACTAAAACGGTTATATTTTCTTTTCATGAACGACCGCAAGTGTTGCCAGGCGTGAAAAAATGCTAGCGTCATATATAGGTTGCCAGCAATATGGATGAAACAATTACACATTTTATGAAATTTTATTATTTGGAATAAAGAAAAGACAACCTTAAAACGGCGAAGAAAACAAGAGTGAAATTATGTGGAAGGGAATTGAGTGGTAAATTGAGATAAGCTATTAGCACTACAGGAAGTAAGAACAGCCTTTAAAAATTGGGAAGTTAACGGGGAAGTGAAAAGCAATTTCTGTTTGCACCCGGCGAAGCTTCCAAGTAGCCGTGTAGCCTGAAGCTGTGAAATAAGTAAAAAGTACGGTAAAACACTCGAACAACGGAAAGTCACTTCGTCAGAGTTTCTTTAAGCGAACTTAGCGGAAACCGTTTCGCAATGCACGAGGCGACATACTTTGTCTTCAGTCTTAACTGAAATAAAACTGTCCTTTAAAAGTTATAACCTCGAGTGAACTTGTGGGACTTCGTTAGACATTAAGGCCTTCTGATACATTTTGATCGCTTTAGTTACTTTTTTACTTAATTTGTATTAGGTTGGCAACTAATAAACTCGTTACTTTCTCTAGTGATTTTTAGAATGTCGTAGAAACTTTCTGAACATTTCAAGTAGGATATATAACGAGCGCGATGCTTCATCCTCTGTTCTGTTCTGAACTGAGTTTTAGCGAGTAAAAAACCAACAAAATATGGAAAAGTCACGAAGAGAACTTAAGGTGCTATTCGTAATGAATTCCGTTTAGAGCGAAAAGCAAAAGCACAAAATATATGCACAATGATGCGTGAAAGTTAAAGTATCTTATTATAGGAGACGAACAGGGAATGATATATCTATGTTATTTTTCGTTTAAGCCTAGTTAATATCTAGGAGCAGTAGACAAGAATGTACCTACCCGACAATGCGTCATTAAGTTATTTACAGGGGACTCCTTCCAATTAAAAGTATAATTTTCGTTAATATTTTCTGTGAATAATTCAAGAAAATCGCCATTAAATTGTATAAAAATCTAAGTAAAGTATATTTTTGCATGACGATGTTCGAACCCATATAGTAAAAGTGATGCGTGAAAAAATACGACTGAATGGTCTGTTGTACTTTCCGGACCTATTGCCCTCCGAGTATCGTGTGTTGCTTTCGCTGTCTAATTATTTATGCAATAAAAAATTTAAAGACATAAACCCTTTTAAGATTGAACCAGAAGCTCAAAGAATTCTACAAAGAGGGAATTTTATCTTTGTCTACGCTCTGATGACCAGTGATAGTTACCGATGGTGCTTATATATATAATTGGAGATTGTTTTTATTAATAAAAATAAAATAACTTCTCGAGCTGAGATAGCGGGTTTATTATTTGTCAGCATAATTGTAATTTTTTGGTTTGTTGAAAGAATCATTTGCACATAAATCTATGGATATTTGCAATCCTAAACCGGTAACGAATTCGACTCCTTTTTCGGAGGTAATACGTTGCTATTTGAATTATGTGGTTCCATACTAAAACTTTTAGTTGGAAACGTTACTCAAGCATTATTATTATTGCGGTATTCTCCCATATTCATAATTGTTAATATCTTTCATTGTTAACATCTTGATATGTGAACAGATGGTATTTTGGCCTTGGTTATTCATTGGCAGTTGATGTTCCATAATAATGTATATTATATTTTTAACTCTGTCAAGTTTTGTACTTAAAAAAATATTTAAATAGCATTATAACCTTTAAATAGCCTTGCATTATAATCCATTATTGTCTATGGATTATTACTTTAATTATATATCATAATAATGTACATCATTTATATTCCATAAAACTTAATTTCCTAGCAGACACTTTGGTAATATCGGAGGTACTGATAATGACACATGTTAGTACGACGAATGTGATTAAGTTTCACCTATCGCAATAGTGTATAGTTGGGAATTAACAGAGACAAAGGAAAAATTCCGGCAACGACACCACAAAAGACGTGCAGAGGATTTACCCTAATTAGGAACGGAATATAACGTTCTTGCGCTTTCTCCGTCGGTTAATCCTCCTTGATTCTTTCACATGGTAGTGTGGTTTCAGAAATGTTTGCTTTTTATATTTATTAGTACTGTTGTTGTTTGGATCGGATATGGTTAATATCATTGTTTATGTGTGCAAAAGGACTTCATTAGGTTTTGAGGAATGTGCCATTTTTTTACAAGCAGTTCAACTGTCTTTTTTTGTCGCAGCTAGCTGAACCAGTCTCACTATTTTTTTTCTGTATATTGTACTGTACTCACGGAGGGAAGTTCGAAGAGTGTTGAGACTTTCAGAAGTTTTTATTGCTGTCTTGTGTCTTTGCTTTTATTGGCACCTTGTGTGGTTCTGCTTTTACTGGTACGTTGTGTATTACTACCTTGTATACCCTTTTAAGGTTCTTAAAATAGCAATCTTTTATAATATTACAACTGTATATTGTACTGTATTCTAAGCACAATATTCTCTATGTCCGTTACATATAACTATAGTTTAATATAAATGTATGGTAAATTAAAAGTCTTGATTTCTTAAGCCCTTAAGTATTTTACTGGATTCGTCAATGATAGCGTTACGATTCCTAAATGAGACTGAACGGAACCTTATTATTACGGCAACGTCATCTGTCCATTCGTCTGTGGGCCTGTCTGTTGCTGGCTGCTTTCCTGCTGCTGGCTTCTAAACGGAATAAGATCGGAACTTGAAATTCGCTTATATGGTTCTTCGATCGAAAACTAAAAATGATATTTCAAATGACTTTAACTTATATTTTGTGGGGCTCCTATACATACAGAAGAGGGTTGAAAAAAAAATTATCTGCATAAGTGTGTGAAGTAAAGTACTAATCTGATTTTAAATTATTTTCTCCAAGTCACTATATTTATACCCGTTTTGTTACAAGGTCTACCTCAAATACTCAAAAAGGAAGCGCTAATCAGCTCTAATATTTTTCATATCCTATATTTAAACAAACAATCCTGATGAGAGTTAAACATTTGCAATATTAAAAATTTATGATTAATGAAACGATGGTATTTTTTTAGAATTTCACGATATTTTTACGCCTGCGAATGCGTGCAAATATATATTCATATTAAAAATAATATTAGCACTTCCAAATAGATTAATGGAAACCATATTCTACTAGAGATGTACCGGCTATTCGGCGACTATTCGGGCACATTTGAATATTGGACTAGTCGATGAATTGTCGGCTGAAATTACTGAGTTGTCGACTTTGATTAATGTTTTAGAAAATAACTACTTTTATTACTGGAACGCATTTTAAGTGGTATTTTAGTAAGATAAAAAAATGAAATAAATAAATAAATTTTTAAAATTACCGTTTATTACAAAAAACCGCTCAATAAATTTTTACCTTAATTATTTATTTAATAAGTCTATTGAATAATTATCTTACGAATTTGTGAAAGATTCTAGCTATCCATTACATATTAAGTGATCAAGTTTGTATGTACCGAGTTACTGTGTATTTTTAAATATTTTTAATTTTGTTAGTGGTTATTGTAAATATTTAAATTTTTTAGAATGAAAATAAAGAGTATGAATGAATTTGAAAGTATTTTGAAATATTCATTTAGTAAGATAATGAGATAACGAAAACAATATATTCGGTATTTTTTTACAAGGTTTATGTGGTCATCAATAACTTTTAATAAAAACAAATTACTGAAATAAATTATTGAAATAAATCAAAAATTTCTCTCATAAATTACAAACAATCGAATAAAATGAGCAATACAGCAGTAAACTAACATCAGGTAGAAGGTCAGTAAGAATAATATATAAATAGCAAAAGCTTTTTTCCGATTAATTTTTAAAATTGTCAAATTATGAAACAGTCACTTTTGTATAGGCGTGTAATATGTAACATACCAAGTTTTATAAGTATAACATCCGAATTTTCCTTGATTGATGGTAAATTACGATGAAGAAAAGTTTTGAGGTGTATTCGGTATGATAGTATGGTGTATTAAAAAAGTAGGTGTTCGGATATTGACCAACAAGAACTTATGATTTCGATTATTTCTTCAAATTGTTGCAAAAGTCCTATGCATTTTTCTAATGATTCCCAGTCATAGCTTATAAAGATTCGAAGTCTTTCGGATCTGTATAAAGAAAATATACTTTTTGTCTGAATTCTTGAAAAAGTTGGTGAGAAGGTAAATTCAGCTTAGCTTGAATACTACGAAGCTCATTTTTGAAAAATTGAAATGTGAGAAGTATCGTCTGTATTTTGCTACTTTTTGTGCAAAGTTTCGCGAAATTTTCGGAGCTTCATGGACCTGAATTTGAAGAGTGTGTATGAAACAGAAATGTCTATTGTTTGGACCGCATAAGTTTCTGATTTATTAATGTGTCAATTTATGAGAATTATCTTAAATTTTTGCGGTATATTGTCGGCATGATGGGTTCCAGAAAAGTTTTTAATTTTTAACACTGTATGAGAAGCTGGACGTTATAACACAAGCTTCAGTTTGCAGTAAAATTCGAAAAGCATTGATAGTCATTCAAAAATTTGGCTGGAAAATAAATGTTAACAGACAAGTCTGTGGCAAATAAAACGCATTCTTACAGATTATGTAGCTTCCTACATTTTCCGGTAAAAAAAATTTTTTTTTCTGTAAGAATAAACCAAATCACCCAAACCTGGATTTAGATTATAAATGAAAAGCGTAATTGAATTCGTATTTCTATTGAGAAAAAGATATCAATCTATATATCTACTTATCAATTGATATATCTACTTATCAATCGATATCGTTTTCCCGATAGAAACATGAAATCTTTTACGCTTTTCATCGTCGATTAATTGTACAGGATACTGTGTATAAAATTTTATTTCATTTTCCTTCTGAGTTTGACAATCTTCTTGAATGTCTTTCGAAACAACATAGAATCTCAAAAATTTACGAATAATTTTTCGTCACTCTGCTCAAGCACTACACAGAAACATAGACACGTGCCGAGTGGTTTGTAACGCGAGCTATTCCATCTCCAGCGGGAATATCCGACGTCATTCGAATATTTTCGAACAGATTTCATGCGTTTTCACGAACGATTGAACGAGCCGGTTATTCGTCGTTTAATTGGCTAGTTTGAAGCCAGCTCGAGTGGTTAGTGGTAGTCAACTAGTTGGCTAGTCGGCCAAAGGCCTACTCAGTACATCTCTATTTTGTATTAAAATTTGTATATCTTATATTTGAATTTGCATATGCCACAAGTGTAGACGGAACCCTCATAGTGCGAGTTTTATCCGTATGTTCCTTTTTTAAAAGAAAGCCTATCATCAGATATCAATTTAAATTTACAAAATGCATATTAAAAAAACAGAAAACGAATTTATAATTATGTGAAGTTATTAAAATATAATAAAGATCAAACCAAAAAATCGAACCCTACAATCAAATTAAAACTTCTTAAGTTTTGTTTTAATTTTAGGGAATTTCAAATTAGTTTTAATGGCAAAGTATTTTAAATGTTGACAATATTGCGTTGAATTAAACTAGTGTACGTTTGTGTGCATAGTTTAATTAATTGTAAATTTTACAAGAAGGTGTGAAATACTATACTAAAATCTAATACACAATGAACAAAGTAATATCGTGAAAGAATAGTTATTTATTTAATGACTTTATTATAAAAACTTTATCACAAAAAGGTATAAAAATTTGACGTAGATAATTTAAGTAATGGTATAATCAGAAGAGCCCTCTGCGTGTTCGTTTTGTTTCCAATGCAGATGAATTTGTGTTAATTTTAAATTTTATACGAATATACGAAGTACAACACTAAAATCGAGCACATAATAAACAAAAGAATTACGTGAAAGAATAGTCACTTATTTAGTAACTTATTCAAATACTTTATCGCAAAGAGTTAAAATAAGTATTTTTTGTAGAATGAATATCGGAACTAACACACAAAATTTGAGTTCCTTACCTAAAAAGTAAAAATACCAAACCCTAATAAGGTCACTCATGTCTCATTCCGTTTGTCACAGTCGTTTTTATTAGAAACCGTTCGATGAACGAGCACAATTAATAATAAGACTAATTATAAGGATTTCAAAAGGATTTCATTTTTAAATTTTATGTAAAACAGTTCTAACAACACTTCTGAATACCCCGTCCCCCCTTTCTGAAACTAGTAAAGTCAACATTTTGGCAGAATCCGCATTATTGGAAGTTTACATAAAGTTAACCAGAAAATTATGGCAATGATTTTAAATTTCATAATTTTTATGAAAGTTTTGATATTTTTCGTTTTCAGAAGTATATCTTCTGTAAACGTGAAATATCAAAACTTTCCTAAAAAGTTATGAGATTTAAAATTATTGCCATAATTAGTAAAATAAATAATCTATTTACATGTTGAAAAATAATATAAATACTTGTGCAAATAATTTAATACAAATATTGTACACCCTTACATGTTTATAACCCTCGGAGATTTCCTTGAACTTAACACATTATTTTTTGCTGTTTTAATTGGTTTTCATTTTTTTTATTCAAAATGGTACATTCTTTAACGGGATCCCAGTTTCATAAAGCAACTGTTTTGGATATTATGCTGTTTTACCATCTATTCCATTATATAAATAAAAAATTGTAAAAAATGTAAGAAAATAAATTTTATTGTGAATATATTTTATGAAAACATAAAATAAATAATATAATTACAGAGAACAGCACGTGACATGTAATTCGTTTTGGCCCTAGAGTAGATAGTATTATAAAAGGCATTTTTAGATGACGTTGGAAAATATGAATTGATGATAGTTTTTGTTTTTTGAAAGCCTTCTGTTTTCTATGATGCTCATTAGTTAAGTTTTCCAATATGAATACTGAGTAGATTTTCAGAATATAATGTAAAATCATGTACATGTATGTTTTTAAAACTACTGGTAGGATAACTGGGCTATATAGTTTATAAGGTCAGGTTTAAAAGATAAATATAAGGCTTGTATGTCTCAGCTAGTAAAGTTATTACAGTTTATAATGTTAACATAGTTGCTTTTTTGGGGGAATATTTACTTGACTTTAAAATTATAATATAAGCAATAATAAAAATAATCCTAGTCTCACGTCAGCCTGACCTTCACACTTTTGTCATACAGTTGTCAAAAAGGCTGTATAATGTATATCTCTTATTCATTTGCACTTCATTATCCCTTCGCGTCTTGTATAGTTCCACTTTCCAATACGGATAAATATTTTTGTGTATTGAAAATTGAATAATTTATTATTATTGAATAATTATATTTAAATAAAAATTACATCCTTTTGTGTCGCAAAAATAATAAGGGCATTGCTTTAATCCATTGTGATGTAAATGCTCACAATTTTTCTGAACAAAACGTCTAATTGCTCATTAGATTGTAAATAGGTACAAGCAACTTCAGAAGAGGTCGTTTCTCCAAATTTAAGAAGAAAAACGGGAATGAGGTAATTTTAGGGGTTAAAATTGTTGTTACTTTACTAACAAATTTTAATCTATTATATCAACAATCGTTTTTTTAAACGAACATTTGTAATAAAAATCTGCCTTTGAAAGAAAGCTCGTAATCAGATATCTATTTTATCAACATCAATTTATGTCTATAAAATGTATATTACAAGACGAAATTATACTTACAATTAAGAGGATACTTACAATTAAGAGGTTTTGATTTGACTTTAGGGGGTTTTTAAATTAGTTATAGGGGAAAAGCAGAGACATTGGCAAATATTATATCCCTCTAAAAGAGAATGAACGCTACTTGAATGAAGGAGAAGCAGTTGACACTGTGCTGTAGGTTGAAAAAAATATTTACATTTTGCGCGCATAATTTAATTAATCAAATATTTTATTCGAAGGTAGATACAGTAAAATTGAGTGAAAGTACATTAAAATCGAGTAACAATAAGGAACAAATATACTGAAATTCTGATCACTTATTTGTGTAATCAAGTGATAAAACAAATTTAACATATATTACTTAGTTAATGTTACAATCAGATTATAGAAGTTTGTGTCTAAATGTGCGGATCCCTACGTTCACTTTTTACGATGCGGACGGATCGGTACCAGTACAGGTAACATGTGACCTTTACCGTTTACGCACCCTTCGATGGAGCGCACACCGTGACGTACACAAAGAAATGCGTAAATAATATTTACGCAAGGCATCTACCTGTTAGCTCGTCATGGCTGTGGGATGACAAATGATCGTATATGCGAGCACCTTTACTGTGGAGCGGACATGTGCGGAAAATGTGTGAGCGTTTTTAGACTTATGCTTAGACGTTTATACTGGGTGTGTAGAAATAATATTTGTATTATTTATTACCATTTACGTATTATTCTTTACTTGGTAAAGTAATTAATATTGTATGCACTATTGAAAACGATTCTGTAAATGGAATCAGGTGGAATACAAAAGTTTTTTTTAACAAATTTATGAATAAAAATATGCTATTTCTAAATTCGCTCCACGTAGTCAGAATTACTGATCTAAAATAGATCGATAAAAGTAGGTATAGTGTTGGGCTCGGATGTTAGAAAAAAACATTGAGCCGTCACGGGACGCCTGGCAGATGTGAAATATCGTATCGTGTTCGTACAAGTAATATGCATAAAAGACAAGATTATTACAGGAACTAAATATAGCATAATGAAAAAATAAAGTATTACGAATTTCTTACAGAAAACGGTGACTCTATTTAATAAACATTTATTTACAATTAATACAAAAATAATAAGGCACAGGTTATGTATACCGTAGTAAACAACAGCGTCGAACTGAGTGAGGAGGGGGTCGCATAGACACGTCGCCATACCGTACACTCTACTACATATAGACTATATATATATATATATATATATATATATATATATATATATATATATATATACCTTAGTATAGCGTGGCGACCCGTCGCCACGGCAAGCGTCGCCACGCCAACGATCTGGTTTATACCTGCGCCTATAGATATTTCACATCATGTATATATTATATAACAATTTGTAATTTGGGGATAACAAATTGTAATTTGTTTTTTGCTCTTTATTCATTGTAAAGGCCGAATTGTTGGGTTTTATATTAAAAAAAAAACGGTTTTTTATTTGCAATTAATTTCTGTAATATCAGGTCTATTTTTGTCACTCTCTTCTATTCACCTCTTACTTCACGTACAAGTTAGCTTACGCCTAAGATTTTGGGCATCGAATTTTTTAAACTGCTGCATTAAGAATATGATCCATTTGTACTCAGTGAGCTAGGATTTTCAATAAATTCGCACTTCCATTTTACGACCTTGATGATCGCTTATTATTTTTGCTCGCAAGCCAAGCGTTTCTTGTCTATGTTTACAGCTTTGTCTACCTTGCTCTAAATTGATATCTTCTATTTCTACTACTGGATAAAGGACAAGGTATATAAAGAAATGAAGTATTGATGTAATTAGTAATAAGTAATGAGTGTATAAAGAAATGAAGTATTTTAAACACGTTTACAAATACGCGTTTACACATACAGGTTTATACAATAGTATCAGTCTAATTTATGACTTTTAATCCAAAACGGGCTTTTCATCGGAAATATCAAAGCCTTATTTATTACACGCGTAATGTACAGGAATTGGAAACCTTAGTATGATTAATAAGCTCGCCAATTATTAGTATAGTGCATAATAAAATTACCTAAATGGCCACAGACCCCACATTAATTGGAAAAAGTTTCTCTACACATACCCCACTGTAGAACAACTTGAGTCTTCCCCAAGTAAGTCTTCCCACAAATCTTATATTATTTGATCACCGCTATCTATCTACCGCTATTTACCTCCAAGACTATTTCACAAAAAGGTGTGTCATCAGCAAACGTTATCATATTATGATTATATGGATAGGAAACATGTTAAGATATAAATATGTTTTCAGAAACGGTAAATGTTCAGATTTTGCTTTTTATATGTATACATATGTATATATGTATATATGTATATACGTATATATATATATATATATATATATATATATATATATATGCATAAAGAAAAAAGGTGTATTTTCAAATGAATTTTTTTCGTTCAGGTCAGTGACATAGGCGAATTTAAAACGTTTTGTAAACACACTCGATCCCTCTTGTGATTCTAAATATATCAATAGAAATGTAGTGAAAAGTGACATTAGAAATTCCCTATTATCGTTCTAGCATTACATAACATTTGATATCGATGTGAAAAAGTCTCATATTGGGAAGAGATGATATGTAAAATGAAATTTTATTTATCAATTAACAATAATTATTTTTTGAAGAAACGTATGCTATCATTTCAAATCAGTGTAACATTAATCGACATGAAAAAAGGATGTAATGATGAAAAAAAATGTCTTGATAAAGTGATGTAATTTGTAACTATCAAAAATATTAAGTAAGGCTACGTCTTTTGCTGACCTGCCCTGTGGGCGGCCCACCGCGAGCCATTTCCCGCGGAAGTAAGGAAAGCGGAAAGTGAGCACTGAAAGTGGTTCGCATATTTCACCGCCTCCACTTGCACTCATGCATTCAACCGCGCCTCACTCATATATTATTATCATTCCACTATAGTATAATACCGTTTTGTAACCTTTGCTGGGCTTAAATATGACATTTGTGTCACGATCGCACTGTGAAAAAATAAAGCCTCCTCCTTGAAGTTCTCGACCGCGACTATTTGTTTCACTGTCAAGAGTGCTAAGAAAGTGGCAGTTGTAGATTGACGTAGGTAAATGTGTCGTTTATACGTAAACATTTCTAGAAAATTAGTTTACAAATTTGCACTGTAATTTCGTATAGAAATCTAATAGATTTTTGATACATCTTTAATATATTTTCTTTTTTAATTATTTTGCATACTTGTGGAGAGTTGATGAGATTGAATCGTTTGAGTTTGGATTTGCAATTTTGGCATGGATTTACATTTTCATAAAAGTATACATTATTATATATTTATATTAAATAGATTAATCTCTTTTTTCTTTCAAAAAATAAACGGTTTTGACCATTGAGAAACGACTCTCCTCGGGTACAGTTTAGTTAGCGTTTATTTCCATCTATACAAATAATATATCGCACAAAATATTATTAAAGAAACATAGAGATCTGTTTTATAAAGGTGGGATCTATCCTTAAGAGATTTTTTCCCAGCCAACCGTAAAGTTGGTGAAAGCGGATGCGACAAAGGGGGTAATTACGTAATTTATTATTTATTTACCGACACCTCACACAAAAAGTAAACAAAGTCGTTTAAATAAATAAACTATTTAATATAAAATGGCCACTAGTTAGTATCCGCCATACTGAAATTTTAGCGATGTTATCTGCCGACGCCATATCCTCTTCTAGTGTGGGATAATGTGTTGCACCATAGACTTGTTAAATTACATAGACGAACAAAATGACAGAGAGAGAGCGCGTTAATGAGTAATAGAAATATTAGGCGTTGGAAAGAGATAGCGGAAATAAAACCCTTCTTTGCAATGCAGGAGGTACATGGAGTCACTCGGAAAATTGCGTTTGCTGATTTTCGGCAATTGTGAATTTGTAGCGATTGTTGTTATATAGTGAAAAAAGTTTATTTAGAAACAATGGTAACGTGTTCTATTCTTGATTATAGCACTACACGTCAAAATAATTCAGATAAATGATATCTTGTAAATTTATTATTTTTGTGCTTATTTTTAAATTTCAGCAGAGAAATTACTATTTCGTAAATAACAATTTACAGAATAATATGCCCAATTACAGGTAACATAAGGTATAGGTTAAAGTATAATGATTTACCAAGTTTTTTAGATATTTATTTGACATCGACGCTAGTGTTAAATGACCGTATCGATAATTTTGTCGATGAAATTAATAGGGCTTATTACTGTTGAATGCAATTTTATACCGATAGAAATTTAGGCGTTGCTATGTTTAGAGTTTCGTAACAAAGTATGAACCTTATAATTTCATCATATCTGTCCGTCTGTATTTTGTACTTATATCCTGTAGTAGTCATGTATTTTTAAATATTTTACGATTATATTTATTTTGCATGTTTATGTAATTGATAAATTGATGTAAACCTAAGATAGATTTGTTCGCTTATCTTATCAAATATCAGTGAATGTTTTTAATTGTCTTTCAAAATGCAATTAAACATTAAATGTAATATTTTTAATTAGATTCATAATTCTCCTTTTTTAAATTTAGGTTTTAAAAATATGAATAAAATCATGATAATATACTTACCCTTTACTCCAAATATTTTACGGGATAAAATGCAATATTAAATAAATGACATAATTTAAATCAAATCATTTATTTAATATTTTTTAAAGGTTATCTCATAAAATATTTTTATTTTACTATAAAATATGAAGCAATTGATGATATTATAAACAACTATAAAATTTCATTTATTTCTTGAAAAACTAAATATTTTTAAAAACGTTTAAAATATAGTTTTCAATTAAATATTTTCGATAATTGTACAGTTACAGTAACTAAATGAATTAATCTACTCTCTTAAATTTGGGAAGATTATTATTTAAAATATTTATTTATTAAACTCTGATACACAAGATAAAATAAATGAAATTTCCTCTACAATACCAATTAAATTTAATTTTGTTAAAGTTTGGTTTCAATTTCAAAATCGTTCTTATTATAATAAAGTAAATTCATTATTAAAATTATTTCATAACAAACTATTCTCAATATAAATGAAATACTTAAATAGAACTTTAATTTCTCTTTAATGTGATTTAACTTGTTTTAATTTTTGAAGTAATACTTCTTTACGCACGCTTGATTTTGGGAGTAAGCTGGTGAATGCGTGAGGAGAGCGTTACGAAAATTACGGTAGGGACAAGAGAGAGAGGTGCGAGCACACATTTTCTTTCTCCCTTTCTCTCATAGCCAGTTATGTTTTGTATATCTAAGACACAGTGCAAGCCTATTGTCTGTATCACACTGTAGGAGCAAGAGAGAACAGTGCGCACGCCCATTTCCTTTCTCTCTTCCTCTCATAGCCAGTGCATGAAATATATATATAAATATATATATATATATATATATATATATATATATATATGTATGTATATATAAATGCGAGTTTGCTAGCGTTACGCGAACGGTGATTTTTTGATTATTTTTTTATTTTTGTTCAATAAATTAAATATTCTACGTTTAAAGTGAATAAAATTGTAAATTCATTTTAAAGTTCATATTTTGTGAATTTGAAGTTTTACTTCAGTCGTGTTATCTAAAGCACACTCGTTTTTTTAATATTTGTTGCTACAAAATTGTTTCGGTTTAATTATACTAAAAAGTTAAAATTTTAAAATTAGAATCTGTTTAAACCATACCAAGGTTATTGTCATCCTTGTCACTATTATTGAACACAAATAAACTTACACTTTCGTACATTTACGTACAAACAATTGATGAATGTTACGCGGAATCCGAAACTGAGGTAGTCTGTGTAATACGTCTATGGGTTACATATAAACACCATAATACGTCCTACTGAAAAATATTAACCTTCCGCGCTCGCGTCGTTGCATAATAATACTTGATGTTTATATTTAAAAATGAAAGTGGAAAAGTTACGCATAAGAAAAATGATTTTGTTCTCTTGGTTCATATCAATCAAAACTATAAGAAAATATGCAAGAATTAAAGTTTATGAACTCAGACTGCTAAACTTTGGACTAATAAGAGGTACTGATCAATTGATTGCTGTTTTTAGAGTTCAGTAGTGAAGCTAAGAACCTTCATCGTACCCGCCCGACTGTTCATCCATCTGTCGCAACCTCACTGTTTCTACAGTTTCGAACTTATTCGCATGAAATACAGAAGTATATAGATACTTAAATGGTAATTTCAATCAATAGATAGCATAATTAAAAAAAATTAAGATTCCCGTAAACATAAAATAGGTATGAACAATTTTTTTCATACACCCCATCGAGTAAGGCGTCATTGAATAGATTTTTTACAAAATTACATCCTTTATTCGCCATAAAGTAACAGAACACTAATTTAATCTTTCTTATACATTAATACAAAAATAACATAATACTTTGAGAATCATGTGGAAATATTTTGTTTGGCTACCATATGAGCAAATACTCCTAAAACTAACACCCATCTCTCATCTGCCCTTCAACTATTGACGGTTAAGTTCGCTGTCTAATTATTAACGTGGTAAAAACTTAGATGCAAATAATTTCAAAATTGAACTTAACTAATTCGTTAGTCAAAAACCCATATAATTTTAAATGGGAGGATTTTTATCTTTTACCTTTATAACTGGTGATAAGCCAAATAACAATGATGCTTATAATATTGAATATTGCTTTTTTAATTACATATAAAAAATAAAATAACTTTTGATCAAGGATGGCGAATTGATTAATTGCCCACCTAATAGCATTTTCTAAATTGACCTTGAAAATCAAGTAATATTATCTTTATACTTATATTATCTTTATTATCTATTTTAAAATAATTTATTTTAAATGCATTTTGTCTCTTACAGCAATCTATTCAATGAGTAAAATGTATAGCCTTTTGTCAATATTGTGCGATAAAACAATATTTTTAGTATAATAAATGAATTTGGTCTATTTTGATTTTATATTTGTATCTCATTTATTAGGTTAATACCATTATAATACGCGCATAAAAGTTATTCTAGATCGTTAACAGCAGATAATAAGATAAGTCGAATCCTCGATAATGTGATGTTGGTCTATTTTTAAATATTTTGTCGCGCTCTTTCTTTTTTATATTCAATTCTCGCGCTATAACTTTTAGATTTTGAAAGAAAATAAGACTTGCTGTTTTTTGACTTTAGTCCGTTTCATAGTGCTACTCATATATTATTAATCAGTTAAAATTAGTCAAAATAAATCATTTCTGCTGGTGACTTTGGTACAAGTAACTACTCACCATCAGACTCTTGTCGTTGTGATATAGATTGTATCGATAAAAGTTGTACTTTTTTCAAATATTCCTTTATATTCATAATTCATAAATAGTACATGTCAAAGGGATTGGAAGGTTTATTTTATGTCATAGGAATGAATACGGTATACTAACATACTTGGCGATTATTCAATTAAAATGCCCCACATGTAATTAGTCTCCAAACGTTCTCAGATTATTTTTCTTCACTGATTTTCTTTAACAAATATAAAGTTAATTTCTTAATATAATTATAGAAGGTATTGTAGTCTTTTGTATACTAAGAACTTTATATAATTGTCGGTGGTGTAAGGACTTGGTGAAGTCTATCAGGAAGTTAGCAAAAAGTAAAAAGCAGCCGTTATTAGGTTAAAAGAGATGAACAAAAGTTAATATTTTGTCAGATAGCACTTGGGGTGTTACAAGAATGGAAATTATTTTCGTGAATAGAGAAAATGAAAAGAAACAAGTACCTTATAAGTTTTATTGGGGAAAATGAGGAATCTTGTATTTTTTATTAAATGTCAGATTATTTTTCATGATAGTAAGTGCTATTTCTACGGAATCTCTTGGGTCGACAAGATGAAACAAAATGCGGATTGTTCTCGTTATAACCTACGTACACAATTGTTACAAAATCTACGTAATAGTCGAAAAGAGTAAAAAGACGTTCATTTCAACAACATAGAAGGAATGGATTGATATTTGCTTTGTCAGTTAACAGTTTATGTTTAACTAAAGTAGGTAATAAATAAACATTAAAAAAAAAAATCGGTTTCGGTTATTTCTTGTAGTTATTGGAAACATGTACTTTGTTAGACCTTATTGTTATTTTCGTATTTTGTTAATAACTCTTGATAGTTTGAAAATGTAACATATGTGAAGATGGTCTTATTTTGTTTCTTATTATAGTTGCAACTTGTATTATGGGTGTACTTTATTTTTTACGCTTTTCTGATTGCAGATCGCTGAAATCTTTGCTTTTTTAAATTTAAAAACAAATCTGCTTTTTTAAAATTTTGTTCTATTTTTGTAACACCAAGTCAGTTTTTTCGGTATCCTTTCTTATACTTGCATAAAAGTAAAAGCGAGTTTTTTTGTTCATTATTATTTCTAAAATTAAAAACAAATTTTGCAGAAAATTTTAGATTCTTGAAAGTCTTACTAGGACAGGTTCTTATGTATACATATATCATTACTTTCTGACTTTAGAGAGTACAAGAAGTGAGCAAAATTGAAATTAATTCGACTGAATTTAACAGTTCTATCAATTAGTAATTTTATAAATTTAAAATAATTTAAAGTGATTACTTTAATGTTTCCAAGTAATTGGATATTTAACAATTTTTAAGTGTCTGAAATGTTACAAATATCTACTTTATGTCAATAATTATAACATTTCGCTCAGGGAATTCTTGCTTTATTAAAATAAACTCACGTTGATATGTCGATATTGAAGGTCAATAAACTACTGTAGATGTACCTAAGTCCATTTTATTTTATTAAGACCATAATCAAATTTGTAACGCCTTACCATTTTCAAATTTAACGCTCTGCAACCTACCTCTTGGATATATTATTTTCACTACTTTTCGAACATTGAATACTCGCCATTCTGATAATGGTAGAGAATTGTTAAGCACATCATTGAAAGCCAAATATAAAACTCTAAACAACATTGCTCTTTTTTAAAGTTTCTCTTTTGGTGTTTCTTGTTTTAGAAATTTCAATTAAAGTGCTTTACTGGTAGAGTTTTACCGGTAGAGTTTTCGACGAGATGACATTAGGTTTAAATTTATGTTTATTATTTAGAGCTAGTACATTCAATACAGCTTTTATGGCTTTGTCGTTTCCATTTATCGAGCTCATATTTAACATAATAAAAAAGAAGCTATAAAAAACTAAAACCCGACTGCGTCGAAAAAAACTGACTAGTAGTAAAACAAGTTAGACGATCATAAATTTACTGAAAGATAATTGTCGCTGAATTGTGAAGCCACATGCGTTCTGTTTTGAGATGTTAATATTTTTTCCAGTAGAACATGTATCAAAACTGTACGCCATGTACAGCTTTACAAACAGCTACAAATATCTTTCAGTGAAATTATTACTACCTAATTTGTTTTTCTACTTTTCAGCTCTTTTCAACGCAGTCGAGTTTTAGTTTTTTATAATTTTGTTTTTATTTTACACTTTTTGGTAGCTTATTATAATATCCCCAGTCCGAAACATATGCACCCGATATAGAATTTTTCATTGTTATTGTGGTTGAAGAAGCCTCATTATTATTTTTAAACACTTGTCGAATGATATCCTTTTTGATAAGTTACGCATAATTTTCTTTTGAATTCAATTTTTTTTTGCAAGGCCACCAAAATATTTTTTTATCTCTTGCATTAAGTACAAACCGATTTTTACCTCATTTGCTAAAATCTGTTCAGCAGTTTTTGAGTTACGATCAAACATCTGTACATACTCGTAGGCTGTTAAATTAATTACCTTTCCTATGCTGCGCCGCAGTCCGGTAACGCTATTGACGAGGGTTTTAATTCATTGTGATCTTTGGCTCATATTTATATTTCAACTACATTTATGCCACACATAAATTCTTTTTAATTCGTTTAATAGATCAGTATTTACATATATTTCCATCTCTATATCCCAAAATTACCTCTTAAAGAAAATGTGGTTCTGTATATTTTCGTGAAAAGCTTTATGAAATAAAAGTAAAATAATGCAAGTAACGTTTGTTTATAAGTCAATTTAACATTTTTGTATAAATTAAATGAAAGTGGAAAATTAGTTGTTTTTAGAAAACACGTCGAAGTAAAAATCATTTTTATTCTAAAAGCCATATTTATTATATTTTTTTAATGAATAATTATTAATGAAAAAATTATATATTAAATCACAGTAAGTAACCAACAGTCTTCGTAAAGAGATATTTAAAAATATATAAATCGGAATTTGTAATTTTTTGTTGAGAAAACTCGTTCACACTTAATGTTTACATTTAATGAAATAGATTAATCGAGTCTTAGAAAATAGATATTAAAATTAACTCTCATAGCCTTACTTAAGTTTGTAGAGCATCAAACTCAATTAGGTAATATAACAATAGAATAATACAATATATTTTTTTAAATGACAGTAATCAGCAGTCTTCATGGTTAAAATCTTGTCTATTTTACATAGCTATTGGGTCCTTAAATAATACTTTTATGATTACTATTCGAGCACATAATCTGATTACAAAATTAAATTGTCACTTGTGTTAACTGTACAAGGTAATGGCATAAAGAGGTGTGTGGTAAATGGTATAAAAAGCCGAAAGAGGATGAAAGTACTATGGGAATAACTTAAAAATCACGAAAAAAATCAGCTGTTTCTTACAAAATTAAATACCTGTACGATCAAAATATATGAAACAGCTGATTTTTTCATAATTCCCAATTTGGCTCCGTAGCAAAAGTTGATTCGATGGGTATTTACACTCCTTAGCGGTTGTTATGCCATTTAATAAACACCTTGTATGTATAGTTACTACAAGTGAGAATTTCATTCGTTAGGATTTTGTGAAACTTTTACTAACTTATAAGAATAATGTTTGCTTATGCTCGTCAATTAGCTTCTTATAAGGATGGGCGTTTCAGGTCTTTTCTATGATCTAGTTCAATCTAGGTCTATAATATTTAATAATAAAACCTTCTAGTTCGTTCATTGCATCTAAAAAATTTCAAAACTTTCCTCAGATAGTTTCCAGGTTTGAGACTAGCAGTCTTAACTCTTAAGAGACTTGCATATTTCAAAAGCGGATGGCTTACAAAAATCAAAGTAACTTGGATATATGACTGTTGTGATTTTTATCTATAACTAGACAATCTACAAAAACGTAACAAAAAATGAACGTATATTTTAATTAACAAAACCCATAAATCATTTTGAAAAAGGAATAAATTATCTAAATGTAAACAATACTAGAATGGAAACAGGTTTGATTATCTGGATATTTTACTATAAAACTAATTACAAAAAACAAATACTCAGATTTTCAAACGTTTTAAAAATAAATAAATTTCAGTGTAACAACAACATCAACCTAAATTATAAAACTACAAACATCGTAAATTAAATAATAAAATCATCAAAAAAACCGATACTTAATGACTCCTGGTCAAATGATTTAATTTTTATATTTTAGCTAAAATATAAAAATTAAATGATAAAATTAAAATAAACGTATCAAACAAAGTAAAGAACATAATCTATATTATTTCCATTATATATTACTTTCTATTAAATTTAACAAAAGAATCGCAACTTCGACGTATTTAAATAATGCACAAACCCTAACTTCAAGCACACTATTATTAAACTTCGACCATATTAGTGAAATTCTAATATAATTGTTTTTCTATATTAAATATAATTTTTTTAAACGGTCTACGAATTTAAAAACAAAGAAACTGATTGGACACCTGCAACCTATGTCGTATTGAATTAAATCTTTTAACATTTGACAGATCGATTATTTCACATTGAAATGAAAGAAACCTGTGACCTTATATCAATACAGTGGTCAATAGATCTAGTAAATTTACTATCTTCCTCTCTCTTGAGAAAATTGTTACTTGCCTTCTTGTTCTCGCACGGGAAAAGTCTGTGAAATTAACGTCGAATGTCAGTAAAGTATTGTCAATATTGTTTGTTTCGCATTTTGTATTTTAGAAATAATTAATGTAAATTAATGTATATATATGTGTGTATATATATATATATATATATATATATATATATACATATATATATGGCGTATGGGTAAATATAATTTTAATATGTTAAAGTAAAGAGTGATAAAATTATTTAACCTATTTGCTCAAATATTGTTGGTGAATCAGTTCATTTTATTCACTCAGTCTCGCCTTATGATAATATAATCACAAGCAAATAATCCAAGAGGCCGAGAACCGTTTGTTGGAAGCTTCGTTCAAACATAACTTTACATTTAAAAAAAATTCAGACTTGGCTAACACTTCAAACGGTTGTCAGCTCTTTTATATAGCAGAAGCTTTGAAGAATATTCTTTTCTAAGGGCGCATCTTTAACTAGTGAAAGGTGGTAAGCTCTGCGTACTTCTTCTTGTCCTTGGCAAGGCGAAAGAGCACTCGTAATGCCTGTCCATTCTTAGATGTTTCGCAATTACGACTTTCTTCTACGACCGGTTTTCCTTCTCCCAGCATCTTCCAAATATCATTATTAGTTGCAAGAGCTTGTATCTATCATGCCTGAGGACTTGCCCCAGATATGACTTTGTTTTAAATAACTTTACATTTCTTTATGGTTTGCAACATTATGCGTTTCTGGTCAACCCTTTATATAACCCCCTCATTAGCGACTTTCTGAGTCCAAGATGTAGATATTATGTGTCTGTAGGCACACATTTCGAATATTTCCCGAGGTCTTTCTTAATAAGTCATGCCTCGTATCCCTGTAGAAGTATTGGCCAGAGATAGCACCGGAGAAGCAAATTTGGAGTGGCGTTGTAAGGCTACGATTGCAGAGTACCTTTTTAATTTTTCCAAAGGTATTGGGGGCAAACTGGATGCGAGTTTTGATGTCTACCTCACTGTCCCAGTTTTGATTAAGCTAGGTTCCGAGGTATTTATTTTTATTCATCTCGTCTAGTTTTTGTAAATATGCTGAATGACAAATATAATTATATCAAAACCTAAATATTAAAAACGTAGGGTACTTATATTCGTATTTACATTTGGCAAAATTGGTCAGTTTTTAAAAATAGATCGTGTCTTCATTATTGCACAAAATTTATTCATTTCCACCATCATCTTGCCTCTCTGTACTTATTTTCTTCATTATTGATAACTCGGGCTTATAATCATTTCAATCTTTCCTTTTTGACATAATGAACATTTATTGTGGTTTCTTCATAAATTTCAAGAAATTAATTGAATAATAATTTTCGCTGTCTTTTTCTACCATAATTATAATTAAACCATTGTAGTAGTTCCAACTTTATCTACTATGATATCATAAAATCACGGAATCGTTAATACTTTAATTTTTTCCTTATAATGTAATATGTAATTTCTTTTATTATTTCTATACGAATGTTTCCTTTCTTTCTGTTATATCAATTAGTAGAGGTACGTCTTCTTGGATTTTCCTGGGTGATTTTTGGGAAATTTACTTCTGGCTATATATCAAAATGTTTGTCCCTTAATTCTTAACCTAAAGTTTCAAAATCCACACGTTCAAGCGAAGTGGCATTAATATGTCTACCCATCACGTCAGAGATACGCGTTGTAGAGTCCAACGCGGGCTGGCGTTGACGTTTTGCCTTTTCTTTTCTAGTTTTAGCTTTCGTTTGAATGTCGAAAGGGAATAGTATTTCAATGTCATTATAAATAATATCCCGATAATCATGTTCTTTGTTTATTTTTGTGGTTCATTTTCTGCCTTATATTCTTTATTCAGCGTTTCTTTTTAATACTTTTAATTACTATAGCCTTTTTTTCGTCTAATAATTTTTTACAACTCGGTGCAGTTCACTTCAGCTCTTTTATTAATACGTATCTTTTTTTGGATTTATATCTTTTTTACCTTGTTATGTTTTTTCTTAATATGATTTCTTCAAACGTGTGTATAGTTTGAGACAATTTTTGGATTGATGATTTGGATGCTCTATGGATGATTATGTCAGAGACTGTATTTATTTTAGAGTATTTCTGTACTCGATTATCTATGGATTTTGAGTCATCCTTTTGTTTTGATTGGAGAATTATGGGTTGCATTGAAAATCTGTGCTTGTTATTGTACTTTGAAAGATGAGACGATACGGTGATATTATCCAATTAAAAAATGTATTTCGCTTACTTGGATCTGTATTTCATTGGTGTGTAATGCTCGATTTTGCAGAAGAATCGCTGTGATAATATGGGATGGCAATTTTGAGACAACACAATGTTTTTAATAAGACTAGATTATGAATGACTTTTGTTATTTTATTTTTAAACCTTTTGTGGCCAGCTGAGTCGTATTTAACTATAAGTATCACCTTTGTATTGAAAGGATATGTCCCAGCTTTTTTAAAGCCAATTTCAATAACACCCGAATTTCTTTCTTTCCAGGTTTCGGCAAGAGCTTATGCAAATATATATTTGGGCATTTTTGTATCAATGTCGTGATGTTGTCGCTCCACAAGTTTAGCATTCCACTTGTTTTTGAACGACCTAAAGACTGCTATGACTAGAGGTTGTAGCAAGTGGGACCTATGAGGAAGCAGCTTCAAAATTATGATATTTTTTGAATAGCCAACTCCGCACCACTTGGGTTGAATGTCCACCATAGAGCAGCAGCACGGGGCGTTCATCGCCAAGACTCAGGTTTTTTTCGTATAGTTATAAAAAATTCAGTTTCCATTCATTCTTTGGAGCTGGCTGCGTACAAGATCTCAAAGACGCAGTCGCCTGTATTGGCCATCCATTGGTCTCTTACGTGCTTACTTTTAAACACAATAAAAGGCGGTAATTTTCGGCCAGCGGTATTTGCAACCGCCAGAACCTTAGTAACTTTCTTTTCACGCAGATTTCACCATGTCGCACGTGGTTCCGGAACAACGCTGGTTAATGTCTCCTACTAGTTTGGTTCTCATCGTATCCATCGTTAAAGTTTTTTTCTAAGAGCTTAAATTATTAAATTACATCGTGAATGGGTCAGACATTTTTTTTAACATACTAAACTGGCTGTGCCTTTTTGATTGAAAGTTGATGTCTTTTCTTAAAATGAAGAAACCGCTTTGAGCCTGGAATAACGTTTTTGAAAGGAGTCCATATTTTATTTAGCTTGATGTAATTTCCAATCAATTCTAGAGCCAAATCCCCAAGTTTCTAAAACGTTCATTGCAGCAGCCAATATTTTACATTTTACCAGAGAATTGCTTAAGGTCTACCAACATTATTTCTAGTATCTTTTCAATCTATCACAGAGAGTGCTTGTCGTTATATGTACTAATATCGCTGCTTTATGCTTCTTGAATGGCTTATGTCAAATTCTCTGCCATATATGGTTTCTTTTTCTCCTTATTTAACTTCATGGAATTATATTAAAGTAGAATAATATTTCAGTATGCAAAAGTATGTAATAAAAATTATGTGGCTAAAGAAATAGCTTGACTTACTGCAAATCTAGGTAAAGTCGGATTTGCTATTTTAGGATTTTTTATATTAATGAGACGGCAAACGAGCAGACAGTTCTCCTGATGTATAATAAATCGGGATCTATGGACTCTTGCAATCGCAAAGCCAATACTCAAAGATTGTAAATGCTTTGCGTATCTCGAAGACTGACATGAAATGCATCATGTGTCAGAAATTCCACTGGTTGACTTACACACCACAGGGTAATCCAGCAGTGAAAGCACTGCTGCATAGTGGTAGTTCTGCTGCATAGTGGTAATTTCCGCAATATATAAATCAGCATAATATGGAGGTAATTCCAATTTTTAGCTTTTTAACTTATGGAAATAAGTTGCATGTAGCTAAGCTTTATAACAAAGTTTTTAATACAATTCGATAATACATTTTAAATTATTTATTGATACAAAAAATCTTTCCAAGTGTATAAAGTTTGAGAGTCACAAATAATTACCATATTAAAGCAAGCTGGGGATATTTCGAAAATAATTTCTTCGAAATAATTAGGGTTAATTGTAGAAAAAATAAATAAACAGACTCATAGCGTCCTAATCAATACATATATCCGCAAAAATATCAATTAAATCGCTATGTGTGTGTAAATATTCATAATTAAATCGTTTCAATTACCAATTGAGATTATATAGATCCAATCTATGGCAGCGCGTTACGTCGATGAGAGATGGAGTTTTTTTTACATCTTGCCAGTGCATGAAGTTCGATGCGCTTAGAGGTTTTTTTTTCAAATAAACGGATTAACCCCTTTTGCGGGATTTTCTTATAGAACCTTACTAAAAGCCGAATATAATAATACTTACACTAAAATGTACAGTTTGTGCATCTAATTTGTTTTTACCAGAAGGAACCAATTCATTAAAGTATTTAACGTATATATATATATATATATATATATATATATATATATATATATATATATATATATGTATATAATATTTTTATATATTTATTAATTAGGTGTATTACGATTATTACAATTTTTTTATGACTACATAAATTTTTGACTAGCTGTGCTTCGGACTTCGTTCGTGGGTAAACCTTTTGAAAATGTTATTCAGTTGGTCACCAGATTAATACACTTTACATTGAAACGTCAGTTTACTATATTTGCTTTTTAGTTGGTTGGAAAAACATTCCAAAATCAATATTTTTTGCTCTATTACTTATGTTCCCGTAAATATTTCTTTCGTAAATACCTGCAATGTGCAGACACGCTAATTTCACTACTTTGTAATATGCATAGATAAAGAATCACGTGGTAATCAAATTTACACAGCCTAATACTAAACGTACCAAACAAATTAAATTGCGAATATTTACAAGAAATTGAAATTTTGCACAAATTGAGGGAAAAAATAAGCTTCTGTAGGATACATATAACAGTGAAAATTTTTACATGCGAAAGGCGACCCACAACGTCTGCCCGCATTCAGGTTGCTTACTCAAGTAAACACATCTACCGCACCCGTCCACAATTTACCTCTTGGCACGCACATTTCGGCAATGTATGTCCGCATGGAAACCTTCATTGCGCGGTTTAAAATAAACATAACGCCATATATTGATGTACGTAGATACACTATATATTTGTGTAATTACCACGCGTCGAGTAGCTAGATGTTTCTTTGTTATTGTTTTATTAATGCAATGTAAATTAACTTTTGAAAATATCGAGTTTACATATTTTTGGATAGAGTGAACCGACTCTGATAAAATAAAAACGAAATGTTACGTCAAGTCGACCCCTATATTTAAAAAAATGGGTGCGTGTACTTATGTACGCGCGTGAGAAGATATACTTCTTTGGCATCATTAAATAATACATACGGATAGATAACCTCAATTATATTGGAGTACTTGAAAAAGTCTATAAACACAATTTTTTCACTAATATTTACGAATAGTAAATATATTAATCAAAATATTGAATTTAAATCACTACTGAATATAATTTATCAGCATATATATAAATCGCACTTATATTTTTTTATCCAATAAATTCAAATGAAAAAGCGGCTCACTGCGTCAATATTATGTACTTGAAGTATTTTTGTTACGTGAAATTAATAATCATGTCTATCAAAAGATGGCGCTGCGCTGATGTAAGGAAATTATAAGCTAATTGATATTTTAATTCTGTATGAAAAGTGAATACAAAATGAAGATAAAAACAATATTACCATAAAGCTAAATGCCTTATGGTAATATTGTTTTTATCTATTATCTGCATAAATTAAAATCATCATCAAGTAAATCTGCATCAAATGGTAATATTGTTTTTAAATATCATCTGCCTCTCTGTATAAGTATTTATCTGTGAAACTTGGATATTAGATTTATTAGTAATATAAATAAAGAATCACAATTAATGACATCAAACATTTTTAAATTATTCGAAAGACAAATAAAATGCATAATCTAAAAATAAAAAACTTGTCTTGGAGGCGCCGGCTATCGATCACGGTACCTCTCACATGCTAAGCGAGCGCTCTACCATCTGAGCTACGCCCCCAACGTAAGTTTCGTACAAAATATTGGTATTAATATATAGTCTCAATAACTGCAACTTCATACTGTAACTTTTGTGTGACGAATCTTGAATTTCAAGAAACCCACCAGGCACGTTCGGATGTCATTAACTTGTTTACAATAATATAAAACCGTGATTATATAAAGTAAAATATTTGAAATACGACTTTAAGCAGTCATTAGTTATAGTGAGTGAATATGGTGAGAGGGAACGTATGAGGAACAATTTATGATTTATTGGGCTATACTGAACAGATTATTATAACTCAATTCTGGATCATGTTGTTTCTGGTATTTGATCGACCTGAGTTTATGTTTAAACGACAAATCATAAAAGGTGCATTCAAACATCTAAGACGGAAACAGTGTTGACGGACCATGAGCTGAACCTCAATTAGTTAGTAAATGCATCTATATAATATTTTTAAAACGTCCGAAAAGCGGATAGCCTCGCTAACAACCTACAGTTAAATGTTTGAAATGTTTTTTAAAACTTTTCAAAGTACACACAGTTATCTATCAGAAATCATACTTACTATGGAATGTGAACCATTTTTAAAGGATATACGGAAAACCAAAACATTCCAGTTTGAAATCCCTCCAGTTCTTTTAAAAAAAATCTTTCAAGGTCAAAAAACAGATTTCGTCGCTAGGAGTTAAACAATGAAAAGCTTATATTTTTGTATTCATGTTATTTGTGCAGAATTCAGCTACTGTGTCATAGAAAGATTTTGTTTTTCGAAATCCATAAATTCGGAACTGCAAAAACGTGGCACCAACTTGTACTTTTTACGATCTAAACAAATATTATACAAAAAAACTAAGTATATTCAAAAGCATAATATAATATATTTTTCCGTAGTACATTCGTTTACTTTGTTTACTGCGATTCTTCTTCAAACAAAATTTATGGGGAGACCCAATAATAATGTCACTTTGTCTCAATGCTGCGTATATAACTTGGCTTCATCTTCGATAATTTTTCCAAAAAGCTAATCGTTTCTTCAGTGGGTAAGTTGGACTTGTCAACTGAGTGATAAGTAATGTACAAGTAATTCTAAACCTATGTATAAGTAACTCTCTTTTTCAGCGCTGAACGGTAGCTACTCAGCCCCTAAAGCTTTTCTCGGCGTTGGATGTTTGTAAAATAGATTGATAGGTACACTTATCTATGAGTATATTTAAAAAAATTGGAATTTGGAAAAGTATTAAAGTAGTTCAAATTGACATTTTTGGTTACCAAGCTCGAATATTACATGGATTTGCTATCACACCGTTTGACGTAATCTCATTTCTTTTTAAGAAATAAACGTTTTAAAATGTATGCGTTTTTGCAATATGTACATTCCTTTGCGGGTTATAATTCTTAAATTTTTAATATTTATCGATATTAAAAAGCTCTACATTTAATTATATTTAAGCATTATTATAATTTTTTCAAGTCTGATGTACGCTTTCGATGTTCAATTATATGAGATGTTAGGAAAATTATAAACGTATAATTATGTTTTAATAATAAATAACAAAATTGTCAGTATTAGATTAAAAATTTACATACCCAGTACGAGCAAAATTAGTCTAAGGAGTGGTCATGTTATTAATAAGTGGAAACTCTCATTTGAAGTATCGAGTGGCTCATGAAATACACTTTGAAATAAATAACATATATCAGTATTATGAGCGACGCCCGTCGTAACCCTTGGGAATCCAAACGATATTTCCACAATATTGTGTTCTGATTTCACTTCAAAAATATAAAAGAATACTTCCGTACAAAATCTTGAGGCTAACATTTTTGAGAACCAGTAAGCATCATAAGCTACAAAGAGATCTGTCTCAATATTTACAAGAGTCTCGAGCATCATGCTCCTTTTGTTAAAGTAAAATTCATTTACTTTGGATTCTAAATGGTAAGATGTTTTAAGAGGAACGTGTCATGCTAATTTTGTTGGCACACCCAATTCTTGATATCTAGTACGATCTGCAATCGTTTTATCCAAATCAGTCAGATATACAGATCTTACGAATCCCGTTATTATTGGTACAGTTACAGCATCGTGTTCTTTTAATATTACTAACGGGTCTGCACTCCAGTTACATTACTAACGGGTCTGTACAACTATTAGTAAGAACGGGTAAAGTGCTTCATTGATAAATATATCTCTTATTAGCAATGGATTTTTTTTACCAAGAAGATCAACTACAGGGACATTTTGAAGAAACTCTAATATTTCATGGGAAGTGTTGGTATTATTTCCCAATATTTTGCCTAATAAAAAGGCTTGTGTCACATTGTCAATAGAAAATGACCAATCGTTTGTCAGCAAACCACTTTGAATAATAGTGCTATGAAATAGACCTTTTGACAGCGGGCAAATGCAATGTAAACTGACTGCATGGCCGCCTGAATTTTGTCTAAACAGTGTAACGTTATCTGAGACTCCATTAAATGCGGCAATATTGTCTCGAACCCATTTCAAACATTGGACATGGTCCTTCATTGCAGCGTTACCTGGAACTTCTAGTAAGTACAAGCAAAGAAATTTTAAAGTTCCCATTCGATAATTATAAATTACCAGCACAATATCGTGATACATTAAAGGTTCTGGTCTGTATAAAATGTCGTCATTAGATCCTATGACATATGCATACCATAACCGGTAACAAAGGTTTTTCTTGTATATTTTTAAAAAAAATTGGCGTGTAAACGTTTCAAAATAGGCAATTTTCATTCCCGGTTACTTGCCCTATTAATAGATTTATTTGAATGCATGATGATCCGTATTTGCATGCTCTACGAATACCTTTCTATGATATTGGAAGCTCTGGAGACAGAAATCCATAAAAATACGTGTATTTAAAAAATGGTATTGAATAAAATCAAAATTAAATGTGCACACTTGACGCGAAATTAATTTAATTTGAAATATTTATTCAAATATTTAATCTAACAAGAAACAATATTCTACAAAAACTCTCTTTTTTCGAACTTGGCTATTGTTTTTTGCAGTTCTTCTTACTCCTTCTCTCCTGTTGTTTATAACTTTTCAAACAATTTTTAGGTACGTGACCAAAGGTACAGTTGATGATAATGATATTGATTTTAACATGGCTATTAATTATAATTAACAAATGTAAATTTCTGTCGTTACTTAGAGATCTAAATATCAGAAAAAAAAATTTCATTGTAAAAGTAATATAAATAA
The DNA here is from genome assembly GCA_039881145.1 of Druceiella hillmani. Lineage (NCBI taxonomy): Eukaryota > Metazoa > Arthropoda > Insecta > Lepidoptera > Hepialidae > Druceiella > Druceiella hillmani. The sequence continues at coordinate 12,956,691 of JAYKKI010000037.1, read as the reverse complement.
AAAAACCACGAGGTGTATATTTTTGGTTTTATCAACTATTTTGTTATAGTTGTATTCTCTTAAATATTACTTTTTATGTATATATACATACATACATATACATATAAATATACCTATATATAAATATACGTGTATATATATATATATATATATATATATATATATATATATATATATATATATATTTAATTTAGTTTAATAATATTATTCAATTTTAGGGTCTTATATATTTGTTTCTTTTTCTCTAGTAGTCTCGTAACAATTGTAACGGTTGACATAATGACATAACTTTGATTTCGCGAAAGACCAAATTTAATCGAGTCTAGGATTTTAGTGTCTTTTGGCACTTTTGCTGTTTAATGTTAAGGAATATTATGGTATATCTTCAATTTCTTGAATTTTTTTGTCATCCCTTAGTTATAGGTACGAAGTGGCCCCCTTAATATTATTTTTTCATAATTCCTTTATTCCATTGTATAGCGATTCATAAAATTCACCTACCATCCGAATTTCATCTATATAGTACTTAGTAGTTACATATAATGGCTGTGACATGCGGATAGACAGACACTTCTGTCCATCTGCCCATCTAGACGGGGAGATGAACAGAACGAAATTATACGGGTTCTGTTATTTCTGTTTGGTTACAGAAATTTTAAAAAACGCTAAAGTTTCTTTGTTGAATCAAGTGTAAAAATTATTGCACTATCTAGACGCTAGATAGAAAAAAAATGAGAGGGTTAATATCTAAGTGTATGTTTAGAAAATACCACTTCTAATAAAAACAAATATTTTATACAAATGGTTTAACAACATATAAATTCGTATACAAATAATATACATATCAATGCTCATAAAATCGTCTTTTATTAAAATTAGAAAAAAAAATGTATGACTACACCATTACAAGATAGGAATATTAAAATCCGTGTTAATGAAAAAACCTGCTATATACTTTAATGCATGTGATATCCTAGAATATATAATGGCGGACTGGTGATGATAAGACCGATTTAATGTAAACATTGTGTCGTAAACTTTTTAAGGAGCTAAGTTGCCGTAAGTCTTTAAACATAAATATAATATAAATTGTATAAAAAGGTTATTAATAATATAATTGTGAAGTCATATGGGATATAAATTAAAAATTTTAAAATTAATTAAATGCCGTCGAATTGCTAAAATATGGTTTCATTAAAGAATACGTTCACTGCTCAAATCATTTTAATAGTTACAATAGGAAACTAGCAAATAAAGGTATTGGGCAAATGAAAAATAAGTAAGAGTCTTATCTGACACATGCCGATGATGAACTGAATAAACGTGACTGAAAATTATAATGGTTACTTTTGAATAAGTAATGAACATTATTTAACTGTGAATCACACAAATTTTAATTTATTTAATTGTATGATTGGAACTGAATTGGAATTACCAGGGCGGGCGGCTAAGCGTGCGTGCGTGCTTATTACTCATGTTACGTCAAAATAAAAATGGTAGGCGGCCGTGGTATTTAAATATTTATTAGGAAAAAATAACTATATAGGGAAACTCATCGAGCGTGGAATCATGTCAAGAGATTATTTAGGGAATTCCAAAAATACATAAAATGTAAGTATTTATTATAGGATAGAACTAACTGATTCAAGCAAAATAAACTGTGTGATTCAGACAATAAATAAGGCTTCAAAATCATAGCAATAAAAATAATAATAATAAGCGTACAAGTTCATAGGGGAGTGGGGCAGCGATGTGCCGTGTGTGCGGTGAGGTGGGAGGTCACTAACTTCGATGGGCACAGCTTGTTGCGAGTGGAAGTCTCTAAGAGCTTTTTTCATTTCAAAATTACAGATGCAAACCTTAATTCTAGGGAATATTTTAATGATTTTGGCTTAACATAAACAAGTTCTCATTTTATTTTTATGATTTTGGATAGCCGAATAGTTTCAGCCCTAAAAACAAAGTATTTATCGATTTTGCCGTTATATTAGCGGGATTTTCTTTTTGGGGTTCCAAACCAAATTAGGGTCCCTTATAATTTCGTCATGTCCGTCAGTCTGTCTGTTCGTCTGCAAACCACAGCCTTTTTGTTCGCATACTATTAGTGCTATGAAGCTGAAATTTGGCATATTTATAAATATTAAATATGTCTACAAAATTATAAAGTAAAATCTTTTAAAAAAGTGTTTTAGTGCCCTAAAACACATGCCCTGTTTTATAGGGTATTGTTGAATAGGTCTTGCAAAAATAATGTCGGTATGTTATGAGCACATTTTTGCTACAGGGATTCGTTTACGAAATATAAAGTTCTTTTAAGTATTCGCAATAATAGAGTATATATAACGAAACTAAAAGGAGCTTATCACAGTTAAGTTGGCTTCATTTGTATGCGAGTAAGAGTCGAACAACTTATGACGTGTATTTGGATTATCGTCACTTGTATCCTACAAGTGATTTAAAACAACTGTAAAAGTAATTTTGTATTCTAAAATGTATATTTATTACGCATGTGGGAAATATAGTAGACAATATATAAATGTGAAAAATTAAAGTTTGTAAATAGTTTAATAGAAATGCTACGTTTGTAAATAGTTTAATAGAAATGCTAACTTGAAATGTATAAGGGGTGCAAAAGGAAAAAAAGGAACCCTTGTAAGGTCACATCATGGTCCGTCTGTCGGTCCGTAAAATCCTTTTTCTCAGGAACGCATGGAGGTATCAAGTTGAAATTAATATCAAATACTTACGGTCTAGGGTCCCTTGAATCTTTAAAAAAACCAAGCTTTTAAGCCAACGCAATTAAAAAGAACCCTAAAAATACGGCCATTAATGCTGTACATTTATGCGAGTGTACGGCCATTTATGCGAGTGTCAAAATACTAGCAAATAAATCAAAATTTATGGGGTACTTCCCGTTAATCTAGATTCATGAAGTTTGGCAAGAAGCAAGGTCAAGTAATGGAAAAAAATGTGTATTTGTAGTCATATGACATAAAACATATTTCTTTAAATAAGCGCCTGTGAAAGATTTAGTAGGCAATGTATTTATTTTCTAAAAATTTAATACTATGTAACGTACCATTACTTTTTTATAAATACCTAGATGTGTAGAGAACCCTCTTAGTGCGAGTTCTACCCGTACTTGACAGGTTTTTAGAATTGTAAGATAGATCTAGAGATATTGCTAAAAACAAAACAAATTCTCAGATACCATTTGATAAAAAAGTTAGTTAAATTCTCACTCGCCTCTCCATCTCTGAAACTGCTACAGTCAAAAGTATGAATGGCGTTACTAAAAGTTGTTCAAAGTTTACCGGAAACCTTTAGTGATTAATCTAAATTTAACAATTTTTGAGGTATTCATGATGTTTATTTTTCTGTGAAAACTATATAAGAGGTAACATAGAATAGTATTAATATGTGTAAATAGTTTGATATAAAAACCACGTACTCTTAAATCTCTATATGTGCCTATGTGTGTACGGAACTCCTGCAGTGCGATTTTTACTTAACTTTTTTTCAAGTTCTCGTAGCCAAATGGCAAAAGGGAAACTCCATAGGTTTTTCACGCTCATTGATATGCCAGTCCCTTCTTAACACATTCTTGTAGTTTCTATATTTGGATACCTTTGCATATAAGATGTTACAAGTTGATACTTCATATGCAGATCTAAAGTAATATATAATAAAATATTAAATAAAAAAATGGTAACATGCGTCCCCATAGATCTAAATTGGGAATATTTTTTTTATTCGTGTGTCATTTTTTGTTATATGTGTTATCGACTGAGGTACCGACGGATAGATCTTTTAAAATTATACGCAGCCAGTACCTTCGAGATCATTTGACATAATTGTCATTGAACGGAAATTTCGACAAAAATTGAACATTTGCGAATTGTCTTTCGTGCCAAAAGAGTACCTTTAGTTTTTACGTTATTTTTACCGGAAATACTCTTATGGATGTTTTTGTGGTTAGGTAATAACACATTTTAATATATAATCACTTCAATATACTATTTTCTTAAAAACTAGTGCGTGAAGAAAATTAGTTATTTTATATAAAATTGTGTCGAGTTTTTTTCCTTTATAATCTTAAAATAAAGGAAATCGATTATAAAATACATTCAATATACTATTTTCTTAAAAAATAATGCGTGAAGAAGATTAGTTATTTTATATAAAATTGTGTCGAGTTTTTTTCCTTTATAATCTTAAAATAAAGGAAATCGATTATAAAATACATTCAATATACTATTTTCTTAAAAACTAGTGCGTGAAGAAAATTAGTTATTTTATATAAAATTGTATCGAGTTTTTTTCCTTTATAATCTTACAATAAAGGAAATCGATTATAAAATACATTGCTAATATAGTGAAGAAAATATTTATGAAGTTATGGAAGCATATCAAATAGGTAGTTGGATATATCTTAATATAAAATGATGTAGATCCATTTAAGAAAGTAACTTTATAATAAACTCGCAAAATATCCTAGAAAGTTATTCTATTGACTTGTTATACCTATATATTAAAATACGGCACAATATTATCTAGACCTTCATTAAAATTCTTAACAATGTCTCAACCCGTTTCAAACTTTGTACGTGATCCTTCAGATCAGTTTTGCCTGAACCTTTGGTGTGTTCAAACAGAGAAAGCCTAAAGCTAAGAGCTTGGTAATTGGAAGTTATCATAACAAAATCTTGATACATTATATTTACAGTCAGTAAAAAATAGCGTATCCTTATACTGGCACACATCTCCATATTTAAATATTAAAATAGTTAACAAGCGGTTTTATTGTTTATTTTCTGAAAAGATTGACGAATAAATACTTAAGAATAAGTGGTCTTCATTCTCTCTTGCTTTTCCTATGTAAAGTTTATAGGTAATGCGGATAATTTATAGTTAATTTCAAAGTAAGTTAATCTTTCATAACGAGGGAGGCTATGGAGGCAGAAATAAATAAAAAGCGCATAGAAAAAACATTTCAAAAATAAACAACATATGAACTAAGATAAAATAATATTAAATATCATAAACTATATTTATGACAATCACCATATACAGAAATTAAAAAAATTAGTCATTATAATAACTTTTCTGAAAATGTTGTTTCTGGACTAGGAGGCATGAAGTTGTCATTTCGAATACATAATTTCCGATTGTCAAAATCTGAGAAATATACACAAAATTTAAAATTTATTTTGTTGTTATTTTTGAAACGGACATTTACAACTTATACATACGAGTTTTGTCCTTCCTAAAATAATAAAAGTAAAACGTTATCTGTTTACTTGTGTGAATTTTATAAAATAATTTGTGAGGTTTGGGTTTGCAATTATATGCTTTTTTAACAAAAACCCAATAATCGATTCTAATATTTACCAAACAACCAAATGTTTTATATGATCTTGCAAAGTCTCCGTATTCTCCGGTTAAAACTCATACAAAGTTTCGGATAAGTTACCTTTGGGTAAGTAAATTTATAGTTTGTCATTATGAACAAGTAACAAGTTATGACCTTGGTTTCACTATACAGTGGCTTGTTAAATCTTGGGTGACTTAAAATTTCAGTGGTGCAAGACCTTCTAATGAGAAAATTAATTAAAACTAATTTATAACTAATTGAAAAGTAAAATTTCTTCAAATTCGCGTTGAACTTATATATTTTTAATTAATTATTTGAAAACGTGGTTCGTTTGAATTGCTGGTTTGATTCGATGCTGAAATTCACAGCTTCTTTTCTTGACATTCTTTAGAATATTATTATTTGGTAATGACTTAAATATTCCATTTCATCAAATATTCAATTTGGATTATTTTTAGTACAGTTTCATGACTAATTTTTGAGCGATTCATTTTCATATTTTCTCGTCATCGAAAGCTCTACCTTCTCAATGCCAAGACCATCTCGGAAAGCTTATGACATCTGGTCCTATGAGATACAGTGGACCTCAAACACCTAACTTCTAAACATTTAGTTCTTTTTCTGCATAATTTAGTCATATGGTATGAGGCCATACCCGCGTTTGGTTTCCTTTCAAGGTGAGCTTTCTTGTGTATCCAGTGCATCTTTCCTATATATGTATTCCAGCCCCCTGATATGTTTTGATAATTCTGATAATATTTGTTTGAACATTGTTCATTTGACATCGTTTTTCGTCTTTAATGAGGTGAGGTAATACTAAAAAATAAATTTTGTATATTTTTTGCCATGAATAAAATTTAATGTTTCAAGGCTTAAGTTCAATTAAAGTAGTCAAATAATATAAAATACTTGTAAGTTGAGAAGAGTATTACAATTGCTGCGTGTGAACCCCTTGATTTATAAACTTGGAAATAAATTACTTTCAAATTAAATTAATAGTTTGTATTATATTATTAAATATGTCTTTAAAGCTCTGTAAATTATTTGATATCCAAACATTTTAATCGATATTAGGTGTAAAAAAATGTATTCGTCTTTGTTGTATACCAAAATATTATGAACGCTGTAGTTATAGAGACTTCAAAAAGTAGGTCACTTCAAGTTAGATTAGTTAAACAATCATATTTATGTCAATTTGTAGGTGATAAATGCTTTTTATTTTTCTATTTTTTACATTTATTCCGGCTTCACTCACTTTTTGTCCGAATTACCACGTTACCACGGAGAATGAGGAATGATAGAAAGAGGGTTCACGGAGGTGACCAACTTTTAAGAACAGAAAATATAACGTCATTTTTTATTAATATTTCCTTGTTTTATCAGCATTTTCAAAATATTATTGTACGTTTACCAATTACTCCTAAATATATACACGACACCGGCTTGATTAACATCAATTTACTTAATATTGCGCTACGGGCCGAGATAAGGGGTAATGATAGTTTGACTGAATACATTGTAATAGCGCAATGCGACGCTGGGTTGTAAAGTTGCAATGAAGTATACCTCTACTTGTTAGGTGTTTTAGGAAAGTTCCATAACGATTTTCTAGTTCTTTTTCACTTACATTATTATATATAAGCTCATAATGCTAGTGCTCAGGTGACTGCTGTGCATGAGAAATAATTATTTAATGAAATAATTTTATTAGTAATTCCATTAGGTATTATTGTTAAGTGTTGTATTTGTCCAACGTAACATGAACATGTATTTACGATTGACAAAATGAAGATCATTAAGTGCTACTCAGTATTTACATAATTTACATAATCGGATAACTGAGTTAAAATTTGTAAATATCCAGTAACAGCCTCATCATTTATCGTCATGAATTATCTTCGAAAAAGTCTTCCTTCAGTAGGAATAAGTACAATCGCCTTGGTTCTAGCTAGCTCTTCTTAGAAGAAACCAAAGTAATTGCAGCAATTGAGCAGAGTTCTACTTATTGAATAGTATGAGTTGAATTAGTGTAGTACGAGTTTTATTTGATAGTTTTTTTCCATTTGTGGAATGTTAAAGAAACTTATTGAATAAATATGGTAGCGTATATTTATTTGTAAAGAGCGCGACGTTCCTCTCTTTTCTTCAGATCTTGTGTTCAGTAAGAAACCGAGTTTCAGTGAGTATAGGATATTTTTTTCGCATATTTTACTTATATCATATTTTTCAGTTTTTGGATATTTTTAGTATATTTATACTAAATTTTTAAGTTTTTGCATATTTTTAGTATACTTATATCAAATTTTTGCAAAGTTTTAGTATAGTTGTATCAAATTTTTCAGTTTTTACACATTTTTCAGTGTATTTTTGTTATATTTTTTAGGTCTTGCATATTCTTCAGTATCTACCATATTTTTCAATTTTTGCATATTGTTCAGTAAAATTATTAGTCATCGCCCCTATTTCCGAGGCTGCTGAACCTAAAAACATAAAAACACAGAGTTCTTGGAAGTCTATTTTTCGGTACATACGCTGTTTTTGGTTGCAAAATATGACCATGTTTATGAATTCAGAGCGTAACTGAAATGGACGCAGGTCCGCAATCGGCGCTATTTACACATTCTTACCTTTATAATATTTTGAACAATTCTATTTATCCAACATATCTTAGAAGCGGATTTAGTTACTTATCTGCAAAGGTTGTAGGAAAATTAATGCGATGATTCTAGATGTCATAGTCTTTATGTTTTTATGCCTGAGAAAGATGTAGTAGGCCATTAATATTTACGTTGTGAAAAATTAACATATGCAAATAGTTTGATAGAAATATATTGTATTCTTAAACATTTATAAGAGTTTAAATGTGTATGGAACCCTCGTACTGCGAGTTCTATTCTGCCCTGGCACATTTTTTTATAAATATTCTACTATTTTTATAATTCTTAAGCAGTAGTTATCATAATGATTGGAAGGTTTATTTCATGTCAAAGGAACCGTAAACGGTTTACTAAATTACTTGGCAATTATTTATTTAAATTGACCCAAATTATAAGTCAAGCGAAATTTATACGAAATCCAACTTTTATTGTGTTAATAATAAAGTTTTTAACCGTTTCACTATACGTTAGTGTGCTCTAGTGTAACACCTACAAATGAAACAGAGTATGGTGCTTAGCGAATTTTTGCTAGACTGGCTTTATTTAAACAATTGGCTATTCTAATCACGAAATAGCTTGAAATTCTCTAGAACTAATGAGAGAATTTGCTATAGACTAGCATTTCCACATTATGATATTCACGTTGTGTTTTAAAAAAAGTACAAACAACAAGAATGAAAAAAAAACTGTATACATATGATAAAATCTTGTGTTCCGGAATATTTTTTGGTCACGGTTGTTTCTTTTTTAATATTTTATTTGAGTCAAAATATTCTCGTTCAAGTTTTATGCATGTGTCATTTTCCGATTTAATGGAATTATATATATATATATATATATATATATATATATATATATGTATATTTATTTATTTATTAATATAATGATAATATAAGTAAGTACTAAAAAATTACATACCCGTCTAGAATTTGTACTCCGTAACACGCAAAATTTATTTTCGTGGATTAACGGAAGTTAAATGTAAATAGACATTATCTAGCCAAAATAGCTAGACATTTGTAGACGTACTCGAATGTCAGCATAAACGACAGACTTCGTATTTAAGAAGTGTAGATTTGAGATACCTATTTTATGTGGATTCCACCCGGTGTTAGAATTTCTAGTCAATTTGTATACATTACTGTTCGGCTTCTCGTCTTAAGTTATACTGCGTATTAATAAGTTTTATACGAAAAAATGTTTCAATATGTATTAATTATTCAAATAATTCTCATTATTATGGTCTTATAAACTTTAAATAAGTAGATTTTTTGTAGCATGTAGTATTAATAGTAGTTTGATCAATTGAAAAAAAAATTATGTCTCCTAAAACTTTGAAATAAACTACAAAACTATAGTTCGGAAAAATTTTAAAAGTAAAAATGATAAAGGCTACAACTGGAAACATGGTCTTGGAAAATGGACGATGTTTCTGGATGAAAAAGAATCCGTACAAACGGATTTCAAGGTAGTTTAGTAGATCGAACCAAATTATTTAAAAATGTCTCCCAATTTGACTTCATTTTCTCGTATATGTAAAATACACGTTATGGTTTTGGTTGCAAAATATGACCATGTTTCTGAATTCAGAGCGTAATTTAAATGGACACAGGTCCGCAATCGGCGCTATTTACACATTTCCTACACTTTATAATATTTTGAACAATCCTACTTATCCAACATATCTTAGAAGCGGATTTAGTTAATTATCTGCACACGATATAGGACTATACTCTGAAAATCAGTTTAGTTTCCTTTTTCCTAAACATACCACCATCTTTTATGACAAGTCCTTCGCTGTCCATGCTATAAAAATTTCGGATCGATTGAAACCGGATACCAGGAACTCGCCCTCTGTAAATGTGGTCAAAGACCGTCTGAAAAAGTCCTTTCTCTCATAATCCCTTAGTCCTATCCATCCTAATGCCATTTTGTTCCCCTTTCCTTGTTCCCAACAATATCTAGATTGTTAATTAATCGTTTTTTAATATTTTTTGTGTTCTTTGGTTTGGTTTTGTTTATTTACCTGTTTTGACATTTTTGTTTTATGTTGTTAATGTTATAGTTAGTTATGTCTTTTTATTAGTGTATTTTACAGTCATCCACATTACAAAATGTTCAAATTTAATGAATGAGGGTGACTGGAAGGGATTTCTCTTTTAGTAATAAGTTCGCTAAATGTATATACAATATGCGTATTTCGAAGATGGAAATAAATATATAAATAAATAAATATATAAAATATAATGTATCGTGTAAGAATACTTTTTAACTGACTGTGCGGAGTATTTAGTATGAGTTTAGAGACTGTGGGAATACTTGGATCGGATCACTGCGATTCGAGGTAAACTAAATTACGTTACCAATGATACTTAAATATGCTGCGTAAAAAGTATATTATAGTTGTATGCTATACGTTGTACATAACTAATTGTATATGAAATGTACAATTAGTTATGTATATTAGTATTGAAATACTTATGATATATTAGTAACAAAATAGTACCCACTATTGCATAGACCCTCATAATGAATATAATCAGACTTATTTTCAACTTTTTATTCGTTTATTACGTACTTTCATTTTTAATTTACCCTTCTAGACGTTCTGTTATGTCTTCAGAATGTTTGCGTTATGCTATGATCCCTCTTCTTTAACAATATACAGTGGAAAGTTCTCTTTATTTTAGTTGCCGGTGAAGCTGCGACTAAGAATAGACATTAAGCTGAATATTTGATTTAACACAATCGCAAAACTATTCATTGCCTCAATCGCCTGTGACATTCGTTCATTCCGAAGAAAATTCTTATCGCGCCCCAGATTCGCTATTTCACCTAATCAATTATTCGACGTCAGCGGCGCACCGCCGTTGCTCGCTGCCTATTGTCATATCTCAGTTATTAGCGATATCTTTCATCGCGATTAGCCGTGCGATCGATTCTGAATATAGATTACACATTTTCTCACGTGACTGTTAAACGATTCGCAATTCGTCGGTTGGATTTGCGTGATTTCATTCATGGAGGGATTTGTTAGTTATTGATCGGGCGGCCGAGTAAAGCAAGGTCAAGGTGTATTTGTTTGAGTAAAATATGTCTTGTGGGTAACAAGACCGCGCAGTTTGAAATACTTTATTTTAAATCTTTTCCTATGAGATTGAGGACTATTGGCGTCTTCTGTTATTCCAGGTGTTGAAATATCAAATTTAAATAACGAGTTGGCTTATAACTTTTTAACCCTAACTTGTTCATGTTTCGCATATTTTAACTTCCCTAATTTGGGTAAATACTCCCATACCTATTGTTCTATAGTTGTAGTCGAGCTTTTTAGTAGTAGTCCAATCCACGATCTACTTCAATTGTAGTCAATCGAGTGCGTTTTGTCATTTGGCGTCGTAATTTTTGTACGTCTTATTCAACAGGGTATTTGGAACGTAGTTCGTCTCCAAGATTGTGGTCCTTGTTCCTGAACTCTATGAATCAAATTTTCACCGCCTTTTGGAACAGTGTTTATTCACATGTCGCATGTCATATATATTTTGTGGCAGAATATGTCATCGTCATCCAGAGAGAGCTCACAAAGAAGAAGAGTCTGTGCTCGATGTCGATTTAAATCCATTTTATTTGCTGTAACGTACTTGAAGGTTTGATGCTAACTGTAATTGACCGATCGTACTGCGACATGTTTATATTTTATAATATATTATAAGTTCTTTGACTCTTTTTTAACTTTTTATAACAAAAAAGTATCGTCATTTATTATATCGTTATATGCAAGAAATGTATAAAATATTTGATTATCGTTACTTATATTATTATATATATTAATAAATAATTATAAAAAAATACATTAACATTGTGTATCGGTTCATTTGACTAGGTTTATAATGTTTAGTACTATCAATTTTGTATTATTAATTATGTATAGAAATTAAATTTAAACAACCAAATATTTTGCTAAATTTGTTAAGTAGTACAGGTAAAATTCTGCTGATTTAAATTTTATTTTTTAATATAAAAATATTGTTGGTAGTATTAAAGCTTATGAAACTTTATATTTATATACAAAAATTAAAATTGATATCACTAAAAAAACCAATATTTTAAATAATAATTTTTACCGAAATTTATACCAGTAAACTTCTAATAAATAAAAGCGTTTTCTATTAATTTTTTTTAAATATCGCGTTTTGACAAACGCTCTTAAGTTGTCCATGAAAATGTGTCAACATCTCAAATTCATTCTACCTCACATTTCACTCTTTGGCGTATTGCTCATTATATAGTCTATTTGAATTTATGTTAACAAAACATTTATAAGGGATACCCATAAGTAACAAATCATTTTGCATTTGTAAATAAATGTGTATAGAAATAGTTTTTTTTTGTTGTTTAAGCGTATAATTATAATCTAAGTCATCAATGAGAGTTTGTCTTCTTTGGTATCATTAGGCTACATTTGTATTGGTCCGCTCTTTGATTCTAACGCTATTGATGGGATAGAGTTTTCTTTCTTGGATTTTCCATAAGAACGAGAAATAGCCTTTTTCCGGATTCCTAACCACGAAAGGAAAAACGTTTTTTTTTGACAAATTTCACATTTCTGTGACTGAAAAACGGACAGATACGTCCGTTTTTCAGTCACAGAAATGTGAAATTTGACGTAATAATAAAATATATTAACCCGCACATATAGAAATATGTGTGGGTTAATAAATATATAAAACTGAAAAATATTATTTGTTAGGTAAATAATAAATGTTAGGTGGGAGGGGGACGGAGGAGGCAAATTAAGTACACAAATTTTTTTTAAATTCTGTATATAGTGTGGGATATCAATTGAAAATATTAAGAAATAGAAGACTAGTTATAAAGGTTTAAAAATTTTTTTCATAATTTTAGGTATTATATATTCAGAGAAAAATGTGCAAAAATATGTTTCCCCCTTATTTCCGAACCTACTTTACCTAAAATTAAGAAAAAATATATGGCTTTTTAAAAGTTCAGGCAAAAGTTGTACGAAAACTATGGTGATTAATTTAGACGTCCTAATTTTATATATATATATATATATATATACACACACACACACACACACATATATATATATATATATATATATATACCATGTTTTCACACTCACGAAAGATATAGTAGGCAATATATTTACGTATTTCTATATACACAGCCGATTTTCTCAAAAATCACGCAAGTATTATTAACCCACATGTTTTGCGCTGGCAATGTTTTTATTAAATATTCATAGTAAATAAAGGGTAAATAAAAAATTTACAATTTTTGTTTCATTTGAGAGGGCTTATTTTTAGGAATAGGAAAATACATTTTTTCATTATTTTAAATTCTATACGAAACAATTTATTCTGAAAAATATGGCTAATTACTAACCCGAAAATCATAAAAAAATATTGTTCGAAAAATATGACCTATATTATTATTCTAAATCACATAATTTTTTATATATACACCGTGTTTTCACGCCTGTGAAAAACTTAATAGGCAATATATATACTTCGTGAAAAATCAATACTTGTAAATAGTTTAATAGAAATACTGTGTATCCTTAAATATTTATAAGTACCTAAATTTGTTCATAACCTTTGTAGTGTAAATATTGCAAAATTTGCACCACCATCGTAATGCAAATTTCGCAACTTAAACACCTTTAAAAATTATGTTTTATAGGTTTTCAAATTGGGAAATTATTTTGTGAAATAAGTAATTTTTAAGATTATTATCATAATCGTCAAGTTGGTAATGATTAATCTTAATTTTTCATATCGCTGAAACATTTTGAAATAAAACTAATATCAGATATTTTGCATTATTTAAATAGAATATCACAAAACATTTCGAATACAATCTAGGTCTCCTAAGCTTTTTCATGAAATTACTATTTCTCAGTATGTAGAACATTCTCAAAGCGCATATTCACGTGTAATTTGGTATATTATAGAAATAAATTAATAATTGAAAAAAGCCTGAATGACACGAAACATTATACTAACAATATAAAAAATTCACGGTTCTTCATACAAAAAAAATATGTGTCAGTTAGCCGAAGTATTTTAATTAAAAAAATGTTAGAATCTGCAATAGATAATGTATAAAAAACGCCGGTCAAGTACGTGTCTGAACTCGCATAAAATAGGGTTCATAATTGTCTATATCTATAACTTTTGAAATTGTCGAAGAAAATTAATGAAAATACTCCAAATCAAAAGTAATAATCGAATTTTAATACCTAGATTTTTTTCATATTTTGAAAATCCAAGGTTGTGAAATGCATTGCGCATTAATTTGAAGCTTGACCTTAAGTAAACTGGGATTAAAGAATAAAGATGCTAATGAAACCCTATTTCGAAGACCTTTCCAGTGACGTTCCAAATGATAGAGCGGTAAAAAAAATGTTAATCTATATTAGGAGCTCGATTTTAGTTTTTTTTAAATGTTTTGTATGCTAATTAAGATTTCCATACATGATCTAAAATTGTAAAAACTGTGAGGCCCTGACTGACGAGCGTAGGGCGTGACAAAATTTTAAGGCTTTTTTCTACATTACGAAACCCTAAAAATAATAAAATATTAAAAAAAATTAACAAATTAATACTTAGTGATAAATTTTATATCGGTGAAGGAGACGGGAGAAACATATTAAACAATTTTTAATATCCTCTGATGGTACGTTATATAATTTAAGATTCAATTTATTTCGCATTTTAACAGCAAAGGAAATTTCAATACTTTTACCTAACGTGGTGTACTTTTACCTTACCTAAAATGGTACACCAGCATTAGGACTCTCAGTAACGTATGTCTGAGGACATTGCCTGCAGTACAGCATGTCTGAGGACATTGCCTGTAATTAATTTTGAGATCAAAATATTTTTTCTTATAATTTAACATTTGCTTTTTCCATAAACGTATCCAATTTGATTTTTTTTTATTCTTATTTCAAATACTCCACATAAATATAGGTACGAGAGCTCGTGCACACATATCAATAAAGTGCAGCACGAGACTAGAAAGTGCTACCATTGCTATTATTTCTGGAAAAGTATCCGTTGATATCATATAATCAAACATTATGGACAGAAAATGTTCCAATATTCTTTCGTGCCTACGTCCCTCCCTCTCTCGTTTTCCTCTACCCTTACTCTTCCTCTCTTCTTCCAATCTTTCTTCTCTCTTACTTCATACCTCTTCTTCTTTTCTTTCCTCTTGCCACGATAGTGTAAGTTAAGTATATCAAGAAATAAGATGTATATATTACTTTATCGATGGTGTGTTATAGGTGTTTCACATTTTGTTACGGCCTCATTTTTTAAAAAATGCACTTACTCTGTGATGAAAAAATATGTTTCTCTTGAAAAAAAAATACAATATATTGTAAATAATAATGGTTTTAAATCTTATAGAATTCGGTATTAATGATATTCATCTATTGGGAACTGCAACGCAAACAACTTCTTCTTTTGCGATCAAAAGAAATATTACACAAAATAAAACTAAGTTTATTCAAGATAATAATAAAATATATTTTATCTAAATATATTCGACTATGTTGTTTCATTGCTATGGTATTTAAATAAAAATTTCGCCAAATATTTTGGATAAATTCAATAACAATGTCATTTTGTCTCAAAGCTGTATATATGACTTGACTTCATCTTCGATACTTTTCCAAAAAGCGAATCGTTTCTTCAGTGGGTAACTTCGATTTACCAGTTGATTGCCTATGTATAAGTAATTCTCTCTTTCAGCAGTGAATGGTAGCCACTCAACCCCTAAAGCTTTTGTTGGCGTGGGATGTCTGTAATATACATTGAAATACCTATTTAGTCGTGTACAAATATATTTAAAAAAATATAATTCGGCTAAAAGTAGCATCAAAGTTTTCTCCGCTAAAATCACTCGGACATTTATATATTTACATTTAATAACTTTTTAGTAATATAATAATACTTTCCAATGTTAATGTACGCTTTAAATTTTCAATTATATCAGAAAGCAGGTAAATTGTAAAAATATAATTCATACATTAATAATAAGCGGCAAAACTGATAGTATTACAGTAAAAATTTACATACCCAGTACGAGCAAAATTCGTCCAAAGAGTGGTCATGTTATTAATAAGTGGAAAAGTCTCACTTGAAGTGTCGAGTGGCTCATGAAATACACTTTGAAATAAATAGGCTAGATCAGTGTTATGACTTACGCCCGTCTTAACCTTAGGGATGCCTAATAATATTTCCATGATATTGCGTTCTGATCTCATATCAAAAATATAGAAGAATACTTTGGTTGGAAATCTTGAGGCGATAATTTTTGAGAGCCAGTACGCATCATAAGCTAAATTGAGATCTGTCTCAAGATCCACAAGGCTCTCAAGTGTCATGCCGCTTTTACCAAAGTAAAATTCATTTACTTTGGATCCTAGTCGGTAAGACACCTTAATGGGAACATGCCATGCTATTTTTGTCGGCACACCCAATTCCTGATATCTAGTGCGATCTGTAATGGTTTTATCCAAATTGTCCAAAAATACAGAGCCATCTGCACTTACAATTCCTATTATAATTGGTACAGTTATAGCATGGTGTTCTTTTAATATTATTAACGGGTGTGCACCCAGAAATGTATCTTTTGTTAATACATTCTCGACTATTGGTAAGAATGGGTAAAATCCTTCATTGATAAATATATCCCTTATTAAAATTGGAAATTTCTTACCAAGAAGGTCAGCTGCAGGAAGATTTTGGAGAAACTTTAATAGTTTATAAGGATTGTTAGTATCATTTCCCAATGCCTTGCCTAATAAAAAGGCTTGTTTCACATTATCAGTAGAAAATGACCAATCGTTTGTCATTGCGCCGCTTTGAATAATAGCTCTATGGAATAGACCTTTTGACAGCGGGGAAATGCAATGTAAACTGACTGCATGGCCACCTGCACTTTGTCCAAACAGTGTAACATTATCTGGATCTCCATTAAATGCGGCAATATTGTCTCGCACCCATTTCAAACATTGGACATGGTCCTTCATTGCAGCGTTACCTGGAACTTCTTGTATGCCCAAGCAGAGAAACCCTAAACATCCTAGTCGGTAATTAAAAGTTACCAGTACAATATCTTGATACATTAAAGGTTCCGGTCCGAACAAAATGTTGTCACCAGATCCAATAATATATGTACCTCCGTGTATAAACACCATAACGGGTAACAAACGTTTTTGCTGTTTATTTATTGAAAAATTTGGTGTGAAAACGTTTAAAAATAGGCAATCTTCATTCCCGAATACTCCTATAACTGAGTTTATTTGAACGCAATATGATCCGTATTCATACGCTCTTCGAACACCTTCCCATGGTATCGGAGGCTCTGGAGCCTGAAATCGATAAAAAATGCGCAAACTTTAAACATAAATATAATAAAAATAAAATCACTATAAATTGCGCGAATGTGATTTAGAATTCACATAATTTGGAATATCGACCCGTTGTTTTTGTCTCATTACGAATAAGACCTAAGAAGTGCATGGAGGATTTTGTACTAATTTTGAAAGAAAAATCGGCGCTTTAAATTTTAATATTTATTTTCGTAATGAAAGAGCTCTGTTATCTTCTGGTCATAATAATTGTACGAAAATATTAGCGAAAATACTCTAAGAAAATAACGACTCCGAGACCACTTTTATGTCGAATTTTCACAAATTTCTCTGTATATCCACCATTCCGCATACCAAAATTTAAAAAAATTGGACCGTTTGAAAATTTGTATAAGTAAATAAACATTTACGTATGAATAAAACTTCCTTCTACGATAGAGATGACAGTGAGTGACCTGAAATAACCTAGCATGATGGAGGCGCTGTCTGATAGCAGTTTCAGATACTGAAGTCCTTGTTTCTGTAATTGATTTCAAATTTCGTCCACCACGACCAATAAAGGAATGGTGGTTTCTTTAACCACAATTTTATATTTGTTTTTGCATTGTCAAACTACTTGTAGAATAATGAGAGCACCAGTAATTTGTGTTGCACCAATTCAGGTCTTTCTGTGAGACTAGAATATTTTTGTTTTTTTTTATAATTTTTTTGGCTCCTGCAGAACTACTTTTAAATATTTTTCTTACGGCTCTACAGTTCTTCATTTTTTCATATTCACTCACACCTTTGTTATTTTTTGTATGGTTAATGTTTGCCTTGATGGATTGATGAGGAATTTTAAAAGTAAGATTATTGTTATTTCACTATAAATTTATATTAATGCACAGTAAGCGGTGATTTCAATTAACTTTTGGAGAGAATTATATATATATATATATTATATTATTATATATATATATATATTATTATATATATATATTATATATATATATATATATATATGTAAATATATATATATATATATATATGTATATATATATGTATAAATATATATATATATATATATATATATATATATATATATATATATATATATACTTTGAATCTTAACTCTTCTAGGGGCGGCCTAGCATATGGTATTCCTTTGAAACTGCTGTAGGTCCGATCGCCTTCCAGTTTACAGGTTTCTCCTTCAAGTATGCCTTGTTTGGTTTGCACTCGAGGGAACTCATTGCTTGCAATTAATGCGATGACCCTACAAAACATACGTAAGGTTTCACTTTAATTCAAAATTTTATGCGTCTGGTATGATAACAATAGGAAAGTGTTAATATTATGGTTGGGAAGTCAAAAAATGTTTACCACGTTAAACGAACTTGTTCGATATGTATGCAAATGACCTAAGTCTAGTTTTCGCGTACCATTTCAATAAAATCAGAGTCATGAGTGGAGTTGTAACACCCGTCGATAATAGGAAGCACTGGATTGTTAATTGTTCGATCATACATACAAATGATATATAAATGGTATGTTCCATGAGAAAATGGATAGAGACCACATATGTCCGTCGATTAGCTTCAATAGAATTGCTGTCAATATATTTCTTTATATTTTCAAGCAAGATAAGGAAACGATGACTTACCCTCCAAATAGATTATAAAAAGTGAACGAGACTGGGTTGTCAATAGTTCAGTCCAAAATCCCACATGTATGCCTGCACGGAAAATGGCAAATTGGCGCTATGACTATGCCTAAACGCGGATCCCTGGTAACAATAGTGAGTGCGTGTAAAATTATTCCTCCAATGCAAAATTTGTCCGAGGAAAATTTTAACAGTAACTTTGCTTTATGAAGTTTCTGCTATTTAAGGCTCACAACAGCTATGAAAATTTAATAAAAAGTATATCTGTTTAGAGTACGATATACCATATTTGAGAGATATGGACCGGTCTATTATCAGGTAGACTTCCCAAATGTGAAGTAGATTTCAAGGAAAGAACAAATTTCCGTGTGATGAGTATGAAATATTAGAGCTGAAAGTAAGAGCAATGTTCTATTAGGTTTTTTAAATAACATGTCTATTGTAAATTCTTTTTTTAAAATTTTTAATTCTATTATTTCACGCAGTCGTATTCTATTTCGGTGATTTTAATAACAATTAATAATAATTACCATTGATTCAACAATATTGAACTCTAGATTTTTGCGAATGTAACATCACGTGGCAATAACTGGTGGTTTAAATAAATTTCAAAGAGGAATGTTTTAAATATCTGCATGTATTTTTCTATATGTGTATATAGAAGTGTACAGAAGTGGAAAATTTAAAAATTAAATCGATTTTCGTTTCATGTTGTCGGATATAATTTTGAAAGAAATTAACTAAGAATGGTTCATTACAAATTTATTCACCCGGTGAAAATTACATGTCTTTATTTGTAAATTTCGAAATTAGCTGAAAAGTTTTATTTAGAAAATTAATTTCATTTGACTGAAAACATAACTTTCAGATTGAATTATATCTGATCTATTTCTTGTGATATCATGAAGATATCTGATATATTTTAACAATGGCATGTCGTCGTAAATTACTATGTTTTACATTTTAATTCCTTGTTTATTCATATAAATTTCAATGAGAAAAATTAATACATTTGAAGGTTGTTTTTTTCTGTTAATGAAAACATAAATTAAAATAAAAAAGGAGACATGTTTTGGTTTTTGATGGTGTTTCTTCTTTGTACTAATTTCAATATATCCACCTCAAATTTCTGCTTTTGAATCAAAAGTTTGTTCGTGTTTTGTAAAGGCAAAAATATTTAAAAAATGGAAGTGAACTTACTGTAAAATAGAATAAACGAAGGTATATGCTTTCAGTAATTTGCAATTATACATTATTACTGAAGCCGACGTACAAAACGACACAAGTAAGACACCGATACGACGGGCAGGGCGACACAAATGGTAGCGACCACATGTGTTCAGCTTTATAAATGGCCACGTTTTTAAAACAAGAAATATACAGTCTGTCTAGGAAAAGAGTGAAAGTGTTTTTTTGTCAATTTACGTAGTATTAAACAATTCTAACTTTAAACACTTATATGATTTATCTGTTGTTTACTTAAAATATTGTTCAGTCTCTATTTTAATTGATAATTATCGATTAACATTTCGACGAGTCGAACGAAACAGTTGCTTTGAAGCTACCTTTTTCTCCGTAACTTCATCTTAAAGAGTGTCCATACGTTTTTAAAACTTTGAGTTGGACTTTGGAGACCGAGATAGCCAAAAGTTATTATGTCCATATATGTATATATATATATATATATACATATATATATATATATATATATATATATATATATATATATATATGTATGTGTATTTTCAGAATCCTGTTATGGGTCCTATATTTGTAGTCATTGTCTTATTAAATGGCTCCATGTCAATTTTCTCTCTAAACAAGCTTTAATAATAATACTATAGTTTTACACCTTATATAATATTAATATATTATATCTTAGTTTATGTTAGAAGGTTAGTGTTATTATGACGATCGTCATCGGCGGTAAAAGCCTCCTCCAGAAGCTTTCATCCTCTTTTGTCTTTTGCTTTCCTAGATTGTAGTTTTCCCGCACTGTTTTATTACATCGTCACTCTACCTTTTTAATGGTCTTCCTCTACTACGTTTTCTGTTTAAAATGGACCAGTTGGTTACTGTCCATGATTAATTTTCATTCTTAATTCTCTAATGTGGCCTGCCCGTTTCAACTTACGTGCCTTGCCCATTTCTATTTACTTGTTTTATTACATTTTTATTTTCTTTTCCCTAATGGTAATGGTCTTTCAATTTTATATTTCTTTAGACCGTTCGATGCTCCTTTGATATAGTTTTTTTTTTAACTTTCCATGCCATCCAGTTCCGACAGGCACAAGTTAAACAAGTTGTGAGGCAAATGTTCATAAGTTTAATTTTTTACTTTATTCGTATTCGTTGAATATTTTTTTCAAAACCTGTTCTAGATTTTCTTGTTTTTCTATTTATTTTCTTTTCTATACAAGACTCGATCGAAATAAGGCGGCCAAGACATGGATAGTCATGGACACATTCTAGCGGTATTGAATTAATAACAATTTGTCTTGGTTTACTTTGAAACCTAATGCCTCACTTTTTTGCCTGAGGATTTTTATCACGTACTCCTAATTGTTTTGCATCTTTTGAGAGAGTGTGCGAAGCGTAGGTTTAATAAGTATTTACCATTTATTTTATACCCCTTTTTAACCAGTATGACTTCTTAAATATGCTTTCCAAAAGGGCAATTAATAATTTTGGAGAGAGGGGAGGTCACCCTGTTTTATTCGGTATTCTGTCCGGTACTCTAGACCTGGCGACTTTAACTTTACTCTTGCTATTATCATATAATTCTTTGACAAGTTCTAAATAGGTACTCAAAGTTTATTCCTTATTTGCTTAGAGATTACCGTATTGGTTCGTGGGATATTGAGTCGAATGCCTTTGAGTAATCGATAAAACCAGTGTAATATCATATTACTTTCTGTGTGGATATGATTGACTGTATGTTTTTCATAAAGCCAGCCTGTTTAATCGGTTGGTTTTCATCTCCATTTATTGTTATGCGTCCTTAGTAAGGTCAATGCGAACATTTTGTGTATACTTTAAATGATACTAATGGGTCAGTACTTTATTGTTAAGTGCCATAACCTTTGTTGTACAGTAGAACGATTTCCGAGCCCATTCTTTTTTGGCGGTTTCTTTTACTTTTAAACCTGATATTTATGTTATTTAGCCAAAGCTGGGACTTTTGTCGCATTTTAAGTTTTTTATAAAGAGTTCTATCTGATTTTGCATAATTTGTCCAGTATCTCATATGGTTTTCTCGTTCCACCGGTTTTTTCTAAAAATTCTTTCGATATTTTTATATTTTTTATTATTTCTATTTATTTATTTCTATATTCTTTTGATTTTTTATTACAAAATTTGATTGGTGTAAGTTTTCCTTCCTTTCCCTTTTTTCCTTGTTTTTTCGAGTATATGTTTCCGATTTTTAAGTTTAAAAATTTCATCTATTATAATCAATATTTTGGTTTGTGTTTTTTGGTACTGTATCACTCAGAGCTTCTCGATAAATTATTTTTCAATATGTCATAAAAAGTTTGTATTGTTTTATTTTTGAAGTAAAGTTTACTGTACGTTTCTTAAACTCTTATTCTACTTAGCTTGTGATCGATCGAGTGTAATCATTTGCCAAGTATGCTATAGTTTTCCACAGAATTGGAACTATTGGTAGTAATTTTACTTTTCTGAACCAACGTTACTTTTCTGATGTTTAAATATCGTGATAGAAATTTATAAACATTTTACTTGTGTTATTTCTTTTTCTGTAGTCATCTTTGTCCTTTATAAGACCTTTATGTGGTTCCGGTTTTCCAACTTTACCTTTCATATCCCCCTGATTATTTATTTTATTTTAAATCGATTCTTGGCTATTTTAAGATTGTAGAAGTTTTGGTTGGATGGAGTTTGTTTGGTAAAAGTTGTAAATTTCCATTTCGTTACATCTATTAGTGGATGCATAAACTTTCTGATATTATGATGAAGTCATGTACCACTTAATGTATCTAGAAATCTTATTCCCTTTTACTATCGCACCTTTAGTTTCTCTCCATTACTAAAATAGATAATGAACTCTATTTAGCAGGTGGAAAAATTGTTCATAAACACATGTATTTTCCCAAACCGCGTTTAGAAAAACACCCCTGGAGATGGAATTTTTACACCGTGTTTCGTGGTTTGAAAACAAGTTTGTTAACAGTCTCGTCAACGTAATTGTCTCAATCACGGTGAATAATATTCTGTGATCAGATCGAATTATTTCTACTTCCTTTTTTTGACAGAAGTAGGGATTTTATTACTCTCAGAGACGTTATGTTAAACACAGGCATTTGAAAGTATTTAGTGCGCAAATTGTTGTACACAAGTTTTTAAATTGTCATCTATGTTTTTTTCTAATGAATTTAAAGAAACCAAGCCTCATAGTGCGAAGTTGCCAAAAAAATCGAGGTCGCTTGATCTAATTGGTATCGAACGGAATCTTCAACAAATATTTTGACCATTCTCGAACTGCGGTTCGGGTCGAAATTATATTATTTTTAAGCAAATTATTTTGAATTTTGAATAAATTGCATGAACTTTATGGTGCAAAAAAGGTAAATATATTACAACAAATTCGACACAATCCTAACCTAACAATGGAAGAAAGCCAAATATTTTTGAAGTCATCAAAACATATTGAATGGGATGGCTTTCAAGTCAAGAAAGTAGCTTCTATATTACATTGTTATTTCCTACATAGTTCTTTATTGACTTGTTATATACAATCTGGACCTTCATTACATATCGCAACATAGACTCTGTATATAAAATAATACTATCTGTACCTCCATTAAATATCACAACAGAGTCTCAAACCGATTTTAAATGTTTCCGCAATCCTTCCGGCCAGCGTTGCTTGGACATTTTGGGGTTTCTAAACGGAGAAATCCAAAAGTCCCTACACTGCAATTAGAAGTTTTTGGCCCGAAAAGAGTAGCGTCTCATTGTACTGAAACGGTCATTTCTGTGCCTGAATTCCATAGCGGCTAGGTAGAGATTTTAAAGTTTATTTTTTGAAATGTTTAGCGAATATATGTTTAAGAATAGGTAGTCTTCATTCTCTCGTGCTTTTCTTGTGAATAGATTATAGTTATAATAAATTCAAAGTTAATTGATCTATGCTCATATGTATGGAGACTTTTACATGGTACCTTGAGGCTCCGGAGTCTAAAATAAATAGAAATCGGACAGGATCACACTTTAAAAATAAACACGATGTGCACTAAGCCAAAAATAATTTTTAGCTGTGTTTATGATAACTGATAAATAAATAAATTGCTTTAATTCAAAACAATATTTTGAAACTAGTTTTTTTTCAGGTGGTGTAGCACATGAAATTCCGTGAAAACATTGTAGGTCTGATTTACTTCCAGTACATATCTTTTATTTTCTTAGGTAAGTTCTTTGATTAAGAAGGAAATGTACCAGGTCGTATGTACTTAAATCGTACCTGCCATCATTTTTACAATGAAAGAAAGAATGAGTATTTTCGATAATTGCCAGAGTTACAAAGCATACGCATTTAACATTAAGTTCTTTTTTCTATTTCGTTATATAAACATGTGTAGGGAATATAAAAACATTTTGTTCCTCGTAGTTTTATAATGAGTTTGGTTAAGCATTCAATAAATTTTGCGGTATTGGTATCTTAATAGAAATTAGAAAATGATACAAATTAATTTCCGTAAGAGATTAATTTAACCGAACAAATATCAAGCTTCGTAATTATTGGAATGACACTGGCACCGGGAGTAATTATTTTATTATCAATGCAGTTAGCATTAACATTAGATAAATTCTTGATAATAAAATAATAACGAAATCAATTAATGAAAAGACAAAGATCGTTCAGATGAAGTCTAGTTTCCAATCGTTGACTACATTGAGCTCGCTAGATAAATTTAAAATGAAAGTATAGAGAATGGAGGTAACAACGTGTAACAGCAACTACCGCTCGAGAGAGTTTTTCGAAGTCACTATTAAATAAAACATCGCCGAAGTTGGGAAAATTATATTTTATTTAGTGAAAATTATCAGAATAGCGGAATAATCCTTCATTTTATTTGATACCACAAGATTATTCGATATGAACAAAATTATTCGCAACTGTTTAATCAGATTAAGTCATCACAATTTGGAAACCCCGTTTGTTTAAACCAGCACAGGCAAAGTTCTGCGTTGACGAATTTGATGTTTTGGAGCTCTGTGGATAACATTTCAAAGGGATTATAAAGTTGAAACATTTATTGGTGATGAAATATTAGTTCATCGCTATGCCTAAGAAACCAAGCGAAAGTGAATGCAATAGAATCTTAAGAAGTGAACAATCTTAAAATATTTAGAGTGACTATTTCGCGGGAAAGTTTATGACCATAATTAAATGGTTTGCCCCAAAATTTCTGGAAAGAGTTTGATTATATTAATATATAGAAAGAAAGTAATTATTGACATTTTTACAGCAAAAAAATATTGTATTGGTATCGGATCGTTTTAGTTAATCAAACGACAAAATAAGTGTAGTTTTGTTAAAAAATGTTAATAGAAATAATTGATATAATTTGTGTTTTACGTCACTAGTTATAGAGGAAGATTAAATACATTTTAGATATCCATGTTACGTAGATTGTTTGCAATGGTTAGGACTAAATAATGCCAACAGGAATAGGTAATCGATTTTTTCGTGTCGTTTTATTAGCCACCATGATATCTAATTTGTTAAAATAACACAATATTCAGCGAATTGAATACATTAATGCCAATATAAATTGCTTGCTACAAATTATATGCAATCATAGAATTTTCAATCACTGAAAATGTATTGGCACATGACGGTGTGCTAGAGTGATACCAAATTTCTTGCGGCTGGAATTGTTTCTTTAAAAATTAGCATTGGAGCAGAATAGGGTATCCTTTTCGATTTCAGCTCTCTTATCGGTGGAGCAAACTAATACAAATGAGAGCTTTGTATTTTTTTCACATAATTTTTTTGGTGTGATATTAATGCATACAAAATTATAGAAAACAACTATATATTTGACTAATTTGGACCAAACCTTCTCTCGCTTAACACTTATTATCATTTATGTTTTGCTGTAATTAAGTTGGTAATATTTCAGTGAACACCAAATTATGAAGTTACCAAATTTACTATTGACACGTAACAGTAATTTTACATTTTTTTAAATCAATAAAATAATGAAATTTATGTATTTTGGTCAGGTTTAGTATAGTTATAAATAAATAATTTTTAGGTAAAAGTTTCAGGTTTATATTCATTTCTGTTTCATTAATGTTTTCAAAATGTATTTTGATTGAATTCGATGTTTAAACTAAATTAATAATTACAAATATTAAATATCTTTCTTACAAAGTTAAAATATTTTGAACACTTATCTAAGTTAAGAATGGTAATAAGATAACAAGGAGAATAAGATTTTATTCTTATATGTTATTTAATATTGTTCCGTAACACGTAACGTAACGTTTTTTTTAACTCTTTGCATTACGTGCAAAATAACAAAATTAAAATAAAATCACACAAAAAATTGTTCATAATTGCTACTTTTTTCCGCTCTGGAATAAGATTCAATTTTAATATGGAACATATTAAATTATTTAAACTATTTAAACTGAAAAAATAAACTACTATATAAATCGCCAAAACGGTTTTTTTTATAATAATCTAAGTAAGTATATATATATATATATATATATATATATATATATATATATATATATATATATCTATATTTGTACTTAGAAACCGACCTAATGGACGACATATTATTGTGAATATATTAAGTATTAAGTATTTAAAATGTCATTATTTAGCAAGAAGATGTTAATCTTAATTTTACTCGATACGTATCCAAAGGTGTTTACAAAACAGGCAAAGTCTTCTTTGCTCAAGAAATTAAGTTTTTATTTGTACATCTGTAACAGCAAGTCATCCAAATATATTTAGTATGCAGTAACACCGATATATTTGTTCGTCTATTTACATGATTACATAAGTTTGATTACTTAAGCAAATCATTGTTTGATTTCGCCACCTCGAGAACTATTTTGTTATCTATAATACAAATATTAAACGGACGATACGTAATATTTGTTTAGTTAAAGTTAATTTTATGATATATTTCAATAAAAAAATTATTTACGTATCTTTCCCGAATTTAAGAAGTTTTTACGTCGTGTAAAAACGAACTGGAAAGTCGAGTATCAAATATTTTTATTTTAAATAAAATAGCGAATAAACGTCATTTATTTATACATTTTTCATGGAACATACTCGTTTTTTTGTAAGCAAATTTTGTAGATCAATAATTAAGAAGTTATGACTGAGAGATCGAGGGATGGAATAACAAATAATCATATGAGGCTTTCATTTAAAATTGGGATAAAAACTTTAATCAAGAACTTTGTTTAACGTGCAGTCTATTGCACAATAGTCTACGGGCTGTCGATGAAAAAAAGGACTGAAGTCTATCTGTTTTTTTTTCCCTCCATTCGCTTCTAATTGTGATTCTGTTAGATGGATGGAGGCTATTTATCTCGAAAGTTTTTTTATGTATAAAACATCGGTATGGGTGCGCAGGTTATCTTCTTCTTTTTCTCCGTGTTATACTCTTGGCAGAGTGATCGTGATCATCACGTCAAGTGTCTTGCAGATGAGTGATTTGCCATAGGATATCTCTCCATTCCTCTCTCAGCTGTTCTCCGGGTGTACTCGTGTAGTGGAATGTCCATTGTCGCCTTGACCTGTTGTATCCATCTCATCGGTGCTCTCTCACGTGGTCTGGTACCTTCCATTTTGCCCTGTATCACCAAGCGTTCAACATGGTTGTTGTTACGCCGTGACACATGTCCGAAGAATTTTGTTATGCGGGTTTGTACAATATTGGATAAACGCTGCCTGATACCAAGTTCTTGGAGTGTGGATGCATTAATACGAAGCTCAGCCCACAATACTCTAAGTATTCTTCTCCGATACTACATGTCCAGGCCATCCATATTTTTTGTCTCGCTTTTGCGTATCGTCCATGTCACTGCGGCGTAGAGGAAAATTGGGCAAAATTAATGCTCGAACGAACGAGTCGGGTTTTAGTTCTTTTTGTAATGTTACTATTCTTCCGTATCCTCCTCAGCTTATTCATAGTACATCTAGCAATCATCACACGTCTTTGATTTCGTCAGTACAGGTGGCAGAGCTATGATAATATGAAATATACCTTAGAATGCGGACAAGCAGGAAATACTATGGACGGACGGCAGCGGGACTTATGAGCATAGGATACTGAAATATATAGACGACACTTTAGTATTGTTTTGTATTTCGGTCCGAATTCACGAGTCGTTTAAAGATCTAGGGTTTCGAAGTATAGACGTGGTCTTTATACTATTTCACCAATAATTTTTTTAACACAATTAAGCTATCATTTCCATTCCATATTTGTAAATTTAATTTGATAAATTGTATCCTTCAAAATGTGATTTTTAGGTTAGATTATAAATTTTTAAACTGAAATCCAAAACTGTTACATAGTTTGCTACTTTTTAATGTCGCCCGCAAAAATTTACAAAATGAAACGCTTGTCAAAACCCTTCGGTATCTATCCGTCCTCATGTCGGTCATGAATATTTTTCTTAGAGATAATTTGACGTAGAAAGTTTAAATTACATGCAGCTATAGGAAATGAAATGCATTTAAAGGTACATAGTAAATTTTGTTAAATGTTTTTGTGACTGTTATTATTTTATGTTGTACAACAAAAATCTGAAAAATATACGCCAACAAGTGAATTGAACGAAAAATGAAGACATTTTCATTACCTGGGATACATATTTTTTTAACGACTGATCATAAGGAATGCTAATTGCGTAAATACAGTTTGATTAGTTTTTCACGAGTAATTGTGCTTTGACTATGGATTGTCATTCATTTCATTCCTTATAAGAACGAGTTATAAAGTATTTAGTCACTCCTTTGACCATTTGATCACTTCCTCGAAAATTTCGTTAAGTTTCGTACTTTACTTCTGTTTTTTTATCTATATTATTATTGGAATATATTATTTCATATGTAAATTTGAAATGAAAAATTATTTCAAAATAAAAAAATTCTATTCCAAAATATGAAATATGTATTCTAACATAAAGGCAATGACAGACATAAAGGCAGATGGATAAAAATATTTTTAATTATACCGCGAAAGACAGGGGACGCCTAAATAGTAAACTCAATATACTCAAAGCACGATGGTGATCACTCATTAAATATAAGTTTATTGTAAAGTTTTCATTGTCTGGAGCTTATTTGATCCTGATGAAACCTTATATACCGCTCTTACTTTAGGAGAAATTAGTATTAAATGTCCCTCGCTATAAAGAAGACAATATTCTATAATACAATTTTATACGGCGCAAGCGCTGCGGTTCTGTTCTGTCCAATGAGTTGGGGGGGGGGGGGGTGCAATCAGGGTGCGTACGGCGCGGCGCCATCCCATTGAAATATTTCTAATTTCTCGCACGTACAATATTGATTTCTAACAAGAAACAGCGCCTTAACATATTTTATACCAAATATTTATGTACTAAAATTTTAAATGTATATTATGCCAACCGTAATTTGTTTGTTGTTCCCATTTTGAAGATTTCATTCTATATGCGCCTGCGGCTACCGTGGCAGGATTTGCAGTTCCAGATTTAGAGAAGCCGATTAGCCGGAATATATTAACTAGCCAGAGTCGTACAAAGGGAAGTGCCTTCCTTTTTCTTTTTTATTTCAATCCATGTTCGGTCCTATCTAATTTACGCATGATATAATTTAAAAAAATTAAAATTAAACACGTTACAATATCACATTCAAGCTCTCTTAATTTATTGTTGTGCCTAACTTTCGAATAAATATTACTTCATTTCATTAATTTAATGTAAAAAAAATTAAATTGAGTTAAATTTACTATTGTGATTCTAGTGGATATTTCAAATAAATAATCACCATCTCACCTATACGTGAATATAGATGAGATGGTGATTTAAATTGAGTTAAATTTACTTTTGTGATTCTAATGAATATTTCAAATAAATAACAAATGGTAAGGTGATTATTTATTTGAAATATCCATCAGAATCACAATAGTAAATTTAACTCAATTAAATTGTTTTTTATGATAATAAATTTAAGTATGAGTAATTTAGACGACGTTCCATTAAATGAAGAGGAAGAAAATTATTAAAAGATTTAATTAAGTAACTCGGTGTTATATAAGGACTTTCAACCCAAATTAAAGAATATATTTTTGTTATACAAAGCATATTACCTCAACATTTATCAAAATTTAAATTTAAGGAACTTACACAAAAAATAACTTTAACAAAATCAGTATTCAGAGAATTTAATTCGAATCAATCTCAGACTGACACCTTAGTTTGTGATATTGACAAACAAGTTTCGCAAAGATATTCTATTGAAATGTTTTTCTTTGATCTATTATTTTCTTTTATCTATGTTTTTCTTTTATCTATTATTCTTTTATCTATAGCCCAAGAAATTGTATTTGTAATTGTATAGTCCAAAAACGATGTATTTTTTGAAACTCCTGATTTTATTGTAGTATTTGTTTACTTGCAATTAAAGTACTTACATGTTATGGCAATTATCTCATGTGGCTGAAATTTGGGGATACCTTTGAGTCATTAATAAATTGAAAGGAGTGCTTACTGGCAATAAATAAAAACCATTATTTAAGATCGCCATTGGAGGGTGGATCAAGGAAAGCAATAAAATAAATTGAATTTACAGTAGCGAATTATGAAGTTGTTTGGGATTTCCTTTGCCAATGGTGTAATAATGTTAACGTACTATGAAATAAACCTTTAAAATCATTATTTAGCTTTGAAACTTTTAATATCTCATAGAAGTCGAATCTCATCCAAGCCTTATTTTCATTGTGGATCATATTACAAAATAATTTAAATGTTTTAAATTCATTAGGTCAACACACCGACAAGTGGGATACATTAATAATATACATGAAATCAATTAAATTAAATACTGTAACTCTTCACAAGTTGGAAGAATTAAAATATAACATGAAGGAATATACTTCACTAAACTACAAATTTCACAATATTCTTACTTAGAAATGCTTGAAAAATTGTACTTTGATAAAAGAAATAGCACAAGCAACTCGCATCAGGACCACGATAATTTTCAATCTAAATAATCATTAAAATGTTTCGAATTATCAAATGACAGTAAATTAGATCGCAGCAAACTTGCCTATTCACACTGTAAGGAAGGTTGAATATTCTAAATTTAATACTTTATATCCTGAAAAAGGATTAGTGAAGCTTCTAAATTAAATTTTTGTTTAAACTATCTCCGAATGGGGTATAACTCGTCGCAGGGCCGTTTTCTTGTATCTTGTCAGATTTGTCGACGTAAACAAAAAAAACATTATTACATTATTACACATAAACATTATTACGCATAACACGTTGGATGATACAAGTAATTTACTCGTACAGTGTTTATCTGTTGCATCTTCAATTTGTCGAAATATATAGCAACTCTTGGCATCTTGGAATTTCAGTGGCATTAATTAAAATTCTTGATAAATTAAATAATCAATTTAATCGCTCATCGCTTATTTAATCGCTCAATCAAATTTGATGCATATAGTCAATCATCCTTTCTGATAGAAATATTAAAAAAACAAACTGGACTTTACATTAAAAAAACAAACTGGAATACTTGTCAGAACTGCAACTATGCGGCAAGTGGCGTCATAGAAAACCTTCACTACGGGTTGATGATATAATCATTTTAAAGAACCAAATGTGTCCATTTAAATGGAGAATAAGAAGGGCAGTTAGACTCTTTCCCAGTAAAGACAGCCCCGTAGAATCGCCGATTTTAACGCCAGTGGCCATATCCAGTGAAGGGCCCTTAATCTCTTGCTTTACAATCTTACTAACTTAAAATATAATTTTGAACTCTAAAAAGCTACAGAATCCCTTGCGACGCACCTTAATATCACAATTCCTTAATATCACCTTAATATCGCAATCACAATAAATACAACAAATCTTTATGCATTAAAACCTTAAATATAAGTTATAAAAATAATTTGTTTACATTGCTCCAATTTCAAGGACTTTATTACATAATCTTCATATTGGTGCAAACAACTTACTCTCAACGTACTATTATAAATATAAGGTGCAAATGTGACAAGCTGATAATAAATTTAATGAAAAGAAGTAAAAAAATTGTTTTCACTTCCTTTGTTTGTAGATTATAGAAGAAAATGTATTATTCAAAAGACATTCATTTTGTCTAAGAAGTAGTCCAATTTGCCGCCACCGAAGGCGCCGCGTCACTAAAACTCTTCGAAACGCTTATGTCAACCCATTTACATTCCAGTCGGCAGGAGTTTTTGGAAAATAAACTTTAGAGCGATTTTTCCATTGGGATTTATTAGACGGTTCATTTTGAGTATAAAATCAAGTTTGGGCAGTACGGAACGGGTAGGGAGTGGGAGGAGAGGGTTATCATTCCTTTTTATGCAAAACATTCATTTTAAAATTCAAGTGGGCCAAGGAACTGCGCTATGAAAATTTAATTTTTGCTAAATAAGTTTAAAATGGCTAATCAAACACCGAAAACAGTTATTACTAAAGTTTTAAGAGCTTTACGCTGGACATAAAGTGTATGTAAACTTTTTTCTGAAGTTTATAATATATTAATTTTTGTTTAAGTAGTAGAGCAGAGTGAGTTTATTAAAAATATTGATATCAATTTAAAGGGTCGCAGCAATTTAATTGCAAATGTAACATAATAAATAGTGGTTTAATTGAAGTTGAAATAATACAAAAATTGGTCGAAATAACTACCAAATTCCCGTTTATTTCTAGTGTTATGGGGTGTAATCTCACGTGATTTCCGGTCAGTAACCTTCTTTCACGAAAAGAAAGTAAAAAAGGTATTTTTGCGAATTTTTTCGAAAACTATAAATTTCTCGAGGACGATCCAAGGGTTTAAAATTGTGACTTAAAATTTTATATAAAATTTAATTCTGATTTTTTTTCAAGTGTTTCTATAATAAATAGGCTCGAAGATATCGGCCCTAAACCTTTAAAATTATAAAATTATTTTGTTTTTAATTGAAGTTTACGATTAAAACGTAAAATTTTAGAATTGTGGTTCGCGAATTTTCTATAGATAAGATTTTTATTTCATTTACCTAAATAAGATTTTTTTTCACATATATATATACCATTTCAAATACCTACGATATTCATGATTGAAAATTAAACATTTGATGAATATTAGTAGTATAGAATATTAGTAGAATATTAGTTTCGCAATCATCTCGCAAGCTGCGTTTACTACGAGATACATGCTCATAAACAAAATCATAGCTCTTGAATTTTTCTAAATCAAGATCTCTTGACTATTTTCATGAAATAAATTGTTTCTGAAATGGTTGACAAATTCAGGGATTTGGCTGTAATAGAATTATCCACTCGTGTTCGCACTGCTGCAGGGGTAGAGTACTAGACAATTTTTTAAATGTATACTATACCCGCAGGCTTAATTAATTTTTTAAAATTTCTGAGTTAGTACTACGAGTTTTTTTATTAATCTCCATTGTCCATTATTTCATTTTCATCTTCGTTATCATATTGTACGTTCCGTGGAATGTGTTTTTTTTCTCTTCCTCCTATTCAATATAATTTCGCAAAAAATAATGACTGGATCCACGTACTTACAAGGATCAATTATATTGTTTCTAATATTTTTTGATGCCACATTCCAAAAACAAATCTGAAGGAAGAAAGTAGAAATTATAGACGAAATATCTATTTTTTAGATATTGCCCTAGGCATTTGGAACAGCTATTGAACTGTTCACGTACATACTTGCATTGGCAATCAGTAATTAAGAGCGACCGCATTTTGGACGTAGGAATTAAGATTTATTGAGACTCTATGTATTTTACCTAACTTTCGTAGATAAAAAGCATAGGATTTTTTATGTAAGGATTTTTGAAGTTACTTATCTATGTAAGGATTTTTGACATTACTTATCTATGTAAGGATTTTTGACATTACTTATCTATGTAAGGATTTTTGACATTATTTATCTATGTAAGGATTTTTGACATTAAGTTACTATGTAAAGTAACAAAGGTGGAAGACTTGTCAGGGTCAAATTTTTTATTGTCCAAACTATTATTTAGCTTTAAATGTTGGGCAATACGAGTATTTTTTTGCAAAAAAAGAAAGTCGGTTGTGCTAATACTTTGGTGTTTTCAGAGTTTTTTATGTAAATTAAATTTATGAAATGAAACGTAATTGAGAAAATTTCAAAAAATATTTTGTTATTGAAAAATAAATTATTTCTCTGTATTAAAGGTTCATGTAAAAATAAATGTTATAGATTATTTTCGTCTTATATTTTCAAGAGAAATAAAAAAAATTCTTACTATACCAATTAACCAATTTACATTTAAATGGTATATGAAAAAAAATGTTCGTTTTTCACAATACAGATTTCTGATGGTGTAAACTGGAAATATGTAAATTTTATAGTCATGTCGTTTAAACTTCTGAATTTATTAAAATGAGGCTGAATCTATTCTGTTGAAGTAAACAAAAATAAAGTGTAAACTAGTGCCGCCTAAAGTAAGTGATTAATGATTACGTCGAACTAAATTTACGGGCTCAGTGCGGTTTGATCTCATTTGTTATGTGCGGAGCCAATTTATAACGTCGATATTGATCTCACTCAACGGACCCGTCTAGGACCAGCACTTATCTGATTAGGTGAGATTATTTGGATCTCCGAATTATACATGTGAAATTTTTCACAAAAGTTTCTTGGTAGTGAGCGAAGCTAGCGGCGATAGACTTGATTTTACAATAATATTATATAAACAATTTTCAGTATATATATTTAGTTTTTTGGGGTCCCGTAATTAAAGAAAGAATCCTTATAGCTTCGTCATGTCCGTCCTTTTGTCTCTCATAGCCTCAGAGTGCAATTTATGAGCTAAATGTATGAAATTTGCCAAACAGATGCATCATATATAGAAATTTTAATTTATACGTAGCAAAATATGATATTGAAAATAAAGGTATTTCCTCAGAGATATAAAGGAGGGGGTCGGGGGAGGGATAATTTTATTTTAGCGCATCATCCATCGAAAGAAATATTATTTAATAAACATTTTAATTGAAATTGCAATTCTACGTTTAAATTTATGTTCAAAAATTAAAAAAATATGTAGAATGGTATTGTCAATTAGAAGTATATTGCATCAACAATTTCAATAAATACAGACAACTAGAGAACATCACTTTCTGCGTGTTCCAACACGTACGTGATCGGTTTTTATATTTTTGATATCTATATTTATACCAAAATTTCGTCTTCATATCTAACCAAATATTGTTGAATTTGAACCAAATGGCAAAGGTAAATATATCAACGTAACTATTGTAACAGCATCAACGCAACAGTTATACTTCTTCTGAACGCGAGCGACCTGCTGCTTACTTTTTGGCATACGGGTATAAAATTCTTATTTTGGCCAGATCTGCGAAACTGACTTATCAATTTTAACTAAAAATAATAGGTATCATCTATGTACTAAGAAGAAGAGATTGAATTTTTTTCTGTTTAGGTAAAGCCTTTCAAAGCGCAAGAAGAGTTCATACAAACATATGCACATACATATATGTTGGTATGTTGTGCACTTCTCAAGGTTTGTTTGAATTTAACGTGTAATTGGAAATAAGTGTAAAATTATTTGGGAACTTTGTCGTTAATGAAGTGATATACAAATATTTTACAGGTTACTTATTAAAGATACATGTCATCTGTAAAATATGATAAATGTGAAACATTGTCCGTTTGTTTGTTTCCGTTTCATGCTTAAACGGTCCAATAAATTTCCACGAAAGATAATTTATTATGCTATATAATTACGCTTATCACGCTTACTAATATATTAAAGGTGAGACGTAGTCTATTGGATTATTCGTTTTTGTTTGCTAACCACAAAAATATTAAAAGTCAAGCCTGGCAAATTATATTCAAGATAATACTTAACATGTATAGTACTATACTTATTGCTTCAAAAAAGCTTTTTGTGTTTTCCTAGTACCATACCGGCGAAGCCGCCGGTAAAATCTGATTTTATTTATAAACGAAAATTCGATAACTTTGATTTCTGAGTATTATTGACATTTACTTTCGATATAAAAGTAAAGATCATTCAATTTCTGAAATATCTTCATATTTAGAGCAAACGTATATCATACTGCAGGAAAAGTCAGTCTTAACGTGTTTCAAGGTCTTTTGCTATTTTTTATTTCCAGTTTCTGTTTCAGTTTCGAGTTATTAATTTCGATAATTGCCTATTTTAGCGTGTGATTAGTCGACAGCTTTGATGTGTCGTTTGTGCGTTTTTGTTGCATCAGAGGGGGGACTCTTATATCAAGATCAAATTATTTCTTTTACTTAATATAGCAAAAATATAGTTGCAAAAATAACACCGCTGCCGACGCTATGATGCGAAGTAGTTGCTAGATTTTTGACATAAAATTTCAAATAAACTAGCGCTGGGTCACCAAAAAAAAATTATTTATTCGGAGTCCAAACAATAAATTCAAATATTTACAAAACCACCCAACAGTTTACATGATCTGTATGACCTTACAAAGGCTTTTAATTCTACGGTTAAAATTCAAACAAGATTACCGATAAGTTATTTTTGGACTAGCAAATTTCCATTTTGTTACTACGAATAAGCTATGAGTTACTACTCTAGGTTTTACTACACAGCGGCTTTCCAAGTTATAAGTGACTTTTATGTTTTGGGTAGTGCATGACTTCATAGTTTTAATGAGAAAATTAATCGAAACCATGTTACGAATAATTTAAAAGTATACTTTCATCAAATTCGCGTTGACTTTTTATTATTTTCAATTAATTGTGCATAGTTCACTTGAATTGCTGGTTTATTCGATGCTGAAATAAGTTCACAGCCCTTTTTCGTGACTTCCTTTAAAATATTGTAATTATTCAGTAATGACTTATATACTGTTAAAATATTCTGATTTAATTATTGTTAGTACAGTTTCGTGACAATTGTTGAATGAAGTAATGTTTCAATATTCAGTTATATCTTTCTTCTTCTTCATCCAAAGCTCCACAGCGTTTTACATGTATGGTCTTGTCAGATGCGGTAGACCTTAAACGATAGACTTATATGTTATATGCTATGAAGCTTTTTCCTGATTTTGTTTTCTTTCCTAGGTCAGCTTTCTTGTTGGATCCAGTTTATCTTTCCTGTGAAGTCCTGTGTAAACTTCATGATTTACATCGTTAGTGTTTGTTTTAGTAACACCGTAAAATTAAGAGTTGTATATTATTTATCATGATAAAATTTAAGGTTTGAGGCTGCCTATAGGCTTAAATTTTATTTAATATAATCATATTATGTGAACTAATTTTATGTTGAGAAGAGTATTTGATTGTTTCCTGGTCAGAATTATATATGAGTGATGTCAAGAATCTATTACTTTATAAAATTCTAAATAAACTAGCTTTTGCCCTCTACTTCGTCTGCGTGGAACGAAGGCTTTATAGAATATTTTTTTGAAAACAATGTATTTTTTCACAACTAAATGAAACTACGTGATATAGTATTATTTAATACATATATTTGGCATTATATAATTTCATTATTCAAAATTATATGAAACTACGCGATGTAGTATTATTTCTACTTTATTTAAATTCTTTACCATGACTTAGGTATCGTTGTATTACAAATAATTGTTTGTATTATCAATATTTGCAAATTGCCCATCTGAAGATGTCGTAATACAAAGAAACCTAGGTCGTGGTAAAGAATTTAAATAAAGTAGAAATAATACTACATCACGTAGTTTCATATAATTTTGAATAATGAAATTCTATAAAATTAACGCCAAATATATATTTTGTAAATTAATGCCAAATATATGTATCATATAAATACTTTTTAAAAATTATTTGATTTAAAAAAAATCTATTTCTTTTAGGTGATTGTTAAAATATTACAAACGTTTGAGTCACAGTAAACACAAGGAGTCAGTCAATTAAAATTACTTCAATTAATCAGTCTTTTTCATGTTAATTTGTAGGTAATAAATACTATTTCTTTTATGCTTTTTATTTCCTTTGACCTCATTTATTCCTATCTCACTTGCTTTTTGACAGAATTACTAAGGAGAATGGGGAATGGTACAGACAGGAGTCCACGGGGTTTACCAACTTTTTACGAAAAAACAATTTAATGTAATTTTTTTTATAAAATTTTCTATAAATTATCATTACTTTCCGAATGCTATCGTTGTTTCATCATTTAATTCCAAATACAAACACGAGGCCAGTTATATATATATACATATATATATATATATATATATATATATATATATATATATATATATATAGGGAAATTGAAATTAAAAAAGTTATTATATTTTTTTAGTAAATACTTTCTACATACATATTCTATTAATTTAAGATTATAAAATCATTAATAAGTAGAATTCTTCGGTATTTAACGTAAGTAGTTCGATTAATTGAAAAAAAAAGAAATATTCTTCAAGTATAAATAATAACGACAGGGGCAGATTCAAATTAGTTGAATTTAAGTTTCAGAAAAATGATTTATGAAAATTATTTCCAATTTAATTTCATTTTCTTGAATTGATGAAATATAATGTACCATGTGCAATATTTTTATGTGTGAATGCGCAGACATAAAGGAGAGTTATTTGTATATTACTGCGTGTAATCGCCGTTGTTTAGTGAGAGTTTAAAGGTTATGGGAATACTTAGATCGAGTCGCTGCAATCCCAAGTAACTTAACTTAATATCCATTATCAATGTTGCTCAAATATATCTAGTGTATGCACGATCTACTTCTTACATGTTGTGCGTTGCATAGTATCAACATTTTATAGAACCTTGTAATAAATATAATACCAATAATTTCCATCTTTTTAGTTTACTTTCATGCACTAATTTTTTTAAATTTTATTTCTTTTAAATTTACTCTTTTAAACATGCTGTTATGTTCTTAGAGAGTTTGCGTTATGCTATTATTCGTTAATTTTGACATTATGTAGTGGAGCTACGATCGTGGGTCAATTTCGAATAAATACTAAAATTAATATTTGATTTATGGCAATCACAAAACTATTCCTTACCTCAATCTATCACATGACATTCGTTCACTTGGAACAAAATTCTACCCGCACCCCAGATTCGCTATTTCACCTAATCGATTGCCGTCAGCAACGTACGATCTTGCTCGCTGCCTATTATCGTATCTCGGTTATTAGCGATATCTTTCGTCGCGATTAGCCGTGCGATTGATTCTGAATATAGATTATACGTTTTATCGCGTAACTGTTAAATGGTTCGCAATTCATCGATTGGATTTGTGTGATTTCATTCATGCTGGGATTTGTTAGTTTTATTGATCGGACGGCGCGAATGAGCAAGGCCAAGGTGTAATAATGCGATCGAAATACGTATTGTAGACAATAAGACTGCGCGCTTGACAATAGTTTATTTTGTCAAATCGTTTGTTATGAAATTGAGAAGTATTAGCTTTTTTAATCAATGTCAATATTCCAAATCTTAATAATGGGTTAGCTGATAACGTTTTAACCCCTAATAATTTGTTAAGTATCGTATTTTGAAACGTTTGCTAATTTATGCAAACATGCTTCTAATATTCCGTTATTACGATTGACTAAATTGACGAGTAGTCAATTCAGCACCTTCACCAATATGGCGTCGTAATTCTGCACACCTAACTTAGCAGGGTATCTGAAACGTGATTCGTTTTCAAAATTCCTATAGTGGAAGAGTCCGTGCTTGATGGTGATTTGAAACCAATTTATTTTAACTAACGGGTTTTAAAGCTTAATGATTTTTAACTGTTATTTAACCTAGTCTAATTCGGCTTATTTAAGTTTTTTAATACAATTTTTGTTAAATTTGTGAGAATGCAAAAGGTTCATTAGTTTATTTCGTGGTATGTAAGAAATATATAAAATTATTTAACAATTGTAACTTATATGGTTATAGAGTCACTAGCCTTTCTTCTATATTGTACGATACATATAATACAATGCATAATAAATGAAAAACAATAAAAAAAACATACGTATGTTGGCAATGCAAAATTCGTAACTAATGTAGTTGTCAAGGCAAATTTCTATAGATTGCAATTTCACACCGTTTAGTAATTATATTATTTTTAACGACACTTATGTAAGAAAATCTATAAATTTTTATGTAAAAAATCTTTTTTTTATCTGCACATTTAAAAGTTTAATTTTATTTTTTACATAAAAACTATCGGTGAAAGTATTAGACTTTGTCAAATTAAATATTTATATACCAAAATAACAGTCAAATATTACTTTATTACGGGATATTTACCAGTAAACGTTTAACAATTGAAAACGTTTTCTCTATAAAATACCCGCAAGCTGTTTATGAAGATTTTTAACCGTCTCAAACTCGAAGATATTTTCTCGACTTATTACTTATTTTACACTATTATAAAAATTAAACCTCATGGAAATGTTTAAAAATAATTGTATCAGTGCTTGTCAATCAATTTGAACTAACGTCAAGAAAAATAGTATTAAGGCTATCCATAAGT
This sequence comes from Druceiella hillmani, assembly GCA_039881145.1. Taxonomy (NCBI): domain Eukaryota; kingdom Metazoa; phylum Arthropoda; class Insecta; order Lepidoptera; family Hepialidae; genus Druceiella; species Druceiella hillmani. Next base: position 12,915,830 of record JAYKKI010000037.1, on the reverse strand, counting down.
AATAAATTATTTTGCGTTTGTAAACAGACATAATTTTTTTTTAATTATGCATTTGAATAATACATCTTCTGATTTGAAAGGTAGGTTCGAGGTAGAAGATAATTATGCTTAATATACTCAATATTATGCTTTCTAAATTATTAAAACAGAACCGTTTTCTGTTTATTTGTTTTCGCAAAGTAGTTCGAATTTATCTAATTTTTCAGTCAAAAGCTCACAGAATTCTATAAGGGAAGAATTTTATCTTTTATCTTTGTTGCTGGTGGCAAGTGAGACATAACGAGAATACTTGTATAATTGAAAATTCCTGTTAATTACACATACAAAATAAAATAATTTCTGAACTAATATATGGGTTTATTAGTTGCCGTCCGACTAAGTATCATCAAAACTACAAAAACATTCTAGTTGTAATCTTTGTACTTTATTTATTTTAAAATAATTAATTTCAAATTGCAACTTTTTGAGTAACCATAATTAGCAGACTCTTGTCAACACTGTTGCACAATTAAACCGATCAATGAATAGATTTCACTTTTTTGTAAATTTAAAATTTATTTATTAGACTATGATTGTCATATAAAGTTGTTCTATTTTATGGACAGCAGAAATGGGGATAATTCTTCTTTTTAATAACATGGCATTGGTTTCGGAAAATAAGATTTACCCGACCCAACACATTCTGTAGTACTATATTGTCAGACAGTTAAGAATATACTATTTACTGGTAAATATTGTACGGTAGATAAGTAAATAATTGGTATATAAGTAATTGGTGAATAAGTAAGTGCTTACCATTAGGCGCTTGCCGTTATGTTATGATGTGTATCGTATGAATAATTTTGTTTTTTTTAACTTATTTCTTATGTTAACAATTGATAAGAAGCCAATAAAATTATTAGAATTCTTATATCATGTCATAAAAACAGTAAATGGCGGCATAGCAATAGGAAAAAAATCATGTCATGGCAATTGGCGACTGTTTAAAATGTCCCAAATGGTCAAGCAGTGCACATGAAGGTTTTTAACTGTGTCACTATACTCGAGTTTAGATCTAATGTGTTACTTCTAATGAAACAAAATATGATACCGAAATTTTGCAAGATCTCGTTTGCTTATTAGATTTATTTAAATAATTAACGGTTGTAATAAAAACAACTTCAAATTTAATGGAATTAATGAATGAATTTTCTGTATATAATCAGACGTTTCAATATTTTTATTCCTTTTTTGTTTTAAAATAGGTTGAATATATGAATGTAACAGGTTTGTCTTTATATGAAAAAAAATTACGTTCCAGAGTATTTCAGGTTTGGATTTATGAATAATGATCTAAGACATAATTAGTTTATCGACATTATCAGACCCGTTTTCTAGTGTAATTCTTTGAGCAAATATCAGATTAATTATTATCTTTTGTAGGAGGTATTGTAATATTTCACAAAATATATTCAAGAACTTGGTGTAATCACCATACTTACGTCGTGTTAATTAATTCTATCATCGTGTTATCTAATTTCAATAATGTTTACGTATACTGTCGTTCCATGATTAAATAGTTGGTAAATATAGGTCTGCGAGCTTCATTTCACGAAAGACCATGTTTTGCTTTCTGGCTATTATGATAAAAGATTATATTGTACCGCTTCCTGTTATGGAAACCTGTTATGAGAAGACTGATGCAGAAAGTGTGGTAAAATTAAATAGGATAAGGTTAAAAAACAGTACAGTACCATGTATATTTAAAAACTGCCCGTTTTATTTTTCTAAACTTGTACGTTCACGTGAAAGTAATGATCGAAGACTGGAGTGATTAGGTATTGAAGACTTTAAGAGAAGTTTAGCATTAAGTGAAGGTATTAAGTTTCACAATGAATATAATCAGTGTCATTCTTTTTCGAATTTAAGTGATTTTTAAAAGTTTGGTCAATCCCTAACCTGCGAGATTGGTGTCAAATAAAAAGTGAAAGTAAGGTTTTTTTGCTATTATTTCGTTGTGTGATGTCCATACTGTCACAGCTTCAGCTACTGTAGATGACAGCTTAGAATTGAAAATAATCAACGGTAAGAGTGGGCTGAAATTGTTTTGCGGTAAGCGATATCCAACTAAAATTTTCAACATTAATGATTTTAAAAATACCTTATTGACTTTTATCTACAAACCATTCAAAAGAAAATTATACATCTGTTGATGACATTGTTTCTAATGTTATTTATCTCTTACAAAAACTAATTAAATGACGACGAAAATTAATTAAGACATCAAAATTAAATTTTTGAGCGATTAAATAAAATTATTAGCTTTAAATGTAAAATGTCTCCCAAGTACAATAGATTTTTTAATATTTTATAGTAATATGTATACAATTTCTCTTTATTCTCACCGATACATGCGTAGTATTACATGATTTACAACGTGATATCTAAATACTTTACACAAAATTTGTGCTAAATGTAATTGTAATCTGAAAAAAAGCAAGTAGATGACAATTTTTTATGCTATGAGAGACAAAAATGTCATCTTTTGCAACCTAAAGTTTTTGCTGTAACTGGTGGTCAATGAAATATATTTGCAACCTTAGTTTGATTATAAAGGAGAGGATATTGCCTGTAAAGCTTTTGATTCTAATCCAGTAGCTAAAACAGCTCGTGTTTTCATGGTGCACTATTTAAGGGGTTCCTATGAAGAACTAGTTCATATTTTACCCATCAATCAAGTTACTGCAAAGATGTCATTTAGAATGAAATAAAAAGTAATTGTGGGCTTACATTCAATTGGAGTTAATGTCAACTGTATTGTTAGTGATAATATGCAATAAACAAAAAAAACAACACCTTATGTTACAAATAGCATATAAACTCTCGCCAGAAAATATTTTATATATTTAACCGATCCGTGTTCTAAAATTAACCCTTACCAATTGGCTACTCAAAAGGATAATCATTGATAATCTATTCAGGTTTTCAACTTATTCCACTCCAAAAGTAGCAGTTCAATAGCTCGATATTAGATTTGACAAAGATTAATGATATAGCGAAATATTGTTAAAAGCTCAATTTAATATTATGGAATCCCTCTCAGTTGGCACGACAAAATGTTAAATTAAATCTATTTTTAAATTACTCACTGATTGAAGGTCTAAAAGAAAGAGGAAAAAAAACAATTTCCCATATTATCAAAGAACTTTCAATTTTATTAAAATTATACTAAAAAGATGATATAATTTAAACGTTATTATGGCGTTATATAAAAATATTAGATTTAATAATACATTTTTAAAACCTTAGAGCAAGAAAATTATAAATACTAGAAAAAAATGTTTCCTATGATTAGATTTTTGGAAATCATGTCATTATAAGCTTAGTGAAAACTCATTTAGCTTTTTCACATTTAATTCCGAGTTTGCTACAATTTACCATTTACTGCATTAAAGAACTTAATTTTACATGTATTTTACCAGGAAACATAGATTCTTAGGGAACGCAATCATTATTGCCGTTATGTCTTAATTCCAATATGTGCTGTGAGAAGGAGGTAACTTTGTATTATATATGTAGTAGTTTCAAATATAGTGGTTTTTATAATATCGAATCTAACGTTGTTAGTAAATGTTGTTAGTAGTACATTAATTCCATGCTTCGGTTGATGAAGATGATTTTTTTGAATATTACTCAGTCACTATCTATTCTTGTAAATTTATCAGGATATAGTGGTCGATCAGTTCTTAAAAGGATTTCTTGTAGAAATTATTCTTAGTTTTTATTATAGATAAAAATATTACACATGAAAATAGGATAGGGGAGGATTATTGTATCCACAATCAGCTATAAACACACACACACGCACACACACACACACACGCACGCACGCACGCGCGCACTCACGCACGCACGCACGCACGCACGCACGCACACACATTTGTAGATGTTCTCTCATTTCAATTCAAACGACAGCCTTTGAGTATATGAGGGGTAGATTTAAATGAGAGAGTGTTTGAGATTGAGACTATTCAAAACATTCTACTTATTTAAAGTGGTATAATATTAAGTAAGTAGACTTTACGAGTATTTAGTATTAGTAATAACTGAAGAAAACATTCTTAAGATTTTGGAATGAACTTCGAAACTATATCCCAACCCGTTCGTAACCACTGTTGTTTAATATCAATTTAGAGAATGTGGGAATACTTGGATCGGGTTGTTGCAATTCCAAGTAAAGTAATGTACGTTAGCAATGGTACCAAACATGATGTAACACGGTCTATTGTATTGACGTGCGTTGTTTATAACTAGCTGTACGAATTATGTCCAACATTCCATTGATCCTTGTAGTAAACATGATCCGAATTATTTCCTTTTTGGTTCGGTTTAAAGGAGTCCATATGTCTTGTGTCGCTATTGCCGAGAATGCAATTGAGTTCCTCAGTAAATTGAGGAGTAGTCAGTAAAGAATTGTCTTCAATTTGTCATTGTAATTTTGTATATGTGATTCAACAGGGTGATTGGTTCGTTTTACAGTATAATGATTTTTCTTGAATTTCCTGAATCAATTTTCCACCGTCATATAGGAAATTGTTGATTTGCCTATCGCAGTGCATTAATTATTTGTGGCGGTCTCATCTCATCATCACCCAGATGAAACTTTAACGTAGAAGAATCCGTACTTGAAATATATTTAATTCATTTTATTTGATACCGCGAACCTAAAGGCTTGATACTAATCATCATTAACCGAGCGTGTTTCGGCCCATTTGTATCTTATAACACCATCTAAGTTCTTTGACATTTTTTATGTATTATATAATACTTTTATGTCTAATTTGAAGTAAGAGATATATATATATATGTTAATTGTTGCTTATATGCTTAAAGAATCTCTAGCTTTTGTTCTAGATTGTACTTATACGATATGTAATGATTAAATTATTGCTAAAAAAATTACGTACGTTTACATAGAGTATCGGCTCATTTAACTACGTTTGTGACGTATAGTTCTTTTAATTTGAATTATTTATTGCGTATAAAAATGAAATTGAATTAAAAAAAATATTTGGAAACCTTGTTAACTACCGTGTTTGTTAAGGTAAAAAGTCTATACATTTGAATATTTAATTTTATTTTCCATATAAAAACTGTTGTTGAAAATATTGAATCTTGTGAGGCTTTATAGTTATATGCAAGTTAAATATTAATGTCATACGGAATACAAACCAGTGAAAGTCTAATAATGAAAATTGCGTTCTGTTAAATTTTTAATTTTTTTGCGTTTGGCTTATACGGCCTTAAGTCGTTCATGAAAATATGGCACCGTCTCAAACTTGAAGGTATTTTCTTTAAATTAAAGCCTATGGAAATTTTTAAATATGTTGATATTAGTGCGTATTAATTAATGATTTTATGATTATTGATTGAATTATTAATTAATGAATTATGGACGTATATTAACAACAATTTTATTAAGGTAATTAGTATATACAATTGATTAGAAGTACCTAATATATACAATTTATCAGGGAACAATTTTATTAGGGTACATAATAATATAGTATAAGTTATAAATTATTTTGTTTTTGGAACCAAATATGTGTGGGATTATTTTTTCTTTTTTTAGTCTATGGTAAAAATATAATCTACGATATTATCAATAACAGTTTGCCATCCTTACCATCATTTGACAAAATTTTGAGCTCCTTATCTTAGACTCTAATTATAATTAATGGGGTTGAATTTCCTTTTACGAAGATTCAACAAGCAAAAGAATCAGACATTTTTAATTGCAAGAGTGTTTTGTGATACGTTAAATAGTTTTTAATGTTACTAATTATCAGTAAGCTCATAAACTTTTTATGATATTAATTAAGATTAGTGTCCTTTAGTGGGGTATCGTCAAGTTGTTCAAGATAGATCTTAATATTTGAAATCGCTTCAACTTATGAAAATAAAATTAGTGTTAAGACATTTTATGTTTTTTAAATTAAGTATCGAATAAAATCTCACACTCATCGAGTAAAATCTACATCTCATAAGCTGTGAAACAGCTTTTTACAACAGCGTGAAATAGCTTTTTACAAGCTGTGAAACAGCTTTTAACAAATTACAATATCTATTTGAGTATTCCAATTGAATAAAAAATCAAAAGTCGTATTCACTTATCGTTTGGCTCAATAATATAATTAAATTAACGATCAAACTAATTGTTAACTTAATTGTATTATTGAGCCAAACTACAATTAAATTAACATACAACAATACCATTAAATTAACAATCTCCGAGGCGATTTCGCAGCTAATAAAAATATTCTCGAGTTCGAGCTAATAAAATTACTTTTAAATAAAAAAAAATGGTCAATACCTGCAATAGATTTTAATTAAAAAGTCTGGCCAAGAGGGTGTTGAAAAAAAAACAGGGTTCGTAATACTCGTATATCCCTTGAATATATTGATGAAAATTAAAGCAAAACAAATTGAATATAGTAATCGAATTCTAGTGCCTCGAATTTTTCTAAATTCCGAAATCCGTTTTCGAAATATTAGAAGGGTGGAAGAATGAATTGCACATAAATTTTAAGTTTAACCTGTAGCTAACCGGACTTAACAATTCAAAATGGTAAATAAAACCTCGTTTTGGGAGATCTTTACAGCGACATTCCACACAACAAAACGAGTGAAAATATTTTTACCACTGCTTTACTTATATTGGGAGGAAGATTTAAATGTTTTTGTAATATTTTCATTACAAAAAAGAAAATCAATTGTAGAAACTGTGAGGCGGACGGAGGGCCATGATGAAGTTGTACGTATTTTTTGTTTCACTACGAAATCCTAAAAATAATAAAATATTAAAAAGATAACAACAAAATTTTTACTAGTAAAGTGTATACTGATGACAGAGGCGAGAGGAAATGTACCATTACTCAAGTATTTTTGGTATGTTTTGGTGGTACATTTTGTAATTAAAGGTGTAATTTATTTCACAATTTAACAATGAAAATTGGAAACGCTTACATAACGTATGGTACATCAGCATTAGGACACTCAGCGTCTTGTTAGTAGCATATTTAACTAAAGATATTGTTTGTAATTTATTTTGGAAAAAACGAAAGCTTTTTTCTAATAATTGAACACTTGCTTTTTACATAAATATATTTAACTCAACCACTCGGTTTTGTTATTTATTCCTATTTCAAATACTCTTTCCCTCTCAGTTAATTATTATTATTTATGGAAAAAATATCTATTGATACCGTATCATAAAATTTTATCCTTCTTTCATCCATATTTCCCTCCCTCTCTCGCATAACTCCATCCCATTCTATACCCCGCTCTATGCAATCCTCCTACCCTTCCACTTCTTACCCCTCACTCTGTTTTCCAAACTCATACTCCGATAGTGTAAGTACATGTATTAAGAAATGAGATTTTAATGAAACCTGAAGGATTACTTTACTATCTTCTGAAAATTCTCATTTGAGTTACGGTCTTACTGCTCAAAAATGTCCTTAATCCCCGAAAGAAAAATACGTTTCTGCTTCAAGAAAATCCAAGACATCGTGAAATGAGAGAGCTGATTTACCGGATATTGGCGAGATTATAACCTGTAAATGCCTGCATCTCGTACGTGAACGGAAATCAAGAATGAAAATAATTCTTTACATTAAAATTGATTGTAAATATTAAAATATACGTGTCGCCCACATGTCACTGTGAGATGAAGACGACACCTCTCTAAGGTAGCTCACGACCACTGTTACCACTTGTTATCCAGAATAACATCAGAACGTTGATGGACAGCAGAAATTTACAGTTTTACTAAAAATAAATTTTTACTTAACCGTTAAATTAAACATGCGGGAACCTAAATTACGGTCTTGACTCATGCCTGATTTAGTAAGAAAACACTCTGACGTGTATCTTATATACTGGATAGACTGTTTCTGAAAACAGAAATAAGTAGTGTGAAATTAAATTTAAACGTAGGAGAACCTTGCTTCCAGTAATTTTCCAAGGAGAATATCATAAAGTCTAAAAATTGAAAATAGAGATAAGATGTTTGATTAATCTTGGCGAATATTTGGTCTACAGATATAAAAGGTTCGCCACATTCGAATGCTGTGATGAAATTCACATAGACAGACTGTGAGCTGAAACTGAATTTGTTACAAAATACATCTATGTAATACTTCAAAGATTTTACAAAAGTAGGTTAACTACCCATATTTAAATGTTACAAACTGTTTTATAAAAGATTTTTCCAAGTACACAAAGAAGGCATTCTAAAAGGATATGCGGAGTTTTGGAATAATTTAGTCTACAATTTTGTTGTGTTTTATGATCTAATGAATCCCACAAATGCCCGATGGGATTAAGGTCGCGCGACATTGAAGGCTGTTTCAATAGGTTTGCTTCATTATTTGGAAAATACTTAGTAATTCTAAGTGAAATTTGAAAACTTTACCTAATCCCATTTATTTATTAGTCTTGTTGGCGGGGAAAAAATGGCCGTCGTGAAATATTAGAATACAGTAGCAATTTTATTTTTTATAGTGTTAAGAGAGTCAATTTTAAATGTAATCCTGAATAGACGAGCTAGAAACGGATGTGGGAGGGCAGTCATGTTGGAAAAGGCGTATGGACTTTTTGAGCGTCAATTTCTTTTTTATATTTAAATATAATATGACAAATATATTACAATATTTCTATATATATATATATATATATATATATATATATATATATATATATATATATATTCATTCTTGAATAAAAGCTGTTCAAAATTTATTTAATGAAAAATTCAATTTGAAAAACCATTTTGCTATGAAAACGTATAAATCGTTTGACCGTTTCATACAAGCAAAAAAGAATTATGTTTGCAAAGCATAATCCGCAAACAACTTGGTGCATAAACACCAAGTTTCCCCATGTTAGATCAAAAATCAAAAAATATGAATCATTTGACTGTTCCATAAAAGCAAAAAAAGGATTAGGTTTGTGAAGAACACTCCTCACATATTATTCGTACACGAAGCTTCCATATGTTTTCTTAATAATTACAATGTGGATTCTTCACTAAATACCACACTCCTTCAGATATCTAGTATTTTATTCACAGACTTTTATCACAAAATTTTAATTTTGTTTTTTTTGTGAAGCCTCCGTTTTCATAATGAAGGCTTTACCCAGCACCGTGACCTCTAAAGTCACGCAGGTGTCGCCTAATAGTAGTTGCAGAAATTTAAGTCCCTACTGATTAAGGCTAACTAAGGTCTCGTTAATTAGGTATTTAAAAATTTAAAATATTGTTATTTTACTATAAATTAAAGGTTACAATCACATTGTTATTGCTGGTTGTTTCCCCTTCAAGTACGTCTTGTTTGATGTGCTCTCGCGGGAACTTACTACTTGCAAGTAATGAGAATATCCTACCGAATATAGATTAAATTTAGAATTTGTAAAATGTTTCCTTTATAGATCTGGGAATAAAAAAATCTTTTAAAATCCAATAAACTTATTCGATTTAACAATTTTTTCTTAAAAAAATGTACAATGAATAGAGTTCGGCACTGAAAATAAAATTAAAAATAACTGAACTTTGTTGAATCAAGTGAGTAGACAGTTAAAGGCAAAAAGGAACACAGAGACCTGACATTTTAATATCTTGTATTTTATAATCCCCAATGGGTTTTCAAAAAAGATCGTTCCTAATAAAAATATTATTTTGCACAAATTGTTTAGTTCGTATGCAAATAATATAAATCTTTGTAACTAAAACGTACTGTACCACTTTAGAATAAAGGATGGCAAACTCGTGTCGATAAAACAGATTGAATTTTGATATTGAGTCTTGCAAGGAACTCGTTTTTTTCAAAAGTGTTTAAAAAGTATTATTAATAAAATAATTATGAAGTCGTCTTACCATTTAAGACATAAAAATATATATTTAAAAATTAATTGTGTCGCCGGTTTGCTAAAGTATGGTTAATGGAATACGTTCACTGGTCTAATCGTGTTAATGGTGAGAATTACTAGGTAAATATAGCGAATATAGCTAGGTAAAAATAGTCTGAGTGAAGAATAGGATAGCGTGTTTGACGCATGCCGATGATAACAACCGAATGAACAAAACTGAAAAATGTTATTCTTTGTCCCTACAAGCGTGTCTTTAACGTTATTATCAAATCAAAATGGTGCCGGTGATGTTTAAATTCTTAAAAAGGAAAAAAAAATTATTGGAGGTGGAGGATTTCAAAAGTATATAACGATGTAGGTATTTATTGGGGGAAGAAAAGGGGGAAATTATACAAAAATAAGCTGTAAATCTCCTTGTGGTTGAGGCAAAGTATAAGGGTTTAAAAATCATTATAATACATAATAAGCATAAAAGTCTAATCGTAACGGTTAGTAAAATCGTAATAGTAAGCATACAAGTCCACATAGGAGCGGTAAAGCGACGTGACGCGTGTCTGATGAGGTGGACAGGCATATCAGAGAGTGAATTGTTGCTAGTGGACGTCTCTGAACGCTTTTTTTTCATTTCGCAACTGAAAATACAAATGTTAATTCTAGGAAATATTATAATGACTGGGTTAACGTTAACGGGATATTTGTCTTTGTGTCCATGTACTGACTTTGCCTTTATCTTAACAAACCCTCTTTTTTACTTTTGTGATTTTTAATAGCGGGTTGCTTAAAAATATTATTGCTTCTATCCAAAGAATGATATATTCGTTTTGGTTTACATTAACAGGACCGTCGAGTTGTTTTCCTGCATTTGTATAGCTGATTCGGATAAAGTATGAAAGACGGATTGAGCTATGTGAAGAAAATCAAACAACTACCGGAGGAATTGAAACGCTTAAAAATATATATCAATAGATTTTTTATTATATTGGTGTGACATAGTTTCATGACAATGTACAAATTTTGTAATATAATTTATGTATCTTCTCTCATTTTTAAAATTTTATTTATAATTCCTTTACATTCGTAAGTTTGAGAGCACTTTCCATTTTTTATAATCTTCTTCAAAACTGCTTCAGGCCTGCTTTTGACATATCTTATATAAACATATCATATCAATTTGCATACCCATTTTATTGAAACCACGTCGTACGGCGGTGACGAATGTAAAAAGCTTTTGGAGCTTTGTGGTGAAAATTCCGAAGTGTGATACATTTGTCGGAGATGAAATATAGGTTTATCGCTATGACTTCAAAGGCAAGCAAGAGTTGATAACAGAAATAGCACATTAAGGAGTATTATTGATTGACTATTTAGAAATTTTTTTAGAAAGAATTTGGCGAATGTCATTTGACGGCGACAACACATTCAAAGAAGGTAATTGTTGAAATTTTGATAGCAAGCAACTTTTATATCAGTCTCGGATTAAATGGCGTAGGAATAATAATAATATCAAGGAATATTAATAGAAACAGATTTGTTTCTTAAAATAATTAGAAAAACAGTTTGGGTCTTAAAATAATTAGAAATGTTATAATTAGTATAAATTACATTGAAACCTGCTTTTTAGTTTTCACGCAAAGGAGCTTGTCGATTTTTTTTAAATCTAATTCCAAAAGTTCATGCACTATAGAAAGTCACTAGTTATAGGAGTAAATGAAATGCATTTTATACCCAACTGACACGTAGAATTGCTTTAATGTTTAGTATTACATAAAACCAGCAATCTGTATACAACTACATATTTGAATCTCAATTTCGTAAGGTACTGAACTTCCCAAAAATAACAGGCTCCGACCATGTTATCTAATTTGGTAAAATATCACAATAATTAACAAATTGCATAGATTATATTAAAATTAATTGTATGCTATTATTTACATGCAGTGATATATTTTCGGTCTTTGTTGTAATATTTAATATTTCTTTCTCTCAATTGATAACTTAAAGTTTTATAAAATGTTTATTTGAATGGTAATAAATGGTCGAACCAATTTAATAATTTCAAATTATGGGATAGCTTTGATTCAAAGGTAGAGTATATTAAACTCTTATTCAACTAATTATTGATTTTATTCTTCACTCGGATTTGAATGTTTTCTATAGAATTAGAGTAAAGAAATCTTTAAACTCTCTAAATTTAATATAAAATAGCAAAGTAAAATAAAGGGTAAATCTCGCTCATATTTGCTACTCTTTTTCCACTTTACAGTAAACCTGCACTCTAATATATATCGTGTGTTTAAACTGTAGAAATGAGCTATCACTTAAATCGTTCAACGCATTTCTAATAATAACTTAAGTAAGCATATATGGACTCGTACTTAGAAACCGAACCAACGGACGACATACTATGTCGCACGTATATTCAACAATTAAGCATTCCAAATATAATTATTAAACAAAAAAATGATAATCACAATTTTACACGTTACGTGTCCAAAGGCGTTTATAAACCAGGCAAAGTTCTATTCACTCAAATGATAAAATACAAATTTGTTTGACTGACTTATTGTTACATATAAGTCAGTCAAACAAATTTGTAGTATGCAGTAACTCTGATGTATTTATTCATCCGCCTATATATGAATCACGTAGGTAAATTAATGTTTGACTTCGCAATCTTTGGAATGTTTTTTTATATGTAAGACAATATTAAACGGATGACACGTAATATTTGCTTAGGACTCTTACAAATTAGGAAGTTTTATGTTGTGTCAAAGCGAATCGGAAAGCAGTGTGAGATGTACTTACGAAGTATCTTATCTTGCCATATTCAATAGGTGTCGAATATTCTTAGTTTTTTAGAAAAACTAGCAAATAAATGTGAGTGATTCTGCCGGTTATTTATATTTTCTTTTTGATTAAACCATGTTTAATAGTTTACGTTTTATATTTTATAAATGAAAAGTGAAAATATTATTTTGCAACCATTTAGTTTTTGTCTTATATTGAAAATAGTTATCGATTTTGTTATTTTCTGTACTTTAATTTATCTAATTGATACATATGGCGGACTTATTGGTACAAAAGCAATCTCTTACAGCCAACCGGAACATCAATCCAACCCCGCCCGACGAGCGGCCGGGTATCGAACCCGGGCCTACCCAACACACCACGGTGACGATACGCTTTTATATATTATAACACTACGCTTTTTATATATGTTATACTCATAAATAAAAAAGCTATTGAGTTATGAGTATGATTTGGGAAATAATATAAAAAAGCCCTTTACTTCGTATAATTTAAAGAAAACAAAGGAATAAATTGAATTTTTTTATTTGCATTTCCCATTGTATTTGTACAATTTTCATTTTTAATCTTCTTTTGTTGCAAAACTTATTTTCATATTCAATTTTGTATACCAATGGTTACATAGATATGACCCAAAACTGAGGGCAATTAATCATACGAGTAGCAATTAATCTGACGAGGTTTGTCTTTAAACATTTCAATAAAAGAAATTCTAGTAAAGAATTTGGTTGAAAGAAAGAACGTGCAGTTCTTTGAACAAGAATTTACGAATTGTAACGGAAAACAGAACTGACTTGGTAAGAGAGTGTTATGTTGGAGAGCGAAGATGAGATGGACTACAATCTCTGTATATATAAAATTGCAAATCTATATGTTTTTCTATACGTTCGCTAATCAATACAATTCTATCAGACGAATTCTGATATTTGATTGAATTATTGACCAACAATAACTAAAGGGGACAAAATTATGGACGGCGGAATTTTCCGCTAAGATTTGTTGAGATTTTTAGGTACTTAAAGGGAAAATTTTGAATATTAAAAAAATATTTTCTTAGTGAAAAATATACTATTTCTCCATAATAAAGGTCGTCATTTTCGTTTCAAATTTTGTAGAGAAATCCAAAAAAACTCTGCTGTACCAATTAACCAACGCATTATATTTGTATATTATGAAAAAACAAATTGTATTATTAAATTACAATATATACAGCTTTCCGATCGTGGAAACTAGACATAAATTAAACGCCCGCGTAGTTTTAGAGAATCTATCCTATTAAAGTAAATAAAAATAAAGTGTAAACTAGTGCCGCCTAAAGTAAGTGATTAATGATTACGTCGAACTAAATTTACGGGCTCGGTGCGGTTTGATCTCGTTTGTTATATGTGGAGCCAATTTAACACTTCGATATCAATCTCAGTCAACAGGTTCTAGGTCCAGCACTTATCTGATTAGCTGAGATTTTTCGTATCTTGAATTATATGAAAATGTTCATCAAAGTTTCTTGATAGTGAGCGGAGGTAGTGGTGATAGGCTTGACTTTCTACTAATATTACGTAAACAATTTCCGTTTCACGTAAACAATTTACGTAAATAATTTCCAAAATCTATGTTTAATTTTTTGGGATTGCATAGTGGAACAATTCGTTTCGTCATGTCGGTCCGTCCGTCTTTCATAACTTCGCAGCACGATTATAGACCGATACGCATGAATGTATTTAAATAGATGGAAATCTCAATTTATATGTAGCAACATATGATATAAAGAGGTACTTTATTGTAAAGCACTCCATCGAATAGTGTCATGGACCTAATAGTGGTTATCAGGTCCACGAATGGAGTATTACTGGATAGATCTTATAATTAAAATTTAAGGTTTAGATTTAAGCCTAAAAATCTAAAAACAAATTAGAATGGAATTTTCAATTAAAATTATTTCATTTAGGTCGTATTAACAATCTAATGGATATAAACAACACAAAATTTCTACTTTGCGTATTATAGCACGCACGTGAATGTTTTTTTCTATTTTTGTCATCTATATTTATGTCAAATTTAATCTTTAAATTAATTGAATTTATTTATGTCAAAATTAATTAAATTTAATCTTCACATCTAACAAAATATTGTTGTATTTCAATTAATTATCGAAGGCCACTATAACAGAGTAATCTGACAAAAATTTCATTACACAAAATTTGTAGTTTACAGAGACAATATGGGAATTACGCTAATAAAAGTATGACACAGTCACAATTTAATTCTAAATTAACCAAACTCGTATTATATTACAATCATGGTTGTAAACTTTCTTAACGAGAGTGGCAGGTTTGTTTGAGTTATAAGAAAAAAAATAATCTGTGGAATCTGAGCTATCCGACAACGTTAGTGTTACGTTTCATATATACAGATCATAAAAGCACGTCTATCATCATAAGTTCACGCTACATTTAACATGTAACTTTTGTAGATTATTCGTGCTCGACACTAAATTATTCTTATTAAAAGATTTATGGGAATTAATAATTTTTTCCTCAGCCTCATTGTCATCAGCGATGTAAGTGAAGAGCAGAAAGGCAACAGTTATATTTCTCTATTGCAAGCGCGCAGCTTACTAGTTAAATGGGAATAATTTCCGTGTTTTGGACAGATTTGCGAAACTGCCAATGTAACTGAAACCAATTGTAACAATTTATAATAGGTACTATCAACGTACAAAATAGAAGAGCTTGAAGTTTTCGTTTAAATTTTAAGAGCTGATTTTAAGAACAACGGAATGTGTCGTTATATACGTGTTGCTAAGCAATATGAAACAGTAAAGTCGGAAGGCAATCAGACGCTTTGTTCTCTTTAGACATGTCTTTGAAAGCACATGAAGCAACAAGCCTTTGAAAGCGCATTTCCTCATCTGGTAGTCAAACAGAATACTATCGCTTCGTCCCCGAAGTTGCTTTTCTATTACAGTATGAGAATATGGGAGTAGCTCTACCAGATAACACAAACTAAATCTGAACTGTTTCAATAAAACCTTCTAATTTTGATGTTCTAGATGAGAGTTAGAGGAAAGATCAAAATTATATTCTTTGATTCTTTGGAATCAATGCTTGGTTATGCTATAAGTATATTCTATGCCTTAGCGCTCCTTATACATATATTGCGTGTTGGTCCGCTCATATTTCTCCTAAAAATAAATTGATAAAACGGGAGCATTATAAATTCTTTTTCTGAAATTTAAAATTTTTTTTTGTTCGTCACTCCAAAACTGAACTCCTAACTAAGAAAAAGATAGAATATGGCACTATACAATCAAAAGGCAATGCAATATTCCAAGTCTCTCTGAAAAAAAGGACACAAAGTCAGAAGACCCAAAGTTATTTATTGCAATACTTGCCATCTAACATGTCAGATAAGCCCTTCTAAAGAAATCGGCAAATAGTACAGTTTTTTTGGGTGGAAGGAATGTAAGTCACTACCTTATTTCTTCACATTTATCCGTTTTTTTGTGTTCACGTAAATGTCTAATGTAATAGTTGTAACTTGTGTATGGTGAGGGATGGTAGTTTTAGTGTGTAGTTTTTGCGTACTTTTTCAATGAAATCAATGTCAAGCGTGTGATTGTTTATGTCCTTCGATAATAAGAAGCAAAGTGATTAAATATTTCATAGGATATATTAGTCTGAATCCGCCCAGAGAGATCTTTCTGGTGATTCAGGAGTAGCTCCTTTCATCAAAGTTTCTAAACAATTTTTGTGGAAAAAACTGCATTGGGGCAATAAATGCGTTATAACAACTTACCACAATTACTAGGGATTCGCGTTCAGCCGCAATTATAGCACCATTTCCCGTTTTTCTCTTGCAGCTATGACGAGTGTTATTTTAAATTGAACTATTGACAATCCAGTATCGTTCACATAATATAACCTGTCTATAAGATAAGTATCAATTTTTTGGTGTTCCCTTACCACCAATGAAAATTTAATTAAAACAAATTATCCGCCTAGAGTATGACTTCGACCAGTTATCATGCAAATTTTAATCAACGAACATCAATTTTCTGAAATTTCTCGACATATTTTAGTTCAAAGTTGAGAGGAGTTTTTCTTTTAGCTTTCTTAATCACAAGTCAACTGTAACCCTATGTTTTTTTATTCTTCGGTGAATATTTTTAATTACTTTTTTTTTTAATATATGTTGTATTAATAGGCTTAGGTGACTTCATTTACTATTATTGATAATTATCGTTAACACATACATATTTTTGGACATTTTTCCGTAATTAACTTCATGTGAAAATAACTGGGTGCTTAAATAAATTAGGAGAAAATGTTTTCAATTTCGATATGTATTTTAATATATACACTAATTATAAAATGTGTATGTATTAAAATACATATCGAAATTGAAATTAGAAGATTATACAAAAATTATAAAATTTATATGCATTGTAAGAATATAAATCAAAATTAATTGCATTGCAAGTTACTGGCTATGATCTTGACAAATTTTGGGTTGGGGGTTCTTTCATAACACCCTGTGAGAATTCGCTTGTTTTTACTTGTTCCTTTCAAAATTATGTGAAAATACGTAATTTTATTGAAAATATAAATTTCAGGATGAATTAAACAGAACCGGTCGCTTTTTTTATTAAACATATTTTAATAAATCGATTCCATTTAACAGATACAAGATTTAAATATTGTGTATTTTTTTCTATAATAGTTCTCTTATAATAGCACGAAGATGTTTGACACATTTTTATAATTGTACATTGTCGTTGAATATTTTAGATTAGCGTTGTATTCTTTTCTTTAGGCAAAACCTCATCAGACTTTTATGTATAATACCACTAGGAAAATTAATATATTTAAAAGTTGTTTATATTTCTGTTAGCGAAAAATTAATTAGAGTAATAAAGGAGACAAATTTCTGTTTTCGACGACCACCTAGAATTTCCATTTTTGAAGCAAAAAAAATATAATTGTTAAATTGGCCTACCTATATACACGAACCAAACTTGTACCATTATAACATCTTTATATGAGCTTGATATTTTATTAGTATGATGTTTTTTAAGTTTCGGGGAAATGAGGTATTATCATCTATCTGTAGGGTTCTTAAAAATGCATTTATTTTTATTACCTACATATTAAAAAAACTAGAAAAATTAAAAGAGATACTTTATTTGATTGCATATGTTTAAAATTTTAAAAGTTTTCAAGGCACAATTTTTAAGTGAAATAATAAAAAACATGCATTAAAAAAAACAATTCATTGAGGTATTCGATCAATTTATTGCACACACAACACTGGATACTGGACTATATGTAATTACGTACATATGTTTTCGATAATATGGAACTTAGGGCTGGATTAACAAGAGCCATTTAATCCATCAGCACTATGTTTAGAATATATTGTTATTGACACGTTACTGCATCAGAATTCAAGCAATCACTATACAAGACAATTAGTGGAACTAGTAATATATTTTGGCAACAAAGAGAGTCACGATGGATCTTTTAATTTTTAATTATTTATTCACTCGTGCGAGAAAATAACTAAAACAATGTAATTTTCATTAAATAAACTTACTGCGATATATATTATAAGAACCAGCGTTTATACCATCTGTAAGTACATACGTAATTAAAATAAAATGAATAAAAAAATAAATAAATTATGAACAAAAATTCTGTGAGAACCCACAGATGCTTTTTGATAATTGTATGTTGTTATGTATATATACCGTCACGATCAAATACCGAGGAAACTTCATGGTGGTCAGAGATATCAATCGTACTTTTAATATGCCAGCGATTTCATTAATGTCAACTTTCAGCTCGTGGCATCTATTTTTTATGTTATGACAAGTTACTATCCTTGTCACTACTCTCTCATAGATGTATATACTTCCAACACCCATGACTTTTTATTCGTATTATGTAATGTAACTAACTATAAAGTTGAATAAACGAAGATATATGCCTCCCCTAATTTGCACTTATGCATTATTACTGAAGTTTGAGGCGACACCAGTACGATACAAATAACACGAAACAGAGTAACACAAGCAATAGCGACCATATGTGTTGAGCTCTAAAAATGATTATGATTTTAAGAAAGTGAACAAAGATATACAGTATGTCTTACTTACACTAAAATAAAACTCACGAATTTGACAACTTATGGAAATAAACTTGCTCTTAATTTTCAAAATAAACATATTATATCACAGATACCTCCATACTAAAGTTTCTGTCTTTAATGCATGATGGTGTACGGTTTAATTTTGTTAATGCATAGTTACTTTTTGGACTGTTTATACCAGTGATGTTTTTCCTGGACAAGCAGCATATAGATACGTGTAAGTTACAATGTGTTAATTTATTGTCATGTTAATAAATCTTGACGGCTGTAATACGTCGAAAAAGAATGGCATCTAAAAACCAAAGTTAACAAATTTTATTTAACTCTTTTTTTTGCGAAATCATTCTCTGAAGTGGTAAAAAAATTACAAATGGAATGTATTTCTATGTACTTCTTACTTTCATTTGATGCATGTCACCGGTTTACTAGTGAATCTGTAAATTTTAGTAGTTTTTTACCCTAAAAGATATAATCAAAAATCTTACAATATAATTCGTTTGTTCGTGTATTTTTCGGAGCTTTTGAACAGAAAAAATTGTTCGAGATAAACAAAAAGAGATATTCTGTATAGTTTATAAACTTCACTAAAATTATCAGGAGTAATTGTGCAAGTTGTAAAAAAACATACAATTTTAGTGGAATACTCTCCATGTTTTACTTAGAATTTCACCAATTTATCTCTAGAATTCCCGACACACTTTCATTACAGAGAGAGAATTATATCTTTCAAAACTTTAGCCGGTTTAAATATTCTAGCGCAATTATTTCCAACAATAATGAAACGAAACCTAAAATTACAAGTAAAATTAATTTGGCATGTGGATGCCCCTGCAAAATTATAAACTCATTTACATAAGGTTATTTTTATAACTCTTTAATCAGACATACAATTTTACATTTCTTTAAAATCTGCGCCATATCAGCTTTGTTACAAAGCATTTTTTAATGTATTGAACCAGGTCAACAAGAAATTTTGAGCATC
Source organism: Druceiella hillmani (assembly GCA_039881145.1). Lineage (NCBI taxonomy): Eukaryota > Metazoa > Arthropoda > Insecta > Lepidoptera > Hepialidae > Druceiella > Druceiella hillmani. The sequence continues at coordinate 12,895,984 of JAYKKI010000037.1, read as the reverse complement.
AAACACTCACAAAAATAATATTGACTTATGAAATGATACAAACTGTTAAAAAACAGTATTATTACAGTGTTCACGATATGAATTACTAAAAAACCGAATCATCATACCAATAAGAATAATATGTTAATTCCTTTTGCTGTACGCGCCAAATTTATAAACTCCATTAGTATAAAGCTGTAAAGTAATTTCGAGGTCTTAAATGGAATTTTTTATAAAAATCTTGAAGTTTTGCAGATTGTCATTCACACCACGATTCGGATACCACATTTACTAAAATCACCACAGGTAGAGTTCTGTCTCCACAAATGTTAAAAGTTTTTTTTAATGCAAGCCTTGTTGGACGTTTTTAATGTCTTATTGAAATTTGTTTTCCTTTTCACACTATGAATCAAACAGTCAAACTTGCTGTATTTTTCTCTAAATCTAAGTTTATAATCCTATCATGCTCTATCGAAAGTAATTATAGCAGAAAATAAAATGCATTTTAGATACAATTGTTACGTAGATTTGCCCTAATGGTTAGTACTCGATAACACCAACAGCTTGTATGCAACTCGAATAGTAAGTATTCAAATCATAATTTCGTAAGATAATACATAATCAAAAAGCAATAAGTGATCGATTCATTCGTATCGTTATGTTTGCAACCACTGTCTATTATCTAATTTATAAAAATAACATGACGTCCAGGCACCCGGCAGTCTGTCAGCCAAGTTTATGCTGGTATATGTTTATCTAACAACTTTATGCCATATTTCCCATGGCTATAATCTTTTCTCTGTCCAGAATTTGGAAATTGGTATTAGAATAGAACTTGGTATCTTTTTCGATTTCAGCGCTCTTATTGGCGAAGCAACTTATATATATAGTTGGTAACTTTGGTTGTTTTACAATAATGTTATTGGTGTGGTATTAATAATATACATCAGCTGTTAAAATGCACATATGATATAGGTATAAATTTGAAAATAAGAATGTGCCTAAAATTTTAGGATATAATTTTATATTTGACTAATTTTGGCAGAAACTTCTCTCGCTTGGCACCTTATTTAATAGTATTTATTTTTTGCTGTAATTGAGTTCATGATGTTGGTTATATTAATTGATACCAACAATGAATATCAGCGAAAAATTCAGTAAACACAAAATTATAAACTTAAGAATTCACCAAATTTGATGTTGACAAATAACATAAGATGATACCGAAATTTTGCCAAACAATAAAATATAATATTTGTTTTTTGAATAGGTCTAGCATTGTTGCAACAAAATAATTTTCAAGTTAAAGGGTTCTTATTTAATATACTTTTCTTTCAATTTATACCTTAATGTTTAAAAAAAATATACTTTTGAGAATCGATAGTTGAACTAAGTTGATCTTTTCAAATGTAAAATATATTAAAAAGTTATCAATTTAAAATTTTGTTTTATTTTTGCCCTGTAGAGGTAATTGATATTATTCTACTGAATTAGAGTAACAAGATCTTTAGACTATGTACATTTTATATTAAATATCCAAATAAAGATAAAATATGCGAATTTAGTTTTCTTTGTACTCTCTTCTCCCCTTTACTGCACCCTTATATGTATAATATGTTTAAACTTCGTGAATGAGCTATTAATTAAATAATTTTAACGCTTTTCTAATAATACCCCAAGTAAGTATGTACGAAGTTCCACTTAGAAACTTCAGCATTGTCTTCATTAAACAAAAATATATTAATCCTTATTTTACACGGTACTTTCCAAATGCGTTTATAAACCAGGCAACGTTCTTTTACTCAAATAATTACATTTTTATTTGTACGTGCCTACTAGCAAGTCTTTTAAATAAATGTGTAGCATGCAGTAATTCTGACATATTTGTTCACCTGTTACATATGTGTATTATATCATTACTTGAGTAAATTAATGGTTGATTGCGTCACCTATAGATTTTTTTTAATTTTTGCGTTTTATATCGGAAGACAATATTAAACGAACGAAAGTAGAAGTAAAACGTATTTAAGTCATGTGAAAATGAACTGAAAAGTCAAGTTTATATAAAAAGCGCGCCATTTGATGTTTTGTTTGGAAAGCAACTGAGTTTCGCTGAGTGAAAAACAAACACAATATTGAATTTTCACAAAAAGAATTAGAGTGCTCTTGTTTCACATATACCTTTTAGGGCGAAACAGAACACAATATGTACACAACGATGTGTGAACGTGTACTGTCCTATAACACAGTCAAGCATTGTTTCTAAAGATGCAAAGAAGGAAATTTTGTTTTTTCGGATAATCAACCAAAACAACTTGTTATAATCAATTTAGAAAAATGAAAAATATCTTACTGAAACAGATTTCAGATTAGGTTTGCATTATCTGTTAGCGCTGCTTTCGTGCAATAACACAGTGAAGGAAAAACAACTTATCTGGTTATGAGCTAACACTCCGTCAATTTCTGAAGGGGCCGGGGTAAGGAGATAGTGATAACTACTCCCTGGACCATTTCCTCATTTATCGTCTTCTTCTCGTTATCTAATTATTAACTCAATGAAAAATTAAAAGCCACAGACATTTTAAGTTTGAACTTACCTAATTTTTCAGTAAAAAGCCCATGTTGTCAACCTAATAGCAAAGTCAATATTAAAAATTGACCTCGAAATTCGATTAACAATCACCGTCAAATTTAAAAAAAATTAACTAGTTGTAAATTTTGTACTTATTTGAAAATAATTTATTTTAAATCTGTATTTTATGGCTATTTTATAGAAACTTATTGAATGGATATGATATACAAGCTGCTGTGAACATTGAATTTGAAGCTCATTTGTTAGATTAGTACTATTATGATATGCTTAAAATTTCTTCTGTTTTGTAAACAACAGAAATCGGATAGTTCTTCTGCTTAATAATGTGATATTGGTCTCATTTTATATAATTTTTTTTATGTTTCTTTTTTTAGTTCAATTCTGGCACTAAAATTTTAAGGTGCCAGAAAATAACTTTTACTCGATCCAGCACAAGTCGTAGTACTGTATTTTCAGTCAGTTAAAAAAATTTAAAATAGAATATTTCTACTGGTGACTTTGGTACAGGTAAGTATGTGAGGCGTGAGGCATTTGCCTTTATGATATAAATTGTATCGACAACGTTTATTATTTTTCAAATATTCTACTATATTGACTATACATACGTAGTGATCATCAAAATGACTGGAAGATTTATTTCATGTCATAGGAACAGCAAACGATATGCTGACAACTAATAATTTAAAGGTCACTAAATAATCAGTCAAAAATATTTATATAGTACATGGTATACACCTTTTATGAAGACAATAACAAGTGTTTCATAATGCTTTAGTCTGTGTCCAATATAACACAACTTATAAATGAAACAAAATATGACATGTGGTCAATTTTTGCAAGGTCTAATTTTCGTATTCGGCTTTATTTCAACAACTGGGGTTTCTAATCAAAAACAAATTTAAAAATAGAAGAAATAATGAATTAATTTGTTATAAATAAGTAGATACTTCAACATTATCATTCGTGTTATGTTTTAAAACAATTTAAAAATTCCAAATAACATGAATATAACGAAGCTGTACATATATGAAGAAAAGTCTTGCTTTGCGGGATATTTTATATTTTTATATGTCAATAATAATATAAATATATCATTAAAAATGTAATACACTTTTTAATGTTGTCAGATTCGTTTTCCCCAGTGAATATTTTAGGACGTAATTCGATATTTTATAAACGAAACATTTTATAAATTTTTTTTTTTTTTTTTTTTTTTTCTGTTTGTATCCTGCGATCAGTCATTAGAACTATAAGCAGGTAGGTTGTGGTATGTATCTTGTTTGGGCGAATATAGGGCCAGTGCCCTTAATCGCTCTAATTATGAAGCACGTCAGCTCTCTTGAGTCTCTTTATCGAGTTGGGCTGCAACAGCATGTGCGAAAGTGGGTTAGGATGGAATGTCAGACGATCTTTGTATGTGGCTGTGTAGCGTTTTGCTTCGTCTACGATACGGTATTCGTGGATTTCCGAATTGCGGGAGTACCATGGTGCACCTGATATGACCCTAAGTATATTGTTTTGGGCTCTTTGTAGGCAGAGTATGTTCGAATTACTGGCCGATGACCACAGTTGAATCCCATATGTCCAAATGGGTTTTATTACGGAGCAGTACACTCTTAGTTTGTTGCTTAGGGATAGTGCTGACTGTCTTCCTAGAAGTCATAGCAAATTTCTAAATCGAAAATTGATTTCGTTACGCTTATTTTTGATGTGGTCTTTCCATGTCATCCTTCGGTCCAGATGAAACCCCAGGTATTTGACGCAGGACGATTGCGGTAAGGTGTTGGTACCTAAGTTGACTGCAGGACAAGTTGCACGTCTCAGAGTGAACGTGATGTGGTGAGATTTTTGGGCACTAGCTCTTATACGCCATTTGTTCAACCATTTATTTGTGTCATCGAGTTGTGCCTGCAGCAATTTACTTGCCTCTTCTGGACTGCTATTACATGCGAGAAATGCAGCATCGTCAGCATAGGTTGCTACTGTAATATTAGGTGTCTGGGGTAAGTCATTCGTGAAGATGTTGTAAAGCACCGGACCGAGTACCGATCCCTGGGGTACTCCTGCGTGGCAACTATACAAGGAAGACCTGGCGTCACGGTGTTTTACTCGAAACATTCTGTCTCTAAGGTAAGAATCCATCAAGGGGTAGAAAGAGTGTGGAAGTGCTTGCTTTATTTTGCATAGTAACCCTTTGTGCCAGACCCGATCGAATGCCTGTTGGATGTCCAGGAAAGCAGCAGAACAATGTTCTTTCCTTTCCAAACAGTCTCGTATAGTACGATAGACTCTGTGTACTTGTTCTAGGGTCGAATGTTGCTTGCGAAACCCGAACTGATGATCTGGTATGACGTGATTGATATCTAGGTATGCATGTATCCTAGTAAGGATTATTTTTTCCCACAATTTGCTTAGAACTGGAGTTAAGCTGACAGGACGGTGTGAGGATGCATCGTTGACTGGTTTACCGGGTTTATGGATCATAACTACCTCGGATATTTTCCAAATAGCAGGGACATGTTTTGTTCTGAAGGTTGCATTAACGAGGGTTACCAGGAAGACAATACATTTTATAAAATGATCATGGTTTTTGTGAAGACTTAATTATCAAGTCAGCAAATGTTAAAAACTCCCGTGTTTTGCAATGTTGTTCTTAAATTTCTTATACTTGTATAAAGTTAAAAGCAATATAATTTTTGCCGACGATTGTATCAAAAATTTCGAAGTGAATTTTGTATTTTTCGACGATTCCTATGTACATATTCATACTTTCAGACTTTAGAGAGTTTGAGGCGTGAAGCAAAATTTAAAGATGTTTGAATTTTGAGGCAGATACAATTGATAAATTTGAAGTAATTGAATATTTGACAATTATTTGAAAGTGTTTAAATAGTTCAAATCTATTTTTTATGTATAATAGTTCACTACATTTCACTCAAAACAAATTATTTTTCATCAAACAATTTAGTTTCCTTTATAATCGTTTAAACTTTTGCGCTGAAACGTTCAGTCGCACGTCGGCAAACTTCGTGATATTACGGTTTACAACACTAACAGGTTATAACATTAGAAAAACATTAGATAGAGCTCACAAATATAGCATAATATAATACTGTAAATACGAAAGTGAGTATGTTTGGTATATTTGTTTGTTTTGTTTTCACGATTCCCAGGATTTTTTTTGCATACATACATGTTGATTCCGCCTTTGAGATAAAAATAAAATTTTATCCAGGGAGTGAATTTTTTGTTAATTAAAAAAACTACTTTATTAGGAATAAGTGCATTAATATAATTATTTATTAAAGCGTGAACATATTAGTGAGTATATTTAAACTGTTATTAGATAATTTTTCTTAAAGTTACAGATAATGGCAGTGATTTTAGTTTTTGCAGGAATAGCACCTGTTTTACTTTTTTAGAATGAAGCAACGGGTTAAAATTGATTCGTAATAGATAGTTACAATTGACACGGCCGATTCGTTCATCAGTACAAATTAACTTTCTAAGAATGGCTTTAATGTAAGTAAACTGTATATTACAAAGTTACTTTCACTCAGCATAAACAAATCACACTTTGATTCGACTTTTTAATTCCACACAAATTTAATTTCACTTTCTTGATTGGATGCAATATAATATAATATATTGTCTAACAATACTTTTTCACCTGAATGCGCGGAAACAAATAGTTACATGTAGTTAATTGCAAGTAACTACTAGAAGGCTGTGGGAATACTTGGATCTGATCGCTGCAATTTCAGGTAGCACGATGCACGTTAAAATAGTGTCCAAATATGTTGCGTAAATAAATACCTTATATTGCTGTACGTTGCGCATAACTAATTGTACGAATTAGCATCATAGATTCTTATAATAATTATAATCCTGCTTATTTTCAACTTTTATTTCGCTTTTACGCAATCCACTTTTTTATTTTTTTTTAAATTTGCTCTTTTAATTGCTTTTTTTACGCTCTTAGAATATTTAAGTGAAAAGATCTCTTTAGCTCATGCGGATGGAGCTGCGACTAGGGCTTACTGTGTCAATGAGAATAGATATTACACTTAATATTTGATTTATCACAGTCGCAAAACTATTCATTGCCTCAATCGCCTGTGACATTCGTTCATTCCGAAGAAAATTCTTATCGCGCCCCAGATTCGCTATTTCACCTAATCAATTATTCGACGTCAGCGGCGCACCGCCGTTGCTCGCCTATTGTCATATCTCAGTTATCTTTCATCGCGATTAGCTGTGCGATCGATTCTGAATATAGATTATACGTTTTCTCACGTGGTTTTTAAACTGTTCACAATCCGTTGGTTGGATTTGCGTGATTTCATCCAAGCAGGTAATTCTTAGTTGTTGATCGGTTGCACCAAATAAAGCAGGGAAAAATATGTCTTGTAGACAATAATAATGAGAAGTTTGAAATTTATTTTATCAAATTATAACAAATAATAAAATATGAATAATTACTTAACACAATACTCATTAATACATTAAATACTGATGAAAAACATGAGAGGAAACGGATGAAACATTTTTGGGGTCTTTTGGTGACACATTTTGAAATTTAAGGTTCAATTTGATTTATAATTTTACACATTTGGACTCAGCGGTTTGTTAGCAGCGTATCTGTAGACGTTATCTGTATTTGATTTTAAAGAAAGCAAAAGGATTTTCCAAATAATATACGTGCTCTTTATGTAAAATTACTCAATTTTGTCACTTAGTATGTTATTTATTCTTAATTCAAATACACCTTCTTTTCTAGAGAAATATACGAGAAATTGAGAAAAAAACTGTTCTAAAAGAAAATGCACCAGAAGGCGGAAGAATGCTTATACTTTTGTTACTTATAAAAAAATACTTTATCTTACTTTTGTTCATGACTTCGTTTTGCGAGTTTTTGTAAGTTATCATTTAGGGCCTTTTCGCAAAATCCGTTCGCGTATAGTAGTAACGTCGCGATCGAATCATTGAAGGGAGAATATTTTATATCCTTCCCGCGGGAATCACGTTCGGATTTGGTAACTCGGGATACTCGGTTTAAACTAATACACGCTAAAGCCATACATTCATACATTTTCTTCACACACAATGCTACGTGATCAAACAGGAACCTAACGAATATCATAAATGATGGATGCTATCCCTCAGGAACGTTTCAAAGTAAGTATTTTAATATAGACTATAATCTATTCGTGTGCAGAATTGAGTGTAGATCAGTTTAGAAATTAGGTGTTATAGAGTGATAAACATAAATCCATCCATCCTTTCAAATTTTCCCATTTATAATATTAATTAGATGTCATACAATAAATGTTTAGTGACAGAAAACCTAGCATCCTTTTTGGGGCCCCTCATCGCTCACTCTTTTATCTCATACTCTCATTCCTTTCTAACTCTGCTTCTCTCCTTCATTCAAAGGTAGAAAAAACTTTCTACGTTTTTTCTTCCTTTTGGCTCTAAAGCATAAGTATATTTCGGAAAAACTAAAGACTTACCATATTGGTGATCTATTATTTACGTTCATTTTTCATAACCATATAAAAATCGTTATTCAAAATTGCAGACTTACAGTCTATGTGACTAATTCTCAAAGAAAACACTTAAAAAAATTAAAGTTTCTAAATTGTCGATATTTGACAATAATGATATTGCTAGATTAGATTATTATATATATATATATATATATATATATATATATATATATATATATATTCCTTAGTTGTAATTTAAATATTAAAATATAGTAGATTAAAAAATAAATAAATGTTAACCTACATGCTTCCCTTACATTCCCCTTTGCCGAATAAATTAATTTAATTGTTGTTCTTACTCATTCATTCAGTAATAAATTACCGGTACTGGTTACTGGTTATCGTGTACTAAATTAACAGAATTAGTTTAGTCTTAAGTGATCATAATTAATACAGAAATTCATGCCAATTTGGAATATTAATGTCGTCACTTGTCGCTCTAATTTAGAACTGAAAATGAAGAAATAATGTAGGGAAGATAAATATCCTTGAAAAGTAGAAATATTTCAAGGATTAAATGATGATATTAATCTTGAAATCTTTTGAAAACAACGTGAATTTATTATACATTAGTTTATTATGTATAAATTTCGATATGTCTGAGAATCTCGGAGCTATAAATTTATATTAAAATGAAAAATCATTGAGATATGCATACCTTTGAAAAAGTATGTTACGATATCTACTTACAATCTTGTATTTTGTCGATAGTTTTTACGTAGACGTATAATCGATATAAATTACATACTTCATGTTGGGATGAGCAACAGAGCTAAAAAGCATGTTTAGCTTTTATGCTTGGGTAATAAAGCTCGTATAGTGGAAAGTACTCGGAAAATATATTTGATTTCAGATGCAGAATAAATTTATTTTGAAGAAGTTTTCTCTTGCATAAAAGACAGAATATGATTGACAGGAATTCATATTAAGTATTGATTGTTTATTTACGTAAAAATTCACTCATTGGAAAATTTTTTAGAAAATTATAATCATCCATAATTCAAAAATTCAACGGAAATAGTATATTTTTATAATTGAACTGTCAAGCATGTGTAGATCTTGCATTATTAGGGTTCTCTATACATTTCGGCAGTTATAAATATTTAAGGGCACGTAACATTTCTGTTAAAATATTTTTAAATATTAATTTTTCACATCGTAAATATATTGCTTTATTATATATTTTTTATTCGCAGGCGTATATACATGATGCATATTTTAAAAAAAATAATTATATTTTTAATAATAGATCGAGGATAATCGCTAATTTTCCTGTAATCCTCCAGTCAAATTTTGTTAATACTATATTACATTATTTTTGCTCATTAGTTTTCAAAGTAAGGGGAGAGGTATGCTGTATTTCTGCATATTTTTAGAATATCTCTATAAATATGCAATGTCAAATTATTAAGAAAATATTTTTGTATTCTTCATTACAAACACTTTGACATGATATTCATCGTGATATGTAAAATTAAGTAAAAATGTTTGGAACCTTCTTTGGCCCCTCTTTAATGCTATCGAATATTTAAAGAATTAGCTAGTGTATAATTTATTCAACAAAACTTGCTCTTCTCTTTTAAATGTTAGCCACAATCACACGAATACGCAAAGACAGCCGCGCGAATGTGGTTTCACAGACATGGTCACACAGACACAGCCACAATCATACGGGCACAGTAACACGGAACACATACATAGTCACGAGGATAAAGTTACGCGAATACAATCACACAGCATAGCCACAACAGATACAATCAAAAAGACACACGGATACACAAATACAATAACAAGGACACAGGGATATAGTCACCCATATATAGACACACGGAAACAAAGATGTAGTCACAAACACAACCGCACAGACACATATTCGCGGATACAGTCACACGCACACAATCAAACCGACATAGTCACATGAGCACTCAGTAACCCAGACACTGTAAAAGATACAGACGTAATAACAGATACAGTCACATAATCAGAGTTACGTAGATAAACTCATACGGTTCCAACCACATGGACACAATCACACGGGCATAGCCACAGTCAAACGGACACAGAGTCATACGGATGGGGCCACACAGACACAGACTCATAGACTCACTAAAGACACAGTCACACATCATGGTGACAGAGACAGACACAGTGACACATATAATAATATACAGATACATACAGACAGTCTCACAGACACTGCCACACGTACCCTATCACATGGTTACACAGACAGTCACATAGATACAGCCAGGCAGCCACACACATACGGACACATAACCATGACATCCATGTAGGACATAGTCAAACGGAAATAGTCATACGAATACAGTAACAAAGAGACAATAACACAGGCACAATCACGCAGATACACGGAAACTGATTCATAGTCACACAGATATGCCCACGGAGATACACAAACGCGTACACAGGTACGCGGAAACAGTCAGGCTGTCAAAGTTCCGCGGATACAGCCACGCAGACGCAGTTATACAAACACAGACAAAGTCACACGATCACAGTCACACGGACACAGCTAAAGTCACACAGAAATAGTACCATGGACATAAGTACAGTCTCATAGACACAGACACAGCATACAGACACAGTCACAGACACTTTCACCGGGGCACAGAAACATACTAACACACAAAGAGATACAGACAAAACCACAGATACACATGTAAAGTCACATAAACACAGTAACACGGGCAAAGTTACATGACAAAGTCCCACGGCCATAGTAACATGGACAAGGCATATAGACACAGTCACGCAGGTACGGTTACACAGCATAGTCACACGTGGTATTATGTCGAACTTTATTTTATTTTTTACCTGTGAAACACATATTCAAGCCGTTTAATTGCATAGTAAAAAGCAGTAATAAATATTTATAAATAGAATAACAAAATTAATGTTTAAATTATCATGTGTAATGAACTTTAATGTATTCGGAATCTGTATAGTTTTTTTTATTCAAATTGACGTTTTGAAATGTAGAAGAGAATAAAAGAAGTTTAAAAAATTAACGATTGAAGAGATTTTTTTTCGATGACATAGTCACATTGACTGTAAATCTGCAATTTTGAATAACGATTTTTTTAAAATTTTGAGTACATATACGGAGGTCAAAAAATATATTGAAACAATATAATTTGCGACCGAAAATCTCTACTAATGTTGCCACATCAAATTGTGCAGAAAATGAATATTGGTGGATAAAAAGTTAGTACGAAAAAACTAAAAATAGTGACCTGAAAAATATGCACTTTTAATCGCTACCATCCTCCATCCCCGTCGCATTCAGAAACTCACTTCGACGGTTTTTCTACACTCGACTTGACGTAATGATGTGATATTATAAAGCCATGTCATTAACATTATAAAAGTGATTCTCAAAAAACGTACATCTTCATTTCGACTATTTATTTTATGTCATTACGTGGTTTCTTTGACTCTATTTCATCACAGTTTATACGTGACTCTTTGGGTTATATTTTTTGTTATTCTTATGTGGTCAGTAGCGGGACTAGGACAAATGCCGAAAAGTCAAACCTACACAGAGAAATATAAGAAAAATAAAAAGCCACAATTAAATGAAACTACGTGATATAGTATTATTTCTACTTTCTTTAATTTCTTTACCACGACCTAGGTTTCGTTGTATTACAAGAATAAAAAATATCATAATGTATTCTCCAAGATTACTCAAAGAGAAAAAAAATACCATTAGCGCCTAGTTAATACAACGAAATGTGTGAACCAATACACATAAATCTACACGTAGTAATAAATATAAATATCAAGCATTGGGTTTGTCTCTAGTTCTTATTTCTTTCTCACTTAGGATGAAAGAACAGTAACGTGATTGCGGACAGCAAGAAGTATATTAATAACAAATTACGTTATTAAAAAAAAATAAATTATTAATGAAAATTACGTGTGTACTATAGTTATAAAATTGATCTTTTAAAAGGTGGTTAAGATGTATGTTGGGCTATAGTAAGTCTCTTTGACTAATTTTGCGATGTTTTTAACAAAACATTTAATGAAGAAGAGAAATTTTATTTAATATATTTATCAAATAAACAGGGACAGCTTTGCGGTTTTCTGTGATTGTGCAACTAGCATTGTCAAAACTTTTTAAATAACAAATTGGAATTAGGAATAAAGTTTTCTTTACATTGCAACTGTACTATATACACTTTATTCTTTATTCCTTAGTTGCAATTTAAATATTAAAATATAGTAGATTAAAAAATAAATAAATGTTAACCTACACACTTCCCTTACATTCCCCTTTGCCGAATAAATTAATTTAATTGTTGTTCTTACTCATTCATTCAGTAATAAATTATCGGTACTAGTTACTGGTTATCGTGTACTAAATTAACAGAATTAGTTTAGTCTTAAGTGATCATAATTAATACAGAAATTCATGCCAATTTGGAATATTAATGTCGTCACTTGTCGCTCTAATTTAGAACTGAAAATGAAGAAATGACGTAGGGAAGATAAATATCCTTGAAAAGTAGAAATATTTCAAGGATTAAATGATGATATTAATCTTGAAATCTTTTGAAAACAACGTGAATTTCGATATGTCTGAGAATCTCGGAGCTATAAATTTATATTAAAATGGAAAATCATTGAGATATGCATACCTTTGAAAAAGTATGTTACGATATCTACTTACAATCTTGTATTTTGTCGATAGTTTTTACGTAGACGTATAATCGATATAAATTACATACTTCATGTTGGGATGAGCAACAGAGCTAAAAAGCATGTTTAGCTTTTATGCTTGGGTAATAAAGCTCGTATAGTGGAAAGTACTCGGAAAATATATTTGATTTCAGATGCAGAATAAATTTATTTTGAAGAAGTTTTCTCTTGCATAAAAGACAGAATATGATTGACAGGAATTCATATTAAGTATTGATTGTTTATTTACGTAAAAATTCACCCATTGGGAAATTTTTTATAAAATTATAATCATCCATAATTCAAAAATTCAACGGAAATAGTATATTTTTATAATTGAACGGTCAAGCATGTGTAGATCTTGCACTATTAGGGTTCTCTATACATTTCGGCAGTTATAAATATTTAAGGGCACGTAACATTTCTGTTAAAATATTTACAAATATTAATTTTTCACATCGTAAATATATTGCTTTATTATATATTTTTTATTCGCAGGCGTATATATATGGTGCATATTCCAAAAAAAATTATTATATTATTAGTAATAGATCGAGGATAATCGCTAATTTTCCTGTAATCTTCCAGTCAAATTTTGTCAATCCTGGATTACATGATTTTTGCTCATTAGTTTATAAATATATATATATATATATATATATATATATATATATATATATATATATATTTAGAATATCTCTATAAATATGCAATGTCAAATTATTAAGAAAATATTTTTGTATTCTTCAATACAAACACTTTGTCACGATATTCGTCATGATATACATTACATATAGTATAAAACTACGATTTTTTTAATATTGAGCATATGGTAATGAAAAATTGATACGGAGGGCAAAAATATATTGAAACAATAAAATTTGCAACCGAAAATCTCTACTAATATTATCACATCTAATTTTACAGAAAATGGATATTGGTGGATAAAAAGTTAGTACGAAAAAACTAAAAATAGTGACCTGAAAAATATGCAATTTTAATCGCTACCATCCCCGTCGCATTGAGAAACTAACTTCGACCGTTTTTCTACACTCGACTTGACGCAATGATGTGATATTATAAAGCCATGTCATTAACATTATAAAAGTGATTCTCAAAAAACGTACATCTTCATTTTGACTATGTCTTTTATGTAATTACGTGGTTTCTTTGACTCTATTTCATCACAGTTTGTACGTGACGCTCTTTCGGTCATGGCAGTAGCGGGGCAGTAGCGGGACTAGGACAAATGCCGAAAAGTCAAGCCTACACAGAGAAATATAAGAAAAATAAAAAGAATAAAAAATATCATAATGTATTCTCCAAGATTATTCAAAGAGAAAAAAAATACCATTAGCGCCTATTTCATACAACGATATTCACATAAATCTACACGTAATAATAAATATAAATATCAAGCATTGGGTTTGTCTCTAGTTCTTATTTCTTTCTTACTTAGGATGAAAGAACAGTACCGTGATTGCGGACAGCAAGAAGTATATTAATAACAAATTATGATATTAAAAATAAATTATGAATGAAAATTACGTTTGTTCCATAGTTATAAAACTGATCTTTTGAAAGGTGGTTAAGATGTATGTTGGGGTATATTAAATCTCTTTAACTAATTTTGCGATTTTTTTAACAAAACATTTAATGAAGAAGAGAAATTGTATTTAATATATTTATCAAATAAACAGGGACAGCTTTGCGGTTTTCTGTGATTGTGCAACTAGCATTGTCAAAACTTTTTAAATAACAAATTGGAATTAGGAATACAGTTTTCTTTACATTGCAACTGTACTATATACACTTTATTCTGTATATTATTAGATATGTTTACGATATTTGCAACTGTACTATATACACTTTATTCTGTATATTATTAGATATGTTTACGATATTTGCAACTGTACTATATACACTTTATTCTTTATATTATTAGATATGTTTACGATATTTACGATGTAAACTATTTTGTTTTACAAACAAAATAGTTTACATTGCACCTGTACTATATACACTTTATTCTTTATATTATTAGATATGTTTACGATATTTGATTTTGAATAGTTACAATGCAGTTTGCAACTTATTTACCTATAATATTCGGAAAATAAATTTCCACATTGTTATTTCCGAATATTTTGTTATTTTTTTTGGATAAAAAATTAAAATTATAATATTCTTTCCAAAATGCTGGGGGAAAGTTCAGGCTTTACAAGAGCACATGGCCTGATCGTGCTAAAGTAAACTTCGTTAATCCTGAAAAACGCCACATCTATAAATATTAAATAAAAATTATTACTCTCACATTTAAGGGCGTATCACCGGGAAATTTTCCCCAAGCACATCGGGGGTATTTTAATTCAATGAAGGCTCTTCATCCACTGGCTAAACAAAACGCTGCCTTTGGTCGGCGGAGCTTAAATTTTATCCACCGTGCAGTCTACGATAATAGCATTTTTGTCCTCTTTACTATGAATATAAAATGAAATTTGCGGAATAGTGTTTTCAAATAATTTGCAGTCGCCTCTTGCGAGGTGGGAAGCTTGCAAATTGCAAAGTTGCGCGGTTACTTACGATCGCTTTTTATTATTATATTGTGTGAAATATTTATTGGTAGTTTTGAATGAGATTTTCATTACAATGGTGTATACATATATGTACACACGCGTATACTTACACAGTCATACAAGTACACACGCACGGATCTCCGCTCGTTCCCACAGGATATTTTTCAATTTATTTGAATATGCTATTTCTGAACTGTGATTTTCAGATTCTATGAATAAAAAAGTAAATACAAATAAATAACACATATACTGAATATTGAATACATTTGGCGTTAATTTTGTAGAAATTAATTATTCACATTTAAATGAAACTACGTGATGTAGTATTATTTCTACTTTAAGATCTTCACCACGACCTAGGTTTCATTGTATTACAACATTTTCAGGTGGGCTATTAGCAAATATTAACTCTTAGGAACATCCAACAGCATTTATATGTTTCAAGTACAATAGCGGAAGCCTGATTTGTGAGGGTTTTCCCACTGCTTATGTTAATGAGTTTATTGTGGGAGATTAGGAAAAATGACCATTTTTGGTTTTCTTTATGCTTTGATTTATATAATCAGCTGCTAAATAAAAGTGGTGCATAAAAATATTGTTTGCATAATGTTAACGTTGAGACTATTCAATCATTTTCAAAGACTTGAGTATGTGTGGCATCCATGCTGATCATGCATGTAGCTGTTTCGTGTCATATATTTTGGAATTTTCATGTGGGCATTGAGACCAGGCTAAATACCGAAAAACTAGGTTTGTGTACCTAAGTTCCAAAAAATAAATTATATAAAGATAAAATGTCCTCTACGATTACTCAAATCGATAAAAAATCATCGGTGCAAATTGTACACAAAGGAATGTGTGGACCAATAGACATACAAACAACGCATAAAATGTGTGGACTAATACACATACAACAACGCATTTTAATATTACATGTAAATGTGTGGACTAATACACATATAAACAACGGATACAATGTGTGGACCAATACACATACAAACAACGCATATAATGTGTGGACCAATACACATACAACAACGCATATTAAATTATATGTATTAAAAATAAATGTGTGGACCAATACAAATTCAAACAACGCATACAATGTGTGGACCAATACACATACAAACAACGCATACAATGTGTGGACCAATACACATACAACAACGCATATTAATATTACATGTATTAAATAATAATATTAAACACTGGGTTACTCTGTCCTCTCTTTCACACTAAAGATGAATGATCATTTCAATGGTCTTACACAGACACACAATGTGAAAATATATTTTACATTGTTAATTGTTTTGTTAAAACTTACTTAGAAAAACGATATCGTTATCTGGGAGAAATTTAAATGTGTAAATTTACTAATTTGGAAAGTATTCATTTTATTCCTTTATATATGAATACTTTTCTAAGATGATTACTTTAGTTAGAAAAAGATATAGATAGAATCGCCAAGATTGTACGTCTGATTTAAAAATTTGAGTAGCACAAACTATAACAATATTTATATTGTGCGCTACATAAAAATCGTTGCATAATTAATTCTCTTCTTCTGAATGATAAAAACGTTTGGAATAATATATCTTGTTGCCTGCTGTGAGTACAAGTCGGTATTAGTCAAACTGATTATTACTATTTTTCTTCGAGTATTTGAAAAAAGACCTGAAGTAAACTATGTTTTGCTTAGCTGAAAGCACCGCTAATGACTAAAATTACCATTTTTATACAACGTTTTGTTTCTGGTAATCTCTGTGAAATGAAAATTTAATATTCCTTGGACGTTGTCGTCGGTAGTAAAACGGAATTTCAAATTGAATTTCTTACTACATAACATTACGAGCGACGTTTAAAGTTAGTCAAAACTTTGTTTATTATGAGTTTGCTTTCAATAAAAAGAAATAAATGGAATGGGTATTCATCAACTATCGTTAAACTGCAATCATATCTGTTATTTTATTACAGCTTTTCGTTCAAGTTTTGCAAAAAATACTTTTAAAACATTGAAACTCTATCATCCTTCTCTAAAAATACAGTTTTCGTTTAAAAATCTTAGGCACATATATAGATATAACCTATCTATCGAGTAGTCATTGACTTGATGCCTGTTGTTGAGTCACGATAACTATAATCATGATAACTATAAAGATCGGGATATTCGGAACATCCCGTAACACTTACTGTGACGTAGATCATTGTAAAGTTTTACAGCTCATAACCAGAGAATTGCACTAAAAGTTTCAATAACGAACTTATCACAGCTTCCAATAAGTGAAATTATTCGAAGTTTTTACTATAGAGACGTTTCCCCGAATCACTTTGAATAACAAATACTCGCTATGAAAGTAGGTTGATTGTTTAGGCATTGACGGATTACGCGGTTGGCGTGGCATGCGAAACTTCGCCCGCCCCGAATATATGTACATCCGCTGGGATATTTCTTTTAGTTTAGCGTCAGCACTTTACTTAAAATTGCTTACGTTAAACCGAAAATTATTTACTTTAGATCGATTATTAACTTTGATTTTAAAGTATAATGTTTTCCAAATTCATATTCGGAACGATTTTATGCTTAAAATATTGAGAAAGTTCTACATTTATAGATAATGTTCACTGAATATTTCCACTTGTAGATATTCTCCCCTGAAAATATCCACTAGTGGAAATAATATTGGTTTCTGAGAGAGTTACTGTTTAATAGTTTCGTGAGTGTTTGACCGAGCCGATTATTATTACTTTTGTTTTCCACATATTTCTATGTATGTAAATATTTAATTTCGACACATTCATATATCATAGATATATTTATAGGATTATTTATATACACACAAAAAATGTTTTTCAGGATTCTGTAAATAAAAAAGGAAAACATAGAACCCTAATAAAATCATTCACATATCTGCATGTCTGTGTATCATTGTCGGTTTTCTCAGAAATCGCTTGACGTAGAAACTTGAAATTTGGCTTAGTAATTAAATATTTTAACCTTCACATATCTCAGTAGCTAAGTCCCAAAAATATTTATATGGAAATTTAAGGGTCCTTAATTTTTATATTTCTATAATGGGTATTGTTTAAAAAGGGCTGATAGTAAGGACCTCAAAAATATTACGTAATTTTTTTCATAAATTTAGGGAGATATCTTCAGAAATATATTAAAAAATATGATAATAAATATATACACACACACCCCCCTCTCCTAATTTCCGAAACTTCTCCAGCTTAGTTTATAAAGAAAATAAAGTTTTTGGAGGCTTACGCAAAGATTTTAGGAAAACTAAAGCGATTATCTATCAATTTTTTAAATATGCGCTATGTTTTAACGCCTATGAAAACTTTGTGAAAGATGTGATATGCAATGTATTTACGTTTTGAAAAGTATTATTTATAAATAGTTTAATAGAAGTATTAGTTTAATAGAAGTAAACGTATACGGAACCCCCGTAATGCGAGTTCTATTCGTGCTTGACAGATTTTTTTGGTGGTTTACACCGATAGAATTAAACTGTGGTAATAAAATATACTATTATCAGACCGTCGATCAAGATATCTTTTAATAGAAACATAAATCGGATTAATTTATTTTTTAATTATTTATTTTAGCTTTCCATAACCTACATGCCAACTTTATTTTTATATTATCTAATTAGTTACATTTTATTTCTATTAACTAATTCTATAAGTTATAACTAATTTACATATTATCTTTTCGTCTTAGATCTTAATTATAAAATCTACTCTTTTTACATTATTTTAACTAGCTCATAAACATATATAATTTCTGGTTAAGGTCATCCTAAAAGTGAGTAAAGATTGATTATTAACTTTGAAGCAAAGATTGATTATAACTATTCACCTATATATAAATGTATAATAATTAAAGATGTCATTTTAATTGTATATTGAAATAGTATTTCTCCAGAAACTGCACGTAATATTACGTCTCCTGAAAAGTATGACTTGTCAATAGATGGTATAATATATTACATAAAGATCGATATGACTGCTAAGTTTTACAACATGTATATATAAGTATGAAAATTATTGACATGTTTTTCTTATTTTATTTACAGTTTCTGTTAAAAGAATTGCTCCATTTCCAATATTTTACTTGATTTAACAACAGAAATCGATTTTTTAATAGATAAAAATGATATTTTCCATTCTACCAAAATAAAATAAATTCAATTATCAACTTTTTAAATTGTAAGTTTTTTTAGTATTGTAAGTTTTTTTTAGTTTTTTTAGCGAATAATTAATAATCTAAGAGATTTTATTACAAGTGCAGGTTTAATGGTTTAATTTTAAACTTGTTCTCTAAAAGTAATTTAAGCAGTGGTTTAAAAGATTTATTCATTATGACAGTTTAAGTTAAACTCACTGTATATACATATTATAAGTAAATACTTTGATTTAAGTGCTACTATTTAAGAAAAGAACATGTATCTTATTTAGAATAAAATAAACATGAATTGTTTGAACTCGAATTTGTTTTACATAAACTGAATTAAATCAATAATAGGTAAGGTCTGTATGTGAAAGTATCTAAGGAAAATATTTATATACAACATTTCAATAACGCGGAGAGAAGTAATATTGTGTACAAACAGGAAGGTAATTAGTTTACTTATACAGAAAAAAGGGTTTATAAGAAGGGTAAATTGGCAAATAAATTGCGAGCAAAAAGAATTACAGCTTGAACCCATCCACAAAGCGTTACGTGATCCTTACATTAATGTTACCTGGGCGAACCTTTTCTCCGGACGTAGAATAATTGAAAGGACGGCTAGGCCCAATGATAATTGACTAGTTACCTCCGATAAGTAAATGCCTCCGATGTATTTATGTCTTATGTGAGTCACGTCGGGGAAGACTACATGGCTGTATTATCGTGTCCCGAATCGTGATGCGATGCTTTTGGGGTCCAGTAATCGAACATTTGGTGCGGCTTTGGGCTTAACTGTTTGGAAGGAAAATAAAACTATTTACGTACAAAGAAAAATTCGCAAAATTTGCCATGGCCGGTCGTTTCAGATTACTTGAGGGATACGAAACTAGAAAATATTGCTCGCATAAAGAGTGATATATAGCTGAGTAAATACGATAAATATAAAAGCTGGTAGTATCTTTGGCGCTTCAGCCTACAAAATTGTGGATTTACGTGTTTTTCTGAGATATTAGTCAGTCAATGACGCTTGGTTACGTAAGACGCTATCATTGTGTTTTTAGATCCTTGTAGTCGCTATAGGTTAGTGAGCTTAGGTTTTGCGATCCTATTTAAATTTAAAACTATTGAATAAAACGCGAAACGAACATAAATATAACAATTTGAGACGATTTGCAGAAATTAAAATTCTGCTACGCTACCGTATACAGTTTGAAACTCTATTGGGAGTCCGACTTATAATTGTTGAGTTTTCCGATTTGCCTTTACAGACTCTACATTCGAATTGAAGCAGACATCGACTTAAGAATAACAAGTCAAAACAAGGGACCTATCTTTTGTAGGTCGGATAATACTTACTATAGGTGAATCAAGCCATTGAGAGTTATGTAACACTGTTTTAGTAGAAAGGCTATGAATTTTATTTTCATTCATACTAGGCCATATCCTTCTAGGTTATATAACCTTTAAATATTAAATATCTTTAAATATTTTACATTATAGTTAATTATAGATAGATTTTATCATTACTAAAGTACGCATAATTTACGTGGTGGTCCTACATACACGGACATATTTATTATATAGTCCATATGGTATGCGTACTTTAGATAGCTGCAACTAAACAATTTAGTATTATTTTTAGAAGCGGAGTATTAAAGTCTGTATGCGTAATAAAGAATGAATGTATTCGTAATAGAGCAGTATGAAATGAATGGTCCAAAATTCGTGGGGCAAGGGCCGAACATACTGGCTTCTGATTAGCTTGGCTTGCTATTAGTGTATAATTAAAAAAAAATTAAATGCCGAGCTCACCCGCCAACCACAGTTCATGATTGGAATTTCTCGAGAGTAATGAATAAACGTAACGTTTTTATTTGTAAGTTTTTTTATAGAGTAATAATCTAGCCTATTTTAAATAACTTAAATATTCAACGAGCAAAATATCGATGAAGTATATTATATTAAGAAATTAATATACTTTGTGAACTATAATTTTAAAAGGGAAACTTTTCATTCTATTAAATACCATTTTATAACAGCTTTGTCATCTTCATAGCTCAGATCATAAAGGTAGAAAAAAGTATATTTGTGTATGCAAAATGTGATACATTTTGCATAAACAAATATAAGTATATTTAAAAGAAAAATGTCATTTGTTAAGGCGAGGACCATTTTCAGCGACCTTGAAGGATTGAATTTTTAAGCTCCGTTCCTTTTTCTTTCCGATAAACTCGCCTACCGTTCGCGGCACGAAGGCGGCACGGCGGGCGTCGGGTGGGCGGGCGTATGTGTGTGCGTGCGTGCGTGTGTGTGTGTGTGTGTGTGTGTGTGTGTATGAGTGTGTGTACGTATACATACAGACACTTATGACTAAACAATTAAGTCCACGAATCTATAGTATAGTAGACTTACTGTTAAATGTTATTAGTATTCCTTTTAGATGTCCCGTCAAATTTGGTATTCAGCGGATTTCAGCTTGGTCAGAAAAAATGCAAAATAGATAAAATTATAAGTTCCATATTTTTTACTTTATCTTTATGTATTTTATGTAAATGTTATAATTTTAATTTTAAATTGTCATATTAGTGACGATGAGATTTCCCAGGTTGAAAAGTAACCTATGTGATTTTCGGCCCTCCAACTACATTTGCGTAGAAATCTATTACTCAATTGCGACGGGAAAGGAGAAAAAACTAACACACTTTGCAGTTTGTAATATGTGTTGGGATTGTTATATTAGTTAAGATGAGATTTTCCGAGTAAAGTCATATCATTTCCTGATCCGCCAACTATCTGCGCGCCGAAAATCACGTTGATCTTGTTGCTCCATTGCAACAGATCAACGCGGAAGAAGGACAAACAAACAAGTTTCGGAATTATTAATATTTGTTGGGATTTTGATGAAATTTCTCGGGTAGAAAGTAGTCTACATTATTACCTGGCTCATCATCTATCTCTATGCAGAAAAACCGTTTTTCCGTTGCGGCGTGAAGTAAGGGCAAACAAACACACTTTAGAATTTTTAATATTGGTCGGATTTGTTGTTTTAGTATGGATAAGATTTCCCGAATTGGAAAGTAGCCTATGCTATTTCCTGGCACGCCAACTATCTTTGTCTAGAAAGTCATGTCGATTTTTTGCTCCATTATGACTTGAACGAAGTACAGATAAACACATTTTTGCATTCATGATACTAGTTAGGAAGTTTGTAAAGTTTGTAAACACAAACACGAATTGATATTAAAAAAAACAAACCAAAATGTAAAAAAATGGTCGTTTAAAAAGTTAATAGATTCAAACCCAAATGCGTAATAAAAAAAAAATGGAAGACATCCAAAATTTATTAAACAAAATGGATTATGTAAGAAAATAAATACAAACAAGAACTGATACACAAAAAAAACAAAATATCCAAAAACTTAATAAGCGAAGAGGATCGCTTAAGGAAAGTTCACAAATAAAAACACAAATGGATAATTAAAAAAAAACAAAGTCAAGAGATCCAAAATTTAGTAACCAGAAAGGATTACGTAAAGAAATATAACGAATTGATAATCAATAAAAACAAACCTAAAACATCCAAAATTTAGTAAGGAAAAAAGATTACTTAAAAAAACATAAATACAAATACGAATTTGTAATTAAGAATAACCTAAAATATCAAAAATTTAGTAAGAAGGAAGGATTATTTAAAAAAATATAAACACAAACACGAATTGATATAAAAAGAAAGCCCGTCAAAGTATCCAAAAATGGAATAAGCAAAAAGGGTCGCGTAAAAAGTTTATAAACCAAAACACAAATGGATAATTAAAAATGAACCTAAAATATCTAAAACTGAGTAAGTAAAAAGGATCATGAAAAAAATTATAAATACTATAAATTGTTTAAAAAACTATAAATTGAAATAGAAAAAACAAACTCAAAACGCCCAAAAATTTAATAAACAAAAAGTATCACGTAAAAAAATTTAAAAATACGAACCATGAATTAATATAAAAAAAGATAAACCCAAATTATCCAGAAGTGAGTTAGTTAGTTTTTTTAATACTATTCATAAAGCGTTATAAATAACGAAATTAATTTGGTTTAAAAGATTATCTTACGAGATGTTTCTGGATTTTTTTCAAATACAAAAGATTTTTCAGTTATGTTTTGGAAACAACCAGGACTTTAGAAATATTGGCAAGAATAACATATATTCTTTCGTGGCCATAAATTTAGTTGATTTTGCTAAATTTTTTTTTAAATAAGATCAATTTGGTGTTCTTAGAGCCTTAATATAGATATGCCAACATACAAAATTTATCTAGGTTTTAGATAAATAATCACAAATTTTGTCGGAAGGACTCAAATTAATGAAAGTTCACGCTTGTACATATTTTACATTATTTTTCGTGTCTGTTGCGGTTTCATAAGCTAATTTATTTACATACGACGATAAAGATAATGTAGGAATTGATGATGAAAACATTCTTTTTTTGTTAATATTAATTGATTAAATTAATAACTTTTAAAACGCTTTGAGCAGATGCAGCTATATTTGCGGGGTACATAATTGCCAGGTCGCCGAGTAGCTTCTATGAATATTTGATTTTTTTTTGGAAATTTATTAAAACGACAAGACGTACGATCAAGAATTATCGGCACAAAAATCACTTTCTTAAACGTTTACCATTATTGACCTTTTAATTTTAAATTCTATTGAATTGGAAAAAGTAGAATTTTGCAATTGGGTATGTGGCGGTAAATGTGATTATCGATAAACTATTTGTACTTAATATGAAAACTAAAGCTGTCAGAAGCATATTTTAATTCGTATTTATAATACTTTTATTATATTTTATAATACTTTTATATAAAATATATTAGTAACTAAATATGTAACTAATATAATATTTATGTTAAGTACTCACAAAATAAATATTATATCTTCTTTTTCTAAATTTGATGTGTCACTATAATTTTCGCACTTATTGCACAATTTGGAATTTTGTTTCACAGAATTTTGTTTCACAGTCCCACGTTAATATCTGTACGTGACTGACATTAATGAAATTGTCTGTAGGTCGGACTCGACATGTGCGCGATACGTGTGATAATTATACAAGTATTACGCGTTCAGTCCATGATATTTATGATTGCCACTGAAATTATAAAAAGGGATAACAAAAAGGGACTTTTTGTTATCCAAAACACCAGTGTTTAGGATAAATGCATTTTTTGGGGATATACGTTTACTGATTTTAATTTTATTTTTTATGGATTGAAAGTATTTATTATCATTTTTTACAAGTAATCAACAAGTAAAAGGTATTTATTGTTTAGGTACATTGAAAAACTCAATTGTGAATGTAGAAATCTAAGTGTTGCAGATTTGTTGTTAAAAACATATAGTAAATTTTTTTCTTCATCACAAAAACTGTACTTAAAAGCTAATTCATAGATTTAATAAAGCTATTCTAGATTTTTAGTTATTACTTTGTAAGAAAAGTTAAAAAAAACATACGTGCAATTATCAATATGAATAATAAACCAGGAACTTCCTAAAATTACAACGCAAATAAGCCGAACGGCACAATAGAAGTAGGAACTAAATAAAAAGATAGAAAGGTGTGATTATTTTATTACGAAGAGTTAGTTGTGACTATAGAAAGTTGTGATTATTCTATTACGACGAGTTGTGACTATAGAAAGTTGTGATTATTCTAATTATTTTACTACGAAGAGTTGTGACTATAGAAAGTTGTGATTATTCTATTACGACGAGTTGTGACTAAGGAAAGTTGTGATTATTCTATTACGACGAGTTGTGATTGTAGACTGTTGTTATTATTTATTTACTAGAGTACTCACTCTAGCTTTCTGTTTTAATATCATAGTGGTTTTTAACGGATACCAAATGGGTGGTCACTTGACGATGAGTGTGATTATTGAATGTGATGAGTATTTAAATTAGTAACTTCATGGACACAGTATAGTAAATGGCCTTCTTTTAAAAAGTTTCATTTCTAGTGGGTAATTTTTTCAAGTGTAACTCAATTTATCTCACTTTCGCGAATTTAAATAAATCTTGTTTTAAAGAATCGTCGAGTACATTTTTTTCAGTTTTTATTGTAGATAGCATGTTCAATGATCAATGTGCTAATTATTTCCTAATTTTTCATATAACAATTTTTACCTAGAAAAATACTATTCTTAACAATTATGTGCTACCTAAATGTTTTTTTGTAATATTCATTACATTACTTGTAAGTGAAATAAGAAAAGAACAACTGTCCTATCAGAGGGTTAACATCACAAATCTGTCATTACTGTCGTATTTGAAATTGACTGAGAAGCCCAAGATTATTTTCATAGCTGGTTAGGACATGTTTATCTATGGAATAAATGTCTTCTAAATACTTACTTCTGATAATTTAATAAATTTAATCACACACACACACACAAACACACACGTATATATATGTATACATATACATATATATATATATATACACACACACACACATACACACACACACACACACACACACACACACACACATATATATATATATGTATATATATTCTCGGTTATAGGTACCAACTAATTTGGAGAAATACAGAAATTATTTTAATGTAATTGTTTACCATCCAACTGTTTGGTCTCAGAGCAATGTTAATACAGTAAATCGACACTTTATTTATGTGAGTAAAAAAAGTGTTATATTTTGGGTTGCTGCTATTGACTTTTATTTAGAAAATTGGCTGGACTGTGCAGAGGATACGGTTTATCTTCTGTTTGCTGATGACTTTAATTTTGAAACTTAGTGTCGCGCATCGACAACAGTATAGAATATATGTATAGCACGATTGTAGATGGCTTATCTTGTGGATGACAGCGTAATCCTGAGAATAGCTCAGTGCTGTGTTTTAGTCGTGCCTGTGATTTTATCACTTATAATTAATAACGTCAGCACTGATTTATTAGGCAATGTAATACCACATATTTAGGTATAACTCCTTCTTTATCATATCTTTGACATATTCCACTCGTTTTCGTTTATTTGTATTTATTTTGCGTGACGATGACGCACGACCTTATTACGTTGCGATATATTCGACCACTGTATAACTATTTAGTTTGTAATATCACCTGTGATATGGGAAGTCTTCAGGCTTCGGGGAAGTGAGATAAATTGAGTTTCAGCTTCAGGAAGCTAGATATTGTCTGACGTGTAAAATAGTTCAAATGGAATTTTTTATTAGGCAACATGCCATATATTCAACCACTGTATGACTATTTAGTTTGTAATATGATTGAGTCACCTGTACTATAGGAAGTTTGCAGAAAACTAGGCGTGTGAAATAATGAAGCTCTGACCTGTGAAATAGTTCAAATATTTTAAAAAATTTTGTTAGTAAATTTCTGTTGCATTGAATTTTGGGGAAATATTATTTCAATTTGTTGTCAGTTTTATGAATTCGTAACCCAGAAGAAAAAGAAACGCGAAACTCATGTGGGAACGTCATTGAAATAGTCATTTATGTATCTGTATCTCTGTTACATTCGTTTTTCTCAGAATCTTATCTAAACTTAAGATATATTAAAAGCAAATAGAGTCTTAGAAGCCTGCGCGTGGATTCTACGAAAACTATAGCGAGTATCCAAGATTATTGATATATGCACCATATTTTAATGACCGTATATAGCATAATATTTAGTTTGTGAAATAAATTGTAATACAATATTTACTTTGTGAAACATTAACATTGTAAACATTTTAATGGAAATATTGTGTACAATTAAATAGTAATAAATGCCTAAATGTTACTGTCGTAGGTTCAAGTCGCGCTTAACAGATCAAGTCGCGTTTTAAAACTATTGTACAAAAAAATACTATATATATATAAAAGATCGAAATGTGTCATATTTTTAATAAATTAGAGCGTGGTTAAATTTTAATTTCAATTAAAATCTTGTTATTTTGTTGGATTGTTTGTGTTGGGCATGTTTATATGTTTAAACATTATTTTCTTGTTTATCGCGATACGTTGGTCGTACTTTTTTCTACGTTTACGCTTTTATACGTTTTTATACCTAAATAAATGTACAAACTTTCGAAAAAAATTTTTTTTTATATATATTTAGCTATATCTATAATGTATATTATATAATAATTCATTGTTAATATTTGTTTCTAGCTTAAACTATTAAAATTACTATTTTAATAGTATTTACTCAAATTTATATTTTAGTTACGCTATAAAATGTAATGAAAATGTTTTTCACTTTGACTTCAAACGTTGAGCTTTATAAACGTAAGCCTGCTGTTAGTTGATCTGAAGTGAATAATTACGTAAATAAATTTTTTAACATACAAATTACTAAAATAAGTTTAAGAGTTTATGAAGGTGAATAAAAAAGCGGGTTTCATGGAAACCGTTATATCGACTAGAGATGACAAGTTTTTGTCAAAAATAATTTTATTTTCAAGTTTTTTACAATATTATCGATAATTTAGCGATAGAAGAGGTTATCTTGAAGAATTAATCAGGAATTATTGATTATTTCAAAACGTTTATCTCAATGACGTAACTCACTTTCTGAATTTTCAATATGTATTCCTTTACGAGCTGAATTCACATTTTTTATTTTTTTTAAATAAAGAAAATATGCAGTAAATTCTAAAAAAATAGTAACTTGTGTCAAAGGGCCATTTTATGATATTTTTCTGTTAGCTCGTACCAAAGTAACGTCGTCGTTTCTAAGCAAGTAAGTTTTTAAGTGCGTGTATAAAATAAACGTTTTTGGATTTATGCCAATCGTTGTAAAATCGTTTTCTTCAAGAACACATACCTCTCGGTTATTTTTAATGTGATATAACTAACGTTTTGATCATTTTTTTGTTAAAAGTTATTAAAATGTGGGTAACAAAAATATCCATATGTTAAAAATATGAAAATTTTTAATTAACTTAAAAAGACCTTAAATTTAATATTTTAGACAAATTTAATCGCAAATTAACAAATGTCAAATAATTTAATAATAAATAAAAATCATTTCGCATAATAAATAAAACAGTGAATCAATTGGCGGTTTATATCATCCAAGGAAACGATCCGACTAATCACGAAGATGCTTCAGTCTGTTATTATAATTACTTGCACACTAACTCTGAATTTTAGAGCCATCTCACTTGTAACTTTAAAATGAAATGCATTTAAAAATTCCATTAAGTGAACGAGGACACTTTTTGACAACAAAGAGATGATAAAAAGAGAAACTAAACAGACGAGTTCTTTACGGACATAAAAAGTCCTCGGCCGTAAATGACACCTCGCTTACTTAAAACGTATTGATGGAAGAGCTCAGTGTAAGTGGATACTCGAGAAAGCGGCATGTGCCGGATACTCGGGAGGCGGTATGTGCCGGAAATTAAAGTGGTCACGGGAGGCGCGGCGAAATATTTGACGTCACATCTTATATCGATGACGTCATCCTGAAGCAGAGTCTCCATTGTCACGTGACTGCGAAGGTCGTCAGAGTAAATATTAAATAGAAAATTTCGTTTACTATGTAAGAGGATAATAAGTAGAGATGCATTTTATAGATTCAACCAATAATAATTTTGAAATTCCTTTGATTTACAATCTATATATTATTACGTGAATAGGAATTGTGACCCTTTTTAAGCATATTGTATTATAGTAAAAGTTCATATGAATAGATGCAGATAGTTAAAACACAAACACACTAAATTATATAATACAAATACATTTAAATATTCACTGTTTACGTTCTCCAATAAAAGCTTCATCGTTTACATTCATACTGTTAATATGAAGCAAATAATAGTCTGTGGACAAACTGTCGCACAGAGTAGAGATTGTCGCCAAAGAATTTTAAAATGTCAGATTGACTGAATGAGTTTCGAGCTGTGAATTTTGTGCGATTTCAAATGTCCCTATTTCATTAGTCTGTGGAGTGTATGTCAAGGAAAAAAGCGTTTATTTTATACTTTGTGTAAAAATATTTATGTTTTATATATTAGTGAAATACAGCTTGTTAAATATACAGTTGTTTCAAGAGGAAAAATCTGTAATCTTGCTTAATATACACCTGTTGCAAAAAGAAAATTTGACTTATTCTCACCTACCTATTAATATTTTCAATAAAGTTGAGTAGGTACGCAGGTAGGTTTTTAATTATCCAAGTATAAAACGACCGGCCAATTGCGTATTGGAACTCGCTCAAATTAACATTCCATAGTTGTCTACGCATTTAGAACTTGTTTAAGCTAGTTAACCGAAATGAATTTAATTGAAGGTTCTAATAAAATATTAGTACCTATTTAGAATTATTTTTCGATTTTTCAAAACTATGGTCAAAAAAGATCTGGTGGGAGTATACGTTAGTTTTAAGTTTAATATTTTGAAAATGGGATTTAAATTTAAAAAAATGGTTAATGAAACCTTGATGTCATTTTAAAAGAGCTATCCGATGACATCCCATTTAATGGTGGTTTGAACATGGATGATGAGAAGGATGAAATCATTTTTTTAGTCCCTGCTTTATTTACATGAGAAAGTATGTTTTTTTAATATTTCGATCCAAATCTATTGAGATTTTCATATAAAGCATCTATATGTAATATTTTATCCATATAGATATAAAGCTGTTCATACTACGAGATGGTGAGAAACGGATGGAAGTATATGATGAAATTGTATGAGTTCCTTATTTGTATATGGAATCGTAACATCAACCTTGAATTATATAGTTTTAACTGGCCTAAGATTATTTATCTTTTTTTTTAAGATGTTTTAAGTCTTTTTTACATATTCTTAAAAAATGCAATTTGAGTTGAAATTATCGGTTACATTATCGCGAAATCGTTGTTAACCAAAGACATTAAAGTATTAGTATTTTCATGTACAAATTACGGTTTATAGTATAAATTAATTTAAGGTCTGGTCGGATATTAGGTGGCGATGTTGTAGGTATGAAAAATGGTAAAATCATATTATGTAATATACATTATAGATATGGCTAAATGTATATAAAAAAAATTGTTTTTCGAAAGTTTGTACATTCATTTAGGTATAAAAACGTATAAAAGCATAAACGTAGAAAAAAGTTCGACCAACGTATCGCGATAAACAAGAAATCATATTTTCGTAATTTATTATTCTTATTTTACGCTCCGTGCGCGCAAATTGTAGCACATTTGTTGCGATCGTGGTCTGTTCACCATTGTCAGGTTACGAAATTTGTTTCCCTAAACGTGATAATAAATGAATACAATGTTGTAGTCCAGTCAAGTAACGTAGTCACAGTTAGAATATGATATTGTTAGAAAAGTAATGAAATATTTTACCACATACGAAACAATTTTTTTGTCTTACTTTAAACTTTGAAATAATTGATTTATATTAATATCTCATAACGTATACTGTTCTACGATATGACGTAAATTTTGCGCATGTATAAATGCTGTCGTAAACTTTACACATGTATAAATGCAGACATAAAATTGACACAAAAATAAACGGTGACGTATATTTTACACAAGTATAAAGGCTGATGTAAACTTTACACATGTATAAACGCTTATGTAAACTTTACACATGCAGACATAAAATTTACACATATATAAACGGTGACGTATACTTTACACATGTATAAACGCTGAGGTAAACTTTACACATGTATAAACGCTGACGTAAACTTTACACATGTATAAACGTTGACGTAAACTTTACACATAAATAAACATTGACGCAATCTTGATACGTGCATAAACGCTGACCTAAACTTTACATATGTCTAGACGCTGACGTAAACTTTACACATGTATAAACGCTTGAACTTTACACGAGTAAAAAAATGATGAGTTAAAAATATTGAGTCATTTTTAACCGACTTCAGAAAAGGAGAGAGTTCTCAATTTTCTTAACGATTTTTTTAGAAAAGAAATGTTTTCAGAGAGATCCCGTGTAAATAAAGTCTGGAACGGATAAAGAACTCCGGTGGTAACTAGAGGATTTTTTCAATTGATGAGAATAGAGTGTCCTTATTCGACATATCTTTATATGTATGGTAGTCATAGATGGTGATCGGGCTCTCACGATGGAGGTGGAAGGTGGTGGTTGAACTCTGAAGTGAGAAGTAGATTCATCGAGTTTGAGTTCATTTCACTTTTATCGATTTTGAAGGAAAGTTTGTAATCGCCCAAAAATTTAAATTAATATTCAAGAAGGAAATCAATTATATTACATTGATATAGTATAAAAAAAGTAAAATTAAAAAATGTATGTAGGAGTGCACGTACGGAATAAAATTTCGCAAGTATACGTTTCGTATGGAGATCTAAATAATATAATATAGAAATATTAATACGAAATTTAATATAGATCTCCACGCACGTCTCCCACGTAAACTTTTGTTTGCACATCCCATTGAGTAATGTATCATCGGTCTTTTAAAATGAAATTTTGTTTCCATTTATCATTTTACATTTTTAAGCTCCGTTTGTGAAATATATTGGGCTTTAGAGAAACGTGCAATATGTAATTTTCCTGACGTGGATTTGAAAAATTCTAGATAATAGTATTTGATTAGAAATCTGAAAAAAATTTTTTTTATTTGACATGAATTAATAAATTCAAGAGGTATAGGCAATTAGTAAACTCCACTTTGTGCGCATTTTCACAAGCGCTTTTTAATAAAGCAAAATGGAAAACTTAGAGCATCACTTCGGTGTCCGTCTGACTGTCACAAGCGATTTTCTCGAAAACTGTTCGATGTAAGTATTGAAAAATGTAATTTATTCTTTATGAATTGTTTAAACCTTTTTCGGGAAAAATGCTTAAATGAAATAAGAAACAACTTTTGTCCATACACGTTTTTCGAAGTTGTTAATTTGGCTCAATCGAAAAGCTCTCTACTCAGCTCCGCTCATATGCGATACGGCATTGGTGCCGTCGTCGACGGATAGCGCGGCGGATGGGCGGAGATGGAACGATCGAGGTTCAAATAATTTAATTGGAGTAGCTGACGGTCCTGAAAAATAATTGTTCAAGTATAGCTTACACGTGACCGGATTTTTATTTCTAATAATAACGCTCTTAAGTCTGATTGACACAGATCCTTTGAGATAAAGAAACTTTCAACTACATACTTTAAGGCGCGCACTATTTTTACTTACAAAAATATACTTAATAGGTGCCGATATAGAATCGGTGGAGTAGGTGAAGAGACTTTCGCTGCTCGCGTGTACGCTTCGCGCGGGGAGTGGCACATCCCACTCTTGAGAATTAACGATGTCGCAAAATTTCTTTTTCGCCACTTTTCAGCTCCGTTTTAACGGATCGAGATGAATAAAATCGCAGCCCACTTCGATTAATTGATATTAGACAGTCATGATAAATTCTTTCAAATGGGGATAAATGAGGAAATAAGGGAGACCTTTTTGTTCCGTTTTTATAAAAATAAAAAACACTTCGAAATGTGAATTTCTCCTGGCTTATTCGGAGCGAAATAACATAACATAATCAAGTTTAGTTAGCAGAAAGTTTTCAACGTACCGCAGGTGCCATAATTTTGTTGATTTACGTCACACTAGACAAGATAATGATTTCATTAATTAGTGAGATTTTCCTTCATGAATGCACTTGGAATATGAAATAAAATATGCTCATTCTTAAATAAATGTTTATTAAAATAAAACTTTTGAGATGCTTTTTATAATCCAATAAGTAAAACACTGGTGTGTGCTTATAACCACATGATAGAAGTGAAAACTAAAATAAAAAAATACAATAACATACAATTATTATATTCAAATACTCTTAAATAAAATATTAATAAAAAATAAGACGTAATTCGCAATGCCGATGTTGAAGAGAGCCGAGTTTACCCGAAGAGTGAACTCGGTTGGCCGATGCTGAAGTGTGCCGAGTTTACTCAATTCAGCGTTATCAACCCGATCGTGATGACTCAGTTTCGTTTACTGCTCATAAAAAGGGCGCACAATGCGCCTAAGGAAGTTTTCATTTCGAAAATCATAATACATTATATTAAATATAATTTAGGACGTTTTTCTTTTTCGAACGAATGATGGGAAAATTTATGTATATGGTATATATGGGTTGATATATAATTTGTGGATCTGTATTTACATAGATCAACGAAAGTTATTTGGAAATTGATAACATAATGGCTAGTACAACTATTTCAGACCTTTCACTGCGAAGGAATCTCACAGTCTGCAAGCACATCGGCGCCAATAACAGGCTAAATTGAATTGAGTATTAAGATACTTGGGACTACTCCTTAAGACGATATTCACGGTACAATTGTTTTGAATAGACGTAGCTCCAGATACGCAGAAACATTTTAACGTTGTATGATGTATCCAACCGCACAGGCATATATAAAGGGACATTGGTGAATACATTCGTCCCCAGGGCTTGTAAGGGATAATGTCACTTCACTTACAACAAATGCGAGAGACATTGTTCTAATGTCCACGCTACACGGGTTATTTATAAACTTTAACGAGGATTACTCAAATGCGAAAGCTTCTTTTGTGACAGCGACGTTTTCGTTTTAATTAATTAAGTTATTATATAGCTTCATAGCTTAAGTTGAACTCATTGCGTTTGCAGCGTACCTATTTGAAACGAGTATGAGACCGAGTTAGTAAAGTTATATTATATAGGATTGCGTAGCGATATATTTGTGTCAATATTAGTCATGTTATTTTTTCTGTTGGTCATAGAGTCCTGTTTTTTATGGAGTTTAAAATAAAAGTTTTGTAGATGAGTTCAACAATTGATGAAAAATTGTTTTTTTTTATAATATTGTTTCAGGCGGTTGGTTGGGGCTTAAAAATGTCCTAACCAATTAATCGACGTTTTAGTGGCTGAAAATCGTTTTAAAGAATCCTTTAAATTATTCTGAGAAAAAACATAGCTTATCGCTTTTTATTTGATTTTTTAAGAATTATAAACCTTTTTTTTACATAAAAAATCGATACCGATTAATGTTGAAAAGTAAAAAAAATGAAGATATTTTCATAAAATAGGATTCGTCAAATATTCTTATATTTGAACATTATTCTCTGGATAATTAGTAGTATTTTTTTTCAAATTTAAGCGTTTTGTGTCACAAAGAAAGCCAATGGCAAGTGCTTAACCAGTTTTTTTATAGATTGAGCCCCGCCAATTTAAACATATTGGACCAATTTTCTTAGCAGCTATTATCTTCCAGAAAACCTAGTCTAGGTTTTGATTTAAGTAATTTGCCAAATGTCATTCCGATTTAATAATAATGTGGGATTCAGAGCTTTTACAAATACTCATTATATATCATTTATGTCTATATACATATACATACATTCACCTACATACAAATACACAGGGCATGAGCACGTATGCATACACGCTGACAAATATAAACATACATATTTACGAGTATACGTAGTAATACTGTTAAACTTCTCCGATATTTATGTGCTTTTTTATTTCTATATACATACATTCACCTACATACACATACACATGCACGAGCACGTATGCACACACACTGACAAATATAAACATACATATTTACGAGTATACGTAGTAATACTGGTAAACTGTTCTTAGTGTATTTTAACTATGTACGTGACAAATATAGCAGAAATGAAATTTTAGTAGAAGATAGAATTATTGCAATAAAAAAATTAATTCGAGTGGACAAATGCGTCTGAAATTTATTGTAAAAATAAAATTCAATTATCAATTCTACATTACACTACTAACTTTATTTACACACTGTGCGTATTATAAGTGTCAGTTACACATGAATTAATATTTGTGAAAAAAAATTATTTCTGTTCCATTCCGTGCAATCAGAGAGCTTACCTTTACATAAAAATATTGATAATTCACGACGTGTTTCATTTTTCTACAGAACTGAATATCTTTTCCCTCTTCTTAGACAATAGGGAAAATGTTCCCCTATTCCTATATGGATGCGCACAGACTATCTTAATATTTCATGAGGCTTTGTCTCACTGTATCGACGAAAGCATAACAATAGGGATATTGTATCATGCACGTTGTCGACCTTTACACAATACAATTCCAATTGAAATGCTAGAATCAATTACACAAAGCATCGCAAATTGTTGATAAGAGTTAAATTTATTAAATGAGAAACATTTCACAAATCAATTTTTAATTAAAGTGAGGGTTGTGCAACATTTTGAGATATTATTGTGGGATAACTATTCTCTAATTTTTCTTTTTTCTTTAATGGACATTTATAATTAAAGTGTTATTACAATTGCTTCTTTATAATTATGGATAGGCATTTGATATATTTTGAATGAGTTTATAAGAAAAAATTCCAATAAAATTTGTAGGATCCCAGCTGACATACACGTGAAAGCTTTTTGTTTATTGCTTAATAACTCTGCAACCAAGCACTGAATTCGCTATCTTTGGCACGCATATTGATCGTGATCTATAAATGTATTTCAAGCTTCAGGAATATATATATATATATATATATATATATATATATATATATATATACATATACACGCACAAGCACACACACACATTGAATAAATGGCGAACAAACTATTTAGGGAAACATAATAAAAATATTATAACACAAAAATATTGTTTTTGGAAATGTCTGTTTGTGAGTCTATTTGTGTGTTTGCGTATCACACGAAAATTACTAGACCTGAAGTTACAAGCTTAGTTTCGTTGCCTGTTCCATTAGAAAAGAATATATGTCATTTTAAAATTTCAATATAAAGTGCACTAAATGGAAATAATGTTTAATCTTGTATTTATTACATAAAAGTGCAGCGCTTTAAATATAAAGTATTTCCCTTCAATCTTAGAGATAACCTAACAATAATTTACAAACATTCAAGTGAATACATCGTACTAATATTTTTAATTAATAAATAATGTAATTCGTTATTAATTCGTAATTTATTTAAATAATTTAATTCGTAATAAAATTTGCAACATTTTTCGGATTTTTTGTGAATAAAATTGCATTATATATTTTAGTTATTTTTAATAATATTACATATATTTTTTCCTTATTTACGCTTCCGATATGAATTAGACATATCTAGTTTAGTTCATGTGAAGCACTAATATTAGAAAAGAAGTGTTTGTTACTAAAAATAGCTAAACCATTGGATAGATTTTCGTGATACCTAGTGTACGACGTGGTTCATGATTCGAATTAATACAGAGAGAAATAAAATAATTTCTGTAGGACGAAACTCATTTTTATTGAATAATATAAATTTAATACTATACAATGTGAACAGATGGTGTAACATGTATATTAAATATATGTTTTCCGTATCTCAAGAGCCCAAAAAGTACTAGGAAATTTTGCCGATTTAATTGAAAACCCACGTGAGCGAATATGCGAGCAAAATATACTATGTAATAGAATATTTTTATTAAAATTCTTGCTCACGGCCATTATTCATAAAGATACTTCTTACTCTTTATAACAAAATACTTCCTCTATATAAAGTAGAAAAGGAATATTTTCAATAATATTTAATTTCCCTTTTTATGGACAATTATAAGGTTTTTGCTTGAAGTTTTTATTGGACTGCTTTAGCGAAATGTCAAAGTTTTATTTGGCATAATAAAGCTATTTATTGTATCCGTGTCATTTGCTTGTAGCAGGCGACCGCCTTATTTGCTAGCCTTGAAATTTTTTAGGCGAGAAAGATCGACGACCTCTGTAGACGATTACTTTAGGTTAAGAGACCGCCGAGGTGTTTTAGAGAGACGTCTAGCGTTTCTTTTCTTGTTTATTTTAAGGCCATGTAATTATTTTAATTTAATTAATTTTAATAATTTCCCGTTTCAAATATACAGTTTTGTATTTAATGATAAAATATTCCTCAAAAGGATCAATCGGATAAAGCAAATGAAACCTTTTCATTTTCATAGAATTAAACCCAGGGTTGAAGGAAATTAATTTATGGTTACAACTAAGTGGAAATATGAAAAGTGAGTTTCTCCAGGATATTTTACCATTTTTTGGAATTATTACCACAAAAATGAAACAAAATCATTATAATTCCGACGTCAAAGACTCTCTCTTCATTCTATTTGTCTATCATCTCTCTTTCTGTTCCCCACACGGAAAATAGAGCGGCGAAATTTTTTTCGTGCATTATGGTAATTGTTCGTGCATCTTCCTATATGCACGGTTTTAAATTGAGATCCCTAGGATCTTTCATGTTTTTTTAAAATTTTTCTTGTTGTTATACATTTACAATTATATTTAAAATGAAAAAAAATACATGTAGAATTTAATTAAAGTCTAAAATATAGAAGTATATAAATAAAAATATATTAATGTACACAAAGCTTAAATTCTTTTTCGTTTTGAAAATATTTTTCTTTCTAAAATGTGTTTTGAGCTCATCTATGGACAACGATTAAATTATAGGTTGTATGTATAAACGGAGAGTAAAAATAATCCTTACGGTTTAGAAAATATGAATTATTCAAATATATGTTGACTCTTTTTGTTTAGAATTAATTTGAATTTTTTTTATTTGAATTTTTAATTTTCTCTTTCCACAACGAAAAAATACCACAATAATTATGATAATAATTGTAATTATAAAAGTGACTAGTTAAAGATTTGGTATTTAGCTTGAAATATTCCGCAATATAATGCATTCTTTAAAATAATCACATAACATAATTTAATAACGACGTACATAATTCAATAACGATTTTTCCTATTACGATAAAAATGCTATAATTATGTATGTTCCATTTTTTCTAAATTTTATTAGATTACAATTATGATTTTGAGAAGAGTATCCCGTGTAAGATAAGTATAGCGAAATTTGAGATATGCCAAAATAATTTATAATCTGGAATTCTTCCAACTCATGGATGCTATAAATGAAATAATTAACATATATGACTCCGCAAATTTTGGTAACAGTCTTTTTATATTTTTACTGATTATTGCAATAACAGAATCCTTAGTGAACGAGTGAAATATTTACTTGACCGTTTCCTTTTAACTTTTTAATAGAAGTAAATAGAATAAATACATTGTATAGCAACATTATTTAAATGGTAATTCTTTACTCATATAATATGAATCTTGGACAAATGCTCTTTAATTATAATATCGTCGAACAGAAAAATATTAAACTATTTTTGATTAACCATATAGTTTTAAAAGCTTAACAGATCAAAACGTATTAAAGTCATTAAGTAAAGGGCCGGTTTTTAAGGTATCGAGTAAATATGCAAATATACATTCAACTAACGAATAAATTATGTTTATTCAACCATACCCTTTGCATATTATATCTTCAGCCAGCGGGGATCGCAATTAAGCCACCCCTGCAGATCCAATAAAAAATTTACCCTCTAAGCTCTACTCATATACAGACGTTTGATCTTCGGTCAATTTATTGGATGCCAAAAGATTTCACAAGACTTAGATCTTATTATGATTCCAGTAATCTTACTCTTAAAGCATTAAAGTTGTATATGAATTTTAAGAAATTAACTTCTTTTTACTTTCTTTCTTGATAATTTTGTTTGTTACGCACAATCCCTAAAGACCCTATAAAGCTAAAGTTTAAAGAAAATATACTTTAACCGAAAACTAAGAATTCAGTTAAAAGGAATAAATGCTTCAAAAATATTTTCGTCTTACGTCCACAGAATTTTCGTCTGTATAATAATTTAATTAAAAGAAAACTTAAATAGGTTTACTGTTGACAACCTATTTAATTATAAAATAAAGTTTGTTTTTATTTAATTTTTTTAATAAAAGTTTTAAATAACATCGTCGAATAGTAACACTCGTGGTTGTTTTTTGAGATGAGAATAATCTTTGTTACCTATACAAAATCTGAGCTCAACATTGAAGCTGAAGTTAGAAAATTCGAAGAGTATTATGTATTATTACTCGTTGTATTCAAACTAATATTGATGGATAAGATTTTGAAAGTCGATGGATCCGCGAAATGAGAATAAGACTACTCTCCACGTCACAAGAGCTGACTTAATATTTGATTCTCGATTGAAAACAGTTAAAAAATTTATTACTATTATCGTCCCAGAACAATGATGACCTGGTTTCTTGGTTGCTTTACGCAATGATACGCCTCTTACTTAAACATCTTTGCTTTCGTAGAGTATTGTTTTCGTAATTTATCACACTTAGTTACAATTTAAAAGAAGCTCATTTTGGTATAACAACATTAGAAACGTACTGATTTATTGGCATTGGAAAATGACGTTAAAAATCTAAATGACTAACTCAACATGAGAAACATAACATTTAGGACCTTTACATTCAATGATATGCACTAAAAATATATGATTACACTAAAATAGTGAATTTCAAAATGATCAGCTTAAAATATTAAAAAATTAATTTATATATTAAATAAACTTAAAACTAATTTTGATACCAGCCTGAGAAATTGATTTTTAAGTATGTTATACAATAACATTTCACTCACGTAAGTTGATATGCAGCAGATTTGTTGTTTAAATATTTCGCTAATAACGGCCAGGAATTGTTTATTAACTTATCTTTTTATTTGCTATCATAGCTCCTTTATCTTATAAACAATAAACAATGGAAACTACACAGTTTGCATATAAAAGCTTTTAATTGTACTTAGTAAGGATGTTTTGATTGCTGAGATTATAAAGAAAAATAAAAAAAATGAGTCTTCTGGACTTGATATCATATAATAATTTGAAGTTATTTGTGTAAGACTAATAAATGTATATTTGTACATATTTATAAACGCGTTTATTTACTCCTCTGGTTTAGTTTATTTTCGTGATTTATATTGTTGAGACATTTTGGTTTAATTCTTATAAAATAGCTTGTTGCTCTTTTTTCATAATAAGAAATATTAAACAATGATGCCTATTGTTTGTCTGGTTAAGTGTGAGGAACTATACGTATAAACGGCATTCTTGCTGCTGCAAATAGTAACACGTTGTTCGTTTACTTAATATATAATATATCTGAGACAATAGTAGCAGTGCTGTATTTATTAGTAGCACTATTGTATTTATCTAAATAGACGCATGGAATGTTATTGCGTTAGTGTTACTTGCATTTATTTCATTTTTGATATAATTATACTTATACTTGGCACATATTTACAACAATTGAAAATTACAACAATGATAT
This sequence comes from Druceiella hillmani, assembly GCA_039881145.1. NCBI lineage: Eukaryota > Metazoa > Arthropoda > Insecta > Lepidoptera > Hepialidae > Druceiella > Druceiella hillmani. The sequence continues at coordinate 12,855,183 of JAYKKI010000037.1, read as the reverse complement.
AATTATACTTGGCACATATTTACAACAATTGAAAATGTTACCCATGAAAATTTAATATACGATTTAACAGTCACTTGTTTCTACTAACTGAAGTGGCAAGTTTTTGTAAGTTGAAAACGACACATGCAAACACTTGTTAACTTTTAATATATAAAACACGATATGAAATATTATATAGAATATCCAAGAAGAAAGCATCAGTACTTTTGTTCAAGAGTTTCATACCATTTGAACAAAAGCTTCAAAGTTGTTCGTATAATCTATTTATTTGAAAACGCGACTAAAACAATTCACCTGTCAAAAGCGATTCACAAAATATACTGATATACAATTTGAATAATTCCTTTAACTCGGTTGTATGCAACATCCTAGCCGCATCGTTTACGTAAATTTCTAAACCATACCCTCGAATGTATATTCACCTTTATAATGAAGTCGTAGGGAGGAGCGATAAGAACGAAGGTTTGTCGGCAGACTCGATAAGGGTGCAGAGTACCCCCTTCCTTCCAGAACGTTCTAGGGAGGGATGGCGGACAAGAAGACAATAATGAACATAGACAAATTGTAGCTTCTGAAATTGTATATGAGGGGTAATGAGGTTTCGCGGCTAGTATTAGGACTAATGCGTGCGTTGTCGATGTATGCATATTCATGCTAAGATAATAAGTTCCATACATTGAATGTAGCTTGTTTCAATACGTGCTCTCGGAAATTTTAATTGGATTTAATATTTGAGAAAAGCGGAATGGAAAATCGAAAGCTCCTTTAACATGACTTGTCAGGAATATTTGATTTTGATGTCGAAGTTTAGGAATTTAACGATGATGTTAGACAAATACTCCATATTAGGCTTAATATTATATTTATATTTCGTGTTTATTTAAACACGAATTCTGCTTCTAAAACTGTATGATATTTATTTTGGAACAAAATGTAATATACATAACTAACATATGGAAACATTGTTATATTTGATTTAAAATATTAGTTCGGACGAAAGTTTTATATCAATTAAAAAAACCTCGTAATTGCGAGTATAAATCGCGCTAGAAGTGTTCGGTACACATTTAGGTACATATACACGTTTAAAACTACATTGTATTTCGATTAAACTATTTACAAATATTAATTTTTCACAAGCTAAATTTTTCACAACCCACTAAACCTTTCACCAAAAAAATGTACATTCTGGCACATAGTTTTTCTATAATCTCCTAGTTAGATTTTACCAACACTCTATTTTTCATAATTGTTGGCTCATTATCTTTGGAAATGAGGCGGAGGATGCTGTATTTTTGCATATTTTATGCAGTTTAAAATTATGAAAAGAACATTTTTGTATTTCTCATAATAAGACCTTTGAAATAGTATCGCACATGATATAGAAAATTTAAAAACAAATTCAGACATTTATGTGTTTATTCTTTAATTCATATATGAATTTTTTAAAAAGCGCAATTTGTGTGGGATAATAATATGTATTACTATGACAAATATCAAGTTCTGAGAAAATCGGCAGTAAATTCAGAAAAAAAACAAACATTGGTACTATATCTTTCGTAGTTTGCGTATTTGTTACTATGTTTTACATATGGTGCATATTTAAAAAATTATGACATCTAAAATCATCGCTATGGTTTTTCTACAACATAATTTTAGTCTGAGTAATTTCAAAAATAACAGGAGGGGTAACATATTTTTTGTCCATTTTTGAGTATATCATTGAAGAAGAAATACCAAAAAATTAGAAAAAAATTTTTCCCACCCTTATGAATAGCCCTTTCAAATGATATCCCACACTACACATAACGATAACAAATTGGGGATTTAATGTACTACTTTTAAAATTTCCAAACAAATATTTTCGAGTTTAGCTTAATATTTGCGGGTTAATAAATTTTACTACTATGCCAAATTTTAAGTTTCTATGTCAAGCGGTTTTTGAGAAAACGGCTGTGACGGATGGACGGAACAGCATGTGTGTGATCTTTGAAAGGTTCTGTTTTTCCTTTTGAGGTACCTAATAATTAAACTAAATTAAATAAATTATTTGTACATTACAATAGAGAAACGTAAAAAGGTACATTATAATGATATAATATTTAGTTTATTTTAACGGTACTGATTAGTAAATTTTAATGTAACTTGCTTTACTTATCATTTAAACTTCAATATATCATCATTATGTAAGAATGGTAACAGAAAACCTTTTTTAAATGTGAAGAGTTGACACTCTCAAAATTATATATTGAGTGAACTTAGACTTTCGGTAATATGCTACCGCGGATCGAAACAAAAATAAATTAAATTATATCTTAAATAATATAACTTAAATTATATAATTAATAAATTAAAAATAAATTGAAACATATTTATTATCAAGATTAATTTTCAAAAGGCTCAAACATTTTCTCAAATGATTTGTAATAAAAATATTCTTTCGTTAAGAGAAATCGTAAGCAAAATCTAGTTTTAATATAAAATTTAAGGTAATTATGATTATTATATAACTTAATCTCTTTATATATCCAGTAACAGGACTCCATTTAACTTGATTTACCAGTAATTTAGCATCATTTCTTAAAGAAATTTACGAACATTCAAATAAGGAGGCGTACCTAACCGGCAAAAACTTTCTAACAACCGCTTTGGAGCCCATTCTGAACAAATACTTACCACAAAAACTAAGTTGAACGAAGTTTAAATCTAAAAGTGTAAATGAGATGTTTATAACTAAAATGCAAAACAGAATCGACGGGGGAAGTGTAAGGATGAGTGGGCGAAATCTCTGGGGGACTATTCTTGTGGGGGAAATTCGGCAGAAAATCTACGTGCGTATATTTATGTACAGTTATACAACCGGTGCTTCGCGGTCAGTCTGCGTAACGTTGTTATTCTTGGTGACAGTTGATATAGTTGTTTAAAGTTGGTCTTCTATAAAAAAGTTCGTTCTTTTTGTCTATTTATTAATATTTTGTGTTTAGTATAACGAATATAACTTAACCCTTTACTTAAAAAAACAGTTGAAAGGATATTTTGTTATTCTAGTATGGCAGTAACCTTTAGGATGTTACAAAATACTCTTGTATATTGATGAAAAGCACATCTCTTGATAGCGCTATCATTCATCTTGTATTGGCTGCCGATTGAATGGCAGCAGCGTTTGTTTTTCCGTCTTGTCATTGCGAGGATATGCTGAAGTCAAGGGCTTTTCCGTCTTGTCAAAATAAGGATATGCGAAAGCAGTTTTGATTCATTTATTTTTATCGCAACAAATATAGCACTTTGTTCGTGATACGTTCAAAAATAATAATAAAATAGTTGTGTAATGTCGAGCCATGAAATTATTATAAAATCTATATCAAGTAGATTTTATAATAATTTTATGGCCTACTGATTTATGGTATCACGAATAAAGTGCTATATTTGTTACGATATACATATATGGCATTGATGTGCGTCCAGGTAAGTAAGCAAATATTTTGTAAGACGAACCGAAAATATGTTTAACAATTATTCAGTTAACGTAAATATAAAAATAATGAAATAATTTCATGTATGGCTTATGTTAGTATTTATGAAATAATGCTGCAAGCGATTCGAATGACAATAAATAAAATTAATTAAGGTGAATAAACAAAGAAACACGTAAAATGTAGGGTTTAATTATTATATTTTTGAATTATTAAAAGATTTTAGCCAAGAAATGTTTATTAATGTCATTGTAAATTTGTATACATAAACGGCACGGCGGCAAAATGATGTTATTGCTCTATTGGTTATTGTCGGAATGAAATGAGCAATAAGCAATAGATATATTTTTATGAAATGCGGTATAACGAGTTATCTTAATCTAAACTAGTGATCGCCCAGTGGTCGAAATTCGACCGTAATTAATTAAATTTTTAAGTTCAAACGTTATTGAGGTTCTTTTTTCAAAGAGGTATACTCTTTGACTCTATAATCATTGAATATATTTTTTTGAAATTTGCTCTATTATGTTAGCTGAGAAGGTGTGCAAATATGTCATTAGCGTGTGTTGTTTGCTTTAATTCCATGCAATACCTATGAAATTGAAAATTTAATGGTAGTGTTAGTTGAAAAAATCATATAAACTTTAACTATGCCAAATCTCATATAACTCCGTGCGCGTAATATGGTTAAAAAGAGGTGCAAAGCTATCTCATCACGTATTAATATATAGATTCTGTAAGAGCGGTTTGATATGGGAATTGTGTTGATATACGATGACGTTTCTATTATATTGCTCAGAGTAATCATGTTACCTAGTGCAACATAATTCTTACAGGTTTAAGAAAAAAAACATGGGCAGTCATGGGGACTGTCGATAGAAGTGAAAATTTAAAACTATGAATTAACATGGTTTAATAAAGTTTTCTAGCATTTTTAATTTCAAAATCCGCGAAAAAATATTATCGAACAACTGGAAATTTGTTTTACCACCCTAGTAAGATAACTCCTAAGTCACTATGAAATACTCATTGCATGATGGATTGCAGAGGTCAAATATTAAAAAAATTAAAAATAGATAATATAAAATTTTAAATACAAATGTTGAAACGAATATTGGAAATATTTGAAAATAAATGCTTTGTTTTTGTTATTCATTTTTATATGTAAAATAATAACATATTTACCACTCACTGTTGTGCTGCATAGTGATTCTACAATTAAGCAATTAAAATAATAATCAAAATATAAAATAATTTAAACGATACACCCATTGAACTTTCCTCGTAGTCAATATAACTTTACTTGTACAGATATACACAGCATTAATGTTGGCCAACACGTCATACTTATAGCTACAGATATACTGTTAATATTAGCATGTTGCTGACGCGAACCCATAAGATTTTCCCCTACCAAAAATCACTAACGCGCCTAAAGAAGTTTTCACTTCGAAAATAGGACGTGTTGTGCCGGTATTTTAAAAATCGAGGAGCGTAAGAATATTAAGATTCGTAACACATAATGCAGGAGTTGGAGATAACACGTGCATTATGACAGTCTCTGTAATACAAAATCCAATATACAGCACAGCTGCAGACAAATGTTGATATTGCAATCCGAGATATTAGTATAATCGAGCGATTCTTTGTTTAATCGACACTTGAGCCAATCTGTATCCGCGCTATTGTAATGGCGAATAAAGCCTCGTCTTTTAATATTATTAATATAAAAAGATCAGTCAAAAATGTTAAATAGAAGCCACTAAAGCGTAAGATTCGATACGTTAAAGAAAGCTTTAATTTTATAACTTGTAATCGCATCGTTTCATGGCAAAACTTCCTCGCACATATTTGCCGCGGGCGGGCGGCTAACGCAATCGTCTGACGATAAAACGTTAAGCGCCTGTTAACTTTTCGGTCCGTCACTTTGCGCTTGTCCTTGGAAGGAAACGCGATAATAATGTTGAATGCGTAGCGTTAGCTTTTGTTGTAACAAATAATCGACAGGTAGTTTGTGGGATTGTCCGTAACAGTGTAACGTATTAGAATTTTGCTTTATTTCGTAACTTAGTACAATTTTTTTTGTCGCATGTTATCTACTTTGTTATTCTTAATCGTACAATCTAAATAACTAAAATATATGTGTATTAAATAAGAGTAGAACTCACAATACAAGGGTTCCGTGTTCAGTTAAATATGTATAAAAGTTTAAAAAACTGAGGGTACATAGTATTTTCATTAAACTATAAGTAATCGTGTTATTTTTCATTCGGTGAATATATTGTCTAGTATATATTTTATAAATAACTTGATTACCTATATTTCTTTAGTTTACTGACATAAGTTAACCAACACAATTTTCTTCCATAGTGCATACTATACAAATTTTTGAAATATATAATTAAGGGGTGAGGTTTCACTATTTTTCAGTTTAGAGACTCGTATCTTGCGACGAAGCACTGTTATTAAAATAAACGTAACATTTTTTATTGCATTTTGAAAGACCTTATCTATGACACCCCGTCCGAGGAGTTCCTTGAAAAAAACATTATATATCTTTAAGATAATTCCCAAAAGAGATTCGCGGTAATGGTTTATTTTCGAAAAAAAATAACAATTGTGCTCCTTCAGTTTATATACAATGGTGTAATTAAATTACGTGTTTATATAAAATTTCATTGCCACCGAACTTAAGCTGAAAGTCTTGCCATGCTACGACATACAAACGGATAGACAGACATGATGATGTTATTAGAGTTCCGTTTTCCTTGGATACGGAACCTTAAAAAGATGATAGGAGAAAAAACGTGCACGAGGAAAGAACATACACGACAAATACATTTTCATTTTTAATTAAACTGTAAAATTTTGAACATGCGTTAATAATAAGATATGGCCAACTGAAATATTAATACACTTAACTGTAGCATAATGCTCAATCCTTACTTTCTTCTGTCGCATTAAATATTTCTTTTGTCGCAATGCCACTCAAATTGTATTTTTAAAAGAACCAGGTGTTTGCATTTAGAATGTTTCTTTCAGTACTTGACTGTATGTCAAGTACTGAAGTAAACTGTTATGGCTGCGAGATGCAGGCAGTAATCAACTAAAGTAAACACTACAAATATTAGATATATTTACTAGGCACGATACGTGTCCAAACAGAATTATCATTTCAATCCCTTAACTCTATGAACCCTCATTTCATAACTTTCTCAATATAAGACTAATCGTAAGGACATTTTGCAGAAAAGCATAGATTAAATACGACATTAAACAAAATATTATTTCCATTTTTATGGATATCCACTAGACTTGAGGATTAAAATATATTTTTCGTTTACCCAATCGGTTGGAATATTTTTAGGGTTGCCTTTCAAAATTAAAAAAAAAATGGGAGCCTTATAGGATCACTTGGTTTTCCGTACGTCCGTCCGTATGGCAAAGCTCTTTTTTCTCAAAAACGGTTTGAGACGTCGAGTTGAAATTAATACTGTATACTGACGCCTATTGCCTCACATTGCCTAAGATTTCAAGTTTTTTGGTTCACGCACCAAAATGATATGGCCTGTTAAATCCTACTTTTGATTCATACAATAGTCGTACTCATCGATCATCAAAACCTACAGGATACTTCCGGTCGACCTACAGTCTTGAAAGTCGGCATAATGACAGGTCTTAGAGCACAAGTAAAGGTGCAAATCCAAAAGTCAACGATTTCTAGTTCTATGTGGAATTAAACATTTTAGACCTGCGAAAGATGTGGTGGGCAATATATTTACGCAGTCAAAAATTATTATTGTAAAATGGTTTAATTAGAGATACTACTTATCCTTAAATGTTTACAAATGCCTTAAAATGTATAGAACCCGCTTGGTACGAAATCTATCCGTGTTTAACATGTTTAAGACGGTGGCTTTTTCACTAGATATGAGTTGTGAAAAATAGGAAAAAACAATTTAACATCTGAACTAAGATAGGAATTTAGTAAACACTGAAATAAACAATTTTTTTAGTTATTTATATTAATAAATTAAAGAGATATAAGTATTCAAGTCATTTCCTTTACGCCTGTGAAATGTATACTAGGCAATAAAATTGATGATGTGTTGAAAAATTTGGTACATAACCCTTCTGTTGCGAACTCTTCTTATACTCTGCATTATTTAGTTCGAACACTGTGTGCAAAGAGTATAAGGTATCCAATTTAATGTTCATGAATATCTATTTAGTCTTCAACATCGTGCTATTTATTACTAAACAAATCGAGTTGTTAATTCACTTGGCCTTGACACTTTTCCCTTTTTATGTAAACTTTCCCAGTTTTCATTTCCGTTTAAATGTAGTTATATTACTATCTAAATTCCTGGATTCGCTCCAACTAGGTCTTCTTGTATTTAGCTCGTAAATTTTTGGCAATCATTTTATTCAAATGTCTATTGTTTGTCGCTGAAGGGTTATTGAGTTTCCTGAACAAGCTTTTTCCACTTCGCCTTTATTTATTCTTATAATAACTTTTGTCTGTTTACAAATGAAGATGATCATTTCTATTGTCCGTTCGGTTGTTTTGAAATTACGTTTTTATGTGTTAGTTAAAAATGTTACGCTGGCATGTTCAGTTTTATGTTAGAATTTTGATTTTAAATTTTCCGTTGAATTTATATGAAATAAATGCTAATAAAAAAAATAAATGCCTGTCAACCATGTATAAATAACAGACATATAAATATTTATATATATATATATATATATATATATACTTTCTAAAATAAAAAACCAGTCAAGTGCGCATTGGTGCGCGTATAAAATAAGGGTTTGTCGTCTGCATCTTTTAGAATTGTTGATGCAATCGAAATCGAAATAATTTTCATTGAAAGTTTAGTTAAATGCTACTACCTGTTTTTTTAAGGGTGGTAAACATCGTCTGTCACTTAATATTTAGCAGCTTAATATTTCTCTAATAGGATTTGAAAGGATAAAAAGGTTATTAAAACGTATCTTTTGTGGCGTGTCATTAAATCGTGTAATAAAATAATTATGTGTTCTGTATAAAGAAGCGAAGATGGAAAAAGTATATTATACGCGTTTATCTTAAAATATGTACTTTATTTGCTTCTTTTATGCTTTTGTGTTTTTATGACTCCATTATCGTTCATCACATTTTCTCTATGTAGGCCACACGTTTTTCGCCTTGCGTTGTTTCTTTCCCTCCCTCTTACTTAAGACGGTTTTCGTTTTCATGTCAGTTCTTGTATGAAGAAAATGAGTAAACAATCAATACAACATATATTTTTACTTTTTATTTTGTAGAGATGCATCGCCTCAACAAGCATCGCAAACGATATTTTATAAACGATATTTTAGTTTTATTTGTAATTATGCCCTATGACATGTTTTCTCAGGTAGTGTAGAGAAAATTTGAGGGATATGTATTGTGAACCGTACTAGTCTATTCTTTATAGGTTTTCATAATAATCAATTGATTATATGTATGTATGTATACATATATACATATATATATATATATATATATATATATATATATATATATATATATATATACACATACATATATGTTTTCGCAGTCGAAATCATAACGTCTCTCTTGATTTTTAAACATTCTAACTTATACCACGATGCAGTTTTAGTATTCGATATATATTTATTATACGCACTAATTCTCATTTTTACATCAATGAATCGAATTATAATTTCGTCATAAATATCTGTTTGCCTGTCGGTCCGCATGAGAAAGTATCATAGCTCTTCCAGTTTAGTTTCTTATTTCATAGTAACCAGTTGCGAAGAAATTTTATAAGAAGGTGTAGTTGAATCAAGCAAATACATGAAAAAACATCTTGATGGATTTTGAATGAAAAATAAAGGTATTCTGCAGTAAAAGAAGATATTATTAATTTAACTTTAATCTTTACATTGCACACTGTCGTTAGAAGCTTGAACAGAAAGAAAACGAACGAACCAGTATTGCCATACAAAAAAAAATTACATCGTCACTTACCTACCAACACCCCCCTCAGTGTAAAAAAACAAATACTAAAGTAAGCTACTTTCTATACAGATCACACTTATTTATGAATCTCAATAGTAATTTTTTATTCAATGGCTTTGTAAATATATCTGCTATCCGATCTTGTGTTTTTAAATATTTCACATTTATTTTACCGCACTTTATTAACTCTTTAATAAAATAATATCTAATATCAATATGTTTTAAACGCTTAACACAATCAGTATTAGCAACCATTATGGTAATTTGATTGTGACTAAATATTGTGATAGCGCAAACATTTACAAGACTAAAATCTTGTAATACATTGACAAGCCAGCAGCTTCACTTGACGTCATGCTGATTGCCACATATCCTGAGTCTGTAGAGAACAGACTAACGCTGTCTTGTTTCTTTGAAAACCAAGAAATCAAACAATTTTGAAACATAAAACAATAACCAGTGGTGGATTTTCTCTCAATTAACCCCCCCCCCCCCAATTTGCATGACAATATCCAATTAACATGTCACTATTGCATTTATACACTAACTTGTAATCGATGATGTGTTTTACATATCTAAATACTCGCTTTTAAAATGATACAATAAAAACACTTCTTATCAGATTTCTTGCTTACGGAACTGTTATTATGATTGTCTACGTTACTACCACACTCGCTTTGATAATGTCCCAATCTATAACATTTGTAACACTTTATATTTTGTATTCACTCTCCTTGCAACTAAAGCCGATTATTGCTGAGTTATTTCCCCTTTTTCTTTCAATCGCTCCTCTTCAATCAATAGTCTAGCGACGAAATTGTCGCATGTTTGTTTATTTTCCGGATTCCATACAGGTACAAAATGCTTGTCACGATCTGGGAGCGACATCAATAGCTTTGTAATGATGAATTTTTCGGAAATCTCTTTTCCCATCTGTTTTAGTTAATTTTTCAATTCTTCTATTTTAGACAACAAATAGATATCTTTATGCCCTCCTCGTATTTGTATTGGAAGAAACGCTGTTGCTCGTTGTGGATGCTTGTTTCATATTTTTGTAGGTAAACACTAGCCACTTTCCTCCCAGACGTAGAGCAAGTTATAATATGCATCATCGCGTTTTCCGACATTCTTGTTAAAAGCTATGTTTGGGCTTTTGCGTCTTTCTTGTCCCATGCAGCCTTATCAGCCCCGGCTCCGGTTTGATACTCTTTCCTTCTACTACTTCAAGTAAATCTTGACTTCGTAGAAAAATGACACATTGAAACTTCCGTAGATTCCAATTTGATGATGCTTCCAGCTTCACATGCAATCCAGGTATTTTAAAGCTATCTTCCATCGTCGTATTCTTTCTGCTCGTTCCGTTCTTGCTCGACAAGAAAGTTTTCCTTCCTGCCGGCTTAACCTCAAAACGCAGCCCACGCCGACGCCAACAGCATTTTTTGACGAAACAGTAATCTTCTCTTTGTTTAATTAATTACGGCAGGATTACGTGTCTGGGTCCGTAACCTGATGGATTTTGAATGAAATACAAAAGTATTCTGCGGTAAAAGAAGAAGTTATTTAACTTAACCTGTACGTCACATTGATTTTAGAAGGTTTAACAGGCAGAAAACGATCGAAACAGTTTTGTATGGACAAAAAAATATTACATTGTCACTTACATATTAACTACTAACACATCCTTTGCTTTGTAAAAATTACATTATTTTTTTTTCTTAAGGATGCCATCAATTGAAGTATAGTTGATGTGACCTTTTAAAATACGTCACTGATCGTATTTTTATAAAAAAAATATTACGAAATTACTTTTGTGTACCTTGCATTAATAAATTTAAAAAATATAGGCAACCAGATTATTTGCTTTACGCCTGTGAAAATGCAGTATATTTACGTATTGAAAAATTATATTAATATTTATATCTAATTTAATGGAAGCTCTATTAAAAGTAATAAATTAATTTTCACATGTACTCAAGTGAGTATGAAATCAACTCGTATTAAACAGGTTTATTATATTTGAAGAAAGAAATCGCGCACAATATTTAATTTTACAAAATATCTATATCTAAAAAATTTCTATTACAAAATAAGCACTGAAGAAATAAAAATAATACTAAACAGTCATAGTTATATCATGTTTGTTTCATTCTAATAATTGTGATCTCCAAAATGTTAATTATTTTAAAAATATTGTATCGTTTTATTTTTTTTAATTAGGATAATAATCATTTCCTAGAAAAATATTGCAACTTAACTAATTTAGTAACAAAAAATTGGGGTGATCCGTTGAGTGCTTTAATGCAGATACAAGTAAAAGCACCATACAGACTTATTGATAAAAGCCAGTGGTCCATTTTCAATATAAAAATTAAGTCATAACATATGTTTTGTTTAAATCCTGTAATATAATGTGCAATATAGATGATAATAAAACAGGTCGCGTTTCATGCGTGTCGCGTGAATTACAATATTTTTTTTATCAATTCTTCGAAGTATGGTTTACCACATTTCCTTCCATAAAAGTATAAATTTTATTTAAATTTATTTTTAAAATTATTTTTCATTATAAATATACATAGAAAAAAGACCTTTTATACAATTTTTCATTAATTTTTATGTGTTAACATATTTATGCCAATTTAATTTTTTTCCCTTTCGAGACACCCGATCTTCATTCGTTTCAGTTTAAAAATGAAAACATTTTCTGTCAAAGTATTCAAGCGGCCCTTATTTGCTTTCCTCTTCGCCTCTAATTGATCCGAGATCGAAATGCTTCAACAATGGACTTCCCCTTTTATATCTTATTGCATCAATATCTCGAAAGAAATACTCTTAAATAACCAAATAACCACTCGAAAGCATCAGCCTTCCAAAAAAGGGTAAACTGTTTACTATTTACGGGGGCTTATAAATAAAAAGTCAAACTAAAAGTCGGAAGTCGGTCGCTAGAATAATGGAGTGATTCACTCGGATGGACTTGGCGAACTTCCTGTAATAAATCAAATTGCGTATTGCGAGAGGCGGGCGGAGGCGGGAGCTTTATTACGTTGACCGTTGGAATTGAATTTCCTAATGGCAAACGCTCGGAGGCTGTATGGGCGTTTGAAGCATTTTTTGTTTGTTTTCTTAAGTCCTGATAGAGATGATTGATGTAGAGATGTGTACAGGTGACCGGTATTTGATTAAAAACTGATCAGGGAAAAGGTAAATGAGAGATCGTGACGCGGAGGTGTTCTATTTCTATGAGGTTCTATTCCCATATGGACTAGATAAATACTTTATATTATTCAAAGTAAAGCAAATACTCCCTATCCTCAACCATGCCATCTTTCACAGTGATTAGCTATGGATTTGCGTTACAGAAAAGGATTTGGAATTAATTTAGTGAAATAATACAGATAAATGAATTTTATATATTATGCAGTGTATTAGCCTAGTAAATATTTTTATAAATATATCAGTAATTTAAAAAAAAGGCGATTGAGTCACCCAAAAATAAAAATAGAATGAAAGCTCGTAAAGCGTTACGTTATCACAAATAATAAGGGTAAAGTACAATGTGCTTATGGTAATTCTATACATCTATCTCTTAAATCTATCCATTTCGTGGTTTAGTTTATATTACATGTTCTCAAGTATCATTTTGTTATAATACTTTTATAAATTGTCGCTTGTTTGCGCATTCTTTTGTACGTTTGAGAAAGATATTATGAATTATGAGTAAGAATGAGACTTCATATAATTAAAAAATGATGCTAATGGATTCTTAGAACTGTTCGAGTGCTTTTACATTTTATCATAACAAATTTGAAATAATATTGTAATAATAGTAAATAAATATTGATTTATATAAAGAATATCGATATAAGCACACAGTATATATAAAACATTTCTGAGGAAAGCATCCATATAAGTGTATATAACTCATTTCGTGTCTCATAAATTGTGAACCTTGTTTTCGTAGGTAAAGAAATCTGGATATACTTAACTCGTGGCATTGAAATTTAGGGTTATGAGTAGGGATGTTATATGAGTAAATCAGGATCATTTTGTACTGTGCAACTATAGATTAAAAGCGTTTTATTGTTCTGCATATAGGACCTCACAAGAATCTCTTCATATACTCTCATAACATTTTTGTTATATATTATTACTGAGAATTTATAATTAACGTTGAATATATCAAGCTTACATATAATACGCGAACATCACGATTTAGTTTTAATAAACACACACTTTTGTATAATTATAAACATTTAGACCATTTATCGATCAGCCATTTTATTCATACGTCCCTTCAGGTATACTCATTTTAATTATTTATTTTTATAAATATGGCTCCATTATGTACGTTTGTCTAGGACGGATTTTATGTTGCCATTTTCGATTTATACAGATATAAGTTAGATCGCACGGTATTTAATAATTAATAATTCATGGAAATTGTTTATAAAAAAATGGGTCATTTCGACTGAAGAGTTCAGCGATTTTTTCGTTTTTTTACCTCCACCGTTATTGTCGTAAGAATATTTTTGAATATTCCGTAAGAATATTTTCGAGTGAAAGAACATAGAAGTTCATCTAACATAATAATAATTTTCTATAATGTAGTAATAATTTTATTTGAAATCAATATCGCCGAGAATTTTATTTATTCTTGGAAATCTATTTTAGAAAATATATTTTTTATGATATTTTCGTCTTGGTATTGTGGCGTTTCATTTAATATATATATTATTCTTTGTGACTCCATAAAGTGACAAGGATATAAAAAAAATACTCTTGCAGAATTATAAAATGATACTGAAGGACAAATAATATTTGTGTTCACTGTTGGTAAGAATAATATAAAACGCCGATACGCCCGACGAAGTCGTATTTTTCTGTAGAAAACGAAATTCTTGATTTCAACGAAATTTTAAGCGATACATAACTTTCATAATAATGACCCAGAAAGTTTTTTTTATTTTCTATTTCGTTGTATTGGTTTGATGGTTACTTTGAAATTTTACACTTCACGAGTCGAGCACTCAACACTACCATGCCAGTTCTAGTTCGGTATATTTGTAGATTATTGGCATTTATATCTAAACTAGCGTGACCCGTGCGAAGTCTTCGCATTATTTATTCCATTATGAAGCTCAGATGACAGATCAAACAAATATTTTACCGACCGTCAATCATATTGACGTTGAGCCGTTAGATGGCAGCATTGCTGTTTTGTCTATATAATTTTAATAATTAATTAATTTGCAAAAACAATAGCAATAATAAATTTTTTAGTTGTGGATGCCGGTAGAGCAAGCAATTATCTATAAAATGATATATAATTTATGTGGATTAGTTGTGAGGTTTTTTTCTAAAAAGGGAGTGTAACATCTTAACCTTAGCGTATTAATATATATGATAGCCATAATTGCTCTATGAAATCTGTTAGACTGTAGCTGTACAATATTTTCCCAAGAAAAGGCTAGGATAAATTGTTAGTTTTAAGTAAATGACTTGAATTTCATTCAATCAAGAGGCTGGCATTTATATATACTAGAATGAAATCAAAATTCTGCACACAGTTCCTGGTTAAAGGTATGAATTTGGCTCTTAATTTATTGAGAGATTAAAAGAGTTTCACGTTTTGCTCACAATATTTAGTGAAACATAACAAAATTTTAAAAAAATGAAGTACGGGAAAAATTCTCACCGCGACGCTCACCGTACACATTTAGGTATATATAATAGTATAAACATTTCAGGCTGTTTAGTATTCCTACTAAACTCTTTATTAATATTGACATTAATTTTCTCTATGAGTTATATTGTCTAGTATATTTATAAAAAGTATTGCGGTACTTCTAAACGTTACTTTTTCAATTGATATTCGAAAAGTGCATAAGATTTAAAAAAAAAATTTCGGTATTTCTAAATGTTTCTCTTTTGATTGATATTCTACAAAATGTATAAAATTGCAAAAATTATCGCGGGTACGACCACCTCTGTGTGTAGAATTTGGCGTAGAAACTTAAAATTTTCCAGGGTATTAGAGAGTAATAGCCCAATTATAAAAGTTAAGTACATAAAAATGCATTGCCATTTTGGGAAATAGTTCACACAAGTGAAACAGGAGGCAAAATATTTTTTTTAAAGATCATCGTGTATCAAATGAAAGTTTATCAAAATATGGATGAAAAATATATAATTTCTTTCATTGACGACATTTTTTCCTAGTAGTACTACCCACAACCTTAAAAACGTTGTTCATCATCACTATCTCAAAAATTATCGATAAAAAAATTGAAAATAATGTGTAATTGACCAAAAGTTATCAGCATCTCATTATTTGGGATATTTTATTTCTTGTAAACAATAATTTAATTATTTAAATATAATTACTGCGAAGTATTAGTGATATCAAAAAATAATTATTGAAAAACATCACTTGACGTGCTTCGACAACTGTATATGTGGGGAAAAATAATCACTGAAGTTTTAAGTAAAGTCGATTTTGTTTTAAGTAATCTTTATGCCAGCTTAAATGTCAATAGATTCAGATAGCATCACAAGAATGTGTGACCAAATTAACCAGATAGAAATGGTGTGATTTTATTACATATCGTCTTTCAAAGAGACATTGTTACGCTATTCTAATAAATGTACTGAAACGGGTATGGTTGATGACACTTGGGTGGTGAATATAAACTGATCCATACGAAGGTTTCATAATAAATCATTTATATTTAAAGAGGCATAATTTTTTTATTAATTTTAAAGTTTAAACTAAGTTTAATATGTGATGCTCTTAAAAGAATGATTTATGCTTTAATAGTCTATAGCAACATTAATTTTTGTATACTCTGATCAATGATCTAATCTTCGTTACTTTATACGACCATCCCAATTATTTTCATAGCAAATAAAATATTTTATTTTCCTCTCAACAGAATAAGTATGTGAAACGTGAATTTAATGTAGTTTGTACCCACCAACAATTCAAGGTATCATTGGAAAAGAATTTCATTACGCAAAGTTGATGTGGACATTCATTTTTTATTACTTTTTTCGTATACAATTCGGGATTTTCTGTTATCTTGCAATAAAAATATAAAAATAAACTAAAAAAAAAGATTAGTCAGTCTCATTGCGATCTGTGAGAGAAACACGTATTTTCTTGTTCGAAAATGATAATAATATTTTTTATTCTGCACGCAGTCCTATTGTGTTCCGGCAATTTAGATACGTGTCGTATAAAACATTACGATTCGCGGGCGCCATAACAACGCCTGCCAGACCCCCATTCAGCATCCCACGCGACATTTATTATGGCTAATATTGATATATTTCTCTCACTTAAATTTTATATCGGAGCGGTACTTACTTCACGACGTACTAAATTATATTAATGTCTCTTCTATAAGGTCCAACCTTACGAGCTCATTTTCGTATCAGAGGCCTTTATATATTGATGTAAGCGACGGAAAAATATGACGAGGTGAAGAAAAAATATAAAATGAAATTGTGGGGCTGGTGATTAATAATAAACGCAGAGATTTTTAAATTTTTCTCGGGTATACCAACATTTAATTTTCTTTTCAAGGTATGTAGATACGTTACATAAAAACATTTGTTATGAGCTAAACATTTTAAGTTAATAATTAATATAAAGTTATTGTTAAGAGAATGTAATGAAAAAAATGTTTCCACGTGGTCACCCACTCAAGAACTGATTGCACTTGGGCTCCTTAATTCCGCTGATCGGACGAAAATATCGATGGGATCGTAACAGAATTTTACTCAACCTGAAGTTATGTAGTGTAATCACGTAAGCATACTCATCTTCCTAAAAAAATAAGTCATTATCAATACAGTCGTTTAAGTTATGATCAAATTATAATGCCTCTTTACTTTTGGTATAGATTTTTAAGGCGTTCGGATCGTATTGTGATGACAAAAAAGAAACAAACCTAGAAGTAATTAATAAATAAAAAAGCTATAAAATATCAACTTAATAACGTCATTGTTTCTGCTTATCTTGCAATAACAAAATAATACCCCAAATTTAAAAAAAAAAAACATAATTTTTTTTTACATAATACAAATTTATTTCACGTAATACAAATTTACATGTAAAATACATTGATGGAAAACGAGTTGTTCTGTAAGGGGCGCAATACTTGGCTTCGTTACAACAAATTGTAGGTTAAAACGTCATATATCAGTACAAGAGTTGACCAATGGTGATGATATTAGTGGAATTGTATATGTTCATTCTTTTTTACAGTTAAGGCAATCATGGTTCAATTTAAATGCAGTTCTATTAACGTTTCTTTCCATGGCGTTAATATATCATATGTCATTATTTTTTGTGGTTATAAGAAATGTAAAACAACATAAAAATACGGATAATATTAAATGTTGCTTACAAAATTTTATAGATATTTTTTCTCTAATATTTGTCTTAAGGCAAAGCAGCAGAATGAAGACCACAACGTTTGCGAAGTTCATAAAGCTACAAAAAGGCTGCAATGTATCTAGTGGCGTAATAAAAGTGAGTTTAATGAGTGGGTCCGAAATAGATAAGCAAACTAAAAATCAGATCGATCCTAAGAATAGCTATATTTTCAAAAACGACAATCGTATGCAGATAATATTGTCCCCACTAGCAAATAATTACAAATTCTACTGGTACTTGAAACAAAGGCTGAATATATTCATAACCACTTTAGCAGCGACAATAATCCAACCACTATTTATGTACTAACTTCCTTTAAAGAAGCCAGAAATTTCAAATAACTTGGCTCCGCTGTCCACAATATGATTGTAATATAAACGAATAACGATTCAATATCCACTGTGTATATAATGTTACGGATGGATAAAATGGAGAAAGGTGTTTAGAGTGTTATGTCAATGATGTGCAGAGCAGAATTCAATTCAGAAATCAATCTTGGGAAAAGCAGCAAATGCATGAATTATACGTAGTCAAGATGAATGAGTTAAGGCAGCATGGTGGTAGTCTTGTTGGACCTTGTGAAAAATGAAAATGCTTTAGGCAAATCTAGAGAAATAACAATTCATGTATAGGCATCGAAAGCTGGATATGATAGTATGATCCCTTTGTGAGGAAACTACTCCAACACATAACGTGGATAATCTTGAACATGGGCATACAACCTAATAGAAGTGTAAGAACTTACATGAGTTATAATCTTAACTTACATGAACATGGTTAACAAACACATAAATAGAAAATCCCAATGGGAATGTTGACTGGTAAGAACACAGCGACCTGGAGACGAAAGCGTAAAAAGAAATTAAATGAAATTTTGTGTTTCTATCATCTTAATTTTATCAGTTTCAGAGTCTCATGAAGTTCAATTACCTCTAGCGGTTTGCATTGGTTAGTCTATGCATAATAACGCGTGATACCAAATGCTCAACTTATTTGCTAGTTACGTCTTAATTGAAATATACATTTAAATGTTGTCTTCAAAAAATGTAGCCGCTAGTTTACCATTGTAAATATACGTATATATTTTACGCTGTAAAATTTACTTTTACGTATTCTTACATCAATTTCATCAAAATGGATCCAATCACATTACTTGTATAAACTGGTGTTTATCCAAGTAATGTGATTTTTCAGCATAGGCACCTTTTTAATTTTTAGAAATTTAATTTGTATTTAGTTTACGTGCAGTGATTTATTTCTTGAAATAATTAAATCGCTATATAGCATAAGATAATGGTTTATTTCTTCATGTCTATTGAAATAATATAAATGTTAATTTCAACAAAATAACTAGAAAAAAGCATTTGACAAATATTTGCCACTCAGAATGCAGCATAAATATGAACGATAAGTTTATAAAGGAAAGAGTTAATTTCTTTATTAAAAGCAAATCTTATATTATAATAAGATGCATTAGCTACGATATATTAATATAACTGAACGACGTGTCAACATTATTTTCTCTACGACTGTACCTTTGTATAAAGCCTAGTCACACTGCTATCGTCCTCATTCCGTTCATTAAGTAAAGCAAGTTCACTCCCCGTACTCCGCATACAACAGGACGTCATACAGAGCGACGACAATTCATTGTTTCTATTAATTAATGGAATATGTGTCTGCTGGATTTTGAGCGGGAATTTTACAAAAGGAATATTTATTAGGGGCTTAGCGGGCGGCGCGCCCGGGAATTTATCGTCTTTCGAAAAATAATGTGTTTATTAGAAGGCGGCGTTAGCGTTCTGTGCGCGGGTAGCGAGCCGGACGTGGCGTGAGCGATATTTATTGTAACGAGGTTCGTTTAGCTTGTCGCGTTGGCGATATTTTGCTTCGAAGCCTGAGATCAATTAATTTTTTACTTGTACGTATGGCTCTTTATAAATTAACCCCCAATTACTAAAACATTTGAGTTGAAATGAACCTGATAATATTTTTATTATTAATTATTTATTTGTGCAATACAAGTATGTATTATACTTTTGTTGAATTATTATTTAGTTAATCAACGAATTAATGACCAATTACTAAAATATAGATTTAAAAAGCTTTTGAACTTGATAATTATTTTATTATTAATTATTTATTTGTCGAATACAAATGTGTATTATACTTTTGTTGAATTATTATTTAGTTTATCAACGAATTAATGACCAATTACTAAAATATAGATTTAAAAAGCTTTTGAACTTGATAATTATTTTATTATTAATTATTTATTTGTCGAATACAAATGTGTATTATACTTTTGTTGAATTATTATTTAGTTTATCAACGAATTAATGACCAATTACTAAAATATAGATTTAAAAAGCTTTTGAACTTGATAATTATTTTATTATTAATTATTTATTTGTCTAATACAAATGTGTATTATACTTTTGTTGAATTATTATTTAGTTTATCAACGAATTAATGACCAATTACTAAAATATAGATTTAAAAAGCTTTTGAACTTGATAATTATTTTATTATTAATTATTTATTTGTGGAATACAAATATGTATTATACTTTTGTTGAATTATTATTTAGTTTATCAACGAATTAATAAGAAGTACATGCAGTATGCTCGTTTCTATGTTTTCGTGGTCAATTAGCAAAAACGGAACCCTTGTTTTTTTCCGTTCGTATTATAGCGTGTCGTACATTCCGCCCGTATCCATCATAATAGCCATTTAGAATAAATAAAAAAAATTGTGATAAACTTTTACAAGTAGAAATAGTTGAATTATGTGAAGGCATAGAAATGAAAGAAAGAAATATTGTAAAACAAAAACCGCACAAGTTAGTTTCCAGTTATACATAAAACAAGGTTGATGCAAATTAACCGAAACAATTTTATTGGAAAGTTCTATTAAAATATTTAGAATTTTTTCTGATTTTCAAACCAACACATTATTGTTGACTCATTAGCGGATAGGAATATTGTACGCCACTATCAAGCGTAATACTTCGCAAAGTGCTCTTAAAAATAAAAAAAAACCATAGTAAATAGAACTTCAGTGTTATTTTAAAAAATCATCTAAGACCACTTTGAAAGACATTTTTGTATATCCTTTTGAGTGGAGTATCTAATGGTAACAATCGACGGAATTTGGGAAAAAAAGTCGCTTACACTTTACTAGCATCGGGCGTTACGTTAAAAATTGATTACAAGATTTTATTCATTCATTGAGATCCCCATGAATATCATCTTGAAAAATTTCATCCACTTAGCTCCGAAATTGTGGAAACCATGGTGTAACAAATCGAAGAAGGCAAATAGACGGACGAACATGAAGAAACATTAAGGATTCCGTTTTTTACAATTCAGATATTGAACCCTAAAAATTTCGAAACATTTTTTCGTAGAGTCCCATTTTGACTATCGTATTCAATGGCGTCATTGAGTAAGACTGAAGAGGTTTTAAAATGCAATTAAAAAATTCTTGTCAAATTTTTGGATATAACTTCAAAGTACTGCAGTGAATCATTACTTCAAAATTTTTAATCACGTGTTCGAAAGAATTTCGGAAATCAAGATAACGTCATTGAATAGGAATTTTAATTCAAAATTGTTGCAGTCTATTTGCATTAATAAATTGAAGATGTATATGTGAGTAACAATCTGTTAAAATTTATGAAATATATACTAAGCCTATATATATATATATATTTATATATGTATATATATATATATATATATATATATATATATATGTATATATATATATATATATATATATATATATATATATATATATAAATATATATATATATATATATATTCAAAAAATAAATTTTATTTGTACCTAAGCGTGCACGAAACTCTCAGAGTGCGAGTTCTACTCGTACATGTTAGGATTATTTATTTTTTTAAATTTTTTTAAAATTTTATATTTTTTAATTCACGAAAATAGTTGACTTAATTGATAATAAAAATAATATTTACAAATTTGTTACAAAAATATTCAAATTGCAATATTATGACATCGAATATCACCAATAGTCTGGTGGGATAATGATTCCACATACGATGGGAATTTTTTTCTTAATCAGTCAAGTTTATTCGGTTACCGCATGTGCACATGTAAAATTTGCATACAACTTTTCCAAGTACAAAAATTAATACAATTATGTGATTAATGTTCTCAGTGGAATGCGAGACAAAACGATATCATTGATATTCAAACATTTACCTACCTTTTAACAATTTTACCTACCTTTTAAAATATAAAAATTTTTCATTTTGTCTCTATGCTTCTTTTTTGTCTCTATGCTTTTTTCCCATGTATCCATATTATCCTATATAAAGTGGTTGAAATTTTTTGCATTTTATGGCGAACATATCTAGACTGGCCTCATTCTTATATCAACGTTTTGTTTTCACAAAGCTGGAGATAAAACAATGATTTAATCGTAATCAAAAGTTAACAATTTTTTTCAGTTTTCAAACAAATAAAATTGTAAGTAAAACAACAGAACGGGCGTCACGTACAGAAGAACATAATTATCAGAGATTTTGTTAATTATTTTTTCATTTATGATAAGGAATGAGATATACTTGTAAAACTATGGAGAATATGGTATAAGCAGATGTCTATCAGTAATATTGAAAGGCAGTCAATATTTATGGACTTTTTATTCCAAAGAGACTGCCACGTCGTCGAATGTTCATATTGTAGACGACTATGCTGCCAGTGAGCTAACAACCATTTTTGGCTGTAGAACGAGTGTCGACAAACGACAGAAGTCATAATATATTAATAAAGTAGTGGTATGAGCGGGCTCGGTGCTGCCGATCTCAATAATTCAAGAAGGCTCGTTCCTCTATTGAGCACGCGTCGTCATGTCTTTTATCGATCGGTTGGGCGAGTTTTGTGAACACTCGTCGCAGTAAGACACACCTATAGTTGAGGTATATTTACTAGCAAGTAATTAAATTAATAATATATAAAACAACGAATATTCAATGGTTCAAGCTTAGGTAAAAATACTTATAAATACAATTTGGGTTCCAGCATATTTTATGCTCTTTTATCGTTATTCCAACAACATGCAATAAATTAACTTACAAAATGATTAACAAGTATATTTTAAGCCCATGAATGTGTTTTATTTCATTATTTACTCCGTTGCCTAATGGGAGATATATTGCGTGTTGGCACTCCTACAGCAGCTTTTGGGTAAAAATATTTTCATTTTCAGTATTGGCTGTTCATACTTCTAACCATTGTGAATCATTCCAAGTCCAGCTGAATTAATTGTATATTTCAAAAAGCACAGAAGATTTAGCATTATTCGATATTAGTAATTGAAGTTCAATACAAATATTTGAAAATTAATTATTGCTGAATCTGAAGAAAGCAATGGTTAAACTGATATTTTAAAACAGGTTAAAGCAGATTTTATTATAAATTTTTGAACACGCTTTTAAGATTATACTGCATGCCAGAATAGGGTCACATTAGTCGTACTAGTCAGCTATAGTAATAAGTTGGAGTAAGGTACATAGGTAGATCTTTTTATATTAAAGTAGAATAGAACCTCTTAAATTTCACGAGAAGAGCTAAACTTATTGTTATTGAGATTTTAAAACAAATATGTGTTCAAAACACGTCCCTAGGATAATTGTCACTACCGACCAGTATAGGGAAGAAGTCCCGCTAATTGGCTCCCTCGGCTCCAACAAATCATAGACCCAATACTTTGCCCCGGCTGCTATGTATTACATTAATATTCGATATAAGTATGATATTCACACGCCGAGCCGATGACCCACCTTCCCATGTTATTGCTCATAATTTACGCGAATGCGACCCCAAAACAATATCGCGTCGAATTATGTTAAAGCGGTGAGGGACGGTGGAAGCAATCTCGGCAAATAAAGCCATTTCTCCATTTTGGGTGCCCTCGTAATGGATATGCGGACCTACTTGCCGGGGACACACTTATTAACCTTTTTAAGGGCACGGAAGGAATACTGTGTGGCCCCTATTGGCTTAGGTAATTTTTATTGTTGCGCGTTGATAACGTTTATTATCTTTCGTTGTCTCAGCCTACATGGCGATCTGCGTAATGCGTAATGCGCTATTAAGTACGTATTTTCAGGATTCCGTATATGATTGATAAACACGGTACTTTCATGATTTGCCTCATGTCCGTCTGTTTGATCGGGAAATACAAAATATAAAACCACGATTAGTTTTTCAGTTTAAGGCTGATTGCGATGAAATTTTATGAAAATGTGTAGTTGAATTATATAAACACATAGAAGCGATATTTTTTAGAGAAAAAAACATTTTGAATTGTTTTGACGCAAGGGGCCATTGAAAGAAAAAAAATTCATCATCGAATTTGAGGATGAATTTTTTTTCTTTCATCGAGTAGAATATCATGAAGGCGTCTTTTGAATACAATTGATAATGTCTAGTAATATTTATGGCTTCTTCTTTGCTATGTAACTATTATATATTCGTATATATTTTGTATATATGATTAATATGTATATACTTGACAGTGCTAACTAAACATGGGGCGCTTTCTCATCTCTTTGATCTTTATCAGTTCTTAACAATTATCATGACTATGGATGGGAATACGTAGGTTAAAACCGTGTTATTATATTTCATGGAAGATTTCATTATGTCGGACACCATGTAGATCTGGATAACACTGATATAGACGAAGAAAATCTTTTTGTGCCCAGTCGGTTGGTTCTCATTGAATTAATTTTATGAAATGTAAGTTTTTGGTTGCAATCAAGAGCAATATTAAATAAAGTTATAAGATGCATCAAAGAACATATATCTTAGTTTGATTTAACAATTCTTGTAAATGAATTGCGATTAACACAAATGTTAATAGTATTTTAATGTGTTACAAAGTATGCAGTAGTTAATTAAGTAAACATGATAATTAAACTATTATTGCGTTTCTTCTTTAAAATATAAGTACATTTATTTTTTTTTCGTGATAGATAAATATCTAATATTCAAACACTGTATAGGTCTCTATCTACTATCCCAATAATTGCATTACTAAACAGTATTAATAAAAATGGGCCAAGTGCGCAATGAAAACGGCAGAATGTGGAGTTCCGCAGTTTTTATTAAAAGTTTTAATCCAAAGAGATATCCTAGAATTTTTTTGAGATTTTACAAACCCATGGTTAAAAAATAAGAAGGTGAAGGCATTTTGCATTTGAACGCTAATATTCACGCATATTTCCAAATTTTCTCAGTTCAAAAATATAAAAAAGAATATATTTGTCTTGTTTTCGCTAATAATAGAATTGCTGAGTCTGTACATATATTAAAACCATGAAGATAAAAACTGGCCAAGTGCGTGTTGGGACACGGGCAAAGTAGGGCTACATAATTGTTTACATCCCTTATCAACTGTTGACGCAAGTTAATAGAATTAATTTTATTTGAAATCTCTTATTTATTAAATTATTTAAATTATTTTCAGATTTTGCAAACCCCGGATTGAAAAATTAAAGGGGGGAACATATTTCACGTTATCCCACTCGACAAGATGTGCGATAAACATTCGCTCCTACTTTACACTTTGTGTGTGTACAAATCTGTCATTAGCGTGTGTTATTTGCTTACCTTGAAACTTAAAATTTAATGTTAGTCAATCTGTCATTTTAAAATTCTTTGGCGACAATCTTTACACGATGTTTCTGCACTCCATCTCCATATAAACTTTAACTATGCCAAATTTCACACTCCTCCGTGGGCATAATATGCTTAAAAATGGGTACAAACTTTTCTCTTCACGTATTAATACATAGCTTTTTATCGACATCTTCATATTAAATGTTAAATAGGAAAATTTCATGCAAATAAATATAAACCTGTACAAGTTACAATTGTGATAGGCGGACAGACAGACGGGCATTGCGAAACTATGAAATTGTCATTTTTGTCCTTTGGCTATGGAAAAAAGTCTGCACATCGAAAATGTTTTCGATGAAGTGAGTTCGGGGGATTATAAATAAAGTATACATAAGGAGCCACTATTTATGAATTTGTCTATCTGTTTATACACGCGTCACTTAAAAATTGGTGGATATAATTACATAACTTAGTATTTCAGGAATAAAATACTATATTGATATAAACAGAAAAGTTAAAAAAGTGCATCACTAAATAATAACTCCTAATGAGTTATTATTTAGTGATGCTTAGATGGAATTTATATCGCTTATATTAAAGGAAAGAAGAGTAAATATTTATCATGGTAACGCAATACCAGAAAGTTGATAAATAAAAAAGAAAGAAAATGACCACGCGTACGCATCAAGAAAGGGATTCGCAGATGTTTTATGAAATTGTTCACACGTTAAACGAAATAATTTTAGACGAAAGTTCTGATAAGACGCTTTTATCTACATTTTTTTCAGATTTATTTGAAGCTTAATATCCTACAATTCAGGCTTAAAAACTAAAAATGGCAAATATACCCTCAATTGATGAAGCGCGCGACAGAAGGAAAATCGTTTGGGATATGCATTAAAGAATTATAATATTTTCCCACATTCTAATTTATATCCTTACCTGAAGCAACCACTATTACTAACTGTCTTTGAAATATAAATGATTCTTTGCTTTCTGGTTCTAGGCATGCGCCTCCAAAACCTCTGCATGTAGACTTTCTTCAAAATGTTGGTTTCATTCATTCTGTTTAGACGACCACCCCAACGCAATTGACCTTTCTTTATACACGTAGGCCCAAAAAAATATCTTAGCACTTTCCTCTTCCTTTCCTTCGTTCCATTTGAAGGTCTAAAACTGTAGAAACTATGAAGTGATGAAATGTGATGAAATTATGAAGGTGATGAAATTATGAAGATTTTTTGTTACTTGTAGGGAACGTAAAAAAGTAGAGTTTAGATCTAGTTAGATTATATATGGTATGTTAAAATAATATGGCGATGTATGAATTAAGGAAGTCGTTGAGTACGAAGAAATCCGATATCACAGAGAGCACAATTATTTTTTTAATAAGGACTAAATACATTTTATAAGAATAACATTTTCCTAATTTTCGGAGTGGAACCTTGCATTCCCAGGAGGAAATTGATTTACATTTTCCCATTTACATATTTCATAGATATTATATGAATAGAGTTATAGATTTAATATTGAAAGAAAATCGTTTATCCTTACCAAGATTTTCGTCACTTGTAGGTAGGTATTCTTGTCTAGTTGGTATTTTATAAACGTTATTTAGATGGCAGTTTTAATAATATATAATGTAAAGAATAATTAAGCAGAGCACAATAAAAAATTCCGCCAGCATATTTATAAAAACTTAAAAAAGGTAGCGTTTTAGAAGCGTCCGCCTAAATTAAAAACCAACACCGTTCGTTATCTATTTATTTTCCACGAGCTTTTCTTAATTGAGTCAAAGCTAAATATCTAAAGAAAACTTCGTTCATTTGCAGGTCTCGGCGATACCTGGCGACCATTGTGGACTTATCAAGGTAAACGCTTAACTTTTTATATTTCATTTAAATGCAAATTGTTTTATAGATGGACGTTTGTATCGGCTGGCGTGGCAGAAGCGCCATTGTGAGAGTTATTTCAAGGCGCCTTTTGTGTTAGCGGTAACGGTACACGAAAACAATTATTTGTCGAATTGGGGTCGCTTTCAAAATGGAACTTGCTTCAAACTGTTTTTGTTGAATTTGTTGACAATCAGCTGTGGGGACGTTAACAAATGTGTTAGGGTTATTGGGTTATCGTGTCACGCCGGAGAATACTGAATGATGGTTTGAATCTTGTTCGTATTCTTTTATTTTTCAAATAGTCAAGAATTAAATACATTTAGTCATCATGTTTTAATTAACTACCATTAATAGTACCAATAATCGTATGGCATATATGATACTTTGTATTATATTAATGTATTTAATTCTTGACTATTTGAAAAATATTTCAAATAGTCAAGAATTAGATACATTTAGTCATCATGTTTTAATTGACTATTGACAGTACCGTTAACCGTATGGCATATATGATACAAGAACAATTTTGATTTTGAGTGGTGTAAAAATTGAAGATACATAGTAATGCACTGCATTTATATATATTTCACTTTTTTAGTATTTTACTGAATACTTAGATACGTAAATGAAATGAAATACGTAAGAAGAACAAAATAAAATCCGCAAGATAATTAAACATAATTAATTTGGTTTTTAAACATTGGGTAATTAGAAATTATATTTATTGTGATACTAACAGGGTTATAAATATAGATCTGGTAAGAAATGAAGTCTAAATAAAACATCATTCCATACTTTTATATCAAAGTAGAATATAAAAGTATGGAAATGTATATTAAAATTATTTTTATGTAACTAATAATAACGAGAAAAAAATAATTAAATTAGAAAAATAAATTGTTTGAAAATAAAAAAACGAAAATTATCAGTTCTGTAATGTCTTTTACTAAAATATTTTTACTATGGTCACAAATTCACGGTCACAAGAGAATTTAAACATTTTTACCTTTTGATTATAGAATGGAAAAAATAGTGGAAAAAACGATATTTTGAATCAAGTGCCTATTCTATAAATTTTTCAAGGGCAGTTGATACCATTGTTGAAATTGCGTGATATAGCAGGTATATTTTTGTAGCATATAAAATAAATCTTTTAGTAGAAAGAAGTTCAAGTTAAACGACTCATCCAAGAATATTAAACTATAGTGAGACAAAGAAGGTTACAATATATATATATATATATATATATATATATATATATACATATATATATATATATATATATATATATATATATACATATATATATATATATATATATATATATACATATATTACTGTGTTAGTGTGCCCACACACGTCTTTCGTGGACCCACGTGTTTAAAAAATCCCCTAAATAAAGAGGGATTTTTTTGTTTATCCGTATATATACTCTGTAACTGCTCGTTCGGTTTTGAAGAAACATTCACTGACGCGTGTATTATTTATTTTATTTTTTAATTTGTTAAAAACCATATGCCCAAGATATAGATATGATCAAAGCGCTGGACATGTGGAAAAATATAAGATATTTTTATAAAACAATAACGAATAAGATCAACTAGTGATCAGTCGTGAATCGGCAAGCAACTCCATAACATAATTTATGAAAAGGTTGATGGACCGGAAAACAATAATTAGGGTGTGTCTTGCAGTGTTGCCTTGAACAATGTGAGTGTACAAAAGACAGGTGAACGCCATAGGATATTCGTGCACGCTCTAGGCTACGACGCTATCCTCTCACATAGTAGTCAAGAGCATAAGGTGCTACTAGACTCAAGAACGAGGGGTTATGAACTTAATGATTTAATAATTTAATAAATGCGTATTTAAAAGCAATTTCCGGCGAAATTGAGGATGATTATATCCAACCATGCCCATTACAAAATCGAAAGAGAATACATGAAGATAATGCCCATACATTTTCTATTACAAAAGTCTAATGAACTATCCAACGCGAGCATATAAATAGCTATATACGGAGACTATATGACTACATTTACTACAAGATGGAACCTGCACAGATGAAACCATTTCGATTGTACTCTACGGAAGAATGTCATCATTGCACATTTACTTACATTAAAACGTAGCTTGTTGCTACATTAGAATACTGTATGAATATCACGTCTAAGAATAGATTTTAATCATCGTAAACAGAAGGTAATGAATAGTGTTTATAACTGAATGGAAGTCGTTTATCATAATGAAAAACTTAAAAAAATTACATTACGTTATACACTTTAAAGCTATTTGCTTTAAAGTGTAAAACGATCTCCAAACACGTTTTCGATACTTATGTGATAATGACATCAAGCGTCGTGTACTAGTGACGCGTACCAGCGCATCAACGTCATCAATAACATTTTCATAGAAAATCCAACAAAATGAAATCAAATTAACTTGCTAAATATAAAAAATGCCACCATTGATTACGTCTTTCGCTGACTTTTATTTTTGCATATAACTATGGCACAACGTGTATGTTTAGACTCTAAGGAACAATGATCGATGGAGCTTTACCACTTATTCCATTCGATCTGCGACTAAAGATCGAATGGAATAAGTGGTAAAGCTATCATGTAGAGAAAAATATATGATACTATATATATCATATTCGTGAGACGCCTGCCTTACGAATCTGATCCGAATAAAACTAGAGATGGTAAGTACTTACCCATCTCTAGTTTTATTTTATGCGCTATGTTTATTTACATCTTTTTAATTCATGTACGGTACATTTAAATATATATATATGTATATATATATATATATATATATATATATATATATATAAATACATATTTTTTCCTAATTTTAGGTTGGTAGTTTAGGAAATAAGGTGGGCGGGGGGAGAAAAAATATTTTTTGCATATTTTTCAGTATATCTGAATAATATAATACCAAAAATTATGAAAAAAAGGTTTCTAGCACCACGTTGCAGTACAACTTGAGCTGAAAAAAAATTGATAGCTGCTAGAAAATTTGGGCTGTTCAATATTTAACATTGTCAACGTTTATCTATTATTGAAGACCAACAATAAAATCATCAATCATTCTTATAGACATAAATATCATCACATTTGCTTGTATTTTAAGATTGACTTGTTGAACATTAGATGGTACAATATGAACAAACACGTGCCGCATGTAATTATTTTTAAAAGTGTTCCTCTATATTTCTCCTCACCTGATTATTAAACTTAACTCATTTGAACATAAAGAACTGGGACTTGTATTTCTTAAATAATTTTCAGATATCATTTAAAGGTCCAGAAAATGGTAGTAAAAAAAATTAAACATGTTATAGAGCAGAACCTACAAAGGTCCCATGTACACATACACATCCACAAACAATGATTATATTTAAATAGTATTTTTGTTAAACTAGCCACAAATTATATTATCATTTTTCACCATGTAAAATATAAAAAGTACATTTTCCACAGGCGTAAACCCTTCATAAAAACCATGAAATTTGAAATAATAGCCAGTCTTTCGGGAAATGTTAAGTAAACATCTGGCAGGTTTGTTTTTTTCTCTTAATATTGACTCCAGCAGCTCCAGAAATAAAGGAGATGGGAACAATGCACATTTTCAATAATATGGCATAACTATCTTGCGTTAAGTTTCTAACAAAAATAATTTTTAAATTCTTTTCTTTCGACTTTTCTTACCGTATAAATAAAAAGAGAAACGAATGTTTTCGAGTTTTTGCCCTACTCAAAAATTTCCATAAGAATATTTTGAGTAGTAACTATTCAATATATATTAAATAATATTTTATTTGTACAAACTAAAAAGATAAAAAGGGAAAATAGCTAAAAAAAGCTTTGTACGTAATGTATTAATTATAATTTACCAGTATACTAGTAAATTTATTTTAAATAATTATACCGACCTACCAACATCTCTTTATACTCATACTGAAACGTTTTTATGCTATTAACAAGATTACGACAAATGGCTAGCAAATTAAAGTTACAAATTAAACCTACACCATTCTAAGTCACAGTTAAATTGAGGGTTATAACTGAATATAATAGTATTTTATGTAGTTCCAACTGTGTTATTTAGTTAGGTACATGGCAGATAGACTTAGCAGGCGTTCTCCTTGTACTATTCTAGAGGAGATGTTAATCTCCAAAGCACGAATTCAATAATATATACTGTGGATTCTTTTATGGATTTGTTCAAACATTTTTCATAAAAAATACCTAAAAATTGCTATCCGCCATTATTACTGAAATATTGCTCAAAAATCTAAAAAAAATTATAAGTGAAAATTATCAGGATTTATAAATTGAATGGAAAACATCTTTCACCCTTACTTTATTTCCCACCAGGATTGGAGAGGTGAGATAACAGATTCAACAAGTTTAATCAATTCATATAATATTTATAAAACTGCTGAATGTGTCATATATTAAAAAGAAATAAAAATTACTACCAAACATTTTATTATTTACATCTTTATCTTTATTTTATTTCTCATTATCTCAAGACAGACGAGATATCAATACCATATTAATCTAAAGTATCGGTATGGCATCTACAAGCTTTGCACCGGTTTCGATTTTACGCGATACGGTAAGCAGTGTCCACATTATTACCTTGACTAACTTCAGATTAAGTTACGTAAAGCGTATTGTTTAGGACTCCGAAAATAACTGGCAAAGAATTTTACTGGAGTGGGAGACATTCCTGCCTCCAATAATTTTAGTAGTAGAATGTCATTGTCGACTCAGTCAAATATTTTCTTAAAATCAAAATATAGTCATCTGCTTCACGAATTCGATCCAATTCCCTAGCCACATAATAAAAAAGTAGTGAGATGATTTGGAAGGAAACGAAGCTAGCAGTTCGACAGTTAAAATTATATTTGTAAATAGATACGGTGGTGCAGGACAGTTTTGAATACTTCAGCAAATGAAAAGTAGACTACTATAGGTTTATATTTTTTTTACATCGGACTTACAATCAGATTTCTTAGATGATCTTGGTCCATCAGGATGGTTATTGGAAAAATAATTGCAAAAAAATCAGAAGACTATTTTTTTTCTTCTTCCGCTTACTGATATGTAAAACGCACCAAAATTATACATGAATGAATGACATTATTAATAATTAATTCTTAAAAGTCGATTTATAGAAAATACTTTTTGAAGAGATGATGATGATGAGGAAAGTTGCTACTAGATCTAAGGGATAAGAGTAACAAGGTATACCGAGTTTGTTTTCAACAAAAAACGAGTTAGCAATGGCTGAAAATTATTTACTCCACTGCGCTTTCAGAGCATCTTTAGTATGTAAAAAAGGACTCTGCAGCTGTCCTATTGTCATTTGGAAGTTTATTTCACTGGAGTATAATTACAAATAAAATTTCTGGAAGTATTTCGCGATCTGTCTATCATATATCATTTAATAAATTCCTTTTTAACATATTTACAGTGCGTATGTATAAGTTCTCACGCAATACAATCTTTAAATTATGACACGCCATTTCTATAAACTAAGTGAATATAAAGGATATTATTGCTAATAAAAAAAATCTCGACAATTTAAAGTTAGCACCTTATCTGTTAATTATAGACTTATAATTGAAATATTATTTACTATAGTTTCTCAAATGTGCGACGAATATATATAGCAAAAAGTAATCTATACCTATAATGAAATGATAAGCAAGTCTTGTCTTTACACGCAACACGCAAGAACCACTGGATGAATGTAATTGAAGTTTTACAATTGACCTTAGAAGCTCATTTCCTTAACCTTATTTACTTAACATTAGATGCTTTACAATTAACTTTAGACGTCAATATCTCCAATAGACGTCTTCAAGATTATTAGTTAACTCGATTACTACTTAATCAATATATTCACTAACAACTATTATATATGCATAGGTTTATAATTACCTGTTAGATAGCGGTATTTATTACATCGTTAAATGCATTTGTAGTTAAATATTGATAACTACAGTATCACCGCTGTCTATCTCTCCTGGGGCATCCGTATGGGTTCGTCCCAAAGGGAGAAAGTTAAAAGGCTTAGAAAAGTGTATCGTACAACTTTCCAGCGGGAGGTGCGAGTTAAATTGCTATTTAATTAATAAAACGTTAGGACACTTGCAAAAATTGTCGCATCGAATTAAAATTATTTTCCAATGCAATCTGGATCTTTTTTAAAATTTTAAATGACTCACTCTTCCTAATTTTTGGAGAAATGTCATAAATAATATTGTCAAATATCAGCTCAATCGGTTAAATTAATTTTTGGGATATTCTAAGAATAGATGTAAAGTCAGACAGACAAGTGTCAAATATTTTTTCCTTTAGTTTCAGAGGTTTATACTGACGTTACAATTGATATTATAGTACATCATGCTGATAGTCCGCTGTGATGAATTATTTCTGTCAAAAAACGCAATCTCTGAAACCAGTCTAAAATTTATAAAAATTAGCTTTGAAGAAAATCTCATGTGTTTTTTTTCAAAGATAAAAAGGAACAGAAAAAAATAAACTAGAAAACAAATTCAGGGAACTCGTTCGTTTAATTTTAATGGAATTGAAAATACGCCTCAAAGAGCCACTGTTTGCGAGTTTCTGGGTATTGTTTTTTTAACCTTTGACATAAACTTAACTACAAATAGCGGTAGTTTCAGTCTAATATAACCAAGTACAATTTAAAAGTCGATAGAACCTGTTTAATTAATGTAAGGGAGTGCTGCTATATTTACGGTTTAGATAAGAAAACTACGGGTGATCTTCTGTAATTTCAGAGTGCTCAACTTTTATTAATTTTAACGTGATTTATTTAATATAAATGTTTGTTTTCTAGTTTATTATTTTTTTAACCTTTAACGTAAACTTAACTACAAATAGCGGTAGTTTCAGTCTAATATAACCAAGTACAGTTTAAAAGTTGATAGAACCTGTTGAATTAATGTAAGGGAGTGCTTCTATAGTTACGGTTTAGATAAGAAAACTACGGGTGATCTCTAATTTCAGAGTGCCCAACTTTTATTAATTTTAACGTAAATAACGTTTTTTAATATAAATGTTTGTTCATGATACCTTTTTAAGTGAATACTTTGTATCTTTATGCATTTTGTTAAGACTGATGAATAAGAATGATGTTTTATTTACCTATACTTCAACTATATAAATGTCATATATCGAGATAAAAATCATGTAGATTTATTGCGTTAATACATTACATTTCCATTATTTTACATTTCCATTAAATATGTTTGTATTTATATTCACCTTTTATATTTATCAAAGCTACAAATTATATTTTTAAAAAGATAATGATATTAGTTTTACATGGATGTCATTTTGAATAGTATTTCTATATTTAAATTCATTTTGTAATTTTGATGCATAATTAAGTCTTTCCTGGCATTAAACGGGTGTCAGTTCGAGTGTACAATGTAAAAAAAAAATGTTTCATTTATATTTGCTTATAGGGATCCGGAATAAAATAATCGCAGAACAATAGAATGTATTATTCGATAGATAGTGCAGTGTAATTTCTGAACTTTATGGTTTCATTTCACCACTTTTTAACTCTTGAAAAGCATTTTAAAGTTTAATTTAAATTCTTATAATTTTGTACGTTATATTCAAAGTAAGAAACTAACACCTTTATCCGATATTGTTCGTACTTTGTTCTATTACTAAAAGGAAAAAGATTTCTAGGAAATAAACGCCATCTGTTCCCAAATCGATAAACTTTATTAAAAGGGATGCGACAGCCGCATATTTCTATTTTGAAAGTTGCTATTATGTCACTTTCGTTTTGTTTTATATTTCAATGTTAATTAATTTAACAGACGAGAATGCGATTTTATCAGTGACATTAAGTGGGTAACAGTCAACACTTGTAAATATAGATTGTCTCATTACCATTTTTTCGAATAAAAATATTGGTTAGTAATTATTCTAATTTCAAATCTTAGTTCGAAGGTTTGTCACTTCTAGCACTGGTGGAACTGTATTACAGATGTTTAATTCCCTTGATCTTTATAAATTACTAAACTCTCACAATTCCAGAAGTTATTAGTGATATTGCAAAGATACGGAGCGAACATAAAATGTATGGTTTTATTGTGTGTTTGTTAAAAATAATAGATATATAAAAACGAGATTGTTTTTTTATTGAATGTTATTAATTTGTATTCTATGAACTCAACTTTTTATGTTCTAGTTTAAAAACATCTTTGGTAAATTATGCTTGTTACTTAATATATATATATATATATATATATATATATATATATATATATAATTCGTATTTATTTCTGACGTTTTATCGTTGAGTTTGCATATTTCATTTTGATTAAAAGATGGGTGAGTAAGCTCGCTCAATTTTACTTCAAATTTTGTGATAGTTGATATTAGCTCTGTTTTTCCGCGACTTTTTTCATTAAAAGAATAATGTTATTTAACTTATAGACGTTTCCGAAATTTTTTGATTACATCGTATAAACATGAATAAATTTATCCGTTCCCGAAGTTTCCATTCTATAACTTCTTTCAACATTCCGCACAGAGCAGCCAAATACCGTCACAGTGCAAGAGCGCGGAGAAAGGCCGCCGCTACAGCACCGCCTAATGAGAACATGTACGTGTGCCCAACGCTCACGACTCTCCAGAGACAGACGAGGGAACGAGAGCATTGTCGGGCCGAATCCCGCAACTGGATCCGATCCCCAGCGTTCCGTCGTAAAGCGCCCGATGAACTTGTGCCCGTGTTGGGGGAGGCGATGCCGATAAAACTCGGCAACTTTTGCGAAATCGAGTTCGAAGACCTAGAGCAAACAAGTGTTGTGCTTAAAAGAAAGTTTTATCACAGAATAGTTTTTTTTGGGTACGTCAAAAGGTCACTTGATTCTTGAATTATTTACGGAATATTATGCTATGCTCAGTAGTAATTGGTATTGGTGCATTTATTAATATGACTCCACACCTCAAAAGAAAACAAAAATAGAGTTCTAATAAGTTGTATCTGTTTGTTTTTTTTGTCATAGTAGTTTTTCTCAAAAAGCTTTCAACGTCAAAATTTGAAATTTGCCACAGTGACGAAGCATAATATACAATGTATATCTTAAATATTTAAACTGTTATGTACAAACCTAAGTAGTTTATACGGAGCTCCCCTGGCGCGATTTCTACTCAAACTTAAGTTTTAGTTAAGTAGTGTTAATCAGTAATTTGTAAATAATCAGTCCGTAGTCAAAGAAATAATATTTTGATCAACATGAAGGCTCTATATTTAAAAATATTATGATATCTAGAATCAGGTTTCCTGACAGGCTTCTAAAAACTTTCATAATTTTAGGCTCAGTAAGTTTTAGTTTCTGAAAGAGGGGGTGGAGTATGTATTTTTCGCTTATTTTCTTAGTATATCTCTGTAGAAATAAAACCTAAAATTAAGAAAACTTACTTTTTAGACCCTATAACTAACTGTTTCAAATGATGTCACACTATATTTGGAATTATAAATTTTTTTCGAGTGCTTAATTAAGATGTTAAAATTGATTTTTTAAAATTTTTTTTCACTTTAAAGAATTTAACATAGAAGTTCTAATAATAGTTCTAGAACTTAATTGTTTAGTTACTTACTATTTTGCGTTCGTGAAGAATATATAAAATTTTACCCTCTAAAACATATGGCGCTTTTATTGCGTAATAAATCATTTATCTGTAATACTCCTGAAAAGAAACGTAAGCTCAGAAATGCGCCGATTTCATAAAACCTCAGTGCTATAAAATATACGACAAAACGAAAAAAACTAACCCTTATAAAATAAAATACCTCCCCATATATATATATTCCCTGCTTCGTAAACAAGATATAAAACACACTTTGGGAAAGGCATTTTAGGACTTTTAATAGAGACGTTATACCTCCTGAATACCATTTAACAGCCCGTGATCTTTTCTCGGTCGTATATATCATTCATTATATTCATCCCGAACGGTCATAAAGGATATATTTTACGTATATAACAATAAAAACTTTATGCAAGGGATCACGTCGGTATGACCGCTTATCCTTTCACTGGCATCGGCATCTAAATACGGCTTCGAGGTTCGTAAATGCCATTCAGGTACGTGCGCAACCCGTTCGCTCTACTTCGTAACCGGTGTCCGGGTACATGCGTAATTCGCATATTTAAGTTTGTAAAATATGTTATGTCATTAATTTAACATTTACAAACCATGTAAGTACTTTAATGATACGGCGAAAGCCACGTCATTAAAGTATGTACATGGCTTGTAAATGTTAAATTAACGACATGACCTCTGAAAATTGTGTTACCTTAAAAATTTGGGATATTCCTTCTTACTTTTGAATTGTATAATACATTTTCAAAAAGTTTCAGAGTTCTTTATTCTAAGATATAAATAGGTCAAAGTATACTTGGTTAATGACAGTTACTGTCACACCTTCAGGTGTATTATGTAAAAGAAAATTATTTTAGATTTAAATCAACCTAGAGTACGGGCTCTCCTAATACATGAGTTCCATCTGGGCTTCGATGCGAAGACGGCCACATATAACATATATCATGCAATGGACGAATCAACAGTGCCTTAGCAGGTGGTGAAAATTTGATTCAGGAAGTACAAGAACGAAGATCGCGATCTTGGAGATAAACTTTATTACGATTAAAGCACCAGATTGAGGAAGATTTACAGCTTATTACTCCTTGATTGGCTGAGGAACTCAATTGTAGTCATGTCTTAAGAAAAATAGATTTACATAAATTGGGAAACCTTCCAAAATATGTTACTGAGGTTTATGTTAGTCTCAATCAGAAGTTAATGTTTGTTGAATTAAATTGTAATTATTGACATTAGATTGTAACTTCGATTGGTTAATTGAATCTAACTCACGAGATTGTCACTCTGGAAGTATACGGTCAACTACCAGATGGCGGCAAGCCAGAGATAATGATGGTGCATATATATCGTATTATAGTTTGATTTCTTTGTGACATTTAGACTTTAAAATATTGTTTTTAAGAACAAATCGGAGTAAAAATTTATTAGCTAACTCAATACATGATTTTTTGTGTCCATAGTAGAGATGTGTAACTCATGAGTGAGAGATATAAAAGATATAGCTCATATGTTATGATCATATCTATCACTCGCTCACTTGAAATCAAAATGTATCAGTATATCACTAGCTCGGAAATGATCGGCGTCTTTTTTGTTTCACCGAGTCAATCAGTTTACTCATTCGACGCGTCGTGAAGATAGATATAAAAGTACATGTTTTGACGTTACATGAAAGAGAAAGAAAACGATCGAATTGTTTAGTCAAATATGCAACTGGTTCTATGTAGACGACGTAGCTACTCGTGATCCAATGTGAATGCTGTGATCAAGTATACGTTAGTTCGTTAGAGGTAAAATATACTTTAGTTCGCTCAAAATATTTGCGTAAACAGACACTATTTTTGATTCATTTCAAAATTCAAATTTAAAGTTGTATAAATACGCCAATCTATTCCAATTTATTTAATTAACATTAAAATATTTTATGTTTAATTTGAATCTAGGTTGAAAGTCCTAAATCCTAAACCTGCAAAGTATTAAGCAAAATGAAGTGGATGTTCTTGCAGAATTTATTTTTATTTTTAAACAATGCATAATATTCAGTCATTACTTTTTATCCCACGTTGCATGACCATTGTTCAAAGAATGCGTAATAAGTAATTTCGTTAATAACTCGGAGTACTGAGATACTGAGCTACTGAGCTGAAGATGTGATATATATCACTCTTTTCTTTTCATTGATACATTTTGTGCACCTCTACTCCATAGCATGCAGTGAAGATTAGGTTTCTGCACTATCGATCGGCCTGTTTTTCAATTCGTTATATTTAAATAATAAAAAATGAGAAATAGTGAATTTTAATAATTATGTAGAGCTCTTTTGCTCATGCTAGTCGATAGAACTATAGTGACTGAAACTTTTGTAGTAATTAATTATCTTCTTGACTAGTCATGAGTCAAGTTTCATAGGTCGAGTAGAATTCTTATATTTTATTTTGTTGATGCAATGATTCTTTCATGCTGGGGCCACACTAAATGTTAAGGTCTAACGCTCATTTTGACCATAATTAAAGCGTAAAAATATTCCACGAAATAACAAGTTAAATTGAGTGGCTACATTTGCATTCAGCAAATAACGCCGATAAAGAACGCGTTATTTTCAAGACGGAGGTTGAATCTGCTATACTGTATAACTTTATGAGTATTAATTACTATTTTATGAATGTATATCATTACTAGACGGATCAAAACGGTGTAAAATACTTCATGAAACTTAATAAATTTTTCATTTGTCCATTTCATAGTCACAGAATACTTAATATTAATTCAACATGTCAGAGTATCTTTTCTGATCCACAGTTGCTTCAGAAAATTTATCATCCTGTTGACCCTCTTGTTGCATACTGATAAAAGCAGATGTGGCCACTACACGCATTAAAATGTGTTAAATCTCTTTGATGTTTCAAAAAAGACCGTCACTTTTAACAGTATTATGAATGCTATTAAAAATAGCATGTTAAGTCGTGGCTATACTTGTGTCTATTGTCCATTAACGCGAAAATTAATGGCGTTAACCTTTAGTGTGGCCCCACACTTAGAAGTAATTTTAACTTTACCATAACCGCTAAATTTACTTGAAATAACTTCTGTTTATATTAGATTTGCACCTAATGCGTAGATACCTATTGATTACGTCACTTAGAAATGGACTCAAAGAAATTATACGGAAAGCTCTTTAGAATTTACAATGCAGAATTTACCAAAGACGAACAAATGTAGAGAATAAAAAGGTGGCTCCACCAATGTTAACATTACGATTTATCAATATACGTTTGAATTCGCTATCAAAAATTCAATATAAGAAAGAAGCTTACAGGTAAAATTGAAAATTAATTACGCATTGTCAGATTCGTGAAAAAGTAAAAGACAAGCGCGGCAAATAAATATCACAAGTCATTTTCTCAATAAGCGATTTTTTAAGCTTGCTTTATAAAGCTTTTTTCCTTCATTGATCTATTAATAACATAGGCATGAAAATTCAAATTGATTTTTAAAGTAGTTTTCGTTTTCAACAAGTATTTTATGACGATAATTTCTTTTAAGTTCACTTCACTCATAGATGATTATTGAACTTTCATTTTAAAAAAAGCTTAGTCATTATGAAATTTATTTCTCACTATTATCCATGATAATTTAATTTATTCGAGTTCATTTCATTTAATATTTTTCAGAACGAGAATTTGTCGAACATTTGGAAACTTTGCTAATAGCTTGTTCCTTCTGATGTAAAATCTTTCTTGTTTTTTAAGTAAATTAAAACTTAATCTTTCTAAAACCTTCAAGACATAAATTTATTGTGCTAATTAATAAGAAGCAAA
Source organism: Druceiella hillmani (assembly GCA_039881145.1). NCBI lineage: Eukaryota > Metazoa > Arthropoda > Insecta > Lepidoptera > Hepialidae > Druceiella > Druceiella hillmani. The sequence continues at coordinate 12,814,205 of JAYKKI010000037.1, read as the reverse complement.
TTATGAGATTTTAAAAATTACATCTTGGACACATAAATATCATTAACTGCCATGTGATCTAAAATTTTGGAAAATGTCATAATTGCAAACCCTATAAAGTTAATAAAATTTTGTATTGTATGTCAAAATTAATTTTTTTTCTTCAAAAATATTTTCTAATAATCCAGTAAAAAACCACCATAGTAGCTTTTTCTTTTCTTTATTATATCTGACTTAAAATTACATATGAAAGGTATAAAGTACATTTTTTCTTAGATGTACTTGTAATACGTAAATATTCTTAAGTACGCCTTCAATGACCTTGATTTTAAAACTTTAATATAGATTCCTACTAATCTGTAAATGACAACGTTGTGAAAAGGTATCTCCTGTATACCAGAACGTACATATTTAGCATATATTATTTAAATAATAAGATTTTAAAAATATAAATGTCTCGTTAATAGGATAAGTTGTTAACATCTTTTCCATCGTATTACATTTCGTGTATAAACCTAAAACTTTCTATACGGTTCTAGCCTGATTCCTTTAAGCCCTAAAATTCCCCGGCTCACGGCTTCGTAATTGCTTTAAATTTGATTTAATAAATTCAGTGAGTAACATTGCCATACTCCCTTATATCAGAGTGGATACGTTGCAGCTTAACGTTAATGGTGCCCAGGTTTTACGAGATAAGCTCGTCTAGTGTTGGTTTTCCCTGTCGGAAGGGGTTTACCAATATGCGGTAGGTGGTATTTACAAACGATTTGGTGTGCACACAGTAAAAAAGAGTCAAGTAATGACGTACAACGTTTATCCTCAACTTTTACAAAGTCGCACGCACACACGCACGCAAGCACGCACACACATACAGTCATTAATTCGTGTAATTATTTAAATTTTTCATTTCTAACTTGAACGGTTCCGACGGTTTTTGGTATCAACCTCTGTCGAACTATATAGTGAAGTTAATATAATTTTCACTTCATATATTTCGTAAATCTAAGAATCGTAAATTTAATTAAATTGAAAAATAACACAAACATTACTTTTCTTGTTGCGAAATCGAAACTGCATTCACTAAAATCAAGTATATTTCTACACCTCAGTCTTCGTGGTTTGACGATTTAAACTTACTTCAAACTGCGAACGTTAATTAGGACTCAAAACTTTGCGAATTATATAAGGACATTATTTCAAAAAAGTTTAGTTATTTTACGATTGCACTTACACTTTTTAATATCATCGGATGTATACGGTTATAACACTTGACTTTTATAAAAAGCACCGTTTCTCCAAGTCTAATTAATCTCCTCTTAGCTCTCATTGTTTTAGTGGGAATGACTCGGTAAGTAAGAGCCATACACAAATTGCATGCATTTGAGCGCACAGTGGCGGAGCTGCGCGTGTGTCGGTCTCGGGGCGCGCGCGTTCGGTGCGCCCGAATGGACAGTAGAGGGAGCGTACTGCCTCAGTAGTGAAAGGTGTTTATTAGATTATGTGAAACTTTAAAATTACGCTTATGCTGCTATTTATCTAATATAAATTATATTCATACAAAAGCCGCTTAGTTTGTTAATGTTACTACCATTTGCAATGTTGAGCATCGTATGTATTGATCATGTTAACACCGATTGTAAATTGTTTAATTTGCACTTCATAGAATGTGAACGGGTTACTTTTTTGTAGTTCAATTGGGGTAAAAATAAATTTAACAAAATTTTAGTTTATTTTAATTAAATATGTTGACTGGTTATTGTGAACTGTTCAAAAGCTTTTAGATAAATGTATACTTTCTACTTTTTATAAGGTTGTAGAAATAAGAAATCATTCGTTTCCCAAAATTATTTGGGAAATTAAACTTAATTCGCCTGTCAATAACGCATCCGATTTTCTACTTCAAACAGTGATATTTTAAGTTTTGTTATTATACAAGCTAATAATAGAATCGTGTCGTGTTATGTATTCAGGTGTAACTATTATTATTTCAAACTTTGCAATGGCGGGAAATGATTATGAATAATGAAGTAAGAAGGGTGCCAAGATACTGCGGAACCCTAGAAAGTACCTGAACATTACTTAGCATGAATTATCACTGATAGTATTGGAGTTTACTAGCCTAGCACATTGTAAATATTGTTAATTAAAATAATCATAAGGGTAGAACCAGATAGGTAGACACCAAACAAAAACAATGTAAACAACAAGGCGAAAAATAAATAACAAATAATTAAACAAAAAAGAAAATATGTTTCTCATCTTAATTAAATATATAAAATCCTGATTAACTGGTATATTGAGAACTTCGTTTCGGGTTTTTTTATAAAATATAATCAATTTTTTGTTGTAGAAATTATTTGTTGAATGCTAAACCGGTAAAAAACATATACGATGTGGTCTTTGTAATATGATTTATTAAAAAAATAAATGCCCTAGGTACATAGAAATATTTACTTATGTATAATTCAAATTAATTTTCATGAAGTTTTATTTGTTTTATGCTAAATTTAATAAAGTAAATTATATGGAGGTTTTGACATATTACTAGCACATTATTTATTCACTGGACTGAAAGAAATTAAATTAAAAATTTACTACTTTACGTGCACGATAATTGGTAAAAATATTTAGAATATGTAATTAAATATTGCGTTGAATGCGTAGGTACTCTTGCGTCTTACTTTGTTTTTTATTATATGAGTATACATATAATTATAGACTACATAATATGTAGTTAAATATTTTCTTTGGCATTTTACATACGACATTTTTTAAAAACGGCACCTACATTGGAAACACGCTGTAGTCGACCCCTCCGACGCCTCCCAGTCACGCCACGCCCGGTGGCGTAGTCCTCGGGGGGTGGCGCAAGCTCCTTTGTTTAGTGTTTTAATTTAATGCCACCGTTGGTGCACCCTAACACTACCACTACCAACTTGCTCTATCGGCAACATAAGCGGGAATCTAACATGCACAACTTGGCTGCTCAGCCTTTCGTTTTAATAATTTTTCTTAAATATAAATAATCTGGTAAATATTTAATTATACTTTTGAATTACAACCAATATGGAAATGGCACAAAGCGTCTTGTTATACTTTAAACTCTAATCTACTGCTCTCAAGTGGGAATGACTGTAAAGGTTTTCTTCAGTTTCTAGTCTCAGTTTGTATATTTGGCCGTTTAACTTACGAGGAATATATTAAATTAATCGTACTTCTTCTATTTTCTCTTCAAGACGTATGGAAGCTTTATCTATTATACAGTACTACTCACTTGAAATATAACATATTTAAACATGAACCGATATAGAACACTTCTTACGTTATAAGATTTTCAATTTTATAGCGGCAAAGAGTGTAAATTTGCCAGTGGTTCCATAACTTTTGTATACTTATGATTCCATTAAACTAACACAGTAACTCCAATTTACAATAAATCAATTTTGTGACCTATCAAAAAAGTTTTAAAAATCTATTTACCGTAATGGTGGATAGATTATGAAAGCTATATTGATTTTTACTGAAAAAGGTAGAATAATAACGACAAAGTATTTCTACATTTTATTATGTCTGTGGTGTAATTTTACCTGTTTTTCTGTTGTGTAGGTATTTCTTTCAAACTATTAATGAAATAACATCTATTTGAAATTGGGAGTATTTTAGTCAGGAATCAAAACGTGTACAAAAAAGAGAGGAGAAAAGAGAAGGGTTGGAGAAATAACTAATAAATATGTACTAAGAAAAAGTCACAAAAATGGAAAGCATAATATCATTATGAGGATTTATGGGGCGAAATAATTAGCATAGACATTTGTAGGCTTATCGCTACTTATGTGCCTAATACACGTAAAGGGGAAACCCATTTATGATATGGGGATTAAAATCACAAAACTGGTTACGATTACTATCTTTTTCATTTCGTTATAATAAAATTATTCATTTTGCTTTGAGAGATATGTATTCTTTTGCTGTCATTATTAAGTAACTCTTTTCTACACTTATCTATCAAACTATATATATATATATATATATATATATATATATATAAATATATATATATATATATATACATACATATTTATATATATATATATATATATATATATATATATATATATATGTATATATATATTAAACGAACTGTACGCGTTTGTTCTTGATAGTTATTCCAAGATCAATTGCGCATGCAAAGTGAAATACGGTAGCCATATTGCTTTTTCCAACTTTCAGTCTTATAGCATGTACCATATCATACTAATCATGCCATTTGCAACGGCGATGGAAGTTCTGAGAAAAGATTACCAATAACTAAGTTAAATGGTCAAAATATCAGCCTGACACTGAAAATATTTGTAGTAAGATTTTGGTTGCCGATCTACTTAAGGGATAATCACTTTTTCAAAACGCAGACATCGATGCTGTCACAGATTTGGCATCAAGGTAATAAGCACGGACGTCGGATAGATATTATTGAAATTTGTCTAATAAACAGAACTCAATGGCTCTATATTAATCAAATATCACTTATTTCCACATTTATTCCGTGTTGAGTAAATTTAAAAAAAAAACTATGTTAATTTACATATACTGTTGAAGAGAAATATGAGTTTAATTGACTTTTTTCAGGAAAACAGATGTGACCATTTTGGAAAAAAATTGTACTTTTTCAAGTATTTAAAAAAATTTTAATTCTTTTCACTACTATGAAGAAATTTAAAAATATGAATTTCCTTTTTGTATCTTTTTGAAGGTTGAGAGAGAAACTTCTCCTACTTTATACGTATTTTACGTACGTTTTATATATATATATATATATATATATATATATATATATATATTTATATGTATATATATATATATATATATATATATATATATATATTTATATATATATATATTTATATATATATATATATATATATATATATATATTTATATATACACTTTATACGTTAATTTATTGTAAACATTTTGATTTATGTATAATTCAAACATAATATGTTTGAAACTACATACACTCTAAACAATCACTATGCAATTAACGTACGGAGTAAATCACATTTGATTACGAAGACAGATTTGTCAAGCCACATAAAGCGTGTAAAGACGAAACGAAATATTTCAATGTTGATTTATGTCATTTAGAATAATTCATTATGTAGAAGCTCGCATTATTAGAATATAAATCAAATCAAATACCAATACAATATCAAGGCGAAGTTATTCCGACTTCTCAAAGTACTTCATTTGCGCCGCTCGTCAGAGGCAAAGCAAATAACAGTCATTCAATTCACTTTCAGCTCTCCCTTTGTACTTTTAATACTGTCGCTCAATATTCGATTGTATAATTTATGAAATTCCACTCTTAACGAAATGGTAATTTATAGGTTCTTTGAATAATTTACATATTTTGCTGTCATCAAACTGTAAACGTTCTGATTGGTTTCGTGTTAACGGAATGTTGACTTCGTCTATTCGCTCTGAGTTTGGTTGTTTTTGAATGTTGCTTTCTAAATACGACGTAAGAAAATTATATCAAATATAAATTTTAGTGTACCGATAGTTTATCTCTAAAATATCTTATTCCAGGAAATTCTACATTGCGAAATTAAGTTCTATGCTCTCTTACCATATTGTATAAGTTTAAAATTATCAATTTTATTTTTCACTGCGTATATACATAAATCAAAATGTTTACAATAAAATAACGTATAAAGTGTATATATAAATAAATATATTCCTAATATATCTTCCCCAACACTATGAAATTTAGAAGCATTGCTTTAGTTTGCCGGTAAACTTTAAGCAAACGTTTAGTAACGCGTTCTTTCATAATTTTGATTTTAGAGATTTAAAAGGCAAAGTGGACATATTTTTTATAGACATTTTCCACAATATTTTTAAAACTATCTTGCATAGAGTACTGAAAAAAAATGTTTTACATCCTTCTAAATTTTTTTTTCTAAAAAATATCCCACACGATACGTCATATAAAAAATTGTTTGTATAAAATTTCAATATTAATATTTCAGAGTGTTAATTTTTGTAATATATTAAAATCTTTATCGTAAAATAAAATTTAAAGTTTATACGTCAGTATTTGAAAAATCAGCTGTGACAGACGGGTAAGTGAACGGAAACGTAAATAACCTTAGTGACAGTTCCGTTATTTTTTTCATTTTGTGATACGGAGGGTTCTGTTTTTTATTTTGAGGTACGGTACGCTAAAAAGGACCTATTCAATTCTCAACGTTATAGAAAATATTTTTATCCTTCGTATTTGATAAACTCTCGAGCCGCCCTCATTTTTCTACCCGTTTTAATCGGAATTTTCTATTCCCTTAGTAAATGTAAATTTGTGCATCCATCACGTTTTGGGTTGCAAAAAATGCCAACATGTTTTTCCATTCAGAGCAACTAAATGGGTGGAGGTCCGCAATCGGTGCAATTTACATATTTTTACACTTGTTTATAATATTTTGAACAATTCTACTTATTTGACATATCTTGAAGCAGATTTAGTTACTTGCCAAGAGATGATATAGGGCTACGCTCCGAAAACTAGTTTAGTCTTCTTTTTCCAAAAATACAATCACCTTTCGTGAAAAGTCCTTCGCTGTTCAAGCTGTACAACTTTGGTACCAATACTAGGAACTCGCTTTCTATAAATGTGGCCGTTTGGCTCTATCATCAGGTCGTCTGAAAAAGTTCTTCCTCTTATAATCCTTTAGTCTTACCCCTTGTGATTCCAATTTATTTCTTTTTTATTGTTTCCAGCCACGTCAAGAGTAATCATATTTTTTGTATTTTATATAGTTTGTATGATTTTTGATTTTTTATTTGCTGTGATATTTTTGGTTTCTTGTTCATATCTTAATCATTTTCTTTTATTAGTGTCTTTTGCAGTTTTCCACATAACAAAATTTTCACGTTTAATCATTGTGGTTGACTGGAAAGGATTGTTCATGTAGCAATAAGTCCGACTGATGTGTGTTTATTTTATGTATACATTAAAATTTTTAATAAATATAGTTAAGTCCTTTCACTTGACGTTATTTGCACTGGAAAAAAATGACTAAATATGACGACGTTATTTGAAATTAATCAAAAATATTCCCCCGAACATGTATACGAAAACATAGGAAAAAGTGTCAATACAACGATTAAAAATATATTTAATGTAACAACTCAGGAGAACATAATTTGGTGTTATTTTTAATTAATACACATTGTACAATTTCGTAATAACATGATACTTGGTTAGGTAATTGTACACAAATACATTTAAAACATTTAAGTAGAAGAAATAAGACTGGATTCTTTTGATCAGTCATAAAATTTCCAGACATTTTATTTAATTTTTAATTATTGCTTTTCGTATTTGCCATCTGATACTCCTATTAGATAATCTATATATTACTGTGCGAAGAGAAAACTTTGTACATCTTTTTAAGTGCACGGAGGTAGTGTGAGATTTGGCATAAAATTTATATGGAAGAAGAGAGCAGAAAGTCAAAACACACATACACACATATGTGTGTGCGTGTATATATATATATATATATATATATATATATATATATATATATATACAGTGGCAGATTTCAAAGTTTGAACAAACATAGTTTCTGAACGCAACACATAAGAGGGGCGGGGGGGCGTCGTTAGAAGCGCAAGCGGTGCGGATGTTTTAGTAGCCATGGAACAGTGGAGTGGAGAGCACCGCGCTTTTGCCGTCGAGTCGTACATTTCCAATGGATTTTCGCTGTCTGTAGCACGCCGTCGATTTAATAATCGTTACAGTATTCGTCGATTACGTGATGGATGGACCATCGATCAACCTCATTCAGTCACGGGTAGCAAGGTTCAGAGCTACAGGATCAACATTAAATAGGCCCAGGCCAGGACCTACACCATTGGTAGCCACGGATGAAAATGTCGAGCGTGTTATGGTTTCTGTCGTTGAAAATCCCCGTTTATCACTGCGTACACGTTCATCAATATTGGGAATTCCGAAATCAACTTTACAGTTAATAAGGCGAAAAAAGCTCAAGTTCCATCCATCTAAAATTCAAATTGTTCAAGATTTACACGATTCTGACTTTGAATTAAGAAAAACTTATGCGGAGATGATGTTGTGGAGATTTCGTACTGCTGCCCGGGATGGGCAACATATTCTTTAGTGACGAAGCTCACTTTCACATTGGAGGATATGTGAAGGATATGTGAATAAGCAGAACTTTCGTTACTGGGCTGTCCACAACCCAAGACAAATGCATCAAGAGCCTTTACATAAGCCTAAAGTAACAGTTTGGTGTGCCATGTCTGCACCTGCAATTATAGGGCCTTATTTCCTTGAAAATCAACGTGGCCAAACTGTAACTGTGAATTCGGAGAGATAGGTCCAGATGTTAAATGACTTTTTCAGAGTAGAACTACAGAATAGTCCATCCTTCAACCAAAACAGTCCATCCTTCAACCAGTAGGACGGAGCCACAACTCACACTGCTAATGTGTCCATGAATGCAGTGCGGTAGTTATTTTCAGAAAAAAACATGTCCCGAAACGGTATCGTACCGTGGCCACCTAGGTCACCCGATTTATGTCCATGTGACTTTTTCTTATGGGGATACTTAAAATCCGTTGTTTACAAAACAAATCCGAGCACTGTGATACAACTTAAAGAAAATATTCGAGCCGAAGTCAGTAGGATACCCCAGTCGCTCTGCAGACGCGTTTCTGAAAACATGCGTGCTAGACTCGAAGAGTGTGTCAGACTCGATGGCCGCCATTTGGAAAACGTGGTGTTTAAAAAATGAAATCAGCATTTATTATTATAAAGTTAAAATAAACCTACTTTGTATTAGAGGTGTAGTTTTTTTTTACAATTTTTCAAACATTGAAATCTGCCATATATACAGGATATATATATATATATATATATATATATATATATATATATATATAATATGTGTGTATATTAATGTACAACATCGCTATTGATATATTTGCAAACGTTTTTAGCTGACGCATTAGAACAAGATTCATATATGTAATAACTATAGAGTTATACTCTGACAAAGGAACTTCAATAAAGTTCAAACTTAATAATTGAATCAATTACGGTCGAATTTTTACTACTGGCGACCACTAGTAATATTTAAATCGCGTACGTCGATGAGCAAGTTTAGATATCAATGTGTGATATATGTCGACAAGATATTTAATAATCTAAGCAATTTTTTGTGGAGATGAATTAGAGTAAATTTACTCATGCAGTTTCATTTTAGCAGTTTAAATGTGACTATTACATGCGAATCGTTGCTCTAAATCTATAAGAGTTGCCGCCGCTAGCGATGTAGGGCGGCGCGGCGACAGGTAGCGGCAGAACGACTTCCGTCGCGCGCCCCTTCCCGCACCGCGCCTCTGGCACTTCCCGCTGCTTCTTAAGGCTCTTGGCGCACGTCACCGGAGCACTAACGGGAGACAAATTGCGCCGTAATTATTCCCGCCCGCCCCTCATGTGCCGTCTTCATCGCGAATCGTGAGCGCGATTAACTCTTTGATGTCCGCGTGTTTTAATGAACTATGGTTACGAAGAATTCTTTTTTTTTAGATATATATTTATTGTACAAACATAATATGGAAAAACAACTCTCTCATATGGTTGTTTATATATAAATACGCATCGAGTGTTCCGTAATTTTTTATAATTATTTCACCGAACCTGTTAAGTATTCTGTCTTTATTTACTTGTAGATTAATACGATCGCAGATGTGACCATCGTGTCTTTCTTTCTCATGAAAGATAAGAAAATAACATATAAATACTTCCACAAGAACAAATTCTAACACATGATGCGGTCAGTATTGAGTTTTTGGCCCGAAAATAAAAATCTCATACTGAAAATAAGTTTTCCATTTTTGTAGAAATATGTTGCTATGGTACTGGTGACTGAGATCTTGACTGATCAGTAGATACAGATCTTTGAAGGTTACGGAGTAGGGAACGACAGTGTAGTTCAATAACAATTGTGGTAAATTTGATATCAACATTTTTGAAAGAAGCCATTGGCTAACAACAACGATTGCCCGAGACGTTTAACATTTTATTAATAGACATTCTATGAGTCTATTCAAATATCAGACACAGATCTGCATTGATTTCATTAACGACGGTTGATAGAGTTTAATCGAGAGAGTACGGTCTGAATGGATATAAATTTTGAAAATCATCTGCATATGTTGTTTAAAGTATCTGGGTTTATATGAAACCCTCTTATGGCTAATTCTTCTCATAATTAACCGATTTTTTTGATATAAGATCACTATTAATGTTTCCTTTAGATCAGGACTTCCCGACCAGTGAGACGTGCCTCCCTAAGAGGCATGATGAGATCATGATAGGGGCCCGATGTTTTCGGATATTAAAAAAAAATCCATTTGAAATCTTAAATCCGCTAATTAATTCATTCGGTCGTCGTTCAAGTTTTGATAGGTCTCAATTTGTAGCGCTCCACCCGCGCTCCCATTCCATTCCGTCCACCGGGCCGGCGTTCGTCACCAGTGATAAACCAGTCAGGTTACGACATGCGCAGAAAATAATCGCATTTCACAAAACATTTCACAAATTCAATTTCAAATTCACAAGTTTCTATATTTCACAAATTGACGAAGATTCCACCATGAAAGATGACTTTAACCTTAGAGAATTTTTGGATAAAATTATTATCTTATTTACTTAAATGAGTATTAGTCAAATCGAAACTAAGCAGCGAAATCGTCTTGTCGTTGATAGCAACTCGATATTAGATCTGGCAAAAATCGAACTAGAAATCGACCAACTGATTCAGGAGATGTAGGCGTAAACAATGGAAAAACATTAAAAGGGGGCGTGAATACATTTTTATTATCCGGGTAGGCTCAACGCAAAAAGGTTGAGAACCTTGCTTCAGATATTGCAGTTAGCTTGGTTCTGTAAAGTTTAATATATGTGAAAAATTAAGTACAAGTCCCTTATTTTTATTTCTTAACTGTTACATATGAGTACAGAGTCATATTATGTTTGTGTGTTAGCTCAATATTGTGATCGGTACTCAATCTTGATGGTTTGTTTGCTCTATTAATCACTTCAAAAATTGTTTTGTAATTTACGATCGATATAAAGAGGAAATCTCTTCAATTATTAAGTGTTTTACCGTATTGCATGTTGGTATTTGCTTTAAATCTTAAGATAATTAATACATTAACCATTTTCAACGGTTCTTCTTACACTAATCTTTTCAACGGTTTGTTGAAAAGATTAGTGTAAGAAGATGATACTCTCTAAGCTAGATATGGGTTACAAAAATAAAATAAATACTTTTCATATAATTATAAATATCTATAAAAGAAATAATATTAGTTTATGAGACGTATACAACATTTTGCGTATTCAATATGTATTAAACTAAGCTGTCTGTTGTTATTTATATTATTTATTCTCAACTGGTTGACCTGCCTAAAAGTAATAAAGACTTATATAAAGTCAAGATTAGGAAAAACTTTGCCTATTAAGAACGGAAAATTACCGAAATGTATGTATAAATAGTATGAAAAGCGTAAAATGTCGTTTTTCATAAAATTTAAAATCATTTTTATTTTATAAAATGGGCAACAATATTTTACTTTTGAGATTCTCAATTTTCGAAATTTTTATTAGATTAAAAACAATTGTGTAGTAAAGCAAGTGTTTTAATTGCAGAAATTTTACGATTTACTTTATTGGGTAGTATTCCAAAAACTAAATCAAAAAAATAACAGTAAATAAAATCATAAGAATTATATAATAATCTATCTCCATTACATAAATATAATGAATTTTATGCATGGCATATTGTTTAATTTTTACGGCATTTGTGTTACATGATTATTTTTTTAATTTCTTTTACCCAACTTACCACATTTAGTATATAAATTCTAACTAATAATTATTTTCATCACATTCAGTTTTCTCTTAACCTAATTAATTAGGTAATATTCAACCGAAAAACACTAAGCTAGACTAGTTTTTCTGCACAAATGCCATCAAAGTACCCGAGGGCTTGACAGCATTTTTCATGTATATTCATTCTTTGCATTCCATACCACCATTTTCTAGTAGGGTGAAATTTGTCTCGACGACAGAGGTTGGAATGGTAAATTGCCGAGTACGATAAATGCTGTGAATGTAGCTAGATCCATTTCTTCCTCTTACCAATGTAAAGGAAGAAATGCATCCTTTATATTGGTAACATTAATCAATTGAAGAAACTGGATCCTATCACTTTACTTCCAGTTTTTTTTAAATTTAATTGCCTCATGTAATGTTTCTAGAGAAAGGAAATGAAAGTATCATAGTATTTTTTTATTATATGGGTCTCTGACGGCTATAAAGCTAATTAGTAATTTGGGTCATAAAGTAAATTTTATGATAAATTATTCTTCAGGAGCGTAAGCCATTAACGCCTCAAGATATTATCCTAAGCCTAAGCCTTTCATTATTCAAAATATTTTTCCTACTATCATTAATTTGTCGTACAACCAGCGGCATGCAATGGAACAATTTGTATATTTAATATTGAAATGATTAATTTTGAGACCCTAAGCATGATATTACTTATATCGGCGCTAAAAGTAATCAGTCGTCAAAATTGTATAATAAATTGTTAAATAACGTAGTCTGTAGTTAGTTAGGCATACGGCAAATTAATGTTAAATGGTAGCGATTTGGGTAACAAAATTTGGACAAGGGTCACGCAAAAACCTTCAGGCGTTAAAGGCTTAAACGTGTAAAGGATCATATAGCTAGTGAGCGCTAATGAGATCGCGCGGTGCGGAATGCGGACTAGCACTTGAAGATGGATCGCTGTAATGTCAGATGATCTGTAGGGATTCGCCGCCGTTACAGTTGTATTTGTAAAATGAAATTTGCCGCTTTAAAAAGGAAATTCTTTCTCATTATTGGATTGTAAATAACTTTGGATTAGTATTAAATTAAGACATTTTGGTTTGAATATTATGAAATTTCATTGTGTTATGAAGTTAAAATGTTACATTTTCCAATCTATTTTTACGGGCGTTAGTTATACGATATCTTTTATTGCAAATATCACTTTAGTCGTATGTGCAACTAATTTCGTATTACAAATATTATTTAGAAGAATTTACGCACGCCCGAGTTGAAACTTTTATAGATTGAAGTATTTTTTACTTCGGCGTAGGGTCTCACATATATTTGATTCGGCGTAGGGTCTCACATATGATTGACATTTCGTATTACAAATATTATTTAGAAGGAAAAAATTTACGCACGCCCGAGTTGAAACTTTTATAGATTGAAGTATTTTTTACTTCGGCGTAGGGTCTCACATATATTTGATAATTCTTTACATAGTTTTCTTAGATGAAACATATATTTATGTGGTTCGAGCCTGAAAAATCATTTGACGGCGGTTTTTTATTCACTTGTTATTTATCGTAATTTGTGTAAAAGAAAGGAAATTTTTTTTTCTTTACACTTTTCCTCCCATTTGCTCTATTTCTTTTACAGTTACACCCCATTTTTATAAAACTTTTAAGACTAGAATAAAACTTGCGGAGTTAATAATATTTCCAGTACATCTAATGTAACGAGCTTCGCAATGTTAATGAGTATTTCCCAGAAAATTACTAACCGCAGAAGCTTTCTCCTCTCCCAATTCTACAACCCACTTTGCCCATCTTACCGTATTTAACGGTAACAGTAACGGTAACGCGTAGAAATATGAACTCCTAGAAATATGTACTCCTCAAATATTCACCGCATTTTTTTCTATAACAAGTTTAACGAAATTAAAGTTTAAATATGCAACATTCTCTACATATTTAAATTTTTTTTCTTTTATATGATTCAAAATTAGATACGAGTCCCAATTTGGTTTTAATCTGTATTTTATGACAAATGCTATTTCGATATATTTTTTTACTTTATTCAACGACAGATGTAATTAATACAATAATAATTTAAACAATAAAAACTTTTTTTGGAAAGTAATTGCCAGTTAGAAAATTACTAGAATATTTTGCCTACAAGAATATTCTATTGAAATTATTTGCGAGAACTTATGTTTTATTATAAATATAATTGCTGATGTAGTGAAAATGGTGTGTGAATTTTTAATATCGGTTTTGTGAAAATGGTTAATTAAATTATATACATTTTACGTTGTGTATTCTATTAGTCTAGTCTTTCCCCTTTTTCGCAAAGAAATATGTTTTATTACCTATTTCGAGGTCGATTGCAATAATGTGCGCATAACGGCACAGAAGTAACGAAACGTAAAATAACATTTACGGTAAAATAAAGGCGCATTAACATTTCAAGTTTTCCGTAATTTGTTACAGTCTGTACCTGTGTTTTTGAACAATGGGATACTTGTAATAACTCTCTTAAATATGCAATAAACAACATTTGAATTATTTATGGTAATTTCTACTTTAATAATATTATGTCTTTAGTTGAAAAAATTTGTAGAATTACCATTTAGAATTGACGCATAGTTGCATCTCGATTGTTTCCATACAATTAAATTAACCTAAGTTTAATCCGTTTATTACACTATTTGAATAATTCTATGCGATTCATAAATGTTCTATTAGCGCCCAGCGGTGTTAAAAGGGGTTCCACAAGGTTTTTCTATGAAACTAGCTTTTTTTAATTTTATTCCGTAAGAAATCCTTAATAAAATACAGCAGGTATAATTTTTTACAAACACTTTTGAATATATTTGGCGTTAAGTTTGCAGAAATTCATTGTTCACAATGAAATGAAACAATGTGATGTAGTATTATTTTTACTTTCTTTACTTGTAATTTAATTATCGTGGTAAAGAAAAAACTTTTTTAAGTTAAAATTGAACCGATTTTAAATAACTACCGAGTAAGAAGTGCATTGAAAAGTATAAAATTTTAATCAATATAGTTTCCGAATATAATTAATTTGCAAAATATTGCTACAGCTGGAGATGTTTGTGATCGGTGCCAAGTCGACGCTTCTTACTTCTCTCACGTACATGCACACCCACGCACACGTACAGAGATGAGTGTTACATTTGTTCATTTTATATAGATATAACTTATTTATTGCAAGCTTAGAAAGCTATATTTAGAGTGATGGATTTATTGCTGCAAAAGCAATCTCTTAGAGCCAACCAAAATGAATTAAGTGATAAAAAGAAGTACTGAGTTAGACTATAAATTATTTCTGAACGCTATTTAGTGAATTAGGAAATAAAATAATTAATAGTATATTTATACAGGTGTAAATACGAATCTTATAAAAATTAATATACAATTAAGTGAAACAAAAGCAAAACAGCTACACGACAGGAATAAGGAAGATATGCGGATGGGTTAGAGAACGGATTTCGATTTGCCGATTATGATAATGAATTAAAAATTGTGATTAATTAATATCTCTAAATTACATTTATTTCTCGTTCTTAATCTAGTGCTGTTAAACGTGTATTATAATAATTAGAAGAAGCTATTTTGCAGTACGCAGTTATATACAATTGAGTAAAAAATCATATTCTTTTAAATCATAACCACAAAATTCACGGGATATTGTTCGTCGGTTTGAACGTTGTACGTTTATAGTATGTGTACATATGGGAACACCGCGCCACAAATTTATTCGAATTTACCATTTTAATAACAATAACATTCAATTATTTAAGAAGACTTGCACTTAACTCACTTGAACTTATGATCTTTAAAGTGTATATATGGTTAGGAATATGCCGCTGAGTTTTTTTTAAAAATAGTTTCATTATTATTGTTTAAATACGCAATATATGCACAAAGATTGAAGAAAGTGTTTTTGACTATGACACGACTAAGGATTAGTTCCAAAGATTCGAAGAAGGGAATTTTGGTCTCGAACCATAAGCCTCATCAAGGGCGACCTCTTACATTAAATTTAGAAATATAAAAAACATGACTGAGATAGATCCAAGGTTAGGTTCGCATTGTATGGCAGAGCTTCTGGTCTTGAGCTCGTTCTGCAAAAAACAAATAACATCATACTTTAGGGAGAAACGCAAATATGTTGTTCAGCTACCATATGAGATAAAAACGAGGAACTGAAATGGTGGGTTTATTAGTTGTCCAAATAATATTATTTAAATGTATTTTTCATTAATAAACCGATTTTAGAAGTTTGTTTTTGTAGATATTAATACTAATGAAGTGACATTTCGTATAAATAAAGATTAGACCATTTAAGATCGTAATAGTTTCAATGAAATTGCTAATTGTTGATATCAAAGTGATCTAACCTCAGTTTCGTCCCATAATGGCAGCTGAACAAAAAAAAATAGAATATTAAAATAAAAAAGGCGGCATACGAAACCGCAGGACCGTAGCAAACTTCTTTTAACCTGCGCGAATTTACGGCCATCGGCACATCGTTTTTCCCGTTGTTTTGCAATCGATACATCGATTTTCAAGAACACGGTGCACGGTTTCTTGAAAATTGTTAGTGGTAACGAGTTGGGACGGACAACAATTAATTTTCCATTTTAAAGTCTATTAAGATTAACTATAACAAGAACACAAGTCAAAGACTTATATATATGTAAAGAAAACCTATAGGTATCCTTTCATTTAAACTTTGCCGCGTTATCTATGATAAGTTCCATAGAGGTCGCTGTTAGCTTTCGTATCAAACGTCAAAAGATTTTGAGAGGTTAGATTTGTTTTTGATTCAGTATTTTATTGTAAAAAGCTTACCTGTCGAATTCAGATGATAAATCCGAAATAAGGGCTTTAAATGTTGTTTCTTTTATCCACAGGTGAGTAAATGTTTAGTTTATAAGATAATGTTACTAGCAAATAGTAGAAGGAATGTTTTACAAGTAAATCAATCTTTTATCCACAGAAACGCAATTACGTCTTTATTTCAACAAGTTCGAAACAGAATCCAATAAAAACATTATATATATATATATATATATATATATATATATATATATTTATGTATATATATATATATATATTTATGTATATATATATATATATATATTTATGTATATATATATATATATATATATATATATATATATAAGCTTAAATATAGTCATCTTGAACTAACCGGCTCGAAAGAAATTTATATTTAAGTGTTAATAAAGATTGTTTTCTAGAACTACTTGCCTTTTAAACGACAAATAAGTTAGAAATATTGCACAATTACTTGTTTATTGGCAAATGTCAAAATGGGGAGATTAGTCGTAATGACACTTTTCTTACTTGTCACCTGCAAGGCTTTCATTTTGGATTATAACTATTTAATTAATAATTTCGAACAAGATTGTAAAACTAAAGGAACAAACGATCCAACAGTACAATTGCAATACATTAGACAAAATCTTACGCATGATGGAACCTTAATAGATAAGCGGACATGGCTGATGCGCTACTTCGAGAGACTCGACATGTGGCAGCCGGGCGGCCCGATAGTTATCTTCGTGGGAGGAAACCATGCCGCTTCACCTACTTATCTTATGGCCGGCTTGGCTTTCACCTTCGCCAAAGAAATTAATGCTGCGATGTATATGACAGAACACCGTTTCTACGGTAAGAGTAAACCTTTCGACGACCTCAATGATATTAGACATTTAAAGTATCTACATTTCAACGAAAGTCTTGGCGATTTAGCTTACTTCATTAATCATTTGAAAAAACAACCGAAGTTCCAAAATTCTAAGGTGGTCTTATTTGGAGGTTTCTATGGTGGTTCCCTGGCGGCCTGGTTGCAATCGTCAAACCCAAATTTGGTAAATGCAGTTTATACTAGTGGCGCTCCTCTTCGTGCCCAATTTGATTTTAGTGAGTATCTAGAAGCACTGGGTAAAACTTTTGCTACATATGGCGGCGAATTATGTTACGAATCCATAAAAAGATCATTTGAGTACTATGATTCTCTGTTGAGGAAGCAATCTGGCATAGAATATATTAAATGGATCTTAAATATTTGCCACAAATCCGACTTAAGGAAAGAAGAAAATAAATTTTTCTTATTTACAATTTTGATTAGTGAATACGCACGAATTGTGCACTTCGGTACACCCGTGGGTATTCAACAATTCTGTCAACACAAACTCAATACGGCCGACAAAGAGCGAGGTTTATTAAGGTGTGACGAGAACACAGCAGGTGCATGTATTTATCCAGATTTGGAAGCGAATCTTAACAAAATGAAAGAGAACACCGATAATAAAATGTGGTATTACCAACTTTGCACACAGTTCGGTTTTGCGATTACCACCACGTCCCATGATCAGATATTTACACGCAACTTGCCACTACAAGCGTTCGTGAATATATGCCAGAAGCTGTTCGGTAAACAGATTACATATTCAAGTCTTACAACTGGAATTAGTTTAACAAATTCTTTGGTCGGTGGTGATTTTGGCAGAGCCGATAACCGAGTTTTGTATGTGCATGGGGATATGGACCCTTGGCGTCGCCTTAGTGTCGGGACTGACTGGCGTAGAGCGAATAATACTGAATTTATGATATCAGGTTCTTCGCATATGCACGATCTTTGGTGTGATAGATTCGATGATTCAGATGAATTACGGCAAGCACGTACGAATGCAAAAATCCAACTCAATCAGTGGATCAATGAAGATGTGGAACAAACAACTTTTTATGTAACAAATGAGTATACGTCGTCTTCATTTAAATATGAATATGACATTTAGCATTTCTATGCTATGCAAGAATATTTACAGAAGACCTTTCTTAAACAATTTTGCTTTTATTGTATCTTATTTTGTCGTTTTTATTTTAAAATAATATATTTGCCTTCAGAATATTGTGTATTTTATTTATCATTAGTTTTACACGCAACTTCGACCGCGTAAAAATTGATTAAAGCAATGGCTATTTGCATCGACGCTCCAAGAAATATTTTTTTTGTTAAGAAAACTTTTATTTTTCGGAGACGTTAAGTATCTTGTATGTCATTCCGTAATATTTTCTTTTAACGAGATAAACTTTGTAAAGATTAGTAAAGCTTTTATGAGCTATTAATTAAAAAACAAAAACATACTATAACAGTTACGATCTCTTCCCATCTACCTGAGTCGGCATTGAAGTTTGCTGAAGTAGAATTGAGGTTGGACTATGTCTTACATTTTAGTTTATATGTGGTTTACATGAGGGTTATATTTGCCAGCAGTCTGGATATCACAGAAAATTACTACTTAGTACTTTTGGGTATATACCAAATCTGACGTGGAAAAAATATCCGGCAACAACTAGTATTTCATATTCCTATAGTTCTTGTAATATACATATACATACATATATGTATATATATATATATATATATATATATTTATATATATATATATATACATACATACATACACACACACACACACATATATATATATATATATATATATATATATATATATATATGTAAACATTTATTTGCTTGGAAACTATTGTCTTATTCTCAAGTAATTTCCGAAATAAATTTCGGTATACTAGCACATGTTAAAAAAAGTCCAGATTTTGTGCCTCAGATTATGAGAATGAAACATAGATAGCGCCGGCGGAACAAATATTGTGAGGTCCATAATTCTCCATAAATGCGTATCCCGATGTAAAAACGTGTCTGGCTTTGTGTGCAAAACATTGCCAAGGTAACGAAAAAACGTATGTTGCTGTTGACGCAATATTTTAGTTAATTTAATTATTCAGTAATAATATTTGCAACTGAATATAATTAGAACATTTCTGAACTGTTATTTTCTTTATTGAACAGTAAATCAAAATGAGCCGTAACGATCGGGTTGGTGACGCTGAATGGTGTAAACTCGGCATCCTTCGGCATCGGCCAAACGAATTACTTTTTTAAGCGAACCATGCACATTTTTAAAATATCAAGTGAACTACTTTTTTAGGCTCACCATGCGCACCTTTTTTTTAGATATTTAATTACATTTGAATCTAAAGTATTTATAAAATATTTCAGTTTCCATAAACCTCCACTCCATAAACATATGAAACTAACATTTTTGACACAAGCAAAAAACCTTTGTTTTAACAAAAAGGATGTAAAAACTGTTGATAAAACGTCAGCTTGACGTCTCGAAAATTATTAATCAAGAGTTTTAAAAACTCGTTATTAATTATACGTATTTATTCTAGTTTAGTTCCGTCTCAGTCAACTGCAGTATAAAAACAAATTCAACGATATCTTATTTGTCTAAATCGGTCCGGTCGTTAGAGTTCCTGAGTGAAATTAATGTTCACAATCACATCGAAAAACAGTACCTAAAAATATAAATAAAATTTTCAAAAACGCACCCTACTTGCTATATTTTTAAAACATAATCGAAAATGTGTAACTAAATCTATCTTTATTTACTTTGGTACAGGGCAAATATTTCCACGCAACCTAGTAACACTAACGGATTTTAGCGGACGTTTCGTATATCCTTCAATAACGATTTTAAATGGAAAAATATAATGAAACGGTCAAATATCAATAATTACATATGAAACGATATCCTATCTCTCTTTTTCTGTCTTTAGGAACAGATTTTACAATATTGAACAATACAAGATGGCATTTTTGTAAAGAAATTTGTTGTACGCACAAGACGGGCAATCAGCAGTACGCTCTGTTTCGTACTGATTCGGGTTTGTATTTGCTTTCGAATTTGTATTTGATTTACTGAGTTCACTTCCGTCTAATGTACGGCTCGATCTGTATTTTGTTCTGTAATCTAAGTTTTGGATCTTGTTATTTAGATAGGAATTTTTAAAATTTGTTGACATGAATTTTGTTGGAAAATCCCACAGTATAAAATAGACTATGATCCGTAAACATTCATCCTATATTAAAATTATAATTATAGTAATATTGCTTTGATATGTCGAAATATTCATATGGTGGGATTTATTTTTGTTTAACCCATACTTTTTACCGAGAAATTGTTTGTACGCACAAGACGGGCAATCAGCAGTACACTCTATTTCGTACTGATTCGGATTTGTATTTGCCTTTGAATTTGTATTTGGTTTACTGGGTTCACTTCCGTGTAATGTACGGCTCTATCTGTCTTTTGTTCTCTATGTAATCTAAGTTTTGGATCTTGTTATTTAGATAGGAATTTTTAATATTTATTAACATGAATTTTGTTGGAAAATCCTACAGTGTAAAATAATCTGTAATCCATAAACATTGATCCTATATTAAAACAATAATTATAGTAATATTGTTTTGATACGTCGAAATATTCATATGGTATGATTTACTTTTGTTTAATCAAAACTAGCTTTTGAACGTAGTTTCATTTGCGTGAATTCGAACGTTTTTCTAAACTATATAAAGGCTTAAACTTCGTATACAGCAAGTCTATACTATTTTTGCTTTCTCAATTCTTACAAATACATACTCATGTCGGGGAGTTCGTGTTCTGCAGTTTAGTGAATCGTGAAGTGATTAAAATTTCATAAAACCTGTTAACTAACTTTAACTGTTACTGGGTAACTCTCACTAAAAAAAGTTTCTAAGATATATGTTAAAGTTTAAATAATGAAGTGTACTCATTATCTCTGTTAAACCATTTACAAATATTGATAATATTTTTCACTACGTAATTCGTATATAATTTGACCATGTCTCTGCAGGTGTAGAAATATCGCGATTTTCTGAACAATAATGAAATATATATTGATCGTTAAATTTTTCTAATAACATTTACGTCATTTTGGGTTAAATCTATTCTAACTTTAGGCGAGTGATATTATCAGTAATATTTCTAAAATGAGATTAAATAAAATGCTAAAATTCACAAACATTTAGACCATACTTTTACGAAGTATGCACGTCTGTAAGTTCAGTCATTATGTAATTTCCAATTTTTACTTCACACGGTTTAAGAGAAAAACATATGTAATATACGAGCGTACATTTCGAATATGTATATTTTAAAGTGGTATTATTGGTTTTCTTCAACCTTAGGATAAACATTTTATTATATTCTTTGAATAAGGTCATTTTATAGTAGTAGACATCTAGGTAGGAGAATGCATATCTCGAATTCACTTTAAAAGATAAGTAGATACGTAACTCAATGGTGTAAATGAATACATTTACACTATTGAGTGACGTAAGGAATTAATGAAATATTAAAATAGTCTAAAACGAATCTAAGTTTATGAAGAAAATTTACTGTTTCACAAAACCCAGATTTTAAAAAATACGAAGTTGGAAAACATATGTACGTGTACGGGTTGGTGCGTGTGCATGTGCGTGTGCTTGCGCGTGTGCGTGAGCATGGTCACGCACAGGCTCACGTACATGCACACACGCATGCACGAGCGCCCCCCACGAGCTAGCGCATACGCACACGCTGAGTGTAAACACACTCACGCACATGCGTGACCGTGTGCGTATGCGCTAGCTCGTGGGGGACGCTCGTGCATGCATGTGTACGTGTGTGCGTGTTTGGCTATCTCTCTGTGGTCTATATTTTCCCATAAAACTTAAATAAATTGCACTCATTCTTATCGCGAGGGCGAGGCGCGGTGTGCGCAGAGTTGCAATATTAATGCTTTATGGGCGCAACACTGATAAAACTATGAAATTTTATTGCATCGATACGGATAGCAAATAGACAGGCTTACCTTCCGCGAGAAAATATATGCAGTGTGATTGTATCATTTGTTATTAACATGAATGACGAACAGACTTTATTTACCTTTGAATATCATTAAAATAACTTATTTCATAATAAATTTTCAAAGACGTTTATTTATTGTGTAATTTTAATTGGAGCCTTCGGTTATGCCAATGTGAACAGTGGGAACTATTTTATAGAATTAAATGTGACTGGATGTTGGAATTTGCTTTTAGTGTTTTATATCTATTTGGCAAATTCCAAATAGACAAATATACAATCTATTAACGACATAAATGCGACGTAGACAGTAAAAGCGACAGGAGTTCGACGCAATCACGCCAAGTGTAGCGCCCTTAATAAAATCCCTCAAGATACAAACGCACATAGGGTTGTGATGGTGACCATAACATTTTACGTTGGAATCCCGAAGGTACAATTTTATAGACTTAATTAGATAATGAGTCACACGTTTCATGTTCCTTATTATGAATCTGTTGTAGTGTTTTTCATGGTAACAGGTAAGACATCCAAACTCTTGGTAGCAACTTCTTTATTTTATTCAAGGAACATTTTTAGTTATTAATATTTTATTGACAAGAATGAACCTTAACAACTTATACTCTACATTATTCTATCATCATTTGAATTTAAAATTATATTTGTAATGACTTGGAAATATTTTCTGGTAACGACTTTCACAACCTTGTATTTGTTTCATCTTGTATATTACTTGTATTTACTTATCTATTTAGTAAAAGCCCCATGCCCAATACGAACATAATAAAAAAAATACAAAATTATTTAAATTTACAAAAAAGTTAAGAAATAATCTACTGTTGATCAAACTGCACTATAATTTTATTTACAGAAGCGGTCAACGGAGCAGAAATGAATGTACGCTTTCCATAAAACCGCATTACTAATCGAAGCCTGTTTTAAATCGCATTGCATGCTATTCGTGCATACTCGAAGCAGATAATTAAACTATGCGGCTTTGTCATCCCATGCAACTACCATCAGCAAATCGAAGATATGGGGGTTCTCTACACAGTTATGGAGTACTTCTGATAAAATTCGTGTCCAAAACAAATTTCCGCCGAAATTAAATGGATATGCTTATTGGAAAATATGAAAGGAACAAATAAGACTTGGCGATATGTAAAATGAGCCTGAAGAAATAATATCTCCCTACTGTTACGAAATTTGTGTATCCTTTGAGGTACAGCTCTTTAAAACATAATAATACAAGCTCCTCATCATTCGAATATTGGAATACTTCTGATAAAATGCGTGCCCAAAACCAGGGATAAAGGGATATACTTATTAGAAAATAAAAGGAACAAATAAGACTTGGCGACATGTATCATGAGCCTGAAGAAATAATATCTCGCTACTGTTACTAAATTTGTGTATCCTTAGAGATACGAAATTTGTGTATCCTTAGAGGTAAAGCTATTTAAATCATAATAATACAAGCTCCTCATCATTCGAATATTGTTGATAGAAATGTAAAATATATAAATATAACTCTTGTGCTCTGTAACTGATTTCAGTGATATTATTTTTTATAGAATAATAGAATATCTGACCAAAACTATTAACCTTATTAATTCATAAGGATATAAGTAAACATATTAAGAAAAGAAATTCTTAGAAAAACACTTTATATCTTGTCTTTACTTTTAATTAACTTGAATATATGTGGCGTTAATTTTGTAGAAATTCATTATTCACAATTAAATGAAACTACGTGATGTAATGTTATTTCTACATTCTTTAAATTCTTTACCACGATCTAGGTTTCGTTGTATTACAACATCTTCAGGTGGGATATTAGCAAAGATCTTTGCTAATATCCCACCCGAAGATGTTGTAAATAACTTAAAGAAAGTAGAAATAACATTACATCACGTAGTTTCATTTAATTGTGAATAATGAATTTCTACAAAATTAACTCCAAATATATTAATATTCAACAAATAGAGACCTAAATATTTTGTCTTCAGTTTCTTTCTTCGTCTGTCCACCCATTTACCCCACCTAACAAACACCACCTGTATAACCTCATAACGATGCATTGTAATGCCAATTTCAATTTGTAATTAATGTTTTCATTATTTTAGTATATTCATGTCTAGAATATTTAAATAATCGTACATTGAAGTATATTTCAGGTAACAATACCGTTGCTCTTAAATAAATCTAACATTTCTCATTTATAATAGATCGATTAGACAAGAACTCATCCAGTAACCACGGTCACTCAATTAGTAGTCAAATTAACACTTCTAGTTTAATCTCTCTGAACCCGTTCCATATGTTCCGCTCACGGACATAATACGATTTTGTTTATTTTTGAGCAACAATGTATTAGCCGCCTCGCCGAAAACAAAAAAGAATTTTGGACAAGAGAACCTTAATTTAACACTTCTTCCAAAAATATTCACCATTATAGAATTATAAGTTTCTTTTTTATATTTTATTTCTTAAGTATTACCAAATTTCTTTACCATCGTATTAAGGGTACGTATTTTACAATTTTTAAAATCCCATTCAAAAACGTATGACATAACTTAAATGTTCATCTTTCCGTCGCAGCCGTTTGTTTACAGAACTTGTTTGACGTAGAAACTTAAAATTTAATATAATGATAAAGATTATTTGCCTGCATATTGTTTATTGATGATGTTGTTAAAAACATTTCTAGCAATTATCATCATAGAGATGATGACCTACAAATCTATGCGCAACCTTCATTCCTTATCAAAAACCATCGACATCCTTAATCGAGATCTCGCTTCAATTGGTTAGTGGGCTCATGAAATGGGTCTTTTGGTTAACCCAAGTAAGTCACAAGCTACCATCATTGGTAGTCAAAGACTGACTTCTAAAGTAAACCTATTTAGTTTACCGAAATTAGTGCTAAATAGTACAATAATACCATACACGTCAACTGTTAAAAACCTGGGCCTACTGATCGATCAAAATCTTCATTGGCGGCCTCAAGTAAATGATGTTAGTCGTCGTGTTTTCAACAGAATACCCTCTTTGAAACGTCTTTTTTCAATTTTTTCAATTTACTACCGACTAAAACGAAAATCTACCTTTGTCAAACACTTTTATTACCATTAATCGATTATGGAGACGTGTGCTATCCTGATCTTAATGAAGAATATTTGTGCAAGTTGGAACGTCTTCAAAATTTATGCATTCGGTATATCTTCAGCCTCAGAAAATATGATCACATTTCTGAATACAGGTCACTTCTCAAATGGCTGAAGATCCGTGATCGACTCCAACTTCACATACTTACATTTCTTTTTAACATATTAAAAAATCCTCGTAGCCCAAATTATCTTAGTGGCAAATTTAAAGATTTGTCTGGTCACGGCCTTGGACTGCGATCTGAAAGTTCACACACCCTACTTATTCCTAAACATACCTCTACCACTTACGAAAAATCCTTCACTGTCCAAGCAGCAAAAATTTGGAATCACCTGGAACCTGACATCAGGAAAATCACGTCTATAAATATTTTCAAAGATCGAGTGAAATAGTCCTGCATCTCCTGAAACCTTTTCGTTTGTGTCCTCGCCCTTTCCTGTCTTTCCCATCCCAAATCATGTCAATATATTGTTTTCTTTTTTAATTTATTTTTGTATTTTTTGTCTAATGTGCTATTAAGAATTTTCATTGTAAAATCTCTTACTGTACCAACTAAATTTCAATACAAATTGTTATGGTTGACTGGAAGAGATTGCTCATGTAGCAATAAGTCCGCCATATGTACTATACATAAAAGTTAATAATAAATAAATAAATACATTTCAAAAGTGGGTTTTGAGTAGATATACCAATTTATGTTTCAAATTTAGCAATTGCGGAGTATATTATTTGAAACAGTAACTTACAATAATTCTAAAACCATTTTTAAAATTGTAAGATAGATGTAAAGATGTTGCTAAAAACAGAAAAATACTCTCAGAAACCATTTGACAAAATGTTAGCTAAATTCCCTCTTTCGCTTCAACTTCGAAACTGCTAAAGTCAAAATTATGAACAGCATTACTAGAAGTTATCCGATATTTAACGAAAACATATAGTGACGACACTAAGTTTAATGGCTTAAAAAAAATTCCTGATATTTATAATCGTATTAAAACTATATACTAGGTGACATAAAATAGTATTAATATTTGTAAATAGCATGATGTAAATACTATGCATGTACCCTTATATCTTTGTATTTGCCTATGTGTGTACCGAACCATCGTGGTGCAACTTGTACTTAAACGTTTTTTAAGTTTACATAGCTAAATTTCAAAAACGGAAACCCTA
The DNA here is from genome assembly GCA_039881145.1 of Druceiella hillmani. Taxonomy (NCBI): domain Eukaryota; kingdom Metazoa; phylum Arthropoda; class Insecta; order Lepidoptera; family Hepialidae; genus Druceiella; species Druceiella hillmani. The sequence goes on along the minus strand of JAYKKI010000037.1, from coordinate 12,787,182 downwards.
TAGTTTCCTCATGCCCATCCATCTACCATCTCTTTTTATCACACCCCTGTAGTATCTATAGTTTTATACCTATGTATATAAACTTTTACAAGTTAATATTTCATACGGCGATCAATAAATAAGTAATATGTAATAAAATACTAATTAAAAAAATTTGATATACCTCCTCATAGATCCAAAAAAATAAAATATGTTCCTCCCGCCTTATTTCCGAAACTACTCAACCTAAAGTTATGACAAAATTGTGTTTTGAGAATCCCACGCAAAACTTGAAGGGAAATTGTAGCGATGATTCTAGATGCCATAACTTTTTAAACATTCCCCATGTTTTACGCCTACGAATGATATAGTAAGCCATACGTTCACATTTTTCCGTTCCCAGAGTCGATTTCCGCAGAAACCATGCTATATAGAACCTTCAAAGTTGTCATAGTAATACATCTTATTAGCTCATATATTTTATATCACCAAATTTTAAAAAAAAATTTATAGCAATTAAAGGGGAAGTAGATTATATCTATATAATCTAGAATAATAGATTGTATCATTTGAAAATTTTTGTTATGAGAAATATAAAAATATTTATTCGCAATATCACATTACGTATTTAAAAATACTTCTTAAATAATAGGTAAAAATATAAAATTTCACCTCCTTATTCCCAAAACTACTGAGCCAGAAATCAACAAAGGTTGATTACACGATTAAAGGAAGATTACAAAAAAAACTATAGCTATTATCCTAGATCTTATAATTTTTTAAATATACACAATGTTTTTACGCCTAGTAAAAGTTCAATATGTTTTCGTTCCGAAAAGCTAATGTTTGTAAATATTTTAACAGAAATACAATGCAAGCCCAAATGTTTGTAAGTGCCGAAATGTCTACGGAATCCTTGTAGTGCGAATATTGCTCGTAGTGGACACCTCATTATTATTTTTCGACACCGGAAATATTCTGCTGTGATGCCAATAACAGAGTGTTTAAGATTAAAATTCTATGTTAAGTTCGAGCTTACCACCATTACCTGAATACGGAAATATATATTGAATACATAATTTTCAGTTGTGAACGATGCTCACAGTCGAGCATTGCAGTTGAGTACAGTTGCATTGAGTACAGTCGAGCTCGTGTATTCGCAATACGCTGCAGAGACCCTGGATTGCGCTGCAGCATAGTGCAATGTTAGTCTTGAACAGCAGTTAGTCTAATATTTTCCGTCGACTTTCTTCATTGTTTTATAGTGAACATTCAATAAAATTCCATCTAAAGTAAAATACGTTTAAAACACTGCAAGAAAATTAATAATCATATATCATAAATGATAATGCAGTTAAATTATAATATGAGATAAAAACAAATGATACATGCCTCCATTTTTGGGTTCCGTACATCAAAGGAAAAAACGAAGCTAAGATAACTGATGGGTCCATTCGTCTGTCCACTTGTTTCAGCCGATATCCCAGAAACCGTTCAACTTAGAAACTCAAAATATGACGCAGTAATGGTGCTCATTCGCCTGCATATAAGTCAATAATTAATACTGAAAAATTAAATTTTCGAGGGGTCTAGTATGTAATATATAACACTTATGTCTATTGTAAGTCGTTATTTCGACAGATGCTGTTGTTACATAAATCAGTTGTAATTAAGCAACTGTAGCAACTGCATGTATCGGCACTATATGCCTATACATACTTCGACAGAGAAAAGTAACGTTTTGGTACAAATTTTTTAACATAGCAATTAAATTAAAAAATAGTTAGCCCAAATTAGGTCAGATTGTCATAACAACGCTGCTCGTAATCCATGTTTCGACAAAATTAAAGTGTTTTAGTTAACAGTCACCTTTATATTCATTAGCTCTTTTCTCGTAGGTAGTGAATTTTAAATTTTGGCATCAGCAACGGATTTAACTATCTCTCCACTAAAGTGTTGCGAGCTATTATGATAAATCTTAGTGCCGTGACAGCCACTCGAGTATGGACTACATACGTGGATGCGTTCGTCCGCAGTCTTTGACCCTTTGGGCCCGACCGCAGTCCTCGCGCGTCGCAATCGGGGCTTGCGCTCCCGACCGACGTTATCCTTAACCCTTCCAATGTTTGCGCAAATATTTCGTTCGAGCCGAAATTTAATTAAAGTCTCTATAAGTAAAATTGGAACCACGAGATGAAAATCTAATATGTTTGATGGGCGGTGAAAGGACGAGAATTCTATTATCGATAAGTAACGAACGTCGATACGAGGTCTAATTAATGGACTGAAGGAAAGTTTGTGTATCCTTGTTAGTTCGATGACTATGCAGCGGACTTTTGATTAAAACCTGAAAGCCATAACCGTATATCTCGAAAGGGAATATTTTCTATTTATGACGGTTTATTTACATTTAAGCTGTTAAAGTTGGACTGGTTTCAATTTATATTTCGGAATTCTGCCAAATGTAAGAAATTTATTCTACTTGTTTATACTCATGACGTCATTGGTTGGTAGCATAATCCGTAATATTTTTTTCATTATCAATCATATATTTGTACATGGATACCAAAATATTTTGTGAGGATTTAATAGGCTGGTCTCAAAATTTAGTCTTATATTCACGAAATCAAATAAAAAACGGATTATTGTCTTAAATTTCATGTTAAAGATAAAATTATTTACGCAATTAATAAAAAGTATATTTTACATAATTTTATTAAGATTTAACAAATTAGCTACATTTTAATATTTACAGATGGCTCCATGATATATTTCGAGCTTCGTTATTGTTCGTTTTTCTGATATAATGAAACAATTTTGAGTAGGGAAATATTTGTAGAATTTTCTTCTGATAGCATTGTTTGAAAAGTTGGAAAGTGCTAAATCACCATAATCTCCAAGTCTGTCACACATTTGATTTATTTTAAATAAGTATTCAAATATACAGAAATATACAAGACAATAATAATCTTAGACATACTCTGTCCTATGGATGAACTATATTAGTGAGAACTACTTACTAATGTAACATATTTTTCCAGAATTTTATAATAAGGTGTGATATCTAAGCATGATATCAAAGAAAAGAAAAACAGATACACATTCTTAAGAAAATCATGTGATTGAAATGAAAATGATCATGACCTCGTTACTGGTACCTAAGCGCATACAAGAAAAGCTGTGACGTTCATGTAATCATAATTTTAATTTATATTTTAATTAAATGAATTATTTCATTGAGACTGACCGTAAGAACTATATTGTTATTAAAATTAATACACATTTGTAATGCGTTTATTGACATGATACTTTTACAGCTTAAAAATGTTTGTGGGAAAATAGCTATACAAATCTTGTGATATTCAAAAATGGATCCAAATTTACTTTTCTAAAGGTGACACTGAACATGCATTGTCTTTTTGAAGTATATTTAAGAGTAAATAGTATTTGCGTTTAACCATGTACAAATATTAATATTACTTTTAGCAGCATAAATATATCACCTGGGCAGTAATGTAAATATATCTAATGTTTTAAAAACATTGTGAATATCTCAAAAGCTGAAATAGAACTATAGCAAAAGCGGAAACTATAGCAGTGAAATTTGAAATCATTGCTATAGTTTTCCGGTAAACATCTAGTAACGCTGTTTTTTTATACCATAATGTTGTTTCTAGCAGTTTGATATAGTGCAGAGAATATATTTCTGTGGTCATTTTCAGAGTAAATGCAGCAGAGAAAATGTCGCTAAAACCTTACGAAAACTTTTACGAAACAAATATTTTTGGAAAACTTACTATTTGTTATTTCAATTGGAAAAAATTAAAATAGTTTACTTGCCCCCTCTAAAATTTCATTTTTAATTAATAATTATTGACTTATATGCAGGTGAGTGTACATCATTACTGCGTCATACTTTGAGTTTCTAAGTTGAACGGTTTCTGGGATAGTGGCTGAAATAAGTGGACAGACGAATGGACCCATCAATTATCTTAGCTTCGTTTTATCCTTTGATGTACGGAACCCAAAAATAGAGGCATGTATCATTTGTTTTTATCTCATTTTATAATTTATCTGCATTATCATTTATGATATATGATTATTAATTTTCTTACCGTGTTTTTAAACGTATTTTACTTTAGATGGAATTTTACTGAATGTTCAATATAAAACAATGAAGAAAGTCGACGGAAAATATTAGACTAACCGCTGTTCAAGACTAACATTGCACTATGCTGCAGCGCAATCCAGGGTCTCTGCAGCGTATTGCGAATACACGAGCTCGACTGTACTCAATGCAACTGTACTCAACTGCAATGCTCGACTGTGAGCATCGTTCACAACTGAAAATGATGTATTCAATATATATTTCCGTATTCAGGTAATGGTGGTAAGCTCGAACTTAACATAGAATTTTAATCTTAAACACTCTGTTATTGGCATCACAGCAGAATATTTCCGGTGTTGAAAAATAATAATGAGGTGCCCACTACGAGCAATATTCGCACTACAAGGATTCCGTAGACATTTCGGCACTTACAAACATTTGGGCTTGCATTGTATTTCTGTTAAAATATTTACAAACATTAACTTTTCGGAACGAAAATATATTGAACTTTTACTTGGCGTAAAAACTTTGTGTATTTTTAAAAAATTATAAGATCTAGGATAATCGCTATAGTTTTCTTCTAATCTTTCTTTAATCCAGTAATCGACCTTTGTTGATTTCCGGCTCAGTAGTTTTGGGAATAAGGAGGTGAAATTTTATATTTTAGCATATTATTTAAGAAGTCTTTTTAAATATGTAATGTGAATAAATATTTTTATATTTCTCATAACAAAAATTTTCAAATTATACACAAAATGAGAAGAAAATTTTAAGATCTTTATCTATTTCCCCTTTAATTGCTATAAACAATTTTTTTTTTAAATTTGGTGATAAAAATATGTGGGCTAATAAGATATATTACTATGCCAACTTTCAAGGTTCTATATTGCATGGTTTCTGCGAAAATCGACTCTGAGAACGAAAAAATGTGAACGTATTGCCATAGTAGGCATATTATTCGTAGGCGTAAAACATGGGGAATGTTTAAAAAGTTATGGCGTCTAGAATCATTGCTACAATTTCCCTTCAACTTTTGCGTGATATTCTTAAAATACATTTTTTTTCATAACTTTAGGTTGAGTAGTTTCGGAAATAAGGCGGGGGGAACATATTTTATTTTTTTGGATCTATGAGGAGGTATATCAAATTTTTTTAATTAGTATTTTATTACATATTACTTATTTATTGATCGCCGTATGAAATATTAACTTGTAAAAGTTTATATACATAGGTATAAAACTATAGATACTACAGGGGTGTGATAAAAAGAGATGGTAGATGGATGGGCATGAGGAAACTATAGGGTTTCCGTTTTTCAAGTTAGCTACGGAAACTTAAAAAAAGTTTAGGTACAACTTGCACCACGATGGCTCGGTACACACATAGGCAAATACAAAGATTTAAGGGTACATGCATAGTATTTATGTCATGCTATTTACAAATATTAATACTATTTTATGTCACCGAGTATAGTTTTAATAGGATTATAAATATCAGGAATTTTTCTAAAACTATTATACTTAGTGTCATCACTATATGTTTCCGTCAAATTTTGGATAACTTCTAGTAATGCTGTTTATAATTTTGACTTTAGCAGTTTCGGAGTTGAAGCGAGAGAGGGAATTTAGCTAACATTTTGTCAAATGGTTTCTGAGAGTATTTTTGTGTTTTTAGCAACATCTTTACATCTATCTTACAATTTTAAATATGGTTTTAGAATTATTGTAAGTTACTCTTTCAAATAATATATCAGGCAATTGCTAAATTTGAAACATACATTGGTATATCAAAACCCACTTTTGCAATATACGCAGGTAAATAATCTTTATTATCATATTAAATTTTAAGTTTCTACGTCAAACAAGTTCTGAAAAAAACCGGCTGCGACAGAAGGATGAACATTTACGTTATGTCATACGTTTTGAATGGGATTTTAAAAATTGTAAAATGCATACCCTTAGTACGATGAAAAATAAATTTGGTAATGCTTAAGAAATAAAATATAAAAAAGAAACTTATAATTCTATAATGGTGAATATTTTTGGAAGAAGTGTTAAATTAAGTTTCTCTTGTCCAAAATTCTTTTTTGTTTTCGGCGAGGCGGCTAATATATTGTTGCTCAAAAATAAACAAAATTGTATTATGTCCGTGAGCGGAACATATGGAAGGGGGTTACTGGATGAGTTCTTGTCTAATCGATTTATTGTAAATGGGGAATGTTAGAGTTATTTAAGAGCGATGGTGTTGTTACCTGAAATATACCTCAATGTACGATTATTTAAATATTCTAGACATAAATATACTAAAATAATGAAAACATTAATTACAAATTGAAATTGGCATTACAATGCATCGTTACAAGGTTATACGTTTAATTGGTATAGCAAGAATTTTTTTCGGATTCCCCCAAAAATATAAGATGGAAATAACCTATTACATTTTTCAATTAATTAATTTTGCAAAAACAAAATATTTTTTTTTAATTTTCAACATTTTCTAAACGCATAGTCATAAAGTTATACACATGTTGTTCAATTGGTATAGTTATTTTTTTTCGCATTTTTCTCAAAAATAGAAAATGAAAATAATTTATCACATTTTTCAGTTAAGTAATTTTTCTGTTTCAAAATATATTTTATTTTCAATATTTTCTCAATTATTATTACAATTAAAACTTTCACTATCAAGAAAAAGACTTCCGTGTAAAAATAAACTGAAAGAATAACACCGAATTACCAATATAATAGATTTTTATCTGCGCGCATATACATTTTGTCTGTGTGCATAAATTTTTTGTCTCTTTGCCTATGCGATTTTTCTCTGTGTGTATATAAGATTCTTGTCTGCGTGCATATACGATTTTTGTCTGTGTGCATATATTGTAAGATCATTGACCCTTGCGGTAATTTTGAAACAGTATATCTCGACAACCGGATAAGATACGAGAAAAATATCGAGTTTAATTATCTTATTTTGCACTCAGGAATCCATAGAAACCGTTTTGCTATACTAACTTAACGAAATCAGTAATCTTCTTACTTTATGTCTTTTTATTTGGTTGATATAGTTATATTGAATTGAACAGATAATACAATAAATAATTTGGAAGACTTGTTTATTAATCATTTATGCTATTTAAATGAATGTATTTAATGTTACATTTTTATTAATATGTCAACATATAAGTAATCTGTATTTGTTTCTAATTTTTATTAAATTTTAGTGCTTATAAATTTAAAAAATTGTCTTTCCATTTATAAGCTTACTACTAAGCTACAATTAAAAAATGCAGACTCCTTATTAATGTATAATATACATAAGATCCCTCTGTGATGGTAAGTAGTAGAGTAATATAAAAAAAACTTCTTCAGGCAAGTTGGCTCATATTTCAAGATTTGCTGAGTCAATTTTAATGGGATTTTAATAAAATATAATTGTTTCAAATACCTTTTAAAGTAAATAATAGCATTATGTATTAATGTATAATATACATAAGATCACTCTGTGATAGTAAGTAGTTGAATAATGTAAAAAAAAACTTCTTCAGGCAAGTTTGCTCATATTTCAAGATTTGCTGAGTCAATTTTAATGGAATTTTAATAAAATATAATTGTTTCAAATACCTTTTAAAGTATATAATAGCATTATGCATTAATGTATAATATACATAACATAATTCTGTGATAGTAAGTAGTTGAGTAATGTAAAAAAAAAACATCTTCAGGCAAGTTGGCTCATATTTCAAGATTTGCTGAGTGACTTTTAATGGGATTTTAGTAAAATATAATTGTTTCAAATACCTTTTAAAGTATATAATAGCATTATGCGTTAATGTATAATATACATAACATAATTCTGTGATAGTAAGTAGTTGAGTAATGTAAAAAAAAACTTCTTCAGGCAAGTTCGCTCATATTTCAAGATTTGCTGAGTCATTTTTAATGGGATTTTAATAAAATATAATTGTTTCAAATACCTTTTAAAGTAAATAATAGCATTATGCATTAATGTATAATATACATAAGATCATTCTGTGATAGTAAGTAGTTGAGTAATGTAAAAAAACCTTCTTCAGGCAAGTTTGCTCATATTTCAAGATTTGCTGAGTCATTTTTAATGGGATTTTAATAAAATGTAATTGTTTCAAATACCTTTTAAAGTAAATAATAGCATTATGTATTAATGTATAATATACATAAGATCACTCTTTGATAGTAAGTAGTTGAATAATGTAAAAAAAAACTTCTTCAGGCAAGTTTGCTCATATTTCAAGATTTGATGAGTCAATTTTAATGGAATTTTAATAAAATATAACTGTTTCAAATACCTTTTAAAGTAAATAATAGCATTATGCATTAATGTATAATATACATAAGATAATTCTGTGATAGTAAGTAATGTAAACAAAACTTCTTCAGGCAAGTTTGCTCATATTTCAAGATTTGCTGAGTCATTTTTAATGGGATTTTAATAAAATATAATTGTTTCAAATACCTTTTAAAATAGATAATAGCATTATGCATTAATGTATAATATACATAAGATCATTCTGTGATAGTAAGTAGTTGAGTAATGTAAAAAAAACTTCTTCAGGCAAGTTTGCTCATATTTCAAGATTTGCTGAGTCATTTTTAATGGGATTTTAATAATTATAATTGTTTCAAATACCTTTTAAAGTAAATAATAGCGTTATGTATTAATGTATAATATACATAAGATCACTCTGTGATAGTAAGTAGTTGAGTAATGTAAAAAAAAACTTCTTCAGGCAAGTTTGCTCATATTTCAAGATTTGCTGAGTCAATTTTAACGGGATTTTAATAAAATATAATTGTAATCTTGTGTATATGTGTGATGATGTGTGTGTGATGATGTGCGATATAAAATATAATTGTGATCTTGTGTATATTATACATTAACACATAATGCTCTTATTTACTTTAAAAGGTATTTGAAACAATTATATTTTATTAAAATCCCATTAAAATTGACTCAGCAAATCTTGAAATATGAGCCAACTTGCCTGAAGAAGTTTTTTTTATATTACTCTACTACTTACCATCACAGAGGGATCTTATGTATATTATACATTAATAAGGAGTCTGCATTTTTTAATTGTAGCTTAGTAGTAAGCTTATAAATGGAAAGACAATTTTTTAAATTTATAAGTACTAAAATTTAATAAAAATTAGAAACAAATACAGATTACTTATATGTTGACATATTAATAAAAATGTAACATTAAATACATTCATTTAAATAGCATAAATGATTAATAAACAAGTCTTCCAAATTATTTATTGTATTATCTGTTCAATTCAATATAACTATATCAACCAAATAAAAAGACACAAAGTAAGAAGATTACTGATTTCGTTAAGTTAGTATAGCAAATCGGTTTCTATGGATTCCTGAGTGCAAAATAAGATGATTAAACTCGATATTTTTTTCCGTATCTTATCCTGTTGTCGAGATATACTGTTTCAACATTACCGCAAGGGTCAATGATCTTGCAATATATGCACGCAGACAAGAATCTTATATACACACAGAGAAAAATCGCAAAGAGACAAAAAATTTATGCACACAGACAAAATGTATATGCGCGCAGATAAAAATGTATTATATTGGTAATTCGGTGTTATTCTTTCAGTTTATTTTTACACGGAAGTCTTTTTCTTGATAGTGAAAGTTTTAATTGTAATAATAATTGAGAAAATATTGAAAATAAAATATATTTTGAAACAGAAAAATTACTTAACTGAAAAATGTGATAAATTATTTTCATTTTCTATTTTTGAGAAAAATGCGAAAAAAAATTACTATACCAATTGAACAACATGTGTATAACTTTATGACTATGCATTAAGAAAATTTAAAGTAAATACTAGCATTATGTATTTATGTATAATATACATAAGATCATTCTGTGATAGTAAGTAGTTGAGTAATGTAAAAAAAAACTTCTTCAGACAAGTTTGCTCATATTTCAAGACTTGCTGAGTCAATTTTAATGGGATTTTAATAAAATATAATTGTTTCAAATACCTTTTAAAGTAAAGAATAGCCACAATTAAATGAAACTACGTGATGTAGTATTATTTCTACTTTCTTTAAGTTCTTTACCACGACCTAGGTTTCGCTGTATTACAACATATTCAGGTGGGTTATTAGCAAAGATTCATAATCTTTGCTAATATGAAGAAGTAATACAACGAAACCTAGGTCGTGGTAAAGAGTTTAAAGAAAGTAGAAATAATACTACATCACGTAGTTTCATTTAATTGTGTCATATTTCATTAGTTAATCTACCGTTTTGCTGGATGAGCGTTTTTTGACTGTAACTTTCCGATATAGTAACGATGTGCACTGTGATACAGTTTTTATTTACACTCTGTATAATTATTCTGAACTCTAACATAATGATTTTTCCTATAGGGTTTTCTTCTTTATAAACTATTTAACTGGAAAAACTAAACACTTAAACTTTTAAAAAAGTTGTAAACAAAATTTCCAACCCTCCACTTGTACTTTTATTAATTGTAAACAAATTCTTGGTACGCATATATTTGAGTGAATTTGTGCTATGATATCGTTTTGTTATTTTTATATTTATTCTCTTGGTTATAAATCAAATGTGACAAAATATTTTATACAAACTATTAAGTACAAATTATTTTAAAAATAAGAGGAATTGTAAATTACTTATCTCGGTTTGTTTCTAGCCAAATAATAATGGCATTCAATTTTATCGATAGATTTTCACGAGGTCATTTTACGATATCAGGTTCAAATGTGATTAAAGTAATAATATTAAAATTAAAGAAGTTAAACACATAATGTATTGGAATTGGTAGTGTATTAACTGGTTAATAGTGGCTATAAGTATTGACCTTGGCAATGAATTGAAGTAAATAGTCGTTGGAATACTCGCTCACTCAAACACTGAATTGATGATATACTCGTACGATGATACAAGGTCAGAAAAAAAGAGACTGTCAATTAGCCTATTGTTGAGTCTTGTTAAGTGATAAAGCTTTGAATGAAGGCTAGGGACTTTTATTAGAATGATATATTTAGCTAAAAGGGTGATCACGTCATTTCGTCTGGCGTAATTGTATTGTTTACTGTACTACCTATTTACAAACAAAATTTCTTTTGGATGAAAATGATATCGCATTCATTGAAGTATTTGTGATCTACTATAGCAATGGTTCCAAACCAGTGGTCCGTGGACCACCAGTGGTCCGCAGAAGTCAAAATATGGTCCGCGAATGATTTTAAATTGTTTATTTTTATGTGAGTTCCTATTGAGTCTTTAATTAAAATTTATTACATTACTTACAGTCTATTTTTATTATACCTTTTCAAGGTATAATAAATAAAGAAAAGTTACGCTTCAGAAAAATTACGCTTTCAGTCGTACAATAATGCTATAGTTTTGTCGCACCGATCAAGCGGCACGATCTTATGTGGAACTTCTAAGTAAACAATAACTGTCTCTTTCTAATATTTAAGGTACTTTATACAAATAAGGCCTATGTTCTAATAAGGCTCATACGTTAGAAAATTAAGAAAAACAAACCCAACTTCGGAAATAAGTTACTCGATACAAATAAGGCCTTCTTAAATTAGGTAGGCCTCATTGATATCAAGTGCCTTATTTTCGAAGTTGGGTTTATTTTTCTTAATTTTTGGGTGCATAGTAACTAGTAAAATAGTTTAACTAAATACGTTTTACATAATTTTTAGAGTGATTCTGAAAGCGAAAAAACTCAGAAACTTACGTTAAACGATTGTTTTATGGAGCTTTCGTCCTTCTTGTTCTCTTCGTCATCTATTTGTTAAATACTTGGAAACTTACGTTAAATTATTGTTCTGTGGTGCTTTCTATTGTTAAAAAACTTGGAAACTTACGTTAAACGATTGTTTTGTGGTACTTTCTGTTGTTAAAAAACTTGGAAACTTACGTTAAACGATTGTTTTGTGGTGCTTTCTATTGTTAAAAAACATGGAAACTTACGTTAAACGATTGTTTGGTGGTGCTTTCTATTGTTAAAAAAACTAGGAAACTTACGTTAAACGATTGTTTTGTGGTGCTTTAGAGCGAAACAACTTGGAAACTTACGTTAAACGATTGTTTTGTGGCGCTTTCGTCCTTCTTGTTCTCTTCGTCATCTATTTTGTTAACCAGGTCAAGTTCTAATTTAAATTATACCCTTTTGGTTATTTGTAAAATTTACGGCTATTTACAATTCCCTATTGCATTTATATTCCAAGGCATATGTCGGAGAACAAAGATAGAAAATTATTTTTGTATTTCACTAATAGCTTATTTTGAGAGGTAAATTCACAATAACTGTCAATGATTAATAAACTATAATTATTTTGCGAAATAATATTGGATGAGAGTTTATTTGCTAATATCCCACCTGAAGATGTTGTTATTACAACATGTTGTATTCAACGAAACTTGGTCGTGGTACAGAAATTAAAGAAAGTAGAAATAATACTACATCACGTAGTTTCATTTAATTGTGAATAATCAATTTCTACAAAATTAACGTCAAATATATTCAATAGTTATAAAGTTCTTTAGTTCGCAAATTGAATTAAATCCAACGATATTTAATCAAAGTTTTTTGAATTGTTTATTTTTTTCTTCGATATAAATTTTTTTTTCAATAAAACTCTTGTCAAAAATTCCAAGTAAAATACCTTCCGTGTCATTATTATTATCATATTTTATTGAGGGAAAAATATTCAAGTTATACATTTATCAGCATGCGCATAAATTTGATCCCAGAACGCAAATATTTCAGGGGCTGGTTTCTTATCCACCTTCAATTGTTTGTCGATGATCACGTAGTCCTGTTCTTTCTCAGTAAATTCTTTCCAAATGGCACCCAATTTGTCATCTGGGGTTGGATTCCTAAGAATAAAGATGACATTGTATCATTCTCTCAATTAACAAAATAATCAAGTGATCTTTTAACCTACGTATGTTTATTTGTTTGAGTTAACGTGACTATTCTATTGAAGAGAACCGAAAATACATTTTTGTTTTTTTATACATTATTTATCGAGAATTAGGCACGTGCAGGATTTTTTCAAAAATTTTGAAAATGTGGGAATTATCAAAATTTGAAGGTATCTTCGTACTTCGTTAACGTTAAAAAATGGATTATTTTTAAGGAAATTTTAACGATAAAATTCTCAAATTTGGTACGGATTTTAATCTAAACTTATTAAATATATAAAAATGAAATAATAGTCAAAGCAACACGATGCATCTTTTATTGAAAAGAATTGCTGATTAAATATTTACATTAATTTATTTGGTAGTTTCGTCATGGTTGCCATGTTATCTCTGCAACGAAAGCCTTGATTTTAGCAATCTGTCAAACTAGAATTTGTAATTGAAAAAAATTAAGAATACTAACTGGAACATATTTAAAGTCGCTCATTAGATTTTCATTCAAAAAAGTTGTAAAAATGAATCATTTTTAGTGTATTAGAACGAAAATACTCTCCAATTATGATAATATAACAGAAAGAAGGCAGATATTTAAAATGTTAACTTTACTTCCAATGTCAAATCACTTCGGAGAAATATAAAGTGAAAATACAAGATATAGGGCCATGGCAATTGATGAATATCAACTGATGAGTTATAAAACATACCAGATGGAGTAAATTTCCAGAATGATAAGAACATGTGTGTTTGTAGGCTTGGTGGACTTATGTTTGTGGTACGGTCGTTGTAAAAATGCATGTTATTTCATAACATGACTTTTAAATGTATTTTCCATAACTATATTTAAGATTAATTACAAAAATTCTTAAAATACGAAATTAAACAGAGAAAAATGAGAATAATCTCGGAAAATTTAAATCATTTCTTCTTCTTCTTCTATTTATTCTTCTATTTTATCTTTATTTATTCTTCTTTAAAGGAATTCAGATTTTATTTTGAAGTATTAGAAAGTACTTCAAAGGAAAATCTGAGTTCATATGTAAGTGAAATACGAAAATAAAATGACTCACCCCGTTCGTGCAAAGTTAGCCCACAAAGTGGTTACTTGACGAATGTACTTGAAGCTTTCAGAATTTATGTCCACTGGTTTATTGTAACGTGACTGGAATAAGTAGTTCAATTCGTCGGCGTGACAAACTCCGGGCAAATCTGGTGTTCCAGTAACTTTCTTAATGATGTTTCGGTCGGACTCACAGGTGAATATGTAAAAAAAAATGTTCTTTATATGTTTAGACATAATTTTGGAAATCTTATTAATATCGTAGGTGAAATATATGTCCGATTGAAAATTCAAAAACGAATCTGTTAACGTTATTGTGTTATTACCAAAATAGTATTTATAGATTTCCTTTCCCAGCTCCACACTCTTTATTAGAGGCACCTTCCATAATATAGGTCTAGGTACCATCGATTCTGGAAAGTGAGATCGGTTTTTTATGATTTCTGATACGTTTTTCATTGTGATAAGGCCTTCTGAATTGGTGTATCCAATCATAACTGGGACTTTAGCAACGTTACCTTCTTGCAACAGTTTTATAGGACATTCGCCTAAAAATGTGTTCTCAGTTTTCACTTTTTCAACAACGGGAATAAAAGGACAAAAAACTCCAAAATGGAACTCCTCCCTTGTAACTATGGTGGGAAGCACATGTTTTAAATCGCCTGCTGGAACATTTTCCAAAAATTCGAGAAGTTTATATGGGTCTTTAGTATCGAAACCTAAATCTCTGCCTAATTGGAATGCTCGATCTTTTCCATTCGGTTCATAAGCCCATTCATTCATAAAAGAACCACTCTGTGGTATAGCCCTATGAAATAATCCTCTGGACATTGGCGAAACCATGTGGAAAGTCACCGACGCTCCTCCAGCACTTTCTCCGAATATAGTCACATTATTTTTATCTCCACCAAAGTTCATGATATTTTCTTGTACCCACTGCAAAGCTAATACTTGATCTTTCATTCCCATATTGCCCGGAACTTCACGTATATCTAAGCATAAAAATCCAAAGGGTCCTAGTCTGTAATTGATCGTAACCAGGACGATGTCTTCGAACATTAAAGGTTCAGGACCGAAGAATAAGTCGTCTCCAGATCCACAGTACCATCCACCGCCGTGGATGTAGACCATGACTGGTAAATGCTTGTCGTGACTTTTGTTATGTGGTGTGAACACATTAAGGTACAGGCAATCTTCGCTCCCTTCGTAGGTTTTGTTGTCAAATAAATCAATTTGGGGATTTTTGTCGCCATAGATTGTGGCATTTCTTACACCGCTCCATGATTCTACTGGTTCAGGAACCTGCAAAAATTGTATGAAATTGTATATTATAATTTGGTGGTAAATAAAGTGACCATATATATTGTAAATTGTAAATAATATTATTTAACTTGTAAATAATTGGTCTCATCTATTGTTTTATTTTCGAAAGTGTTGTAAAATATAATTTTGGCTGTTGTGATGAAATAATATTAAAATTAGTTTTGGTATTAACAGTTTTTGTTTTAAATATTCTTTTGACCTGTTATTAAAATAAAATTGTTAATAAACCTTTAAAAGGAGACAAAAAACAATAATTACACTTTTAGAAATGCTATTAATTTGAATAATCTACGTTCCTAACAATTACGGAAACCATTAAATTTTTCTGATAATAAATAAATATTTCGGTACAATTAATAATTGAAACACTATCTTGAATTTTTTTAAGCGATTTTTAACGAACGTGTTGATTTACTCACCCGGAACCTAAGTTTACCTAGTGGAGGTTTAGCGTATGGAATTCCTTTAAAACTTCTGTAAGTTCTACCTCCAGGAAGCGTTGATAACTCCCCTTGCAGTTTGCCTTGTTTTACTGTTACCAAAGTCATCTTTCAGCTATTCTCTTATATAATCTGAAACCAGAAAATTGTTTTTACCATATTTATTTCCGTCATTGTTAATAATTGATTTGTTCGTTTAAAACACGGATCGTGACAGTATTTTGTCGTAATACCTCTTTTATATAATAACTGCTTATAATTAATTTTTAACGTTATTTTCAGTGGACTAGTCATTAATTCTGTGCTTTAGTCGAGTATATAACTCTATGACCAATGCTGTAATGTAAACTTGCTTATAACACACAATCTGAAATAATTAGTTGTAAACGTTCTACAACTTTTTTGTAAATTTTATTGTTTTCCACTATTCTTTTCAGCATTCTTTTGATATAGCTTTTACGGTTTAGTCTGTTTAAAACAAAACTATTCTGCTGTGGTTGGATTTTGCAACAAGAAATGGATTGCAACGAACGACTCTTAATATAAAATTTATCTCTTAGTCAGCTTCGGCAACGTGAATAAAACCTTATGCATTATTTTAATGTAACTATAACAGTAGTAAAGTTTAAACCGAGTTTACATCATTAATTAGAGTATTATATTCAAGTATACATGTGATTAGTGTGATATGTTAACATTATTATAAGAAAAACACCAATGTGCTATATATAGTTCCTCTATGGAGTAATGTTGTCAACATATCACTTGTACTCACACATCGGTATAAAGTGATTAAGTAGTAATATGATCGATTCAATTACGATCGAACGGTTTTAGAATAACTTATTTTAATTTCTCTTATAATTTAGGACGAAAAGTGCCGTTTAGTTTTAATACAATTGAAGGATCGAATTTTGTCGAGCTATTTAGAGTTTTATGAAATTTTTACGAGATTTATGAGACTTATTTTATAACTTAGCTTTAAGAATATAACCAATATCCAAATTTATTTTAAGAACAAGACGCATGTTATATTTAATGTAATGTTTAATTTATTTGGACAATAGTCGTATCTGCGAAACATGATACGAATTTTGCCGGCACGATGTGCTGTCGTGTCAAGGTCGCCACGCGCTGTCCAAGGCCAGTGGGAACTCTATATGTTTTCGGCTCTGTCTTAGGCATTCACAACACTAAGTAGATTAAAGTTAATAATTAAGCATAAACATCGATTTATTTTGCAGAACTAGCTTGGATTTGGTACTTTTTGTTTACCCTTAGTACTTCGTACTGATTGCAGAGACAGTAGGAAATAATGTATGTATCGAGAGTTGTTCAACAGTTATTGACTTCTTCATTTATTTATTATCACACTAAAACTGATAGCTTCTGTTTTGTTTATTTTTTATATTGGCTTCAATATTATTAGTAAATAAAACAGTTATAGAATGGTAGTTCAGCAAGGTTTCACATTTTTAACAACGTCTAGACAGTGAATGTACTTTTTTTTTTATTTGCTATTGTAATATATTATACATAAATGATTTCAGTTTGATTCAGTTTTGATAATAATTTTGGTTGAAAATGTTTGATGAGCCGTATTGCAGTTATTCTAGATTTATCTGCATTTAGGTTTAACATTTTCATATTTTCTCCAAAAAAGAAATCCGAGTTTAAGAAAATGAGCAAGGCCACATGAGCAAGGCAAATTTGAATTTTATTATATTTTTTTAAGGACTTTTTGGGAAGGACTTTCGAAAATAAGATTTTTGAAGTACGGGAATATTAATTTTTTTACAGTTATTTAATTTTGTTTTGCCAAAAATTCTGTAACTGGTAACGAAACAATATTTGCATAAATATGAACCAAAAAACCAAACAGTACTAAATATCCATACTTACGGTTGTCGTGGTATCCTTTTTATAATTTGAATATACAGTCGGAACTATATAAACACGTATAACACGTCGAGGATGCGATAAACAACTGAATCAACTCTATCCCCGTGCTCGTTTATATTACAGATTGATACATTTGCTCTCAATGTCATGACGATTATATTAATCACCGAATAACCGGTTATTACAACTTTATCATCTGACCATTTAAAACATTTTCATTTATTGGATAATCACATATATATGTTTTGCAAAACACTCTTAATGAAATTGATAATAAACAAAAAATAAAGGTTAAACATAAAGGTAAACATCTTGTTACAAAATAAAATAACACTACAATGAATGATTAAAGTGGGACAGGTAATTAGTAACTGTATATGAAAATAAAAAATAACACTAGCAACCAGGCCCGGCATCGATATATCGGAATAAACTCTGTTCCGCGTCGATGAACTTCATTAAGGCAAAGCGTCCTGATAAACATATAAGGCAACGTCCAAACAGTTCAATGTAATTACAATTGTCATTTAAATTCAATACACGAATCGAAGATTACTAATAATGTATAGCTACTAATAATGTGAAGTTACTAATAACTTATGTTACTAAAATATAGATATATACTCATGCAGACTTTTGTGTAGTACTATTTGAGGTGAGTGAGTGAGTATTTGAGGTGAGTAAGTGGTCATACATTTTTTCAGACATGAAACCTTCCAGGTTGCCGGTTCTGTTTCTACAAAAGCATAGATTTAGTCCCGAGAAAGGTTTAAGTGTATAATTTATTATTGTTTTTTTGTGTAAGTCGGCCGGACTATGATGATGAAGCCGCAAAAAAAAAATGTATAGACGTTTCATTTCTTTGCGGCTTCCATGACAAAAATAAATAAAATATCTATACGAAATATTTCTTTAATCTGTCCACTGGGAGAAACTGGAATAAGATCCATTCATTCGTTACTGGCACTAGCGCACAGACTGATATAAGGAGCGGCGTAACAGGGGACTTTGTTTTATACCATAAATAGATTCTGTGATTGAAAAAAAAAATGAAAATAAATTTATTGAAGTACTTTTCCAACATTCTGTTTTTATTAAGAAATGTCACCGCAATTCTTTTTAGCCAAATGTTTACAAAACTTATATCACTACCTTTCATATTGGTAACAAAAATCATACCTACTTCTTAATATGGCTACTTGTAGCGAAACCAGCATAGCTAATATTTTGCATCTAATCTTCTTGTCTTTGCCTATTATATTATCCGCAGAAAAAATATCCTCTAATCTCATAAATATTGATATCGATATCAGGTTAAAAGTAATAATTTAAATAGCATGTAACTCAGAATACCTGAGGTATTGTTGTTGTTGTTATAGCTATATTTTAAACAGTTATCAGTTACTATTTTTATTTATTCGGTTTTCGCTTCAACTTTACTGACTATAATCAGTTTTTCAAGGCTGCCTCGCTTTCATTTATTCGGTTTTCGCTTCAACTTTACTGACTACAATCAGTTTTTCAAGGCTTCTATGGGCCATGTAATTGAAGTGCCTGAGTACTCATTTGTAGCACGTAGTTCAGTCCAGTCACAGTCCATTATTAATGCTAAGTTAGTGGTAATATAAGTTCTTTTGGTTGTCCATGGTTAGCATCCATCCTTAAAACCATATTTCAGATACATCGATGTTCTTTCTCTCAGACACGCGGATCGTCCAAGACTCCATGTTGTATGATAAATTATTTGAAAAAATATTTATTTTATACACCTGTATGACTGATACATCAAGAGGGAAAATAAGCGAAATGCTTCTCTTATTTGAATAATTAACATATATATATATATATATATATATATATATGTGTGTGTATATGTATATATATAATGAAAAGAATTTACTAGTCATATGCTAATACTTAAAATTATAATTAATAAATTTTCTCATAATATTCGAAAATCTGGAGAGAGGAAGGTGGGACCATTTCATATAATCCACCTTTAAAGCATCGACTTACAATAGTTTATACAAATTATTATAAAATTATAAAATAATGGCTACAGTAAGTCTGTAAGAGATGAACGGATGGACAAACCGAACTTATAAAGGTTCCTTGTTTGATTACGGAATTCTAAAAACGACTATTTTAATTGAGACTCCATAATATACTCGTTAAACATACACACCTTATACGTGCCCCAACGATATCTTTGTTAGGTAAAATTATTGTGATAACGATACTGATAGTGATGTTTATGTGTAATTGTATCGATAATGTCTAATAACGCGAGAAATGGAAAGTATATTTTACAGAATCATTGAAAATGATAAGAATGACAACGTTATCTCTTCTTCATGTGGAGACAACATGTGACTTTACCGATGATGTAAATGTTTATGTGAATAAGATCATTGTAAGATTACTACTTGTTTTTGCACCTTGAAGTCGGAGGACAATTGTTTGAATGAAGGGACGGAAAAAATTGAACTTATAAGTGTATTAAAACAACCGTAGACATAAATATATCTCACGCTATAGTTATTTATTAACAGTTATTTTAAATATCAAGTACACAATGTTAACGTTGCACATAGTATTTCCATTAAACTATAATTTTCCACAACGTAGTTGTATTGCCTGCTATATTGTCAAATTGTATTGTATTAATAAATAAATTTTCTCACGCTGACGAGAGGAGTCGTCATTGGTAATCGACCCAGGGAACTATCTCCTGACTACATAGTTAACAGTGACGTCGAACCCTCCAGTCCGGCAACGACCAAGTGCATGGCTCTGTCGACTACTGTCTGTCGCCCCGCACATATTTCCTACAAGTTTTGCGTAGGCTTTTAAAATCCAGTATTTTTTTATAATTTTAGGTTGAATTGTTTCGGAAATAAGGAAAGGGAAGTTTTTTTTAAATATTTGTCGGTATATTATCTTTGAAGACATAATACATAATATATTGGAAAATATTTTTGAGACCCTTATAGCTAGTAATTTCAAACGATATTCCGCACTATATTAGGAATTGCAAAAAAGAAATACTCAATTTGCACCCTAAATTTTTATTGTTAGCTGTTGAGATATGTGCGGGTTAATATGTTTTATTATTATGACAAATTTCAAGTTTCTACGTCAAGTGGTTTTTGAGAAAAACGGTTAGACACGTGAGTTATCATATAAGAGTTTTTTTCTTAGGTGGTACGGAACTCTAAAAAGAAAGGAATAAATGCGCCCCACGATTTGATTTTGTGAGTGGGATCAAAGCCTCAGGTTAATGATCAATAATTATTTCGTAATTTTTAGTACATCATATTTTGTAAAATAGTACTGTTTAAATTAAAAAAATCCTTTACTGTATTTTCAGCTTTAGTATGCATTATTTCACTGACTTGATTCATTTCTTGTGGCTTATTTTACCAACTTGAAACCAGCCGATTGTTAAGTCTCACGATTTGGACAGACCGTGCCACTGCAGCATTAGGAAAATAAGAATCCTAAGTTTAATGGCAAAGGATCTTCTGAAATCCAACATAATAATTTAAAATCAACATATCCTCAAATTTCACGTTTTAGACGGACATACTGCCTGCAGCGTAAGGATTTGAAGATCTAAGATTGAATCACAATGATACATTGTCATGGGGATTGAAAAAGTGTGCAGTTTCTGGAAATCGATCGCAAGATTTGAAATAATAAATGAAAACTCACATATATACAAGTATAGACGTGGAAGTCTATATTATTCTATAGTATTTATATAAACGTATATGTATGTACGTATCGATATTATGAAATACAATATTTTCGTACAGTAAAACTCCGACTTACGCGGTTCCTTATCTTCTGCTTCGTCTTCGGTGTTAAGTAGACGATACCTTGATATTTCCAACTGTATTTATCTAGTGTCACTAGTAATAATACTTTCTGGCGTGTTTTTTGTAATAATACGTGACTATAAGCGACGTGAGTTTTTTTACGTCTATTGTAGGACTGACCTTATCAGGGTATTAATTTTCAAAGTAAACAGTGAGCATATAACATGCTGTTACATTGAGATATCAAGGAGCTAACAACTTAGGAGTTAAAGATGCAAAAACAAGCGTTACCAAAAAGACAATAATTTAGCCCATTTTACTCGAAAATACATGAGATTTTTAAGTTTAACATAAGGTCACAACTTAATAAAAAAGTTGTAGATTTTAATGAACATATGTTCTAAAACGGAACAAATTATAGTCAGGTATCAAGGAGTAAATAATTAGATTAAAACGAAGAAATTTTGTCCTAGGAGGAGCTTGCCAGATTATACGTTTTCTAAAGTCTGCCCTGCAAAAGTTATAATAGGCAATATATTGTTCATTCGTACAACAGACTGATCATCAACATCTACAAGGTACTTTCGGTCGATTTACTGTCTTGAAAATCGGCATAACGGGAGGCCTTACACCACAAGGTATATAGTACTTCCGGTTGACTTACAATCTTGAAAATCGGCATATTGGGAGGAAAAATTCAAAATGATAATGAAATAATTTTATTTCTAATTCTATGAGAAATTATACAATTTTATGATTGCTTTGTGTTGCGCCTGTGGAAGGTATGGTAGGCAATATATTTACGTTATTAAAAATGATTATTTGTAAATAGTTTAATTAGAAATACTACGTACCATTAAATATTTATAAATGCCTAAAAGTGTATGGAACCCTCCTAGTACGAGTTCTACTAATACTTGACATATTTCATCTACATGGTGACAGTTTCTTTCAGTTTTTTTCTATTTTATGATATGTAACTTTAGCTTCTAAGAAATCTTTTTTGAAATACACTTTTCGTGTATATTGTACTAAAATACGTGGCAGTCCATTACGTATCTGACGCTTTAACTTATATTTCTTGACTAGACTCTCTTTTTTTTTAATAAAACCGTTACAACCAAGGGCTTATTTGACACGCATGTTAAAACTCAAATAGAAGGGGGAGTGTATAGAGTCTAATTTTCACAAACTTTCATCTATTTCTTTTATAAAATAAATATGTTGTGGATGAAATTATACAAATTTTTTATATATATGACAACATTTGTGGAAAGGCTATGGGAAATTAGAATATTACTTAGGAATACACTCTACGTTGTTTATTAGTATCCATATTGAATTAGCATATGATAGTTGCGTTACATTAAATACAATCGACGAATGGTATGGAGGAAGTTTTGGCCTAATAGAGCTTACAACATAGATTAGTAAGTATTGCGTTAACAGTGCCTACAATATGGATTAGTAAGTATTACGCTAATAGAGCTTATAATATTCGATTACACGGATTTGATTATGTAAATAGAGTTTACAACATTTTATTCCACAAACTGGCGGCCCGACTCAGATTCATACGGGTGAATTTTAATTTAGACTTGATAGTGTTTCGTCTGTGTTTTGTAGACAACGTAATGTTTCTCTCTCTTAGAACAAAAATATTACGATTACATGTTACAAATGAGAGGGCCGCGCGCAAATGGCCATGCGAACAATATTGGACGCCAAAATCTAGACCAGCATCATTTAGTGTTTTACCCTTTGACGTATTGATGACTATCGAGAATTATTGTTTAACAGAAGTCATTTCAATTGAAACGGTAAGTCGATAAAATCTTTCTTACGAACATATCAGACAGAAGACCGAGTTTATCATGACTAAAAATACCTTTGTAAAATTTCAACTGTTCATCCAAATAGTTCGTTCGAGCTTTGTACTTATGATACTAACAGTTCCTTTTTATATTTAATGGCAAACTTATTCACTTACTACAGTTAAAATATATGTTGAGAAATGAAGTAGATGTCGGCATCATGAACCCATGAATAAGAGATGATTTTATTTGTAACTAGCAGTGCCCGCGACTTCATTCGCGTGAGCTTTAGAACATTGTTCACAAAACTTCTCAGTAAAATATTTCCTGTAGAACCGTCAGGGACATAAACAAATAAATTGTTACCGTTGCTGACGCGGGAGAGTGCTCATACAGTTGTCCGTGCGAAAAGCAACTGATGCTTAGGTCCACGCCAGCTACGCGCAAGGTTTGTCCAGTTTTTGAAAACACAATGATACCACGATTTACGACATTACTTGCGACATCTTTCATTGAATAGCATGCAATGAAAAATTAAAAAAACATATCGCGTAATATAATAGAAAACATTTAGCGTTATATATAATCTAGTAGAAATAAAAATATAAGAATTAATCAAAGCAACTAAAGCGCGTTATTAAGAATCGTATTTATGTCGTGTTGTTGGTTTTAAATCCCTACTTGCGCCATCTATTGTAGAAAAGCAAAATTGTAACTTTATTTAAACCTGAAAATATTTAGAGAGCATGGATAGGATATGAATTATATTGCATTGCATTATGTAATTTGACACGGTGCAATATAAAAGAGATCCAAATCCATTCAGTGGTAATTAACTTGATGCGATAGAGGAAAATTATGTATTTTAAAAACTTTGTGATGACATCTATTGGTGATTTTTTAAACTGAACATAGTTATTGAGCCGTTTTACTTTATTATTTTTTTAATTATGGGTATTTATATTTATTTATTGCCTCATTTTGTAATTTTTTATATTCACAATTATGTATCGATATGTATAGATTAACAAAAATATCTAGATTCGGAGTGACTTTTGTACCAATCAGTTTTTGTATTTTCGCTTGGGAATAAGACATTTTCCTAAAATAAAAGTATTCTATATGTTGACCCGTGATAGTCAGTTATCATCATACCAAATTTCATCAAAATCCATCTAGTGGTTTTTGCATGATGCGGTAACAGAAAGGCAGACAGACAAAAAATTTAAAAATGTTCAATTTGGTCTTTGTATCGATAATAATGACTATTCGAATAAGATTTCCCGAAAAATATTTAATGTAAAGACACGGTTCAGTTACATTTTTTTTATATGTATAGATGACAGGGTATGAAATCTTGGGGATAAGTGAACGGGACATTTACGAGAACGGGAGAATTATCAAAATAAGTACTAAGTACGTTAGGATTATTCCATACTATAATGATAAAGTTCATAAGAAAAATACTTTCTGTAGATGAAATTAAATTTACTCCTTGTCAATTTGAAATCTGTCAATTACGAGTAGAACTAGCGTTACGAGGGTTCGGTACACATTTAGGCACTTATAAACATATAAGTATGAATAGCATTTCTCTTAAAATATTTATAATTATTAATTTTCCACAACATAAATATATAGCTTATTATATTTTCACAGGTGCAAAACATAGTACATATTCCAAAAATTATGACATCTAAAATAATCGCTATAACTTTTCTACAACCTTTGTGTGGGTTTCCAAAAATTTATATTTTTTCCTAATTTTAGGTTGAGAAAAATTATGAAGAAAATATTTTTGAGACCTTTATATTTAGCCATTTCAAACGATATCCACACTGTGCACGAAATTAAAAAAAAAATTTCAAATGTGTAACATCCCCTCCGTAAATTTCCAAATTAATATTTGCGAGTTTAGCTATTGAGATATGTGAGGGTTAATGTGTTTTATTACTCTTGCAAATTTTAAGTTTCTACTTTATGATTTCACTCTTCTGTATCTGTATTAATTTGTTTACATACGTCTATTTACAGTACAAGAACTAGTTATTCGACTTTCGTATGCTTCCATGTTGTATTGTATCTATTTATTTATTTCAAACCTTTATATCTACATAGAACTGCACATATATTATTACTACTACATTAATCTCTTCCAGTGAACATTTAGTAATGTAGAAGACTGTAATTTTTTTTATAAATTTACCTTATTATAAAACTTATAATATTACCTTTTTTTAAAGAAAAAACGCTGTATAGAAATAATGAAATAGCAAGATAACAACATATATACAACAAAGAGTTGTAATTGATCTTGGCTTGGTGTCATTGAGGAAGGGGATCAAGCTGAGGATTAAGTAAAGAATTGGAGATAAACTCAACGAGGGGAAATAGCGACCTACGACCTAAACAAGTTTTAAACATTATTTCATGATATAATGTGATCAGTTATATATTTTTTTAATCTATTTCAAAGATCTATAAACGTGCGAGTAATGTGGAGTTTACCGATATTCGTAAGTTCATCGGAGTTTGGAAAAAAGTTTCTAGGAATTATTTACGTATTATAAATTATCATGACATTCAGCATGTGATAAGTGTGAAGTCCATACTTTTCTAAAGCTTTAAAATAATATTATTGAAAGTATTAGATGGAATCTATGTTTTATCACAAAGAATAATGTATCACGAGAATGTATGGTACAAATACTTTATGAAACATTTAAAACATTTTTCGCAATTGTATGAATATTTATTTGTGATTTTTTTAAGCGAGTCTTTTCCTTTAGCACGAAGAAAGATTAATTTTATAATTATATAAAGGTTAACTGCGAAAGCGTATAGGGAAGTTATAAAATGCCAAATAACGTTTACCGACGTGGCACTAAAATACCAAAGCATTCACATTTTAAGTAGACTATAATTGTGTTATTTACTATAAGTATTCTCATTTTTTAAGAATTGCATATCCTATAATATTTCGCCTTATTACGCAACAAACAGCAATTGAAGCGTTTATGATGCTTTCTGCTTTAATAATGTTATTTTTATACGCGTAGAATTTATGGATGTCTTTTGAAATTTAGGCATTGTTGCATCCCGATAGTTTCTTGCAATTAAATTAATTTAAGTAAGCTTTATTATAAAATTTAATGATTCCATACAATATTATATACGATTAGTAGATTTTTTATTATAGCTCAGTGCGCTAAAAGGGTTTCCGCTAAGTATATCTACGAAATTATTTTTCCCCCATGTCACATTAGAAATCCATAATAAAATATAGTCAGCACAAATGCTCACTGGCTGTAAATAATTCGCGACCGAAGGTCAATTTGTCAACCGAAGCCGAAACCTACGTTCGTCTATCGCCACACCTTTGGCCGAAACATATGTTCGGCTGTCGTGGTCACCTTTGGCAGAAGCCAAATGTACACCCAGACTTCGACTACTTACCGAAGATAAATGAAATGAATTGTTATATTTTATAATGATAAATACCAGTTTTTTTTAATTTATTTATCAAAATGAATTGATGTTAATAATGAAGCCAGAAGAGTAAGTTTTTTTCTCTGTACAATCTTATGAAAATATTGGAAAAAATGCCACTGAAATTCATTGAATAGCCTCGTTGATTAATATGGTAATACAAAATACCGTTATAAAGCAATTGTTGAAGAAAATTTTGAATGCACGCACATATATTTTTCAAGCCATGGATTACTTTTTGTTATTGCAGGATTATCATAAGGAATTGTTAATTTAAATTACCGAAATAGCATTTTTATTATAAAAATATTTTATTTTTAGAAGCTTATTAATTTTCTTTAACCGAGAAAGATGATATTTCATTTTGTGAGTTAAGAACAAATAATGAACTGGGAAAAATCGATGTGAACAAAAAGGTATATTTAGCAAAAAAATTAATGAAAATAAATGTCGATTCTTTATGAATGACACAACTACTGAGTAGAAAATGGCTTAAAGGTGCAAGGTAGATTAAATGCAATTTCCATGATAATGAATACCTGACAAATACCGTCGCTAGAGGTCATTTAAATATAGTAGGAAAATGCAATTATTAGAATGTAGACATAACTTAAGTATAGACGATGGCGTGATAAGAAAATTACTGGTATTAAAAACAACTACTTTTAAGGACACATTTTTTTCGTCCGGCAATCATAGAATTATAGAAATTCTCTGTATTTATTTTGCATACACCTGATAAGTGTACTGAAGTGGGAATTTATTATCAGGACGATAAGAATAAAAACAAGGGAAGTGGATTTTCGTCTTGAAATATTGTATGATAAAACTTAAATGAATTTGAACATCCTTTTTTATAATAAACATTGTAATCTTCGTATTGATTAAGGGTTTAATCAATATTGATGAATATTTTGAGTAACAATGTCCATACTTCAGTATTTAATCATCCTATTAGTTCTTAAATATTCTCTTAACTAATTAATTTAAGAAGAAGGTATCGAAACAAAAGATAATTTAAATAATATGGTTGTGAACCGACTGACTTTGACGAAACGTAAACGTTAATTTTGTGAAAATTATTTGCTAGAAATACTTAGGAATATTTAAAGGATCGAAAGAATTAGATTTGTGCCTGAGTATGTCGACTAAATAGATCCAGTGTTTTGTTGGCATTGTATTTTACTTCAACTTATTAATTTATTACGCATGTGCTCAATTATAGGTTGACTCAAAATTTTGAACATGTTTTCGGAAGCTTTGGGTCAATGTAAAAAAAATACAAAATTTTATATAATATGACCGAGAAATAAACATTTTAATAAAACTCAACATATGAATGACTAATAAGAATACAGTTAAGAGAAAGGAAATTAAAATAAAAATTGAGGGGAAATTAAGGATGAATTTTTTTTTAATTTTTGCTCTGTATGTATGTCTATGCCAATAGATTAAGTAATGCCTAAATTCTTGAATTAAGTCGGCTATAGTAGTAATTCGTCTACACTTGGAGAAATTGAAACATAACCCAAAACACCAAGATGAGAGTTCTTATGTTTCCTATAAATCGGTATGCCTCAGGGACGTGGATTCTAAAGTAGTCGTCGCCAGCACACACCCTCGAGGTGTTATGCTGGAAAAACATACTTGGGATATCTTCAACCGAACTCCAGACTAATAATATCTCCATACTTTAAGTACTCGGCATCAAGCAAAATCGATCGAACTTAGTGCAATTTGGAATTTAATTTTTTTTCGAATCCTCAAATTATTTGGCCATGTCTCATGACGAAACAAACATTCTAAAGTGCACCTTATCGTGTAAGGTGCAGTAGAGTACAGGAGAGCGTACGAACGGTTACCCATTCGACGGATTGGTCAGATCAAATCTGATGTGTCGAGTACGCCTTGCACGAGTTCACCAGACTGACAGAAAAAAGAGAGCGATGGCTGACAGTAGCATGGGATGACTAAGACCATTCTCTCAAGAGCGACACGATAGGGAAGATGAATTTGATCTAGGTGGGCGATACTAGTGCAGTTAAGTCGATTTATAATTCTTATCTTGAGAGATTATTGTTGTTGTGTTATATTGCCTAAATAAATAGGCATTATACAAAACGGACGTGTATATCGTCACTATGCGTTTTTCACAATTAGTCTGTCTGACGCAATTTCATTTGTATAGACAAAATAATCTATATCGCTTGTTGAATACACTTATAATTTCAGTGTTATTTTTTTTTTAAAACGATACTTAGGAATGAAAAAATATATTTATATTCATTACTATGTTCCTCGTGATCCGTGCTCCATTAAAATGAAATTTTCACTTTGGTTAACTATACGTATGAATTTAAGGTAGGGCCATCTTTACATTCATTTAGTTTTTTTCTTGCATCTCCACGTAAGCAACGCGTTTTGAAATGTTGCCTCAACAAGAAATTTACAATGTCCCCTCTAGTAAAACGGTGCGATCTATCATGACAAACTGTAATTCGTAGTAGTCACTAGAATATGTAGGGTTACGTGGATGCATTACTTTCCAGCCTTTGATCCTTGGGCGCGACCGCAGTCCTCATGCCGTAGTTAACCTTAATTCTTCCAATGTTTACCTAAATATTTCGTTCAAGTCGAATTTCAATTAAAGTCTGTAATTAAAGTTGGAACAGCAAGATGAAAACTTAATATGTTTGATGGACGGTGAACGAACGAGTATTCAATTATCGACAAGTATTGAACGTCGATACAAGGTTTTAATTAATGGGCGGTTGCCGGAAACTTTGCATATCGTTGTTAGATCAACGACCATCAGCGGACTTTTTGATTAAATTCTAAAAGAAATAACTGAATTTCTCGAATAGGATTATTTTCTATTTATAGCGTTTTGTTTATAGTAAGTTGTTAAAGATAGATTGGCTACAATTTACATGACTGATTTCAAATTTGACCAAATCCGAGATATTTGTTCTATACGTTCAAGCCCTTAACATAGTCGATTGATAATGCAATCCATAACATTTTTAATGAACAATGGTATATTTGTATTTGAATATGATAAGGTTTTCGCGAATTTAAAAGAGTTTCTATTCGTGTTTCAATTAAAAAAGTCTACAAAGTGAAAAAAAAACACAGATTATAATTTTAAAATTCATGAAAGAGACAATTTTATTTGGAGAGTGAATAAAGAGAATGAGTGACCTTAGTTTGCTTACTTTTGAGAATAATATTAGTCTCCAAGGACGATTATTTCATGGAACCAATAACGAATAGAAACATACTAAGCGTAAAAATATACGGTACTCTAAGGCTGCCTCTTTCGGGTGGGCGTATAAGGAGGTGAAGAAAGTTTGCGGAATGGACAGTATGTTTGTTGCACTTTACTTCATTAGCCCGGGGTTAAAGCGGGAAGAAATAATTTACTCAGTAAATTTTATATCGATAGTTTTGTAGTTTACCGATACTACAACGTTACTGACTTTATAATAATACTAACGTTATATTCGTGAGGATCATTGCAAATTTTAATTATATATGTATATATATATATATATATATATATATATGTGTGTATATATATATATATATATATATATATATGTGTGTGTGTATATATATATATATGTACATATACATAAGAAAATTTAAAAGAGACATAGACACAGACAGAAATTTAAAAGAAAGTACGTAAAAATAAGATATATCCTTTATATAAAATTAATTTATTATAAAAGTATACATACACTAAAAGATTATAACCCGGCAGTTGTGAATCGAAAAGGATCCAATGCGTCAAATTGCCGTCTGAGCGTAGTACAACTATAAGATCTATTTTTCTTGTAGTATTAAGTTAAAGTGCAGTTCAAGACAATCCATAAATCACAAGCGGATGTTTGTGGTATTTTAGAAATGTTACGAATACATTGAAAACTATTTAGACTGAAACCAGTAAAGTCTTGTAGTAGCACCGATCCTTATATTTCCCATTTTTTGGAATCTGCAGAAACAAGAAACATTCAAATAGCATACACTGCGATATTTACTAGATTTACATGAAGAGTGTTGTTTTTGTACGTTTTCCTGCAATACGACACTATATTCGATAATGTTGTAAAATACATTTAAATATTTACATTTTTTTTTATTTTGCAATTTATAAAAACAGAAATTCGGGGTAATTAAAAATAAAAATATACCATTCTGTAGAAATAAATACTTATTGCAAACACTCTTCTGAATGTGTTATTGAAAAACGCAAAGTACTAAGTTAGCGTAAAAGTTCAAAAGTTCGGTGCATTTTTTTTAAAAGGTTTTAAAATTTTCAGAAAGAAACAAGATTAATCAGTAGTAAAAATTTTTATTTTTTGTGTTTATCATGTCTGCATAAAAGTTTTTATTAGATAATTATCTTAAAAGCATATTCAATAATTTAAACAAAACAAAGTATCTGGAGACATTTCATACACCCATATATGACATTCAAATAAATAAGTCTTCAATTTGCGCAACATGTAAGTAAAAGTAAGTGTTTAAAATATTTTTTTGGTTTTATTTTCCTAATTTTCTCTTTTGAATGCTGTTCCTGTTATTTTCTTGTCAATACATTTAGAATGTTTTCTTAATTAATATGATATATTATACTATTTTGTCTATATTCGTTTTTTTCACACTTTCTTACAGTTTCTACTTGGTAAAGATTCTAATTTATGTACTTTTATTGACTGGAAACATGTGATCATTTACTTAATAGATAACTTTTTAAACCTAAAATTCAATTGTAACATTTACTAATTTTTACAGACGGACAAAATATACGATTATGTGGTCTTTATACTCGATAAGTTTATTTAATTGAAAATAACTAATTAAGTATTGGAACATTTTTTTAAAAATTATTTATTTGCTGGTATCTGAACTTCACTTTAACTCTTTTTTTTGGTACTAAACAAAAGAAAAATAGAGCAATGGAAGAAAATCACAAGAGTCAAATTGAATATAAAACAATAGTTTATCTTCTTTTTATTAATGAATTGTTTTATTTAGTATGCCCATTATTATATGCCCATTATTAATTGTTTCATTTAGTATGCCCATTATTTAATGCCCATTATTATATGCCCATTATTAATTGTTTCATTTAGTATGCCCATTATTTAATGCTCATTATTATATGATATTGGAGGAAAATACTTTTTCTAAAATAAAAATGTGTCAAGTCCTATCAAAAAGCACAGAGCTTATAATATAAGCGAAAAGCGTTCGTGATATATATTAGTTGGTAATTTTGATTCACCTATGTGAAATGACTCACTGAATTTGAATCAGTAATAATAAACTATTCACCCTAATGACTCATTGAATCTATTGATTCAATAGAATTGTGTTAATTGAGGCCATTGCATGTTATTTGATTCTAAATCAAATGGCTTTTGCATTACTTTCCAGATATATTGAGTCTCTAAATTTATGATAAGTGTTTGATTTCTCATTTGCGCGTCTAGGACTACCAACAAAACGCACATGTGTATTTGTGTGATAACGTTACACTTTCAATTTTTGTATACTTTTAGCATTAATCTTTTGTCGATAGTCAAGTAAAATATTAGCGAACTGTTACTAGTTGGTTACAAGTGGGCTTTTCCACTAATCAATTGACAAGGGTAAGTTAACGAGTGCCAGATAACTCGCATGTTATTGCATAAGCTAATATTTGAAAAATATATAATGAAAAAGTTGTCATCCAAGCCTTTACCTACCCATGTAATAAGTGAAATCCTCTAGCTATATAGGTATTGACATACAACAAAACCTAGACTGTATAAAGTAATTATAATTATGTAGAAATACTGTTACATCACCCACTATAATTTATATACTTAAAAATAAACCTGAAAATATTTTTTACAGAATTAATGCCAATATATAACGATAACCCGAAGATAATACGTAACGGTAGGAACTCAAAAGTATGAATGAAATGGATTCAGGATCAGCCCATAAATATCAATATTGGACATTTCTGTTAATAAAAATCCATTAAAAATTATAATTACAATAACATTTCAATACAATCGCTCATAAAATTATATTGATATAATAATATCAGTATACACATATTATGACCCTTATGACATTAACGTTTAATAAAGACATTGATATTATTGAATATTATTACTCACAATTAAATGAAACTACGTGATGTATTATTATTTCTACTTTCTTTAATTTCTTTACCACGACCTAGGTTTCGTTGTATTACAACATCTGCAGGTGGGATATTGGTGGGGTTAAATCTTTGCTAATATCCCACCTGAAGATGTTATAATACAACGAAACCTAGGTCGTAGTAAAGAAATTAAAAAAAGTTGAAATAATACTACATCACGTAGTTTAATTTTATTGTGAATAATGAATTTCTACAAAATTATCGCCAAATATATTCAATAGAATATTATTACCTCAAATATTCATATTAACTTTGTTTTAACATTAGTTCCTAATAGAACAAAATTAGAATAGGTTTGCGAATATTATATTTATTACTCACTAATCATTTATTACGAGAAATAAAGATATGTATTCTATTTTATTTTGGAAAGAAATGTATTCTTTTTATTTATATTTGGTATTTATATTCCACTTTGGCATTTACTAGGTCTATTTCAACCAGGCTTCCAGTTGAAAATGACATATTCCTCATTAATGAAATCAGTAGCTGAGTAACAGATTTATGAAATTTTTTTTACCCTATAAGATGCGCTGAGTTAATTTTACAAAAAAAAAACACTTCAAGTACGATAAATAATATCATGATGTGATGTAATTAAGAAAGGCGGGAAGAAAAAACTTTTCCAAGTTATTAATAAAATTGTTAATAGGAGGGTCCGAGAGAAATTTTTATATTACAATTGCCTACTGCCGTGTATATATTCTACATTAAAACAATCTAAAAAAGGGGGCTGTGATATAATGTATTTTTGTATGTATATAATCTGATCTTACGTATTGTATCAGTTCACATTCACGACATAATTCGTTCCCCGAACCATTTTAAGATATATCATAATATAACATAATGTAAAATTCTTTTCCATATAAATACAGTTGAAATTATTATTATGAAATTGTTTATATATGTCTATAGTATCTAGCTTGAAAATAGATCACCTTTTAATTGATTGCGTTCACATTAGCATTGAGCCTGTCAGCAAACGTTACTTTATATATAAAAGCAACAGTCTTAATAAGAATGTATTTGCATTTCTTAAAGGTGGTTGTTGTCCAGACGAACTGCACATAAAAGTCAGTATGTACTTGAATTTCTTTTCATGGAAAAGAAAATTCAATAAATTTATTTTTGTCGATTAATAAATTGTGGAAGACGTTTCAAATAAACACAGTGATTCCAGCAGTTTCGTAACGAATTTTATTGTGTTCTTTTCTTGTATAATGTATTTATTTTAAATCCAAGTTACCATTCCGCATCAGATTACTTAGGATAAAGGAAATTACTTGGCACACTTTTATGTGTGTCTGAATTTACACGACGGTCTTAGTGATATTTTCAGTCCATTTAAATGGCAACAATCGAAATCTCAGTTAGAATTTAAAAGGAGATTATATGAATTTAGAGAAAAATATAAATAGAGCATTATGTTTCTGAAGAATAAAAAAGTGTAATAAAATTGTTGAATAACGTAGGTTAAAAAAATGATAAAAAAGTGTAATAAAATTATTAAATAACAAACGCTTTAAAATAACTGAGAGCGTATATGTTGATCGCACATTTAGACGTCAGTAGAAGATGAACCAAATACCAAATTAAATTCTTAAATATTTAACTGATATTATTTGGAGTTAATTTCTGCTCATTTTTCATCAATCACGTAATTAGTTAATTTTATTTATCTCAGTAGTCAAATACACTCTTTTCTAATAAGTTTATGGGTTAAGTAGAGTTTTAAGTGAATATTGAATCGTGCAGAAACAGATGTGTATTTGTAACGTATCTCGTGTTATTTTCACGTTATATAACAACAGTATTCAGTTTTACCGATTTTCTATCATGAGGTCATTTCAAAATGACATCAGGTTCAAACAAGTATAAAGCAATGATTGAGCATATTTGGAGTTAATTTCTGCTCATTTTTCATCAATCACGTAATTAGTTAATTTTATTTATCTCAGTAGTCAAATACACTCTTTTCTAATAAGTTTACGGGGTAAGTAGAGTTTTAAGTGAATATTGAATCGTGCAGAAACAGATGTGTATTTGTAACGTATCTCGTGTTATTTTCACGTTATATAACAACAGTATTCAGTTTTACCGATTTTCTATCATGAGGTCATTTCAAAATGACATCAGGTTCAAACAAGTATAAAGCAATGATTGAGCATATTTGGAGTTAATTTCTGCTCATTTTTCATCAATCACGTAATTAGTTAATTTTATTTATCTCAGTAGTCAAATACACTCTTTTCTAATAAGTTTACGGGGTAAGTAGAGTTTTAAGTGAATATTGAATCGTGCAGAAACAGATGTGTATTTGTAACGTATCTCGTGTTATTTTCACGTTATATAACAACAGTATTCAGTTTTACCGATATTCTATCATGAGGTCATTTCAAAATGACATCAGGTTCAAACAAGTATAAAGCAATGATTGAACATGTTAAAAAAGGAATTTGGTTTTAATAGATATTTTGTTAAGTTCTTAAATGTTGAGCTAGATGCTGATTTTAAATAAATAGTCTTTGAAATACCCGGTCGCTCATCCATTGAAACGACACTGCAAAGGAAAAACCTTGTAACTCACTTTTTAAGATTTTATAGGAGAGCACGACAAAGTTTGAAAACGTCATACAAAAGTAATGATTCTTTATGTATTTTCACTTTGTTTAAATTGCTAACAGATCAGAAAGTAAATTTCAACGTTCTTTCTTGGGGTTGTCGGAGTGATTACAAGGCAGATTGTGCCGTTTTTTGCCCAAAAGAGAATATCAATTAATCTGTCATTGAGTCTTGTTAAGTGACAAAGCTTTGGATTAACTGACGGCATGGAGTTTTATTAGAGTATTACATATTGTGATTAAAGTTACATTATTTTATACATTGTAATTGTACAGGAGGAAAATAACGAAAGTTATTCATTTTCACAAAACAATATTTCATTAATATATATATATATATATATATATATATATATATATATATATATATATATATATATATATATATATACATATATATATATATATATATATATAATATATATATATATATATATATATATATATATATATATATATCTATATATAGAAACACTCTCGATAGGTGTAAATTGAAAATGAAATTTTTTATCTATCTATTCGGCTATTTATCGTTTGAGGTTCATCAGAAACAAATTTGGAAAACTGTCTATAGTTTTTCTAATATTATTCACAAGTATTACAGAACTCTGCAATTCTTTAATGAAAATATGCAATTATTTTCCTCTGTGAAAATTTGTCGATTAGGGCTTCTAAGTTTTGATGGCAGGCAACATGGTTAGGTATGACGGGTTTCTGAAGGTTTGGATGGCAAGTCAGGTGAGATCCATTATTCGATTTAAGAAGCTTGCAAAAAAATAAGTTATATTATAATTTCCATAAAAATAGCATCTTTTTTCGGTCATGATTCCGCTTTACATGAAATGCTCCTTGCATTTGATTTTCTTCCTCAATGGTTTATTGTTGAACATTATTCTTAGAAAATTATCTGTATGACGATCTTAGCAATCATTTTGGAATATTCAATTTGCAAAAGTTGATTTGTCTGCCTATCTGCTTCAAATTTATAATCGATATTTCAATATTCCCGGGGACTAGAGATTTATAACTTGGAAAATTTGCATGTTTCCAAAACCTACAAACGATGTTGAGGACGAAGTCAATTTGATGGAAATCGAAGATGGGGAAATGATCAATTTAGTGGTGAATAGGAGACTCGTCGAGTTTCACTTGTCTTCGTATGTTCTGTGCATATCTTACTTATATTATATTTAAAGTAAAAGTTATTTTAGAATAAAGTTTTTTTTCTATTAAATTTCATAAAATTGTAAAATCATAAGTTGAAAATTGGGTTAATAACTATTTAGTAAAAAGGATGTTATTCAACAGCGTGCACTAGCAACACGCGTCGGTCTAAAAACAGCAGTTTCATTTCTTAATATGAAAATGTCTGAAAAAGGAAAAATTTTGTGAAATATAAGACAATATATGAAAAAACATAAAGAAATAATTTTATAAAATATACTCGATGTTAAATATTTTTCACTGAACTCAGCCATTTTTATCAAATAATTTGTAATAGAACATGTAAACACGTAAGTAGTGCGCGCGATAATGTTTAAGCTTGCAGGTTCACTCAGTTGTGAATACATAAAACAACTCCGCGATTAAAAATTGAATCAATTTGTAATTGACAGTGCATGTTTACCTATACTAATTTTGGTACGATTTGTCTAAATCGCGATGGCCCAACTAGAATTAATTGTGCGCGCTAAGCCTTATGGAATATCGAATAAAGAAATGCTTGAAAAATGGGTAAGTTTGCCGCAAGAGATACGTACCTTTAGATACAGGTTTACTGTGATGTTTATTCAGCTTTCTTTTTGTTAACTTTTAACTTCTCTTTTTTTATTTTTGCTAGCTGTGTAAAATTGGACATCGACATCCGAAATTTATGTAGCATTTTTCTTTTAACGGTTTTAAAAGGAAAACAAACTTGTGGAGTTGTACTTGGTTATTGAACGGTTCCTTACTAGTGTTTTCTCTCTTCTCATGTTACCAGATTAAATTGTTACAAAATACATTTCAAGCTATTTGTAAAATATAAAATCATTTATAATTCCGTATTGTATTTGTATTAAAAAGTAGATAGTGGAGAAAGAAATATTACATGTATATTGTAACCATAGCGTGCATTCACAGTTGGCTTGATAAGTTACTGAACAAATAACTGTAAATATTGCTTGATACGATGTTGACACATTTGTTTTTTTTTCTTTAATAACGTAGTAAATATATTACATTCTTGTGGAGAATTTACAGTTTTTAGATTTATTTAATATCTTCAATAAAAATTTAATTTGAAATAAAATTCTTTATTTGTTTGTTAAGTTAAATAATCAAGCTACATATTTATCAGCTTGTAAATAAATTTGGTCCCAAAATGCAAAATTTTCAGGCCTTGGTTTTTTATCCATCTTCAGTTGTTTATCGATGACCATATAATCCTGTTCTTTGTCAGTGAATTCTTTCCAAATAACACCCAATTTGTCATCTGGGGTTGGATTGCTAAAATAAAGAATAAATGAGTTAAGAGAATAGTTAAAATACGCTGCGTATATTCATTAATTAGTTTTAAATATGATAAATATGAGGAAACAGATATTTAAGTTATGACACTATTTCTAGTGTCAGTCCGTTTCAAAGGAACATTGATTGAAAGTATGTAATTAAATTTATAAACATAATTTCATGAATTGTTATGAAAATAGTTTTAATGGATATTACAAATAATGTGGCATTAAGTAAAATTGTGCATAATGATAGGAAAATTGGTGCTCATGGTTATAGCATGTCCACTTTTTGCTCATATAGGTAGTATTTCATTGAAAAAAGTAACTTTAAATTCTGGAATATTTATGACTGATATTATATATAGATGCGTGAATTCGAGGAGAAGTATAAAGATTCCTGAATTTCGATACAGAACTTAGTGGAATCTGATACTTCGCTTCATGGGAAAATAAGAGTTCTAATTTAATAGGAAATTTAATTAATGGTTTTCATTTAATAGAATTATATCTCATCAGAACCGCTTTCGCGAATAATCAGTCCACAATGAAAACTTTCATATCTAAAACTTTACCAAGTTGAATTTCATCATTATCATAATTGAGTGTATTTTATTCAGCGCATAATAATGAATATCGAAAAGAAGGCTGCATATTCGAAGTATAGGGAAAACCTTAAAACATATCACTTGTTATCTATTTTAGTGATTATCACGTATTTAAATTCTTTAAAACATTCTTAAACATGGAAAGGAATTCATTTCAGATTCTACTTTAAAGCTGACATATTTGAATGTATATATTAAGACGCCAAAGGAAATAAAATGGCTCACCCTGTTCGTGCGAAGTTAGTCCACAATGTGGTTGCTTGACGAATGTACTTGAAGCTTTCAGAATTTATGTCCACCGGTTTACTGTAGCGTGACTGGAACAAGTAGTTCAACTCGTCGCCGTGACAAACTCCGGGTAAGTCAGGCATTCCAGTAACTTTCTTAAATATATTCCGATCAGACTCACAAGTGAATATGTAATAAAAAATATTTTTTATATATTTAGACATAATTTTTGAAATCCTATGAATATCATAGGTGAGATATATGTCTGACTGTAAATTCACCAATGAATCTGTTAATGTTATTGGGTCATTACCAAAATAATATTTATAGATTTCTTTTCCCAGCTCGACACTCTTTATTAGAGGCACCTTCCATAAAATACGTCTAGGTACCATCGATTCTGGAAAGTGAGATCTATTCTTTATAACTTCTGATACATTTTTCAATGCAATAAGACCTTCGGAATCAGTGTATCCAATCATTACTGGGATTTGAGCAATTCTGCCTTCTTGCAATAGTTTTATGGGACATTCACTTAAAAATGTGTTTTCGGTTATGACTTTTTCGACAACAGGAATAAAAGGACAAAACGCTCCACTGTTGATCTCTTCTCTTGCGACGATAGTGGGAAACACATATTTTAAATCACCTGCTGGAACATTTTCCAAAAAGTTAAGAAGTTTGTATGGGTCCTTAGTGTCGAAACCTAAATCTCGTCCTAATTGGAATGATCGATCTTTACCATTAGGTTCATAAGCCCATTCATTCATAAAGGTGCCACTCTGTGGTATGGCCTTGTGAAATAATCCTCTGGACATTGGCGAAACCATGTGGAAAGTCACGGATGCTCCTCCGGCACTTTCTCCGAATATAGTTACGTTATTTTTGTCTCCACCGAAATTCATGATATTTTCTTGTACCCATTTCAAAGCTAATACTTGATCTTTCATTCCCATATTACCCGTAACTTCAGGTATGTCCAAGCACAAAAAGCCAAAGGGCCCTACTCTGTAATTGATCGTAACCAGGACGATGTCTTCGAACATTAATAGTTCGGGACCATAGAATAAATCGTCCCCAGATCCACAATACCATCCACCGCCATGGATGTACACCATGACTGGTAACAGCTTTTCATGACTTTTGTTATGTAGTGTAAATACATTTAGGTATAGGCAATCTTCGCTACCTTCATAGATTTTGTTGTCAAATATATCAACTTGGGGAGATTTATGGCTATATTTTGTGGCATTTCTTACGCCATTCCATAATTCTGCTGGTTGGGGAACCTGTAAAATAAAGAATTGTGCAACATTGTAATTTAGCTGTATTGTATTTAATTTAATTTATTTTATATATATATATATATATATATATATACATATATATATATATATATATATATATATATATATACATATACACACACACATATATATATATATATATATATATATATATATATATATATATATATATATATATATAATTTAAAAATATGTAATGTTTTACTTTGTTAGTATTTTAAAATAAAATTTTATCTGTTGGGTTAGAAATAATATTAGTATTATTTGTAGTATTGACAATTTTTTTCCCAAAAATACTTTTAGCGGTAAAATTCTTGTTAATGCTTTAAAAAAAGTTGAAATTATATATGTTTTTCAAAAATTTTATCATGATAGTCTACGTTTTTAATAACTGTAAATACAATGTAATTTTTAAGGTCAAATTTCAACAAAAATGTTTAAAATTTTTTTGTGAGATTATTAACATCTATTATTCAACCTTTATAGTAATATTAATATACAAATATTAATTTACTCACCCTGAATCTAAGTTTCCCTATGGGTGGTTTAGCATAAGGTATTCCTTTAAAACTTCTGTAAGTTCTACCTGCAGGAAGCGTTGACAACTCCCCTTGCAGTTTGCCTTGTTTTACTGTTATCAAAGTCATCTTTCAGCAATTTTCTTGTAAAATTGAAACAAAGATATAATTATAATTAATTTTTTACAGTAATTTTAGTTATCCAGTTATTAATTATGTGGTCTTATCGTTTATATCTGTATGACCAATGTTGTACTGTAAAACTGCTCATAAATCATAACCTATTAAAATTAGTAGTAAAGATCCTACAACTTTTTATATATTTATTTTTTGTAGATTTTATTGTCGTGTGCCATTCTTTCAAACATTATTTTGATATAAGGTATATACGGTTAGTTTTGCTTAAAAAGAAAATTCTGCTGCCGTTGGATTTTGCAACACAAAATTAGTGATAATAGATGAAATGCAAAAATCATTTACGACAACGTGGACAAAACGTCCATATGTTATTTTAATGTTGTCATAAGGGTAATAAAGTTTAATTCAAATATATATTTGATACACTTCGACTTCCTGTATTTAAATCATCTCTATGAGTTTTATTCCAATTGGATAAGACATTTATATATCACAGTTTTAAAGGGAACAAACAGAATAATTTTATTTTTTATTTAATTAGTGTCATATCTTTACACTCTAAGAAGATATACACTAACGTATTACAGTCTACGGAGTATAGAATAATGATGTTAACTTACCACTTGTATTTTTATTAGGGTTCAGAATTTCAAACTGAAAAATGAAACCATTATAATATTACTCACGGGTCTGTTTGTTTGTCTGTCTGTCATAGCCGATTTTTTCAGAAACCATACAACGTAGACATTTGGAATAGTAATATATTTTATTAATCCCCACATTTTGCTAACTTTCAAAAAATATTCATATTAGGATTAAAGAGGTGTCAAATATAGCACCCAAAAATGTTTTTCTCTCTCTCTCTCTATATATATATATATATATATATATATATATATATATATATATATGTGTGTGTATATATATATATATATATATATATATATATATATGTAATTTGAATGGGTTTATTATGAAGAATATATAAATAATTTTTTCATTATTTTAAATTTACACGAGGACACGCTTATTCTATATTTTATAATTTTTGAAAATGCATGTTTCTACGCCTGTGAAAAGTACAGTAGGCAATATATTTACATTGAAAAAAATTTAATATTTGTTAATGGTTTAATACAAATGCAAACCATTTAGGCATTTGTAAACCTTTAAATATTTATAAGTTCCTGAATGTATAGGATAATCTTTGTAATGCGAGTTTGACTCATTATTGAAAGGTGTTTAAAAAAATCATTTTATTTTTTTCTAAAAATTCTGGTTTTTTTTGTCCAACTCGTGGAGGAAACTTGACAGCTCCTTTATTAATCTTAATACATGTGAAGAATCGACTTTTGTCGAGTTATTTAGAATTTTATAAATTTTTGAAAACGAAATTTATTTGGTAACCTAGCGTTATGAATATATGTACCTAATACTAATTTTAATTCTATTATAAAGACGCATTTCACAAATATGAAACGATATCGCGATTATTATTCAAGATAACAGGTATACATATGTGTTCAACACAATGTTATGTTTAATTTATTTGGACAGTAGTTGTATTTACAAAACATTATACGACTTTTAACAACACTTACTGTGGTGATGTGCAGTGGTGTCAATGTCTCAGTGCACTCTTGAAGGTCAGCAGGAATGTGAATATGTTTTTTGGCCGTATCATAGGCATTCATAAAAAAGTGACTGAAATTTAATAGTTAAGCATATGTATCGATTTATATTATGAAACTAAGTTGGAT
This sequence comes from Druceiella hillmani, assembly GCA_039881145.1. Lineage (NCBI taxonomy): Eukaryota > Metazoa > Arthropoda > Insecta > Lepidoptera > Hepialidae > Druceiella > Druceiella hillmani. The sequence continues at coordinate 12,744,371 of JAYKKI010000037.1, read as the reverse complement.
TTGGTATAGTTATTGTTTGCCTTTAGTACTTTCTACTAACTATAGAGACAAACGTGTAAAACATTTCTGTTTCAAATTCCGTTAAATAGTTTTGGACTGATCTTTATAGCTATTATCACATTTAAAATAAACGCTTCTATTGTATTTATTCGTTGTATTGAGAATTATTAATAAACGGTAGTTGAACAGTGTAATTCGATAGGCCTGAAAAGGTTAATGTCATTGAATAATATTTCACATTTTTAATGACCTAGAATTATAAAGGATTATTTCGGATGGGAACGTTTTTGTTCGTGTATTTGCTGTTACCTAAATTTTTTTACATAAACGATTTGATTTGGATTCGGGTTTGAGAAAAAAGGCAAAAATTGCTCGCGGTGTGCGCCGAAACTTATTCGAGATTTATCGATTTTTAGAATTAAAATTGTCATATTTTGTACGAAAAGAGATTAGAGTTTAAAAACTATTATGTGGACATGGTGATTCATTTTATTTTACTTTTTTAGTATTTTTAACATAACAGTTTCAAAATTAATTTTCAGAAAGTATTTGTTAAGTAGTTCTATCGTTTGAAATATTTAAATATTGTTTTAATTGTATTTTCATAATTTACAATGAATTAATAGAGGCATAAATACATGTTAAAAAAATAAAACAGAACACAAATGTTCATACTTACAGTTGTTGTTATATTCCCTTTATAATTTAAATGCACGAATATTCAGCGAGTACTATATAAAGACGTATAGCACGCTCAGTATGCAATAAACAAATGCATTGACTTTATCTCGGCGTTCGTTTATATTATACATCAACATATTTGATCATAATGTCATGATCCTTAATTATTTCTCGGAAAACCATAACCGGTCATGATAACTTTAGAATTTAATTATTCAAAACATTTTGCACCTGTATTATCTGTCTTAAGAGTGAGATTGACATTGAATAATTAACAGGTTAATTGCCAGGGTATATATGGGTGTGCTATATAAAAATATTTTGTTTTTTTAATTTAAAATTATGAATAAATGGGCTAAAACCCTATATATCTATGTTATATATGTTTTTACATAATATGAATTGCCTATTTACAATTGTTCATCATGTAGACTGACAAGACCTGAATATAATATTATTTGCAATTTCAATGTCATTCTTTCGGACATATACATACATCTAGCTGCGCCCACAGATTTTCAGAACCAATAGAAAGAATTATTTATAATTACGATTTACGATGTACGTGCCAATACACCTTTACATATATTGGGGAAAGGGTATGTTTATGTCTGTAACATAGTAATTATCAGTTATTTTTTTTTTATTTGTGTCGACAGAATTATTTGCAAATTTTTTTCCATGTCATTTGAAGGTTAGTCAAGATGATTTAGTAAAATCCACAGTTCTATCATATGCTGAATCTTCTAGACTAAACTCATTTGAACATTTGTTGATAAATTCAAATGTAGAAAATTATTGTTTTTTACTGATTTCAAGTCATAGTACGTCGAACTAATTCATATGTATAAAGAATTGTTTGAAAAGGCAATTTGAAACGTTGCCCACGAATATTTAAATGTGTACTAACAAACTTAGATAAGATACAAAAAATTCGTACTATTTTGTGAATGTTGATAAAGTTACCATCTATTGCCAATTACTGGTCAAATTATTCAATATTTACATAAAATTTTGTGAAAAAAAACCGTGAATCGTGAGAGATTTTGCTTCGTACGCTACATTTCTCTAGTAATGAGTAAACACAAAGCAGTGATGACTAGACGAAACTAAGACTACACGAAATAAAGACTTTGAGCAAGCACAAAGCAGTGACGACTACACGAAATAAATACTTTGGCCAAAACTTAATAATAATTTTCAAGCCAATTTTATTCCAAATGAGTATTTATGTGTCGACAAAAGCCTCGTAACGTTTCGCGGTCGAATTATATTCCGATAGTATAAAAAAGACACAAATATAGCATAAAATGGTCAAGTTACGTACTATTGCGACTGTAACTATAGACTTGAAATCTGTAATGCTGGAAAAATTTATAATGTCAGAATTCCACACCAACAAATGTTCTCAATCTCTGCAGCAACCTTCTTAACAAAGGACACACCACATACACAGATTATTTTTACACGATATAGACTTAGCAATAAAGCTGCTTGATTCTGACAATAATTTAGTGGACCCTATCAATAAACAGAAAGAGATTATCAAAAGAAGTTAATTAAAGTAGCTGAAACCTGGAGAACATATTGCTCGAGAAAACCAAAGAGGCTTAACAGTCATGAAACGGCGAGACAAGCGTGAAGTCTTCTTTCCTGTTTTAACCAAACAAAAAAGGTTTAGATGTATGATTTTTGAATGTCTTGTGTAAATTTGGACTATGACTATGAAATCGGGAAAAAAAATTAAGCGTCTAGACTACTGATATTTTTTGCAACTTTCATGGAAAAATCATTTCAAAACACATTCATTTATATATATATATATATATATATATATATATATATATATATATATATATATATATATATATATATATTCCTCTTACAAAATTTGCTTTGTGACCTTCCTCAGGCTTTTGGGCTATGTGACTGAAATAGTTGATTACTTCTTTGTAATATATGGTTGACAGTCTAGTATAAATGCCAAGTTGATCTAAGACTGATTTATTAGTTTTTCCCTATCCGCGGTATGCATAAAAACAATATCGCATCTCTTGTCATTGAAATATTAATACCAGTAACAAACATCACAGAACCATTCTACAAATATGGTGTAGGATATTTCTGTGATGCAAAAAAAGGAATCACATTTAAGATATTTAATAAATTGAACCATTCTAATTAAATATAATAATTTTATATCATTAAGAATTACCAAAAAAACAAATGTGGGTTTTAAAACGATTCGAATTTTTATAAATTACTAAAAACTGTTATAGCAAGAAACACAAATATAGCAAGTTAGGACAATCATATATTTACTCATAGTGGACTCGTAGTTGCTAATCTCTTGGAAATATTGAAACAAGTTATTCGAAGTTTTAAATCAAAGTTCTAATCAAATGATATATTTTAGTTTTTCAGATTTTTTCAATTCATATTTGAAAAACTTGCAAAAGTGGTACTGCGCATATCTTTTGAAGCTTAGTTTCGTAAACAGTTTTCGTAACAAGAGTTTGAACTTGATTTGGAAAGGAACATTAAATTAATTTTAAAGCTTTGCACTCATTTTACATGTTAATTCGGATTCATGTCTGAAGGTGGTGCACCTTGCAAAAATTATACGTTAATTTTAAAATAGTAGAAAATATGAAGATGTGGCCGACGGATGGACAGTTGGATGTGACAGGCCTATAATGGTTTCTTGTTTAACTACGGAAATCCAAAAACTGCTATTTCAACTGAGACTGCGTGGCACAATCGTAAAATATATGCCTTTACAACATAAATGTTGAGTGCAATTATTCTGATAACGACACAGATAACGACATCGGTGTATATTTATCCCGATAAAGTCTAATATGATGATAAGACGAATAGTGTGAAGTGTCGTTGTACGTGTTCATTGCAATGAAAGTTATTGGAATGGCAATGTTACATCGACCGACATCATCCGTAGGCTACATGTGACATTATAGAATACGCAAACGTTTATGTGAAGTAGATTTTTCATTGTCGTAAACAGCACCATGCAATGATCATGCATCGTACGCTTTGTCTCAGGAGTGTGAGAAAAAATGGAAATAGATCCTTAATGCTGAGTGTTCACAGCAGTAGGGAACCACACTGCTGGAAACAGACAAAGAATGTGATTGATACAAGGCCATTGAAAGGTTACACTCTGTTCACCTTAAGAGAGTATTGCGAGGTCAACGGTACGATAGTAACGAAGAAATGAAAAAAAAATGTATTAATGGTAGATTGGAAAACAAATTACTTAGCGCATTGTGCATAGGCACTTGATTTGGTTAAAATTTGAAGATGTGGCTCGATGCGAATTGTGACCAATAAAATAAAAATAAGTAAAAATAATATGCCAGGACGTTGTGCCAAGATTTTCTCAGGCACAAAAATATATTTTGAATTAACTTTTCTAACATTGAATTTGTGTCGTAATTTTAAGCTGTATGTCTGGATATTTTTCATTGTCACTGTGTACACGGTTTTCAAGGTTTTGCAGTCAGCTTTACGGATTTTTATTGTCAGCTCAGCTTTTACAGTCAGGAATAGAGTTATCTATCTTGTTATAGTAGATGAAGAATTATAATAAAAAGAAGTGTTAATAGTGAAAATTATGACGGTGCTTAAAGAAAAATGTTTAAAAAAAAGTACTTAGTTACAAGATTAAAAAAAGTAGCAAAATTAATTATTCTATTATTTTCTTCTATCGTTTGTTTTTAATGATAAATGTAAAATATTTCAATTTTGGTCGTTATCTTAAGCTGTAGGCTATGGATTTTATTTTGTACGGTCAGCTCTTGGACTATTTGTATATTTACGTTTATCACTTATGAAAATATAAAGTAAAAGCCATTATGAATGAGAAATCACATATGTAGTATATATACACAGATAAATATATATATATATATATATATATATATATATATATATATATCCATGTTATGAGGTGTTTTTGTTATTTATTCTATAGTACGGTGAGACCCACATTTAATCAAACTTGGCGTTATGCGAATCCTTCTCTTCTACTCTCGGTTTGCCTTCACCAGCTACTTTGAAAATTTAATTTTCGTTTACCTTACGTCATTTTTAGTAACGCCCTTGAACATATTTCTTGCAATAATACATCATTTTAACCCAAGAAATGTTTCCATTTTTTACTTTTATTGTACGATATGTCAACATTACTAGGCTATTTTACATTTCGATGAAACAGTGAGCATACGGCCTGCTATTATATTTAGATATCAATGAGCTAATAACTTTGACCCATTCCACTAGAAAATACAGGATAATTCTAAGCATAATAGAAGGTCTTAGTTTATTTAACATGACTTATAGGTTTTGAAGAACATAGATCCTAGAAGAACGAATTATACACGTCACAAGCGTTAAAACAATCATCAGCTTTCCACGAAGAAATTTTACGTGAAAAGAGAGAGAAATTATATCCTAAGATGAGTTGGTCAGAATGCATGAAGCCATGAGCATCGAAATAATTTTGTTTTGTATAACATTTTCAGTTTAATAAACTGTTTATGGGAAAGAATATTCTTAATTTAAAACGTTTTACAAGTAAGTGTCTTTTAAATCTTTGGTTTCAATTATTATATTTTCACACAAAATTGTATCCCTAGCTACACGAATTCGACCTACGCAATCTTGTCTCACCTACTGACTAATGTTGGTTATTATTGTCATTCCCCTTTATATATAGTGTCCATTCAACAGTTACTACCTAAACCCGTCATCGGCTAAATTAACCGGTAATCGTACATCAGTAGCGCGAAGATGTTGTATTTAGTGCCTTTAAATAAAATATAATTTATAGTTCAAGTCAAGTTACTGAAGAAATATATTTTTTGTCAGTTTTTCTGTGATAATTTGTTTGAATAAATAACTGTAGTATGTAAAATATAGCAAAGGAGATCAGCAAAATTCTATATAGTGATGGGCCAAGACGTTACAAGATTAAAATTTAGACCCTTAAACGGAAAAAATTAAAAAGTAAGCTTTTTCAAAGTTTTGTTTAATTAATCAATCTGATAAATTAGAAATCTCGTATTTTTTTGTGAAAAGTAAGATTATTTTTCTTAATAGTTTTTAAATTTTATTTCTACGGAACTATTTGAACCAATAACGTGAAGTAAAGTGCAGATTGTGTCTCGTTGTATCCTCAATACACAGATGTAACATAAAAATCCATGAAGCTCGTAGGTCCAACAGAATCGTAGAGAAAATCCACCTAAAACTTAAAAAGAGCCAAAAACACATTAATTTCGACAACAGAGTGAATCCCAATGTCAGTTAAAATTTTATTATCAATTAATTTAGACAATGGTTACTAGCTGAAAAAAAACTTGTAAAAATAATTTGTTGTAATAATTTTTAAAAATTTATTATGTACTCCATTCGGTTTTTCTGTTATTTTTATTTATTATTAACAATTATTTATAATTAAAACATAGTAAATGCGCCTTTGTAAACACCGCTTTTTTCATTTGTATCATGGTCAAAAATATGTTTTATTTTTTGTTCTTTTTTGATTGTTAATCGCTAAATTGTTTCTTTTTTATATTCTAAAAAGGCCAGCTACTATCGAAAATATATCCTACTTCGGTAGCGGCAAGTCCATTTTCGCCAGTTTCCTTTCTAATAATTTTCTATTAATGGTGCGTATATATTATAGTCATAATTGTGCTTTTATTAGAAGTTCCAAAATAGTTTTGTAGCATCTATGAATGTTATGTTACAATACAATAATCTGCGCCTATGCCTATGTCAATTTTTGAAATGTTTATAGGACAAGTTCGCGTCAAGTGATTCCAAATGATTTTCTTAAGTTTTTATTGTCACCGCAGACGTTCTTTTTAAGTGTTTTTGCCATCCGAGGTTAGATTCGACATGGAATTCAGACATTAAATGTTGGTGTTCCTAAATGTTTGTTTTTTCTGAGTGTTTTTGACATCCGAGGTTAGAATCGACAAGAAACTCAGATATTTAATGTTGGTGATCCTAAATGTTTGTTCTTTTTAAGTGTTTTTGCCATCCCAGGGTAGAATCGACAACAAAACTCAGACATTTAATGTTGGTGACCCTAAATGTTTGTTAACAATAATATAAAAAAGTAGATTGTCAGAATCGCATGTAAGCGACTAAATTATATAATTTCGTTTCCATGTATTAATTTTTGTTTATTCTTTGTCGTTTCATATCTTATAAACAAATGTGTGTGATATGTCAGTTTTATTAGGTTTCGCGCAATAAAGATTCTGCCCCACACTTCGATGAAACACATTTCATAACAAAAATTTTATATCTCATGAATGATATATATATATAAATATATATATATATATATATATATATATATATATATATATATATATATATATATATAATAAGACTTTAAGGAGCCGTTTGAAGGGCAGAATATATCTGATCCCGCAATTTGTAAATTTATAAAAATGCCTTTAACTTTGCATACAAAACATATATATGCATATAACATATATACGAAAAACTGCATAACCTTCAGAGAGTTCATATAAAACACATTTAAAAAAATGGCACGCAACTCAGTGCACGTAATTGAAATGAAACTTCATTATACCTCGATTTATAAGTATGTAGCAAGGTGTAAAACGGCAGAGGGAGAGAAAATTTACTGAATGTAAATCCACAGAGTGTACTAAATTTGTTTAAGAAGATTTTAATATAAAACATTCAGAAAAATTAATAAATTTTCATTACAAATCGACATAAACATGTAATAAAATCTTCATAAATATTTACATAGACAACTGTTAATTAAAAATAGCCGTGATGTCAGTACTAAAACACGGCTAAAAGTGACTGAAAGATGTCGAGAGGTCGGAATGGATTGCACCTATTTTAGATTATACTTACGACAACTACATATGTGGGTAAATTGCGGATTTATAAATTAATTAAGAATATATGTTTTTAGTACAATGAAGTATACAAAAATTAGTAATAAATCAATCCTAAATAGATAAATAAATCGTCAACATTTTGATAGACACACATGGTAAGCCAAAAGAGCTGATAGCAGTAGCGAGCGCCATTGTTTGTGTTCACGCATGCATACACTTATTGTCTTATTCATTATCGTGTTTGTTTATCTTTCTAGCTAAGTTTTCCGTCCTTCTTATGATAAATTCTTTACAATCAAACGTTACAACAAAACGTTGCATTAAATTTGACCTTGAAATTTTATTTCATTTCAAAGAAGTTTCACTTCAATTTTTTTTTAAATTTCAATACGAATATAGATATGAGAATATTACAGATTGTTAGAAAATTATATACGAAGTCAAGAAATTGAATTTGGACATGTCATTATTTTATTAATAATCTATTTAAATTAAAGTCGCTATTTTATCTCTATTAGGGGTGTCAATTTTTAAAACTTGAGATACTAAAGACAATTTTAAGACTAAAGGTCCTATAAATATTTGTAAATAAAGATTTATAATCCACAAACAATTTATGTGCACGAGTTATAATCGCTACTACTTTGGTCACATTTATGAAACAATTTCTCTGCTTAATTTGATATTTTTTGCAATTAATGAGTGACATTTATACAATAATTTAATCAAACGTTTTTGTTCGTTGGTGGGCTTGAAACTCCATAAAATTGTTAGGTTTTTATAAAATTAACGAATGTGAACTTATTTTTACTTAAAAACAGAAATAATCTTTTGATATTTTTCTAAAATTATTCTTAAATATAAGACATAAATAAACGTGTAAATCATCATACCTAGTGAGGACTAATGAGCACAGAGATTCACCGTTAAGCTGGCCATCGACGGACGCATCGTTATTAAATTACACACGTGTAACTGAATATAAGTTTGTCGTATAAATTTAATAAGTAAACATTGAATTAAATTCATACCACAAATTTGCATTTGCCTTGTTTTTTTGTCACATTTCTTGATAACAGCGCTCAAGAAATTTTAATATTTCTCATCAACACCTGTGCGGAACGAATTTATTTATATTGTTATCTTTAGTTTTATCGTGTCGGTGCCGGTGCCGTCTAGTACGACAACGCGTTCTTATTTTTTCATACATTTTTACTTGTATGAAAACGCGTACCTATTTTTTCATACATTTTTACTTCCACTGCTGTGCTGTAGCCGTACCGATGCCGACCAGTGTACAAACGCTTATTCGGAACGCATCCATTTGGTGCGAGTCAAAATGGATGTGCAGTTAGTATGGACTACACTCACGACCGTTTCATCGTGCTGTTGACATCCGATTCGTTAGTGTTTATTTATGCCCGTGTTTATAATATGTAAAATCAGCTCGAAGAATGTGAAATATAAAACATTAAAAAAAATAAAATTACGAAGATCTCTCTATCTCGCTCTCATATTAAGTCCAAGTTGATCATATATAGCATATGATCTGTGACGCAAAATTGTACCCCACCCATTCCATGCGTCGATTACGCCATTCGGCCTGGACTGGTTAAATATGAACGGTTTGGAAATCCATCGTTGCTGCGCAATTCTACTGAAATTGTAGGTAATTTTGGTATTTCAATTGACGATCGCGCCGTTTCGAAGGTTGGATTGTTGTTAGCGGCCAGCGGATTTATGGCTGTATTCGTGAATCGAAATTGTCACTTAAAAATAAAGAAACCCTAGTTGTAAATATATTGTATAATATTATTAAAATTGTAAGGCGTTTTATTAATTATTATGTAAGTGCTTTGCATGTAAAGTTAAATTACTTACGTTACATTATTTTCTACGGGTTTTAACGATGTAAATGAAAATGCCACTTTAGCCGTACGAATTGACTAATTATACACGTTCCATATCGTAGAGTAGTATTGATTCGGAGGACCTACACGGGTGAGGAGAATCATCGTAGATCAAGCATTACCAACAGAATTACTTCACGCGGAAACTCTCGTCCCTCTCTCTTCTTACTCAACACTACTCTTACCGCTTTATTACTACCCCTACCACCTTTTTCAGAGAGGTAAAGAGTAAGAACGGTGCTCAGTTCTTACCTGTTTCTCTTCTGTTTAATTTGTATGCATTTGTTAATGTAGATTGGTTTATAATTTAAGTACTACTTATTTGATTTATTATATATTTAATTCAAACTTTATTGCACACATGCAAATACACATACATTTTGTGGACTAATTGCTATATGAGCAATTTTTTACAGTCAACGGCAATGATTGAATATGAAAATTTAGTAATGTAGAAGATTGTTTATGAATTTATTTTATTATACAATTATAATATTATAAAGTAAATGAACTTTCTTTAAAAAAAAAGTGTGCCATTAAGGAAAAAAATTATAAATTTTAATAAATCGGGGAAATCGATGCTGTCCTACACTTTTTAAATATGTTAGTGAATTTATTAACAAGAATCTGTCTTTTATTATACAGAATTAATGTTTGAAGTAAAGCTGGCCTCTGATAAAAATACTATATGAAATATTTAAAACCCATTTTAAAAAAGATGATTTCAAAAATATGAAAAAATTACTTTACACGTCCGCGTTTCCTTTAAAATAATGACAATTAGGTAATACCTTTTTGAAGGTCAGCCGCAAAATTAGTTGCATAACGACATAGGCAAGTTATAATTCAAATAACGTTTAATGACAGAGCAACGAAATACCAGCGCATTACCATTTAAAGTATCCTGTCATTTGCTGTAACTACTAGCGCTATCAAACAATAGCAAAACATATAATATTTCGCTTTAATATGCAGAAATAGCAATTAACTTAATTATAACGCTTTCTATGTTAATAATATTATTTCTATATGCGAAGAATTTATAAAGTTATCATTTGGAATTGAGGCGTTTTTGCATATCAATTGGTTCTTATAATTAACTTGATCCAAGTTCAATCCGTTCGTTCTTGTCATTAGTGGATGTTTTATTACTCTATGTCCGTAACATGTTTCTACGAAATGAGTTTTTTCCATTATGTTCCATGAGAAATCCTTCTTAAAATACGATCAGCCCAAGTGCTTATTGGCTGTAATTAGCTTGTAACTAAAGGTTATCTTGTCAACCGAAGCCACCGTTCGGCTGTCGCTCCGTCACTTTTAGTGGAAGCCAAAGCCAAAGATTGATCCACATTTTGACTACTTATTGGAAAAAGATTAAATAAATTGTTGTTTTTTAATGATAAACAATATTTTATTTTTATTTATTTATTGTAATGAATTAATATTAATAATGGCAACAAAGGAGTAAATTTTTTCCATTGAATTATTATTATTTTATTTATTATTTATCTACTTTAGTGTATGTAATTAATACATATGGCGGACTTATTGGTACAAGAGTAATCTCTCACAGCCACCCATAACACCAGCCCAGTCCCACTCGGGGAACGGCGAAATCGAACCTGGGTCCCAGCGATACGTCGAGTCGTTATAGGCTGTATGTCTTGTGATCAACCCAACATACGACGGCTACGACATTTCAATATTTTTAGAAGTTTTCATAAATTGCAATGGACGCTCATATAAATTAATACAATTTAACAAACTATCATTATAAGCTTACACGCAAAGCTTTCACACTAATGTGCATTCACGTTTAATAGTATTTAAAAGTATCTCGATTATGTTTTTTCATCAGTTGATTCATTATTGCTATTAGGAATTATGATACATAATTGTCATTTCGTATTATCTAAATACAATTTTAATCACGAGAATATTTAATTTTTAGAAACTTAATAATTCCTCTTAGTCGACAGGTATAATAATAATATTTCGAGTTCAATTTCATCGTTTAATGACAGATGGACAGGGAAAAATTTCACGACGCGAACAAATGATATACAAACACTGTAATATAAATACTGATATTGAATATATTTGGCGTTAATTTTGTAGAAATTCATTATTCACAATTGAATGAAACTACGTGATATAGTATTATTTCTACTTTCTTTAAATTCTTTACCACGACCTAGGTTTCGTTGTATTACAACATCTTCAGGTGGGCTATTAGCAAAGAATTCTTTGCTAATATCCCACATACTGATAAAAGATGCCTTAAAGATGTAAATTAAATATATTTTCCAAGCTGGCGAACATGGAATAGCGATTTTTCGTTTAATGTTGCCGATTGTTCTATTATCATCCCTCGCAATCATTTAAATATATGTAGTAGGAAAACGCATAATTTAGGTATATATAATAACATGGGACTATAATTTTTGTATGGATACAGAAAATTATCGATATTTAAAACGACTAATTTTAAGTACGCATTTTTTTCTTCCGGAAATCGTAGAAATTTTTTCGTAAGAATTTGTTCAACCTGATTAGTCACCGATTCTTTATTTTTAATTCAACTAAAATTTCTTGACTTTATTGCATATGTAACTAGTTAGTGTTCATTGAGAAATAACTGTTAGGGCAATAACAGTTATTGTCGTAAGTGACATGTATTTTGAGCTTAGAACAACGTTCGAAAAAACGTAACGAAAATGTTTGTTGAACGTCTCTTTTTGTACTAATGATTATGATCTGACGTAAGCGTTACCACTAAAATTGATAATTTTTTTGAATAACATATCGCAGTACAATCCTTCATTTTATTAGTTCATACATATTCTCATTAATAATTAATTTAAGGTAAAGATAAACAGATGAAAGTTAATTTAAATAACGCCATTGTGAACTAACCAACTTCAACTAAATTTATAACTTAGCGCTGCATAATTTACTACACTTACTTAAAACCATTATATAATTTGGAAATATCGTATAATATCTTATATACTTTAAATGCCACAATGGTCATTTTAGTTGTAATGACGTTATTTTCACTTCTAAATTGCCTTCATTTTGGATTATAATTATTTTACTCATCATTTAGAACGAAGTTTTAAAACTAAAGGAACAAATTTTCAACCGTACAGCCATAGCACATTAGACAAGACATTAAGCTTAGTGGAATTTTAATAGAAAAGCGAACACGGCTGAGGCGTTACTTCGATTAATCTTAATAAAGTGATTGTGACAGAGAAAACCGAGGTTAAAACGCTGTATTAAGAACTTCGTAAACAGTTCGGTTTTGCAATTACCATCGCGTTCTAAGATCAGATATCTTCACGTAACGTACCAATACAAGTGTCCGTGAATGTAATATGTTTCATAAAGAGACTACATATTCAAGTCTTACAACTGGAGTTGGTTTAATAAATCGTTTGGTCGGTGATAGTTTTAACACAACCGAGAACTGAGATTTATATGTACATGGGAACATAGACACTTGACGTTGCCTTAGTGTTGGTACTGTCTTGAGTGCAGAAAGTAATACCGAATATCTGATATAGGGTTCTCGGTATTCTCTGGTATGATTGTTTCGAGAATTTCGCCAAACTTGCATGAAGGCAAAAATTTAACTGAAATACTGAAGGCTGTGGAAAGAATTGCTTCTTATGTACCAAACGAGCAAGCGGATGCATAAGATGTAAAGCCGATAAGCTATGTAAATTATTAGATGGATTTTACGATAATTTTGTTTTTATTATATTTTGGGACTTTTTATAAATTAATATATTTGCTTTTAGAATACTGTACATATTATTTATTTGCCCGTCCAAAATGGTATTTATGAATACATTTGATATTCAATGGACGGTATTGTATTTCTGATGATTAGAAACGTAAAGTGAAAAAATAAATATTTATAAGCAATCGATGACTTCTTGAACGAGTGTGCGTATTTAAACAGAGCGGCAGCAAGTCCATCAAGTTCTAAGTAAAGATTTCTTTTTATTTCTTTGGAAACTGTATTTTTCTTGGATGAAAACAATGTTAGTAATAGAAAGCGATCAATTTTCCATAAAATATTCTATAAGTTTGCAAAGAGATCGCTAAAGATTGTATAGTGTTTGTCCCTTATGTTACAAGAATAAAAATTACACTTTTCGGTAGAAGAAATGTAAAAAATAAACACGTTAAAAATTTTATTTAAATAGGGCAATCAGATAAATGAGATATCTTGTATTTTTTTATGAAAAGTCAAGTTATTTTACATACGAATTTGTATATACTATTCCTTCTTCTTTGAGCCAGCATGATGAAACAAAGTCTTCCATACCCAGATGCAACATATTCATCCATGAAATTATCATGCGCGACAGGCTCATTGAAAAAAGTGAAGTAAATCTTGAAAGTGTGTAAAAGACATTTATTTTAACAATATAGAAATTATATCAATGTCAGTTAAAATTGTATTTTTAATAAATTTAGTCAATGGCTACACGTCTGAAAAGAATCCATCACTACGTTAATTCTACGGTCGTTTCTTTTTTCCTTCTGAAGTACAGAACTCTAAAAATTATGCAAATTGTTATTTCGGAAAATAGTAGAAGTAGTAGAAAGTTATGACTTTCCAAAAAAAAGTCAGGGTATAATCTCGCTACGTCATCATTTTAAGTGATTGTTATTAACGTTTATATTTAATTTTCGGGCCTTTTATTTTTGTGTATGATGAAATAACCGGAAATGATGAGAATTATATGTTCATTCAGTTTAAATTGTGAATATGGCAGTCGTATCAAATTTGTGATAGTTACTCAACTTTCGGAGCATTACTTTTAGAATGATAATGATACCTCTACATAAAATAAGTTATTGCGTCTAATTATTAGTTTTAAATCATATTATCGAAACTTCATGAGGACCCATATGCACCATGATTCTACCATTTGTTATTAAAAAGTATAATTTACAAATGTTACTTGCGGTAACATCAAACAGTAAATATTTTTTTATAATAACACTACTATAAATCGTTTCATCATAATTTATCAAAGACAATTAATAATTTATTTAGTGTGCAAACCGACTAATTCAAATGAACAAGTGGAAGCTAACTCAAATGAACCGATGGACTAACTCAAATGAACGAGTTGCAAGGAAACAAAACTAAGCCGCCGAGGTGGTATGGTTTCAGTTGATGTCTCCGGCCATATCAATATGAAAAGTTGAAATTATATTTTCATAATAATATTCATACATTTTGAAGTTTAGCGAAACTCATAATTTACTGAGTGGAAGACTTTTAGAATCTCATATCAACTTGTCACATATTCTTTAATGTTAAACCATAAACAAAGATGTGATCAGCATCATTTCTATGTGTGAAGTAAACTTTTGCCTGATAAGTACGCGTGTTCCCTTTAAATAGGGGTATAACGTTTGCTGTGGAGAGCGACAGAAGTTCCAACCTTCATACCGAATGGGGCGCATGCTACAAAATGCTTCCAGGATACAAACATACACATAAATGTCCAAGGTACAAGTTTAAGATTTTAATATTGTATAGTCCCATAATTTGTGGTCGATGTAGCTCGAAATAAGACAAAACTCATTTCCGTGTTGTTCCTTATTAAATCCGGTCATCATAATGTATCCACGACGATTGAAATAACATTTTCATATATTTTACTTAAAGTATTGGATATTGCGACAAAAGAAGATGATAATATTTTATTATTAAGGAACTATATGACACGTAAATCGTTAGGATCATTTGCGTCACTACTAAAAGAATTAAAAATTGAAAAAAAACATAAAGATCTTAATTAGTGAATGAAGTAACGGTCAACCTTGGATTCAAGCAACATAATGTCAAAGTAGCAGGTAACATGTGGATGCTGAACGCATCTCGCACAACCAGTGGAAAAGAGACGAGTGTTGTAGGATATTCATGCTTATTTTAAGAGAATATTCCTATGTAACATCCAAGAGCTTAAAGCGCACCAAACTTTAGATCGCGATATTTTTAACAAAATGATTAAATAATTTGATAAATTGTATGGACAAAAACAATTCTCGAATTAGGTTAAAGTAATACATTGGTAAGAAAAGGCGAAAATATTTATACATTTGTATGTCATCAAAATTTTTTTTTGAAATCGTTCATTACGTAGAATATCTATGGGATAAGTGAAGCCTCGCCGTGAAGTTTATTAAAATAATTTATGAAAAAAGTAAAAAAAAACTTTAATTATTTATAGTAAATCAGTGCTGTTCAATGTTATTTTGTTCAGTTGGAGTATCGTTTGATTTCAATGTCATAAGTAAAGTTCATAAAAATTGTCAGTTGACACTGACGACATATAACATTAAATCGATGATTACGTCGAACAACGACATATAACATTAAATCGATGATTACATCGAACAACGACATATAACATTAAATCGATGATTTAACTGACTGACTGAATGACTATAACATTAATTCGATGATAGCATCGAGACGACATATAACATTAATCGATGATCGATGAATAAAATATATGATTAAGATATAATCATATCAGTAAAATGCCAACATATATATATATATATATATATATATATATATATATATATATATATATATATATATATAATTCGGTTATAAAAAGGAATAGGAAAAAGGAGGAAAAGAAAAGATAGAAAGTAGGAAGAAATCGAGATAGGAATTTACATTTTTTACCTCTGTGTGTGCTGTTCACCTCATTCTCTAAATGTTTTATTGATTACGGTCTTGATTGTATACATTCGTACCAAAAGCAATTACTCTGTCTACGGCAATTACTCATGATGTAAATAGAGAATATGTTTGAAAACATATTACATTGATTTTAATATTCTCTGTATGTAATTTATTTACTTATCTGTTTGGACTTGATATAAGTGGGTGATATAATGGAGCAGTTGTGTTGATTTTCCATTTGTTATTTCGAAAGGTCACTGCTTTTGTGGGACATTGCCTAAATTAAATGTTAATATAAAATGAACGTTTATATCGTCATTATGTGCCTGTACATATTTCGATAGAGAAAAATAAAATGTTTAGCACCAAATTTGCCTTTTAAATTCGTCTGTATAAACTCGTCATTTCATATGTAAAGACCTTACAATTGAAATAGGCGGTTGAATGGATTTACAAGTCCATTATTGTCTATTTAGCATCACAACTTGAATACGCTGTTGTTGTCTGGAATCCACTATATGCCACTTATTCTGATAGTATCGAGAACATACAAAAACAAATTTTGAAAGCTCATGAGCATCGTATATGTGGCAGTAAATTATCGTATAAAGTATTACTTAATAATTATAAATGTGATGCTCTCTATCACAGATGTTCATTATTAGAGTTGATGATTATGCTCAACATCTGTCAAAGTTATTATGACTGCCCATCTCTACTGAGTCAGATAAAGATTCGAACGTCCAAATTAACTCGTAACCATCTTTTATTTCATGTCGATAATGCACGAACAAACGCCGGTGTCAGAGCACCGCTACGGCGGTTGTGCGACTTATACAATAAAGAGATGTTGACACTTGACATCCTTGGAAGTCCACGCCCCCAGTTTCGATCAGATGTAAAGAACAGGCTTCGTGAAATTTATGCGGATCAGTAATGTTATTATCATTTTGCATTATCATTTTACTTTATTCATTGCTTGTTAAAATTAGTTAAATAGAGTGCCTTACATAAATAACTTGTAATCCATAATTTAATTGATAAGTTAATAACAAGTGTTAGTTAAGTATGTAGCAATCCATAATTTAATAACAAGTATTTTACATATTAATTTTGTCTTAATTCTAAAAAAAATATTGTTTCACTTACTTCAATTAACATTGTCACATTTATATATTGTATTTAATTGGATATATTATAAATGTATTTATTATTGTTTGTTCTTTGTGGAAATTTTAGAACACAAACTTATTTCGTATTTAGTGTTCTACTTCTTCAAATAGTTTGTGTTTGTTTTTTTCCCTTTACAGAAAATAAAAATAAAAATAAAACTACTTAGCTTAGCTGAAATTGGGCCAGGTGGTATCCAATTCTGGTTACAGATGCAAGGTACGACCATTCATTGTCCCTTCTCGTATTTCCCTTCATGAATTTTAAAATTTGACATTAGCAACAGATTTATGAAGTTCCCACTACTTAAGTGGCGCAGTTTATCCTGACAAACCGCAGTGTGGATGCGTTCGTTCGCAGTCTTTGACCCTTTGAGCCCGACCGCAGTCCTCGCGCGTCGCAATCGGGACTCCCGCGACCGACCGACCTTATCCTTAACCCTTCCAATGTTTGCGCAAATATTTCGTTCGAGCCCAAATTTAATTAAAGTCTCCATAATTAAAATTGGAACCGCAAGATGAAAATCTAATATGTTTGATGGACGGTGAACGGACGAGTATTCAATTATCGACAAGTAACGAACGTCGAAACAAGGTCTAATTAATGGGCGGCTGACGAAAACTTTGTATATCGTTGTTAGATCAACGACCACGTAGCGGACTTTTTGATTAAATTCTAAAAGCAATAACCGAAATTGTCTAGTAGGGTTATTTTCTATTTATGACGGGTTGTTTTTTATTTAAGGTGGGAAAGTTGGACTGACTTCAATTTCTGTGTTTATTTTGGTATTTAATATATATTTGTTCTATGTAGATCCAATCCGTATTACATTCAATTAACGATTGCATATTGGAATTTGAATATGATACGATTTTTACAGATTTAATGAAGCTTCTTTCTGTGTTTCATATTAAAAAATCTATAAAATGAAACAAAACGTAAGTTATAATTTTAAATTTCAAAATATCATTATATCAAGAGTGAATAGAGTATGATTTAATTCGTTAATTTTGTAATAATTTTCTTCTTCGATAAGGTTAATTTAAAACTTAAGTTTACTGCTGAATAAACACCCTGATGAAAAATGTCAAAGTAAGATAACGGAATAGTTCAACTATATTTTAATTTAATTTTACAATTTATTTAAATATTTCATTTTTTTTAAATATCAATCTGAGTTTTCTAGATTTTGCAATTAAACTAAAATCAAATTGTTTCATTTATTGTCGAATGTTGTATCTTAATCATTTTTAGTTATTCACTTGAAATGAACATATTTTTCTTACACGTTAAGTTCTGTTATGCCTGTTTTGTATCAGAAATATTTCTAATGGACAAAAATACTTTATTTCAATATTTATTGTATTTAAATCTTTAGCACAGTGTTATATGTACGCCATCTACAGAGAATGTGTAGATAACACAGTACCACATACTTAATGCTAATTAACTCTGGTTTAGATTGCTCTATATTTAACGCCACTTTAAAAATCAACACAATTGTAAAAAGTACTTACACTGAATCTCGCTACGCACGCACACGCACGCACACGCACGCTCACGTACGCACATCAAACATACACACGCACGCGCACGCACGCACACCAAACACACACACACACACGCACACACACACGCACGCACGCAAGCACGCACGGACGCATGCACGCACACACACACACACTATCTTGTCATATTTTGTTCACAATTTATTACAGATTTTTATTACACGTAAATACTAATTTCTGTACAATTAATATTTCACATGACGTGTGAAAATAAATAAATAATTATAGACAAAAAAAAGGTCATCATTTACTTATTAGATTGCTTTTTAATTCTGCAAAATACTGTGTCGTTTTAACCTATATTCCAATATATGGAGCTTTTATCGGAAATGTGAATTTAATTGAAAATAAGCAATTCAGTATTGAGGTATTTTTGCCAAAATGATTTGCTTTCGCGTTGGTATTTGAGTATAGTACAAAAGAAAAGCATATATATATATATATATATATATATATATATATATATATAAATATGAAAATCGAATGAAAATTTCATGATCGCGTTGTTCATTCTGAGAGACACATAAAAAACTATAACGTCCATTTCATCAAGCTCTAGTTGATATGGTTTTTAAATACCTTATTTTATTTCATAATACCTGGAGTATTTTGCAGGAAACTATATTTTTGCGATTTATTTATTTTTAAATTTCATGGGGTTTTTATATTATTTTAAGTATGATTTATTTTCAATTCACTTAATAACATTTAAATATTTATAGAAAATCAGCTTTTTGGGAACAGAAGTTATTTATTGGAATCGTTTAACTGGACATATATTTTCTAAAATATATAATATTTAACAGGTAAATTGATTAGCTATTGTGGTATTGTCAGTGAATATATAGGTTATCACAATTAATTGTAAATTTATTAATTGTTAATTCGCGACACAAGATTGCGCTAGGTTGCGATTTAATAGTTCCTTTTCGGTTGCTAGTCTGCTGTAGTGCATTGGGAATGCATGAGTTAAACCGTACCTTTAATTTCACTATAAATCGGAATAGAAATGTGTTTACAATTTCCAGGCTATAAAGACTTTTATAGGATATTTGTTATAATAAGTTTTACAATAACATATGTTATACATATTTTCATGTTGAGGCAATGGCGGTAAGCTGTAATTCGATATAAAAGAGTTATCTTTAACCACTTTATTATTCATGTCATAGCGGAAAACTTTCGTCATATAAGATTGAAAATAGGGATTTATTTTAGCTAGCGTATTGTCGAATATGTAATTTTTATATCCAATTTGTTACCATATCTATCTCAAAAACTTCATTTTATAGAAAAACTGTCTTTCAGCTCTATTATTTGTCAAGTCATGTATTCAAACAACAAATACTAAATATAGCTGAATGTAAAATATGAAAAAGTTATGATTAATAAAACCGAAGTATTTTTGGGAAATTCAGGATATTTTTACATCTGTGAAAGACATATTAGGCAATGTATTTTCGTATTAAAAATAACGCTAATAAATGTTGTTTTAACTATTTAATTTGAACCCTTGCAATGCGATTTCTTCTCGTACATGATAGACTTATTTTACATTAATTTCATTAGCATAGTGAGTAATATACACAAACATTCTTTACTTCTTTCGAATATAATGGAAGAGAGCGAGTCACACATTTTGTAGGTATAAAACAGCGTCCACACTGTGTCGTTGTATATCACTTGGCAAAGCAAATTGGTAAGGTCTGGTCAATTATCTTAGAGAGAAAAAAAACGGAGTGTCCGGGTGAGTGTTGGCATCCAGTCTCGAAATATTTACCGGGTCTACAGCGTTAATAAGTCCTCCCGATTTCCAAGAACGGACCTGATTTCTATTGTATTTTATATAAAAAAAGAAACTGTGTTCTAAGTCCGAAGAGTATGCACTTAAATAAGTAGATTCTTTTCTATGTATATTGATAGTGAATTCTGACAAATGTTTATTGTTAAATTATACCTGTCATTTTGCAAACTTTCTTCAGTTTTGAATTAAGGGAATAAAGCAAGGATTGAATTAAGCAAGGAATGAATAAAAAGAAAATTGATTTCTTAATGATGAGGATATATTGAAATGATTAAAAAATTCCACCTGCATTTATAAATGAACTCGCAAGAAGCCAGTCGGTGCAGTGTTTGTTTTTATCGGCTTTCTTTGAAGGGTTCGACATTCGAGCGGTGTTAATTGTAATTTTAGTATTTTTACATTATTTTTTTACAAATGTAATTATGAATTATGATGTGCTTCGATTTTAGTTCTATTTATATTTGATATTTACATACAACTCCGAATCCATAAGCCCTACCCGTATTTCAACCAGGCCTTCAGTTGAAAGTTGCACATTCTCTATTAACGAATAAAGTAGCTCAGTAACACATATAAGAAAATTCCTTTTTACCCAGTTTCTTATCCTACACGATTTGCTGAGCCAACTTTAATGGAATTTTTAGAAAAAAAAAGCTACAAATTCTTTCTTAAGAAAAATAATCAATATGTATTATAAAAGTAAGTGTACAAAGTGCATGCCGCTAAAACTCAGAAACGAGTCCCGGTACGATCAAGGGAGTTATATGATATGGTTCCCGTTTTAATTTGAAGGGTGTGCTTAAGGGCTGGAAGTTTCGCCCTCTAGAAATCTCTAGAACGGTCCAGAACATTGGTGAGTATTCGAGAGTATTCCAAAACATTCCAGAACATGCCGGAACATTATGGAAAGTTTGGGAATAGTCTGGAACGTTCGGGAACATCTCGGAGCATCCCAGATCATTGTGGAACATTCCAGAATACTCTCCAGTGTTGTGGAATGTTCTGGAAAATTGTGAAACATTCGAAACCTTTTTTGTATGGGTGGGGTTGCCCATTGATAGAGGTATATACAGCAAGATCCGTTGTGTTCGAACGTTAGTTTCTTAGCAGTAAAGTGCAGTAAGTGAATAAAAACAAACAGTGAAATGAGAGTAATTAAAGTGATACGGTGACTGAATATAGGTCGAAAACAAAGTGCGAAAAGTCTACTTAGTGTATTTCTTAATAAAAAGTTGATTTGATTTATATTTGTCCATACAAAAAGAGGACGAGATCTTGCCAGTTCTAAATCAAAATGGCAATAACAAAAAGAACAGCTGAAAAAACGAAAGATTCAAAGAGCGCGAAGCAAAGAATTGCATTACAATCTTATAATAAAAGACTGCGAACGCAAGTCACCCTTGAAAATTCACCCTACGAGAAGCGCGGACGAGGACAAGTAAACAGTATAAACTAACATATGAAGCATTCCACTACGACCCGATAAAAGAATATAACAAACACAAACACTTCGTAATCGGAAAAATGGATAACATCCCAAATTTCCAAACGCGATAAAATTCAGTAGTGAAACTCCAGGAATCTGTTGCATGAATGGAATCATTCGATTACCACCACTGAAAGTCCTTCGCAGGAATTTCTACATTACATGACCGGGAAACGCCAGAATCAAAACACGCTCTTCAAAATATAAAAGCGTACAACGTCTGCTTCCAAATTATTTCTTTCGGTGTCACTTCGATCAATACTAACATCCATTCCAAAGGACAAATCTATCACAAAATGGGATCATTACTACTACAACCCAAGGAAGAGTATAAATTTCTGCAAGTCTATTTCATCTAAAGTGAAGAAATAAATATTGATCAACGATGCACAAACATGAGTGGATTGAGACGAGAAATAATCCAAGACGTACAGATGATCTTATTCAAATACAATAAATAAACATAAAAGTCACTTCCAAGGAGTTCTATGCTTACCGCTTAATGATCAGACCCAATTAAATATGCAATCACATTCTTAACATTCGCTGTTTATTCCAATAATTCCTGGTAGATACGTATGCAAAAATAGAAGCGGAACGAATTATTTACATAAGAGTGAATCAGAAGAAACTACGCACGGCAGAATACCATCTTCGAGACGCGATCACTATTGACGAAAACAGTGACGAGATTGGAACAATGGTACTGTCGAAAACAGTGGTGATTGGAACAACCTTTATCTTACATAGGAAGTTCAAGACACATGCACGAATAGACTCAAGATGCCATGATTACCTACGTAAGAAAATATGAACGACCTGACCTCATCATAATATTCACATGCAACTCATCGTGGCCAGAAATCAAAGAACAATTAATAAACGGACAAGCGCCCATGGATCGACATAATAGCCCGAGTTTTCATCTCTTCTCATATGGTTACAGGACATAATTCAACCCACGGTTAGCGACAAAATTATCCAAGCTGATTTGTCGATATCTGTGGAGTGAATTATTTCCCAATCCACAAGAAGATCCGGAGCTGTACGAAATAGTGAAAAACATGATTCCGTGAATGGTGGAAAATGTACAAAAAAATATCCAAAACCATAATTAGACGACACTCAAAACAGAGATGATGGCTATCCCAAATACAGAAAATGATCACTTAAAAAAGGTGGTAGTACCACCTACTACTTTCCAAAATATTCCAAGCACACATAAACGTAGAATACTGCAGTTCAGTGAAATCCATTAAATATGTCTGTAAGTATATGAACAAAAGCGAAAACAGTGACATGGCAGTATTTCAAATAGCCAAAGACAGCGAAGAATAAAATAGAAACGACGAAATCCTAATGTACCAAATGGGAAGATACATGAACAGTAACGAAGCAGCGTAGCGGATTTTCGGTTTTCCTATACATAAACACGAACCAACTGTACAACATGGCAAGTATATTTGGAGAATAGATAGAGAGTTTACTTCACAAAAGACACCGCCAGAAAAATTGCAAGCGAACCACCTAAGAACACAACATTAACAGCTTTTTCCAACTGTGCCAAACGGATCCATTTGCGAAAACATTACTATATGTCGATGTCCCTACCTAATATACGTGGAACATAACAAGACAAAACTGTCAACGAAGAAAACAAGGAAATATATTAGAGGATTATTTAAAAATTATGAAAACTAACGAACTAGGCCGAGTATACACCGTACATCCGAACAACGCTGAATGTTTCTGTCTCCGGATGTTGCTACACGAAATACGGGGACCAACAAGTTTCAATAACGACATCTTCAATAAAACATTGATTCGCCTAATGTTTGGCAATAAAAAACCAGATATTAGTACAACTTGGAATACCAGCCCCACGACAAGATGTTTTCATTGTGCCAAACTTCGAAATTACAAAGAAAAAAGCTTCAACATCAACGAACTATTTCAATACATTGCTCACAACAAACTACTCCTTAATGATAACCAAAAAAAATTACAACGTTGTCATGGAACGGCACAACAACATTGGCGGCATGATTTACTTGGAAACATCAGTCAGCATTGGGAAAACATTTCTAATAAATCTATTACTGGCAGAAATACGTGTTGAATAACATATAGCACTTGCACTGGCATCAACCGGCATTACCTCCACACTTATTGAAGGAGGTCGAACTGCCCATTCCGCCCCACAACTACCGTTGAATATAGCCGAAGAACAATTCCCAGTATGTAAAAT
Source organism: Druceiella hillmani (assembly GCA_039881145.1). Classification (NCBI taxonomy): domain Eukaryota; kingdom Metazoa; phylum Arthropoda; class Insecta; order Lepidoptera; family Hepialidae; genus Druceiella; species Druceiella hillmani. Next base: position 12,719,857 of record JAYKKI010000037.1, on the reverse strand, counting down.
CTCAAGAGCATCTGGACGGGGTGAACTTCTAAAACAAGCTAAAACTATCCGCTGGGGCGAAAGCACAATGGTACATAAAAAATCACTCGAAGTCATGGACAGAACATAACAAGACTTGCGAGGAAACTCTGAAGTGATGGGAGGAGCTCTACTCGTACTCTCAACTCTACTCATTTTCAATAAACACTTCCAGTTATCCCCAAGTTAAAACAGCAGACGAAATATATAAATGCTTTAAAAATTAAGTATTAGTCCGGAATGGCTATTTCAGAGCGCAATTTTGGCAAATAAAAATAATATTGTCGAGGATATCAACTTTAACATTCAAAAGAAAATTCCCGGCGAAGAGAGAATATAGAGGTAAACGTTGAAGAAAGTGTCAACTTACCTACATAATTTTTAAACTCTGCAAGTACCAGGAATTCCATTACACTGCCTTCAACTGAAAATTGGATCTCTGGACATACTATTCAGAAATCTCAACTCACCAAAACGATATAATGGAACAAGGATGATCGTCAAACAGCTATAGAATAACATTATCGAAGCCAAAGTTATGACTGGAAATGACATACAGTAAGAAACAGTAAGAAACTTCCTATAATTTTATTCAAAAGCAATTTACCGTCATAATTAAAAGTAATTATTTCCGTTGTCAATTTCAATCATTCTTGGCTATTAAATATATAATTCTTGGCTATTTAATCTTAAATAATGATGCCACTTTATTAAAATTGAATTGTTATATTCAGAGCGACACGTGTTTTTTCAATGTATGCATTTATAAATTAAGTGCCTAAAAGTGACTTTTTCTTTTGTTCCTACCCTTAATTACTAAGTGTACCGAATTTATTTAATTTGTTCTATTGTCGTTAATTAAAAGAGAATGAAAAGTTTTATTTCTTTGTAGGAAATTTTAAAATGGAAGTAAATAAATTACACTATTCTTAATCCTGATAATTATTGTATTTATCACTGAATTCGTATATAAATTGCTGGTATATAACTGTTAGTATATATAGTATATAACAATTTGTTTACTAAGTTTTGCATTAAATTATTATCTGAACATTGTTTTTTCCACGTTGTGAAGTTATAGATATCAATTAATATAGTTGTATTTTCTTAAAGGTGGTTGGTGTCCAGACGAACTGCACATACACGAGGAGTAAGTTAACTGCATTTATTTTTCGAATTTATATGAACAATAATATAATTATTTGTTTCGATTTTTAAATTTTGCAAGATATTTAAAGTGCCACTTTTTTGCTCACGAATACTGAGATAGAACCCAAAGATTTTAGCAATTGGTTTCATTACGAACTTTAGTTGTTGGTCGATAATCCTGTAATCTTTCTTTGCACGGTATATTTAGTTTCAACTCGATTTACCTGGTTTGTAAATGTGTGTGACAGAGGCATATTTTTGTTTTTTTTTTTCAATTTACATGACTACTTCGTAATATTCTCAATATATTTAAATGTTGCCAGTTGAGATGCTATTTAGAATATAATAAAAGAATGCTTGATTAGAAGCATTCATTGTTTCTAATCAAGCATTCTTTTATACAAACTAAAACAAACGATTTTGTATAAAGTGTCACCTCAGAAGAATATTGAACTGATAAAAAATATTACAATTAAGAAATGGTTATTAAATACCAAACTGTTTAAGTAAACTCAGAGCGGATACCTTGTTCGCACGTTTAGACGTCGGTAGGAGATGAATAATGTCGAAAGAAATTCTCAAATTACCAGTTTATGTCACTTAGAATTAATTTCTCCTCAGTTATGATCAAAGTATTAGTTAATTTTATTATGTTTACGATTTACGAGAACTTTTAATCGACGATTAATTTAATTTAGAAATAGAAATGTATTTGTAATTTATTTCATGTTTGTATCAAATCATATTAGAAAGTAATTAGTTATTGAAATAATTGCCTATTTAAACGTTAGATCGACACTTCCAGGAAAGAACATTGTAACTGACTTTTTGTGATTTTACATGAGAGTGTGACAAAGTTTCAAAGTGTCATATAAAAGTACGGAATACTCACATTTATTTATGTATGTTGACTTAATTTAAAAAGCGCTTACAAACATAACAAGCCTTTAGGGAAAGAAATGAACAAAATTTACAATCATAACTCAAAACAAACCAAAAGTGAGTTACAATGTTCTTCGTTGGTGTCGGAATAATAAGGTGTATAGTGCCATTTGTTGTCTAAAAGAGAATATCAATTGCTTCATTGCTGAGTCTTGCTAAGTGATACATTTTTGGATTACCTAGTTGCCAGGGACTTTTATTAGGACGTTATATAGCTAATATAGCAGTATTATATTATTTCGTTTGGATGTAATTGTACTGCACATAAATATTGGAGTTTACCGTGGTACATTTTTAATAATAGTATTTTATGTATTTCTACTAGGAGATAATGATATCTATAAGTATTTATATTTAAGCATACCTTGCTTGAATCCAGTAATTAAATTATAGTATTATAATTAATTTATTTATTTGTTACGTAACATTCCGTATTTATATATTGTCACATATTTCATAAAATTGTTAGTCCATTTTAAAATATTAATGTTTTAATAAAATAGTAAGTGGTCAATATCTGTACATCGAAAGATAAAATGAAATGTTATAATTACGGGACTAAAACAAACTTCTGGAAGCAATCTACAAATTAGAACTCTGTGTGTTTATATGATAGACCATGTTCCATGGCTCATGCAACATGTAAAAACTATTTAATCGATTTAGGCTTTTATTAATAAATTAGATTTTATTTAATAGATATAGTTTTTCTTTAATGGCTAGTTCTATCATGGTGCGACATGTTTGTACGTCAGATCGGATATCGCGCAACGACATGTGGAAAACATTTTTTTTTTAATTTGGTGCATATTGCGAGTATTGTTATGTTTAAATATAAATATATTGACTATAAGAATGATTTTTTTTATTATGTTGTCTCTTATAAATAAGTAAAAAAAATAGGTATGAAGGATGGTGAACTGAGAATAAGCGAAAGATGAAATGAATGTATATGAAATGAACGTAGCATACCTGGCAGTATAAACATAAAAAAATTGAATGGTCAATTAATTCACTCGAAAATTGAAACGTCTAGAGCGACGTTAAATGTACATAAAGAGGATCCGGTTTTTATAAATATTTAAAACATCTTGATATTTAGAATTCAAAATCATTTTTCAAATTAAAATAACACAGGTATCATTCGGGTCGAGTTATATTCCTAGATTCCAAACTCCTTTGATTACATAATGTTTATTATAGTTGATAATTTGGTTCCTATTCTTTTGTAATTTATCAAATCACAATTTAAATTCAACTTGCTTTACTTGCCCCAATAATTCATATATTGTCGTATCCGTGATAAAAATATGTCAATCATTTTATTAATAATACTTATTTGTCTTAAGGATTGCGTATTATCCTTGAGGGGAAGAAAAATAATTTCCTTGATTTCATTTTCTTTTAGCATTTGATTTCAACTTCGTGGGGTTTAATTTTGACTAAAACCTTGTTAATAACGGTGATTTATAATAATAAAATATTATTACCATATCATTAGTTTCTCTTTTATTTTTAAAAACAAACTTTAGAGAGAAAAAATAGTTCTATCACGTTTCGATTAGAAGATATTTTTACATTGGTGGTAGCTTTGAGAAAAAGTTATAAGCTTATTTTAAATTTCCCTAAAGTAAATAAACTATAAATAATCCTGAATTATTAATAAGCTATTTGTTAGTCGCATAAAATAAGTTCCACCTTTAAAAATAAATTGATTATCAAAATCATAATCTTGGTCACTCACTGAGTAGAAGAGTAACTTTTTCTTTTATTTTTCTATATAAAACTCATCAATGGACTGTGAATAGAGAGTCAGCTATGTATGCTTGTAGTTGATATGTGAAATTTGTAACGAAATTTATTTAAGAAACATCGAATCCTCTATTCATCATCATAAAAAAATAAAAATATTTATATAATTCGAAGAGAATAGTGGTTTGCGGAGGGACGAGAGACATGAAATAAAAATACAGTATAATATAGGATAAATTAATTAAAAATAGTATATCAATTTTGTCATCCGGTTTTCTTCTTGTAAGATTTGATCCTTATTAGTATCCTAGTTAGATCCTCTCGTCCTTCCACAAACCACTATTCTCTTCGAAGTATATAAATATTTCTATGATGATGAATAGAGGATTCAATGTTTCTTAAATAAATTTCGTTACAAATTTCACATATCAGCTACGAACACGCATCGTTGATTCGCTGTTCACAGTCCATTGATGACGAGTTTTATATAGAGTTTTTTTTAGATATTATTTATCGGATTTTGACAATTAATACCCAATGGGAATTTCAGAGAGAGCTTAATTATTTAATATCTTTTTTATTACATTTCGTGACAATGATTCCAAAAATATTTCTTTTTCTTTTACGTGAGATATTCCTAGCTATATTGTTGAAAATATCTACAAAAACATATCTCTTCCCTATTTCGATACTACCGATACTAATAAAATCAAAATTATGACATAAAAATTTAATGATTGGAAATTTATCCGTGATTCACCGGAAATTAATAGCGATAATACTAAATCGTATAGTTTTTTAAAAATATAAGTTATTTTCTTACATGTGAAATGAATAACTTTTTCTTTTATTATATATATATATATATATATATATATATATATATATATATATATATGTGTGTGTGTGTATATATATATATATATATATATATATATATAATATTAAATTTTGTAAATAGTATATTAGTAACACTATTTAGGGGCGCTTTCTGCTCTTACTTAACCAATTAATTTTAAAGTGCTGTTGAAATAAAAACAAAATATTGAAGTAAAATAAATAGTAAAAAGCTCTTATTTTCTAACATCCTTTGATGAAGGGACTTGTCTTTCTCAAGTACTATCTTTACATATATTTTCATAGAGTTTTCCACGTTATGAATTTAAAATATTTGAAGAAAAGTAATTTTTGAGCGTACAATGGTTCTTTCAATCACATGTAAGTTTATATAATAGTATTGGTGTGTTTTTATGAATCTGTTTTGAGTGATTTGGAGATAATAAAAGAGATTCTTTGGAAAAAAGGCTAAAACATTTTAGAAAAACTTTTTATTTTTTTAAAACTCTGTTTTTGTTTTCGTAAAAATGATGAAAGTTTTGTATCAGTATGTACATCCTTCCACGAGGGGAATATTGTAATCATCGGAACATTCTATTTCGAATTTTTATTGCAATTAATGGAAAGTAATGGACTAGAGAGGGTCCGAAAATTCTAGATTAAATAATATATGACTTTGCATGCGTGCGTGCCTGCGTGCGTGCCTGCGTGTGTGCGTGCGTGCGTGCGAGCGTGCGTGCATGCGTGCGTGCGGACGGGCGCGCGGGTGTGCGTGCCTGCGTGCGGGCGCATGTGTGCGCGTGCATCTGTGCGTCTGTGCGTGTGTGCGTGCGTGCATGTGTGTATGTGTGTATGCACGAGCGAGCGCGCGTGTGTGTGTGTGCGCTTGCGTGTGCGTATACGCGTGAATGTGTTTGTGCGATACGAGTGGTGCAAGTGTGTAAGTACAAGCCCTCTCTTCCCCAGAGCCTAAACCAATGGGCCGATCTGAATGGTGTTTGGCAGTTTGTTGTAAATATCTCTATTTTTTATTTGTTTCTGTTTCTGTAGCTTATACTACTTTAAGTAGAAAAAAAATTAAATTTTCTCGAAAGTTTTTTACATTACCTATAAGTTCTTTATTATTTCAAGAATAAGCCGTAATAGGTTTCCCCTGAAAAATCCGGCGAGGGATCCTCTTTTAATCAAGTAAGTTATGCAGATTCATACTGCGAGGGCGCGGTGCGGTGTGCGCAGTTCTACAGTGATAATTGCTTATGTGAGCTCAACGTTGAAATAAAAGAATAAAATATTATCACCACATTACATATGACATATATGAATTTGTTTCATTTTCTGTGTATACGAAAGTTTTCTTCTGCCAGAAAATTTATGCAGTATGACCGCACTCTCTGTTATTAATGTGAACGATGAATAGATATTACCTGCAATATTAATAAATAACATTATTTATAATAATCGGTTTCATCACAATCTTTCAAATGTGTTTATTTGACATGGTTATTGGTTTGGAGTGTAAACCTAGCGAATTCTTATCGAGTGAAAATTGTCGAATGCTAAACTGTAGTGAAATTTAAAATTTATTTAATTTAGAATAATTTATTAACTTGACACATTTTCTTTACTGCTTATCTACAAACAAAGAATTCGTTATTTCTTATTGCCTGTTCGCACTAAACTTTTGTACAAAGATATATATTCTTATCTTTAATTAGGAATGTAATATGTGCTATGGATAGTAAATATGGCAAGATTTCGATCCCATCACACTTAGAGTTACCATTTGATAAGCATTTCTAAACGTATATAGACATGCAAAAGGCATTGGTCAGAGACAGGCATTTTTTTAAATTCGAAAATACTGCAAAAATGTAGAGTAGAACAGTTTTTCTGACTGTTTAAGTATTCAATGGTGTATAATCGGTAACATCGCTGAACTTTTAGTGATCCTTCCTCTGACGCGTAACGAAAATATAGAATATATGTATTCTCTCATTTTGTCGTTGTACCTCACATGGTGTTGACACCCGGTGGGGTACAAAGACAAAGTGTTTGTTATGTTGAAAGAAATTAACGATTGAGGCAGTAAAAGCAACAATGGTGACTCAATAAAACTTTATTATTATTACGACTGAAGACTTCTATCTGTATATATTGGACTTACCGAAAAACATGTGATAAAAAAAGGTAGTTTCTAAAATATAAATAATTCTAGATAGCCTAAAAATCACAATTTTTCTCTTTAATCACCCTAATGCCATTTTACGGGGTGTACCCTTCAGCAAAAAATCCCCACATAATACAAACATGTATCCCACAGAATACAAACATATACAAGGCAATGAGAAAGGTCCATCCCACAATAACATAATGGTGTAGTAAATGTTGTAGACGATCAATTTGATAACACGTTAAATTAAAGTGGGGGGATAATGGAACAGTTATTTTGATTTAGAAATTTTTTTTTTCGCGATTACTGCTGTTGTGTGACATAGCTCAAATTAAATGCCATATAAAATGAAAAAGGTAACTATTACTTATAGAAAGAAAATAAAGTAATAGATACTTAGCGATGAAAAAAACAAATAATTAGCCTGAACGGAGGCAGCCGCGTCACTATTCTGCTTGTAAATCACGCTCCAACGAAATTAAACTATTTTATCTAATTATAGCTATAAGTGCGAGGTGAGACACCTTTATATTAATAGCAACTTTTTTAATATTTCCATGTACAAAATGAATTTTACAATTTGACATTAGCGATGTTCCCACCACTAAAGTGGTGCGTCCATCCTAAAAAAACCGCAGTACAACTAGGATATGTAGGCCTATGTGCATGCATTCGTTCGCAGTCTTTGGTTCTTGGGTCCGACCGCAGTACTCCGTTACCGCTCCCGAGCGATCCTTAACCCTTCCGTCGTTCGAGCCGAAATTTAATTAAAGTCGCTATAATTAAAATTGAACCGTAAGATGAAAATCTAATATGACGAGTATTCAATTATCGACAAGTAACGAACGCCGATACAAGGTTTAATTAATGGGTGACGGACGGAAAGTTTGCATGTCGTTGTCAGTTCGACGACCACGTAGCGAACTTTTTAGTTAAAGTCTGAAAGCATTAACAGTATTTCTCGAACGGCGTTATTTTCTATTTATATCGGTTTGTTTACATTCAAGTTGGGAAAGTTAGATTGATTCAATTTCTTCTACGAAATTCAAAATGTTAATTCTGCCTATTTATGGCCATAGTTTATGCAGTTAATTGATAACGATATCTGTAATATTTTCAATGTCAATAGTATATCTGAATTTGCTGAATTAAGAGAACTTTCCTTGTTTCATATTAAAAAATCTATAAAACGAAACTAAACGCAGATTATAATTTTAAATTTTGTGATAAAGATCAATTTATTTACAGAGTGAATATATTCTCTATGCTTTACTTTGTTTTGTTTAGTTTTGCAATTTCCAACGAAATTTATTTAACACTTGGATTTGCATACGTCATTCTCATGATTTTCTTGGTATCAAATGTATTGTTGTACAAGTGGTGTGGTGTAAAGCAGTGGTATGGTCCATGGATGAAGTTACTTATATCCTCATGCTAGAGGGAATAAAAATCTTAAAGAGAAATGTCAAATAAAGTTAAAGAAATCGAACAGTCAACATCAAGGTTAAATCACGGAACTTTAGTAGTCAATTGTACGTTTGAAATAAATGTATAATTTTACTATATTTTATGCTCTATTATATCCATTTTATACTAAAGAAGTTTCTGACTTTAAAAACATTAAAAACGAATTGAATCTCATTTCAATTAGGATAATCTTGTATATGTACTTCATAGACAAGGTAGAAGTTATCAAAGTAGGAATTGGAGCACCAGTATTGAGTAGAATAAGACTTAATTTGAAAAAAATTAAATGAATATCTTGGGTAACTTAATTTTAAAATGTTCTTCCAGGTAAATTGATCCTCATTATTATGTTTTCTTGGTAGTATAAACTTTATGAAACTTATCTTATCGACTGGCGCCTATCCTCAGTTTTATTGTATTAGATATATTACCACAAGTTTTTATGGAAAATAACGCCCAATTCTGTGATCAGTGTAAAGCGAAGGATTCAAGAAAGTTAAAAGCTTAAATATACATCAATTGTCCTTTGCTCCTATGTTAACATGCTCCACGCTTCATTCGTGAATGTTCCGCTTCGATGTGTTTGGTTTAATAAAACAATTATTAAATATTACATTTAAAATAGTATTTAAAAAAAAAATGCAGTAATAAATCAGTGCAAAAGTGCAGAAGTTCGATTTTTAAATTTACAGAAGAAGTTAAAGCAAGATTAGTCCTGAAAAATAATAATTTTTTGTATGTAAAGTTTTTAGTAGAAAATTCCCTGAAAGTATATATTAAGTCCACATTTTTTATCTTAATCGGAAACATTCTCGCACTTTATGTATATGTATATATATACATATATGTATTTGTATTACATATATATATATACATATATACGTATATATATATATATATATATATATATACATATATACATATATATATATATACACGTATATATATATATATATATATATATTTCGGATACCCACATACGACACGCTTTTCTATGAGTAATTCTTTACAATGGATATTAAGTAAATATTAATTAAATTGAACTTTAAGTTATGTAACAGGTTGTAAATATAAGTGCGCATTTAAAATACTTGTCCTTCTTTGTTTCCTTAATTTTAGTGTTCTTATTCTTTTCTTTTTAAAATATTTAAGACCTTTCCTTAATTCAGATGATATACTAATTCGTCACATTTATTTTGCTCGCAATTTGTTACAGAATCCATCGGATATAGATTCTAATTTTTTACATTTTAATGTGTACGTAATGAACAATGACAATTTACGTGAAGGAAATCGAAATATACCGGCTTTTTAAGTTAAACTTTTAAATCATTACAATTACATTAAATTATTTATGAGTAATATAATATTATGGACAACATTTACAAAAATTTCAGGTTTATATGTCTAATTTTCACAGACTTTCTGTTCCGACCGGTTTTTTGTTGCTAAATAGAATCCTAGATAAGCTTTTGAATCAATGAAATTAAAATATTACATCCATATGAAAAAGCGCTGAAAATAATTGTACAATACGATAAAATTTGCAATAAACAGATTAGATAAATCTGTTTACGGATATTGTTACTCGCCTAAGGTGACAGAATGCAAGCTTATGTCCAAGGTCTTTATGTTTATCATATTCAGCACTTGTGCCCTATATTTTTTGTGAATATGTATTCACATCATGCCTAGCATGTACTTGAACATTTACGTACCACATGTATACCAGATTATACAAACGTGTTATTAGAGCTCCGAAATGGACCTCAAAAGACGAGTTTTTGTCTCGTGTTCAATACAATTATCCCTTTCATCAACGTTCGCACGTAACGCTATTTGGATCCACATTTTTTGCTTATTGTATATGTATATTTTTTGCATATGACATGTCTTGGAGTATAACGCCATTATTACTTATATACACATTATAATATATTTTTGTAATCTATTCTACAATATTATTAAGCGCTATCGTTGTTTACATAATTGCAATCGGCAGTACCGTCATAAATTCATCATCTGTTTGATTAGTCAGTGTTTGCACACAGGTCAGACAAGGACGTGGTGCTAAGTCCAAACGAATTATTGCTCTCAGTTTTTTTCAAGTGTATCTAAGTCTGGTATCATGATTTTATTGACTTATTTTATATGTCAGTTTGCGACAAACTTGTTAGACTATGTAATTAGATTGGTGACTTTATGCCATATAAATATATCCTACAAAGACAAATGATATCATAATGAACCACCACGATGAATCACCATGAATGAGAACCATCTATAGATGGAAATAACATGAACAAAAAATGTTATGCCACACTTTATCCATAATCAAACATTATGGCAAAATTTGAAGATGTAAAGCAGTAATTTTTATGAAATGTTCTTTATTTCCGCTTACATGATAATCTTTATCACTAAAGGTATCTTTTTGATAAGGATGTTTCATACTATCTAATTATATATATATATATATAATAGGACACGTCTTTAGAATATACCAGCTTATACCTATCGATTCATTTGTATTGATTTATATTTGTATAAGTAAAGTACAAACAATAAATGCTTTAAAAGAATTAATCAAACTAGCATTTCCGGATTTCGTATGGGCGTATATAAATACAACAATTTAAACATTTAACGGTGCATAGTATTTCATTTAAACTTTTATTAGTATTATTTTTCATTATGTAAACTAAATCCTAGGCTATTATGGTTGGGAGCCCGCGGCTCCTTACCGACATTTTTCTGTCAGGCTTACCGACGTTTAATGGTACTGCGATCCTTTTTTCTTTAATTGTGAGAAACCTAAGCCAACTAATCGATCAAAATCTTAACCGGAAACCTTAAGTAAACAATGTTAGTAGCTGAATTTTTAAAAAACTATACTTTCCAAAACGTTTTCAATAATGTATTCCAATTAAAACAGAAATCCACCTTTGTCAAATGCTTGCACAATACTTACTCGATTATTAGATGCGTGTTACCATAGCGTCACTAAGATCGGTTAAATAAATTAGAATGCCTTCAAAGTTGTGTATTCGCGATATATTTGATCTGAGGAAATATACCTAAATTTCCGAGTTTAAGTCACGTCTCGAGTAGACAGAGATAAGCAAGCGGTGCAATTTACATATCGTCTTCGCTTCAATACATAGAATTCTTGTAGTCCTACTAGATTCAAAACCCTAGGGGCTAATAATCTTGGATTACGTTCTGAAACCCTTCTCATATTTCTTATTCCTTAATATAACATGACACTATCTTCTAAGAGTGCTCCTTTACTGTATATGCTACCCAACTCTGGAATAAATTTGATCTTGACATTTGAAACGCAATATCAATTTATGGTTTCAAAAGTAGCCTGAAAAAGATATTTCGAACTTGATTTCTTATCACTACTCTAATCCTTTTTCTCCTATCCTATTCTTTTTCTTTATCCATGTTGATACCTAAATTATTTGTTATTTGATTTACTATTAGTTTAACCTATACTATTTAGTTATATTTTAACGGTTTTATTGTAATAAATAGTTCATTTTGTAATGTCTTATTGATGGTTCATTATAATCTTCCAAAAATAACTAAATACTCAACTTCTGGTGTTTTGGTTGACTAGAATATATTACTCGTGTTGCAACAAGTTTGCAAAATGTATTGTTAACTTGAAATCTGGAAATAAAGAAATATTTCCTAGGCTATCTTCCAGAGGTAGTAGTAAGATTTAGGTTGACTATATCACTTTAATTTACCGTAATAATTTTGCATTAAAGTACTTACGAAATGTCGTTCCTTTGATAACTTTTTACGAGTAATGGTGTAATTGAAATATTTTGTTTAAATAACGCTATAATTGAAGGAAAAGTGGTAAAGACTAATCATATTAGAAGTAGAGAATTTCTGGCAGAGATAATCTTATTTCACTTATTAATCTTGTAATTTTATAATAACGAATGGTATTAACTACTTTGTATCGAATAACGTTTTTTTTTGTTTTTTCTGCATCTCTCTGCCTATTTCCGATGATCTCATAATATCTGCAGTTCGTTTTCTGGGAAGTTCGTTAATTATTGATGTACAATATAAACTTTTGTTGTTTTATTAATAAGTGTAAGAAATGCTAACTTATTTTAAGATAGGATAGGTTGGGTTAAAATATGGTATAATGTGCATAGTCGCAACGTCAAGTAGTGTTTAATGTTTTTTTAATAATTACATGAATTTCCTTATCTTTGCGGTCTTCATTGTTATGTGTTTGTATTATTTTTGGTTACAGTTGACAATAGCGATGCCACCTGTTTAAAGTAAAAAAGTTAAAATGAAATTTTGGGCAAGGAACAAATACACGAAAAGAGAAAATTTATCAAGAAAAAGATTACCAAATTCTAATATTACTATAGAGAGTATAATCCACAAAACTTATTTGCAGTCTAATTTATACTTGCGATTAATATATATTTATGAACTCACTATCGATATTTCTGCTTATTTGTTAGTGATGTGCTCCATTTTGCCAAAAAGGGCAATTGACTTCATATAATGATTTGATTTATAAATTTGTATTTTTTGTGGACGGTTATGTTTTTGCGAAGTTTGAATAAGTTTGTCTAATTATTTTTCTACCTTTTATAAATTTATCTGGGTTAATGTAAGATGGAAGTGCGATGTATAGTATAGTCACGTGAAAAGATTCTCTTCTTATACCCCACGAAATATGTACCCCACGAAACTAAAATTTAGCTCGCAGTGAACGCATTCAAACTTCCTTTGGAACGTATTCCTCTCTACTCCCACCACATATTACATCCTAATAAGCACGAAAAAATAGACTGTCGTGCGATTAAGTATCATTTACGAGCTCCTTCATATGCTCCTTTACGAACATGTTTTTTTGGTATAGATATGCTAATTGCTACTAGGTAGCATGTGCTTGAAAGCAGTTCTATCGTGTTACTAAGTAGCATGTGTATTCCAAGCCTTCCGTCTCCGTCTTACTCGTTCGTACACGAATGCATGGCATTGAACGTCATCGAAACGTGCATTTCTATTTTGTTTACTTTTAATAACCTTTTAATGTCTCTTTACCTATCCAAATTACAAAGTGTAAAAGGCTATTTTTATCGAAACAGAACCGTTAGCCATTTTAAGGGTTCTGCCCTTAAAATGGCTAAGACATTCATTTTGATAACAATGAATAAATCGACTTAATGTTCATATGCCAATTTATCCATAATAATTTTGTCAGCGTCCGTCGCGAAAGTACCCAGATAAGTAATGTATTCTATAACTACGTTGACAGTATGAAATACATCTAGATAATTGAACAATGTACATACATACTATGTGATTTATTATAATCTGGAAACTAGAAGATATCATATTTCGAAAATTGTATTTCAATTACATAAGTATTATTTTGCGCGAATCCCTCAAAAAACAAACAACTAAAACTTTCGTATATACAAAATTAGTTAAAGTAACTTTGTTTTGTTTATTTATTTATTACAACACGAAGTATAGATATTTTCAAAATATATTTATAATATGAAAAATGTAGAATCAATATAAAAGTAAACAAAAGAAAAAGAAAAAGAGGGGACACGTTTTTGATAGGAAAAGAATATAGATTAAGAAAGTTTTCTTATTTTCAGAAGGTAATTTAGGTTGGCGAACCGGTATTGGCTTTTAGATTGGTGATATGAAGTATAATGAAATCTCTTACCGTTTAATTCGAATTTGATGCTGAGATATATATAAGCATATTTTTAAGTCAAATGTATCGAATACACAGGTTTTGAAGTTGCTCCAACTTATAGAGTAATTGTTTATTCAGTTTAAAATACCATAAATAAAATAAGATATAAAATGCTGATTAAATAGTAGATCAAGATTATTTACAATTGACGAAAAAAGATAACATGACTGTACGGCTGTAATGAATCAGTTATACATATTTTGGACAAAGTTTTGCGACTGCCAATAATAATAACCTGTCATTTATTCGTAAGTGGATTTATTAGAAGACCGTGTTTACTAGACGACTGACTGCAGATACAGATTCGCATTCAGTACGTATATGAATGCAGAAAGGAGTATGAACACTACAGTGAAAGTATAATAGAATATAATGAGCATATAAATGAGAATTATTAGATAGAGTTTAACCACAGGGACAATAAAAACAGAAAAAAGAGGCGAGGAAAAAACACTACCTAGAGGTAAGAGCCTGATCCACTTTGAATAATTTTTAGAAATTCTGATTATTGTTTACGACCACGAAGATAGAAGTTGGACCAATGAAAGAATGACTGTGAAAGATTTAATCATTTCAAATAATATACCAATATGTCAGAGTTAAAAAATCTACAGTGTTCAAAGTGAGTCTAGTAATATGTCAGAGTTAAAAAATCTAGTGTTCAAAGTGAGTCTAGTAATAATATGTCAGAGTTAAAAAATCTAGTGTTCAAAGTGAGTCTAGTAATATCAGAAAGAATATTTGGGTCATGTTCGTGGCAAGGTGTAATCGTTAGTCACTTTGAGCAATGCAGTTGAAGTACTATACCCAGACTTATAGTCAAATTACGGTGAGTCTAGTAGATTGTTTTAAAAACTAACAAGTTAAGAATATACAGTTCGCTTAAAAAGTTTTGATATTATTCATAGTATAAGTATAGGTCAAAAATGTTTAGTTGTAATTGGGATGATGTAAAGAAATAACATGCGCCTTCTTCCGTTCACTGGACCGGTATACTTTTTAAAAAATTTATAGGTAGACGTAAAAATAATACAATATAATTTGAACTTGCGCATTAAGTGTTCTGTACTGCCTATTTGAAGAAAGAGGTATTTTGTTATTGAAGTTTTTAAGCAATATTACTATTAAATTAGTATACAACGTAGTCTGAAAAATATTGTTATGTATTTTAGATCGTATGCTTGCGTACATTGCATAGCATAAACGAAAATGTAAGAAAATATAAAATTAGTTTTGTTTTTATACTTTAATAGAAACTTTGCATGTTTAATACTTAATATATGATGCTTCTATTTTAAACCATTTAGACTTTGGGCAATGTGGATACTCATAAGGTACGAGACTAACGGTTTTCAAAAGTCCTTTGAGCATTTTAAAATATACATTTTCACCATATGTTTCTAATTACAAGGGATTGAGTGCATATTTAGTGTTAGTGATAAAATATTAGTATTTATTTAAACACATTAGTATTTTGTAATAATTAAATATTTGAATACTTGTTTTTACATTTATATTGATGATTTTTAAATGCAGCAAAGGATGAAATTTACTTAAAATTTTTCGTTTCAGAAAATGTATTGCTGTGATCTATTAAAGCCAATTTAAAGTTTGATTATATTATAAGAGTTGACTAAAAGTTTCTTAATTTTAATGTCAATTTGTTTAATTAATTAAATATTTAATAACTTCAATTATAGATGAGCGCTCATGTGATTGTTACGTTTTAATTAGTTTTAAAACTTTACCATTTCGTCATATAAATACATGTAATTAAATACGGTTAACTCAATTCAGTAGTTTAATTCTAGAGGAGTCTCGAAATAATTGAGAATACTTCACATGTAAAAACTTACTTTATTCCTGTTTACTTATTTAACATAACACAGGAAGTCTTACCAAGCTAATTTAATATTTTGTATGTATATATATAAATTAAATTAAAACAAACTCTTTTTTAAATATAAACTATTCAGCCGTAAAGTTATCAGCTTTCGAATGAATATTATCCCAGAATGCATATCTCTCAGCATATGGGTGTTTATCCATCTTCAGATATTTGTCGATGATCATATAGTCCTGTTCTTCCTCAGTGTATTCTTCCCAATTCACACCCAATTTGTCATCTGGGGTCGGATGCCTGAGAATGAAGACAATTTGACTATTCAATGAATGAACAAAACAATCAAGATGTTCTTTACGCTATGTATGTTTATTTTTTTTATAAGGTGTAATAAAGCAACAGAGAGAGAAACAATAATTTAAAATATTCACATTATATATAACGTTAATCCGTCTGAGAGAGACACGAGGCTAAAATGTAAAATTAAGGGCTGTAGACATTCTTAAATATAATGGGATAAGTTATGGAAAAGAAATATTATCCTATAAAAACCCGATAAGAATGTGTTGGATATGATCATGAAAGGGTTTCATGGCCGTAGATTTACAGGTTTTATAAAGATGACGTCCTTTTATAACATATGGTTTTATAAAGATCAGATGGTATAAAAGGACGCAGTTATAAAATCGTGTTAATAGGTGACGACGATATTTTCTCATTTTGATAATATTTCGTCCTTGCATAAAATTATTTTTGAATAATAACAATAGTAGTTAATATTATAGGTAATATAGGTATAGTCGACAACATATTAAGATCTATACTCAACTAGAAATCTCGTCCCTATCTTGTCGAGTTCAAGTCCAAAACTTAGTACACAAGTAAAGTCGTCGACTGTACTCGTGTACTAAGATATTATTATATTTTTTGTTTCATGCGTATGCACACAATTTTCATAAAATATGATACACTGTCTTCTTCAGGTTAAACGATAAATATATACTTTAAAATACGAGACATTTTTAAGTTGAAGTTGAATGAACTTTTGAATGAAGTTCTATGAACTTTTTACAGACCTCACTATATGTAATAAATTGGTCGGCTATTATTCGTAAACTTGTAGTCTTTTTAACTATAATAATTTTTCTTTTAATTTAATAATAATTTAATAATAAAATATAAAATAGTTTATTAATAATAAAATTTAATAATAATAATAATTTTTCTTTTAAGTATTAATATTGTAATCACTTTTCAGATATTTAACAGCAGTTTAATAATTATTAAAAAGTGACCATTTTGAAGCTTAATATTTCGTAAATGGATCCCCGTATCGGAAAAATGTTCATTAAATACCCTCAATATTTTTGGAAGACCTATTCAACGATACTTTATACAATGTGGTATGCGAATAAAAGAAAAATCAACCACGCTTTATTTTTTTCCAGATTTGTTTTCATAACTTTTTAGGCCCTATTAATATGTATAACAAATTTCAATTTTAAAGCACTATAACCTGTAAAAGGGCCGTGATATGGACATTGCAAAACTTTAAGGGTTCCTAGTTTAGCTACGGAACCCATAATCATCAGGTCGATGGACTGAACGATGTGAAAATTTATTAAAGTGCGCCTGATGGATTTATTGCAGGGGTTAACCGCTTTTAGTTAATTTGAAAATGCGATGTGTCTAGTGTGACTTAAATTAAATTAAGGAATACATGTGATCCTAAAATAATTGAATAATTTAATTAAATTTAATAGTGCTCTTTACGTGAAAATGACAATTGAAATTTAACAGAAAACTTTGAATTACATATTGCACACATTACAGCATAAATCTAGCGGAGACCCGCTAGATTTAAGAGTCATTTAATTTTGTTAAACGTCGAAGTCAAAAAAATTCTGTGGCAGGTTTGGTTGGTTATAGCTCTAAAACTATTTCTCTGATTTTAGTTCCAAGTTTAGGATTTTTAGGGATACAATTTATTTTCTTAAATAAATTATACTGGATGCATGTACTTTAATGGGTAAAAATGAGAATGAAGAAAGGTATAATTAAAAAATGGCTAATGTGAGAAGGTTTAACAGGTTTAGGTATTTTGTAAATTTTTTGCAGTAATAAGTATCTGAAAAAAAAACTGGAAGACATTCAATTCATTTTTAGGTTCTTATTGACAGTATTATGTCATGTATATGTAAACATATTTAGGAACCAATGATACTCACCCTGTTCGTGCGAAGTTGGTCCACAATGTGGTTACTTGACTAATGTACTTGAAGGTTTCAGAATTTATGTCCACTGGATTAGTGTAACGTGACTGGAATAAATAGTTCAACTCGTCGGCATGACAAACCCCGGGTAAGTCCGGTGTTCCAGAAAGGTTTTTAATGATGTTCCGATCTGACTCACAGGTGAATACGTAATAAAAAATGTTTTTTATATGTTTAGACATAATTCTGGAAATCCTATCTAATTCATAGCTAAAATATATGTCCGATTGAAGATCCACCAACGAATCTGATAATGTCACTGGGTCGGTACCGAAAAAGTACTTATTGATTTCTTTTCCCAGTTCGACGCTTTTAGTCAGTGGAACCTTCCACAATATACGTCTAGGTACTGATAATTCTGGAAAGTTTGACCGATATTTTACAACTTCCGATGCATTTATCAAGCCAATAAGGCCTTCTGAACTTGTGTATCCAATCATGACGGGGACTTGGACGACGTTACCTTGTTTCAATAGTTTTATTGGACATTCTCCCAAAAATGTATGTTCTGTTTCCACTTTTTCAATAACGGGAATAAAAGGGCAAAAAACACCGCAATGAAACTCTTCTCTTGAGACAATGGTAGGAAACACATTTTTTAAATTACTTGCTGGAACATTTTCCAAAAATTCGAGAAGTTTATATGGGTCTTTAGTATCGAAACCCAAATCTCTGCCTAATTGGAATGCTCGATCTGTTCCGTTCGGTTCAAAAGCCCATTCATTCATAAATGAACCACTCTGTGGTATGGCCTTGTGGAATAACCCTCTCGACATTGGCGAAACCATGTGGAAAGTCACTGATGCTCCTCCAGCACTTTCTCCGAATATAGTCACATTATTTGCATCTCCACCAAAATTAGTGATATTTTCTTGTACCCATTTCAAAGCCAGTACTTGATCTTTCATTCCCATATTACCTGGAACTTCAGGTATATCTAAACACAAAAATCCAAAAGGTCCTACTCTGTAATTAATTGTAACCAGGACAACGTCTTGGAACATTAATGGTTCGGGTCCGAAGAATAGGTCGTCTCCAGATCCAAAGTACCATCCACCACCATGAATATAGACCATGACAGGTAAAGGTCCATCATGATTTTCGTTATGTGGTGTGAACACATTAAGGTAAAGAGAATCTTCGCTTCCTTCGTACATTTTCTGGTCAAATACGTCGAATTGTGGGAATTTGTCGCTATATTTTGTGGCATTTCTTACACCAGTCCATGGTTCTATCGGTTCAGGAGTCTGTAAGAATTTGGAATTGTTTAGAATTTATTGTATTAAACTTGTGAATAAATGATATTTCCAACACACACACAAGTTTCAAGGTTTTATTTCGTAGTAAATGTTTTAAAATATAATGTTGTTATTACAATTTGAAACATTTTTAACATTATTTATAATATACTAAAATGTTCTTTGAAAATCAATTTTTCCCACCGAAATCTTTATTATTGTTTTGGAATAGATATCAATGTATTATATTTTTAAGGGCTTGATTAGTTTTAATAGGCCACATACGATAGACGGCATAATGTTATATTTAAGATATAGCTTAAACAAAAATATGTATGTAATTTTTTTTTTTGGTTTGCTAACATCGAACAGTCAACATTTGTAATAGTGATGATTTACTCACCCGAAATCTAAGTTTTCCTAATGGGGGTTTAGCATAAGGAATTCCTCTGAAACTTCTGTAAGTTCTACCTCCAGGAAGCGTTGACAACTCTCCTTCTAATATGCCTTGTTTTACTGTTACCGTAGCCATGTTTTAACCAAATATCTTATAAATACTGAAATAAGGAAGTTGTTTTTATTTTTAATTTGTTTGAAATATTACGTCAAGCTCATGTAATTATTTATTTATAATTGTGTTTGATAGCTTACATGGTTTTTTTTAATTATTAGCATAGTGTAGTAATAATAATAAAGACAATTTAAGAATGAAAAATTCGGCGCTGTTGAAATTCTGTCGGCGTGAATGTGGGACTTCATAGAATGTTATTTATTTATTGTTGCTGTTATTTACATGTTTATAGATTATGGAAAGTGAATAAAATATTAAGGTGTGTAAGTATATAATTTGTGATTTATATTTATTTCATTGTTAATTTAGCAGTGTGGTAAGTTGTATAGATTGCACATAAAAGTATATTAAATATTAAGTTTTATTTTTGTCTCTTGTAAATTATATATTTATGTATTCTTCTCGTAAGTTTTTTTTCGTTTGATACCAGTATCAAGGGGTCTTGTATATGAAAATAATTCGTCATCTTGGATTATTCGCTATATAGAATGTGAATTATGCAAAGCAATTAAAGAAAGTGAAGTATGTAAAACTCTTGCAAATTATATCAAAATCGATTAGGTGGTTTATCCACCAAGACGTTTCATTTTTAATATCATTGTGGATTTTAATACTTTCATGAAGAAAAAATAAAACTGCTTAGTAGAATTTCACATTTGCGTTAGATATTAGAGAACAATTTCAACATGCCTTTCATCTGGTTTTTTTTAAAATTTTTGTCATGACACCTCGATTTGCATTCTTTAAGTAATATTAGATGTTATTTTTGTACAAAGAAAATATGTATGTTTAAGTTTAAAAGCATAAAAAATGATTTAAAATTTGAAACCTTTTTGAAAATGTTTGTTTTCCACATTTTTACAAAAGTATGCAAGACAATATTATAATCATATACGGTCTATGTTACACATTAGTGAAACTGTACCTAGGTATTACATGATTATGATGTGTTTTAAAAACGTGTTAAACAAAATAACTGTTGTTTTGAATTCCTTCAAACTCCAATTGAGTTTACAATGTTAATTTTGACTGATGCTCCAATGCCATAATGCGTCATCGCGGTTTTTTTTGTAGATAGTTTGCGATTATCACGATTTCGAGATGTTTTTTATGTAACTATGTCGTAAATATCCGTGAAAAAACAGCAAATATACGATATTAATTGCCAAGTTTACACATTGATTTATTTAATAATAAGGGTTTTGGTACCGTTATTGTTTTGTTATCTGTAGTTGTTTAATATTATTTAATCGTTTTAACCACGTGAAAACGGTGAAAGTATGGAAAAATTGTAGTGGATTCTTTCTTCCTTTTTGTTGTTATGTTGAACTTTTTACGTGGGCGAGCAGGCTTTGATGCGGATACTATTTTTAACTAAATCAACAAATAATTTTGCTGCTTTATTTCAGAATAATATGTTGTGTGAAAGAAAAACATTTTCCATGTACTTATGCGACATGCTGAAACTGGAAATTTGAAATGATCCTATTTTGAGTAAAAGAAATTTTAGTTTCAAAAAATATAGAAAGGCAAGAAAAATTCTCTTTAAAATGACATCGTATGAAAAATACTGTTATCGGAAATAAAATTATTACATAAATATTTTTGGAACGACATGTTTTATTAATAATCTTGTGATTTAATATAATTCGAATATTATAGATAAAAATTTAAATCGATCGCAAAATAATATAAAATTGTGCACACTTACGATATTTGGGTTATTCTCTATATTCTTCGTAAAAAGCAATAATCAATCGGAACTATGTCGTATAGGTATATAAATCCGTTTACCACGTTGAATGTATGAAAATCGACTGAACTGATTTTAGTTCTGTAATCGTTTTTTTATAGTTGAGCTATAATCCCCTTCAACCTTAACATCACAGTGAGTCTGTTAATTGTTGTATATCCGACGCGTTACACAACAATTTTTAATCTATTCATTGCAAACTGTTAAATCATAATTTGTACTCGTAACGGTTTTTTTATCTGCTTCGTAACGTTGTTATCTTATGAGTTTGCTAGATATTTACATATGTTTACATTATATCTCTGTTTACTGGTTTGATTGATTTTGATAAATTGTTTGATGGATTTTGATAAATAAAATACGTGTAGATTTGTCTTAATCACTTGCATGATACTGATTAATTAAAAATAAGTTTTGAGTAAATAAAGTAGTGGTTATAGAAAACTTATTTATCATAAAAACATATTTATCATAAAATTTTTTAGTTATTTATCATAAAAACAGACTAATTCAAAAGATGAGGCTACCAGTAATGAAAAGAAAGTACACGGAATAATAGATGAGGATAAATTATAAATATGCGCTTGATACCTGAAAGTGATATATGGACAAAATATTTGGATTTTATTCGTTTTTAAAAATTTTTAGTTTTAAAAATCTTATATTTTTTTAACTTTGAAAAGAAATATTATTCGAGAAAAAAAAGTCGCTGATGTACGAATTTTTTAAGGGAATCGGGCTAATATAGATAACACAGGTCTACATGGTTTTCCCCTTTCAGATTAAATGACTGATTTTAATAGATTTTGGGACGCTGATTGCGGGAAAAATGCTAAAAGATTCCATTACATCAGAATTTTTAGTTATTTAGCATTGTTTTTTTTGCCAAAAGTACCTAGGCCTACCTAATCAAGAACTGATATTTTATTTTAGTTTTTTCTTATTGAACAAATACACATTGAATGCTTGTAGTAGATAACGATGAATGAGTGCTCGTAAACAGTTAATGATGTGTATGTGTGTGTGTGTGTGTGGGTGTGTGGGTGCGTGGGTGCGTGCGTGCGTGCGTGCGTGCGGGCGTGCGTGCGTGCGTGCGTGCGGCGTGCATGCGTGCGTGCGGCGTGCGTGCGTGCGTGCGTGTGTGTGTGTGTGTGTTGATTGTCCCTATTTCCTCTCTCTACTCAACTTCAACACTCGACTCAGATCCCGTTTACCATCACAGAGATTATTCGTACAACAAGTTTATAACCTCTGTTTAAAACCCATAATTCGAATGTGCGGATTGCATAACGACATTTTCTCTCAACATCTGTCCTCAGATATTTTTGAACCAAAATTATTAACATTTGAAAAGGAAATACAAAATATATTATTTATAAATTAAAACCCACTACGATAGAACTGATATTTTGTTCAGTGTATATATAAAATAATATAATTTTAAGTTAATACTAACTTTAATAATTGATTGAATAACACGAGTGACCCTTGCAAAAAGTATTCATAAAAACTCTAAACATTCTGTACACACATAATTAGAGTTATAGTCTAGTTTTATACTCTGTTCTTTTTATTGTACATCTACGCGGCTGTAACTTGTCTTGTGAGTCTTTCAATAAATAGAAATAAAAGAAATATCAATAATGATAATAACAGTTAAGTATAAACAAACAATACAAATTGTATAAACTTACAAGATTTTACTTGTAAAGATGAGAAGATAAAGAACTAAAAAAGAAAAGAATTGGAATTGTTTTACTTATTAGGTTTGTGTATAAGTTCTTGAACTCTCAAACATTTTCTTTTGATTTTATTATTATTTATTTGTACAATTCATTCAATCAACAAAATATTTATCATCATGGTCTACAATATATCATCTACTACGCAAAGACAGAATGTCTTCTTCTCAAAAAGTAGAAGGCTACCATTCAAAATATTCCGCCATGTTGTTTTTAAGTTTTCACGCAAATGTTGCATTAAAGACCAAAGCAGATGGTAGTCTGACGGAGCGAGATCTGGACTATACGGTCTTTGTGGTATAGCCTAGATCTTCCATTATGCGATACATGGATTCCATAATATATAGTCGAACCTTGTCCTGTTGGAGGACCACACTAAGTCGTTTCGGTTGCTTTACACGCAATGTTGTGACCAACTTTCGGATTATTTCTCCACATACATTAGCATTTATTTCGTTAATATCGTGATGCTCCCAAAATAGCAGGTATTGCCAGACCCAAAAAACTGATATTAAAATGTTTTACAAGAGTTTCAGGTTTTGTTGAGGCAGAGATCTTACATCGTAAGGTAGCCAGTAGACTTGACATTTATTATTATCGTAGTAAATCCATGATTCATTTCCAGTGTTAATTGATCTGAGGAAGTCCCGTCTTTGTAGTCGTAAAAGTAAATTTTCGCAGAAAATAATGCGTTACGTGATTGGCGTCAGTCAATGCATGAGGTGTCTTGGACTCAAAGCTTTGAAATACACCATGTTGTGTAGAAGTCGAGTAACAATGGTATGGTTGCACGCTAATGTCTACTTGAGATCTCGGGTACTCGCAATGATGCACTTCTAACTCGCGGCGCAATGTCTTCACCTTTATCAGTTATATGGGCAGTACTCCTTTTTCCAAATGCAGCGTTAATTTTATTAGCTGTCTTTCTCACATTGGTCCCTAGTTTAAACTCGTAGAGAATAATCGATCGCAATTGACGTTGGTCCATTTTGATTTTAAATTGAATAGACAAGACTGCGCAACTTTATATACCCACTGATTTAAAGTCTGTATAATATTCTACAAAATTATGGAATATGAAACTATAGATCGTTCTCTCACGTGGTCAAATATACAGTTCGTGTTGATTGATTTCATACAAACCTATACTACTTTTCAATAATATGCCGATGCATTTTATATTCTAACATAAACCATTTTTTTCGAATATCTTAGATACAGTAACCAACGGCTAATCGTCGCCAATTTTCAATATACTGTTTGCTGCTAGATTTGTGTTTTGGTATTATTTATGCAATTTTTCCGCACCTGGAAAAACATATCTTGCACGATACACATGTTAAATAAATTAGTGAGAGTTACTCTTAATATGGGAAATTCCAAACAATTATCAAACTACCGCATATTTTCATTTTGAAAATAATTTTTCTTTTCGTTTTATTGAATTAATTTGGAAGTATACCTAATCGGCCATCTGTTGTTTTTTTAAAATTCTTCGATATTAATAACGTCAAAGTTACTTACATAGAAACTATCACTTAATTTTTATCGGGCTATTGTGTGGAGATATTATTTAATTTTAAAAGAGAAATTCCTAGAAATTATCTATTATTAAAAAATAAGTCGTTCGGTTTTTAGATTGCTTAAAATTTCATGAAAAATTGTGAATTAAAAAAAATTTTAAGTGGCATTTTCAAAATGCTTTTCTGAGTTATTGAATTTTTTTTAAACCCTTAAAACTGGTTAAAAATCGAACTCGATATAAAATCAATTAGTTTGTACGAATGTTAATTGACTTGGTATTAAAATAATGTTGAAACTTCAAATATTTAGACCATATTTTACAAATATGACAATAATATTATGAAGGTCATGCCCTTATAACTGAATGATTATATACGCGTGTGAAATTGGTATAGGTATAAAACAGTAGCGTAAATAATAACACAGGAAAAATATAACAAATATGATGTGAATGAAACTGGCATTGACACTATTTCGATAAGGTAATGAGTATTGTCCTTTTATGAATGACTCGTTAATACCCTTGAGAATAAAGTATATTCGCCATAATTGACAAATCGGTTTGTGAAACGAAAGTGTAATTATGAACTTGATATGAACAGCGACAAATAATATCTAGTGCATTTAGTTATTTAAAAAACTGGTCCATTCTCCATTTTTCGCCTTTAATACATTTAATTCTTACACGTAACATCATTAACAATAATTACTTTTCAAAGCCTATATGAATTTTAAGAAAATATTAATGGGAAATTATGATAATTTCCAGTTGTTAACCGAACCATAGTTAAATAGAAATATAATTATAAAACATATAGGCGACACATTATTTATGCGGTTATAAGGTCCTACATATTTTATAATTGTAATTTGGCCGCTGAATAGAGAAATATTTGTAATAACTCCATTGCCTTCAGAGCCTTTATATAACTGACTCCTGTTTTCGTAAAAGAAGTAACTAACATTTCTCCAATGATAATGGTCACATTTGTATAGACTCTGGCTTGTCTGTGTTCAAATGTAAACCATTTGAAAAGTCTCTGTTTAAGCTTTGGGGCCTAAGTTCTCTTAATGTGGGGCCTAGCTCTTAATATTCCGGAGTTGTGTACGCTATTTTATATTTATATTTTTCATTACAACTTATTTAAAAACTAAGGAAATCGCAATAAAGACTTTTATTCATCACATTAATTCAAATGAAGGTTATTATAGAATGGTTATCTATTAGTTAAGTTAAATAACGTAGAATACTTATCATATTAAAAGAAAAATACTTATTTTTAATTTTAAAAGAAAATATGTACGGGACATGTTTATTACTATTGTATGTTAACTGTTGTCTAAATAAAAATGAACTCACTAGTGATACTACAGTAATATAGCACCTGTTTAGAAGCAATATGTACAATTTTAAACATGTATTTTTATGTCAATTAAAACATTAATTTAAGGAAAATAAAATGTTAATTGACGTTCATAATTAAAATAGCTAACAATTTACCTATATAGATGAGGGAGTAGCTACAAGCTATTAACTTGTTACATAATAAGACATAGACCTTGCTAGCTAAAAGTGAGTATTAATAGAGTCACAGATATACTAAAATACGAGTTATAGTCACCGTTTACAAACCAAAAAATTCATCGTGACGCTTTCTCCTCTGTTGTTCAAAATATTTTTTTGGGTTTTCATGCGTCCTCGAAGCAAACGGGTGTAATTAAATACATGGAGGTTATTTTAATTGTCATGTGTTTTCTCTTTGACCTAAAAATATGCAATTAAAATTTTCACTGACTATTTTCGGTAAATGCTTTCAAAAGTAAAAATGCAACCGTTATAAGTACACTCAGTTTTTTTAAATCTCATACGTAGTGTGGGGTATCGTTTTTCAGAGCTAGTTATAAAGGTCTCAAAAATCTTCATATGTAAACTGAAAAAAAATATTCAAAATAAATACAGTCCCCTCCTTATTTTCGAAATTATTTAAGTGAGTCCTATTCGTTTTTTACATATTGATTTGATATAGACGAAGCAAAAAATAAATGGATTACAAAGATGAACACTCCTCTCATCCCCGGGACTTAAGAAATACATTATTGTAATAAAACTTGATTTGAATGGTTATAAGTACACTTGATTTGAAATCAGAATCTTGATCTCTTTGCTCTGAAATATGTTACTAATTACATTAGCCACCCAAGTCCGCGGCCTTGTAAGGACTAAATTAACCAGAGGTAAAGTAATGGAATAAAGATTTTCTGTTATCAGTCCGTAATTTTTATTACCTACTTTAAAATCGGATTTATTTTTATGTGTTCAATACAAATTAAGATACATAATTATTGAAATATAACAAAAACATGTACGTATCAGTAATGGAGACAATATTAACTTTCACATAGCCTAACTCGATTACATTCCGCTGTGATCATTAGCGAATTGTTAAACAAGTTAACAGTCCTGAAATGTCATCTAGTGTTCATACATAATGTTTGGTATGAAGAAGGTGGACCGCTTTAGTAATAACGAGGCTAGAGTTGTTTTTCTTGAACGATTGTTGAAATCAATGTATTAATAAATACAAATTTCAATGTTTAGTAAAATCTTTGTTTTAACTTCGTTAGATCTTCTGATTTGCTTTTCAAAATTTAGTTTATTCTAGAAAATTATGTTTTATTTTAATTATGAACATATCTGTGTATAAATATACTTAATGTTGGGCTACAGAAACTTGTAAATTTTATTTATCTGCTAAATTTTATTCATCTGCTAAACTATGCATTTATTTTATAATAACACAGATATTTAACGATTGATTCGATTGCTTTAATTATGCTACTTTATTTGACTTGTTACCACAGCTAGAAAACTTTCAGGACGACTATTGCCTTAGTTATGCCGCAGAAGATTAAGCATTAACGTATATTTACAGGTATTACAGGTATTAGTACAGGTATTTTTTTAATAATAATGATTAAAATCATCATGAAATTAGAATCAATCACAATGATTTTGTTCTAAGAAAATTATAAAAAAAATAACAAAGATTTTTTGAAGACATTTTTCCGTGTGATTTAAGGTTCTAATGCTGCAAGCATTCGTCAGAACCATAAGAAATAATGTATTTTCTGCTTTATTAATTTGATTAATTATAAGATTTTAGTAGATTATATTTTCTTGTAATTTTTTATATTACTTTGCGGCTGCTCTACAAGTGATACCTGGTGAAAATGTACACAGTATCAAATATTATTATGTGTCAACAGAAGAAACAATTTGCCTTCTCGTGTGCCTTAAAACCATAATTTTCGGTGCGAAGAAAAATAATATCTTTTTGTGCATATCTGCGACAGGTCATTAAAGTACAAAAGTGCTAAATTTTTAAAATAATAACTAAATATACCTTGTAATAAATTCTATGATACATAAATCTACAGCCTTTATGCCATATCTATAGCACGTTAAATTAAATAAACTTATATATTTAAGTTGCTGATAAAGTATCTTAAGACATCATTATTCATAGTCTATTTATTGATATAATGAGAATTTAATTCATATGTTTGAGTAGATATGGTTTGGACACTATAAAACAACTAAATTCTTTGTAACACTATATTGTAAATAAATCGAGAATATAACTTCTATCTTCTCGATTTGTACAATTCGTCCACGTTTGCAACAAGGTAAACAGGATTCAAAAATAGTTAATTTGTACGAATGTTAATTTATTTGATATCAAAATGGCTTAGAAATTTCAAATATTTGGACTAAGTACATTTTCCAGAATTAATTTAATTATAATGTATTAATGTATGTAATTAAATTAAATGTCTCTTAATTAAGTTTAAGTGTTTTCGTTATTAAATTTGCCTTTTTAATACTTTTGTGTTAAAAGTTAACAAAACCAATCTGACATAATTTGTTCGTTAATCTAAACAATTCGTCATTAATGCCCTCTCAATATGTCCTGAAGGAAACCAAATATATTATTATTTAGTTGGTTTCCTATGGGGCAAGTCATATAGACATAAACAGAGGTTTGCGTTTTCTGAAGATTTGCTTTGTCCTACACTAACAACACGTTATCGACATCGCATGCGATGTCGCATTTTTGAACCGATAAATTAGTTTCATGTTTTTCGAGTTATTACTTCAAAGTTATACCATGCCCATTGTCTTTTGTTCATAAACAAAATCCATAAAAAACTCCTTTCTATCTTAAAAACTAATAGAAACAAAAACTTTTCCAACAGACAAATTGTTCACAGCTTTTACTCGCCTTTCTTTCATTTTTTTCAACGCCTATTTCTACTTAATACGCGTATTGATTCACACACGATCAATCATAGAATATTGATACATATTTATCTGCTTTTTGTCAGACCTACTGATTATAACGTGGACAGAAATAATTGGCACTCGGCTTATTTATCATACTAGTTACGAGAATCATAACGACACGAGAGTGTAAAGGTATGTATTGAAATGGACGAATCTAAATACTTTCAACCATCTAATACAGTTTTAGTTATGCCGTCTCCTCAATTATGATCAAACTATTTTACTAAGCCTGAGGAATAATTTTGATACCCCAGATATCCGTTTTTAAACACATTGATGTAAATGATAAATGTAACATTTATTTTTACTAGTTTAAATAAGCCTTTTTGAACGGTATAAAATATCTGCAATTATATGTATTTTTACTTTAAAGGAAATAAGTCTCATTATATTTTCACATAACAGAGCCTAATGGAAAATAGCAACTTGCGGTCTAATAAACAAATAAATCTAGGCATGATTAATTATTTATTCCAACGTCCTGATCTTCACTATCACGATTGGCATTATAGAATAGTAATACAATATTTGTTTTATATATGTTTGTTTGTTTCTTCATCTCGCTTTCACTCGTCAACTATATATTTATTGTGATTCGTGATATTTTGCACGTGAAAAAACACCTGAATTGCCTTGTGAAATTTATAACATGTGTCGTGTAGATAAACATGCACCTAATATTTTTATTCAGGGATGACATTATTTTTCATTTAATTATTAATTTTAAATTGTACAACCATTTTTTATTTTTCCACACGAACTAAATCTCGTGTAACAGCTACGTACAGATTGTAAATAATTACCCTGAGTTTTATTTCATATTCATATCTCAAACGATTCCTAAGTTATGATGATGAAAAGTTATGCAGAAAATTAATCAAAATTTTTCCCACCTTGTTCATATAGCCCCGCCTATAAAAACACGCGGCTGAGAATGGAGAGGGCGAAAACAATATGTTTATGTTAATTACGTTAGATTTATATTAATAGCGTGTATCTAATAAAACAGAGTAAAACGAACGCATTAAGGCACTACACTTGCATTTCGGTCTTCCGTGCTGATGAAGTTGCAAAGTAGTTTCATATAAAAATTTATTTCGGTGACTTATAAAAGAGTAATCAAACAAACAAATAAAATTAACTTTGAATTTATAAGTTAGGATATAAATACGTGAAAGCATTATAAGTTTTCAATGTCTGAATCAAAGAATGTGAAATAGAAGGGCAGAATATTAAAAAAAAGTGTGTTTAAATGTTTATGAAAACTAATGAATTTAATTTATCTACATAAAGTTTTATCTTCGATAACTATTTCATATGTCAGTCAGTCGTTGCTTGGCGTTGAATGATAAGTTAAAAATAATCGTTAAGTGTATTTTAAGACGCAAAAATCGATTATGATATAATAATCATTTTTAACATGTCATGTAACACATGTTTTTCTAGCCATTGTTACATTATAAATCATTTTAAACAAGGTAATTTTTAAATTCCAAAAATCTGATGGTTAAAAAAATGGAAGTTTTCTTAACAATATCAAGATTTATCATTCTTTACTTTATTATCGTTCCGGAAAAGCATTTTCTTCTTTAAGAAAATGCATTACCATGATTTTTCAGTAGGCTAAGAAGTAATTTAGTGTAGAGTTTATACCAGCTAGAATACGTGTTGTTATTTTATTTTTAGGGTTCCACCTTTTAATGACGGAACATAGGTACTTAGATAACAACCGAGAGAGATAGATGAGCTCGATAGAGTAAGACAAGAAGTGTACGCATGCGCAAAAACAAACAAAAATGGCTCTCAGTACCGGCTATCAACTGTTTTGTACATTATGCGTGTCGAAAGTAATCTGTCAACATTTTGCGG
The DNA here is from genome assembly GCA_039881145.1 of Druceiella hillmani. Classification (NCBI taxonomy): domain Eukaryota; kingdom Metazoa; phylum Arthropoda; class Insecta; order Lepidoptera; family Hepialidae; genus Druceiella; species Druceiella hillmani. The sequence continues at coordinate 12,688,603 of JAYKKI010000037.1, read as the reverse complement.
AAAACAAACACAAGTGGGGCTCACTATTGCTGTCAGCTATTTTGTACGTAATGTGTGTCAAAAATTTATCGATTTATTTATTTATGATAAATAAATCGATTATTACTAATTTTTCGAGTACTTCATCCGTTAAAAAACTAACAACATTTATACTTAATTTTTTTTATAAATTTGTAATGAACCCACATATATAGTCGTCATAAATATAATTTACACCAGGAGCAATACGTCTTGACTTCCTTCAGCCGCATTTAGCCCTGTTTATGTACTGATATCGCGGCTATATTTTTAATTGACAGTTGTCTATGTAAATTTATATGAAGATTTTGTTAGATGTTTACATCGATTTGTAATGATATTTTATTAATTTTTCTCCAACTTCCTATTCACTTCCTTCTTACTCCTTACTTCTTCTCTACTTATAAATAGCGGTTTAGATCACCAAAGATTTCTGTCACGTGAACTAAATTTCACGCGATTATTTTTTTATACGTATACCGTCATAAAAACCTGTAAGGTACTTCCGATCGACCTTCAATATTGAAACTTGACTTAATGAGAGGTCTTGTAGTACAAGTAGCTTATAAATTTTTTGAAATTGTGAAAGCTATATAGGCAATATATATACGCTTTTCTATATTAAAAGTCTAGTTTTTAGAATTGAGGCGACGTAGAAGCATGAAATTTAATCAGCAGTAATACATCTCACAACCCTCGTAATTTGCACTGGCTCTCTTTTTAAAATATTCATATGAGATTTAAAGAATTGGTATATAATATTCAATTTTCAAAATAATTTTCAATTTATAAAATTGTTTTCAAAATATTATACATCATATCGAGTATCATTTTCTATGAAGAGATAAGGGGATTGTTATGAAGAATTTCGTAATTTCAAATTACATTTTTAAAAATAGATTTCAAAAAATTTGCGTAAATATAGCATTCCCCCCACTTCGTTTTTTTCCGAAACTACTGAGATAAAAATGGTAAAGAAACATGGTTGATAAAATCTCAATAGAAGATCACAATAAAATTATAGAGATTATCATAGATCTTATAATTTTTTTAAATTTAAATGTGAAAAGTTAATATTTCTAAATAGTTTAATAGAAATACTATGTGCCATGAAATCTATATAAATAAGTATGGCACCCTCCTAGTTCTACTCGTGCTTGGTAGGTTTTTTTCGGGTATAAAATCGAAATTTATTTTAATGAAATGAAATTTTATAGAAATAGATAATTTCAAAAAGTAATATTTCTCAAACAGTATTTGAACAGTGCGGAGGTCCCAATAATTTATACTGAGTTTTTCAATAAATTTACATCCTGTCATTAAAAATTATTGATTTTTGAAAGAAATATATATATATGTATATATATATATATACACATATATATATATATATATATATATATATATATATATATATATATAATCTAATATATATGTAATAATCTTTATTTGTGTATAACACAACTTATTATGGCCCTGCAAATAAGCATAACACTGTTTTTACACGCGCGAATACACCCGTAAAAAACAGTGAAGAATGATAGTTGCTATCGAACCATGTATTTGTCAACCATTCAGATATAACGGGATAAAACAATCTTGTGGTGAAAAAGTCTTTTTCAACCAATCAGACATTTAGAGGAAAAGCAATAAAACCAACCTTAAAAAGCAAGCAACAAAAACGATCCTTGGAATCGGAAAAAGTCCAGCTAGACAGGTTGACTGTCGATTTATTTCCCTATTGTGACTTAGCTCTCGTAGCACTTAACACGAGTGTCAAATCCATTGCCTCAGTTAGATATTTTTGGAATGCCTATCTTTCCGCCACCTATACCTGACTGGGCACTGCCTTGCTATTGTATATGGCTTCAAATGGACATCTCGGTTATGTCGGCGGAGATAGCGACAAAGGGTTGGCAGAAGCATATCATGATGCCGATGGAGACTGCATGTGGTCTGACCCAGTTAGGAGGTGGTCGTTGACCGAAACTCCGTGTTTACTACGGCATTGTGGATTATTTTTATCTTGCCCAGCTTGGTGGGATTCAGTGTCATTCTGCTGGAAGTACTTTCCTTTTAGGTTTGAACTTCTTTTTTATAGTTATCAGCAGTTTGTACGGAGTATTATGACAGCTTTTATCGCAAGTTTCAGTTGCTTGTCCCTGCCATATTCTATCTGTGTTACTCGATACACGAAATTTAAGGAGTGATCCTGCCAGTATGAGTAGTGCTATGTAAATACCTAGTGATGCGGGAGACGCGAAAAGATTGTTTATGTTTAATTTTCGCTCTTCGGTAACGAGTAGCGTCTACCAGTTATCTTGCCCGATAATATTTAATCTTATTCTATTGGATATTGTCTTAAACGTCAAGTTCATAGTCGGCTTTATCTTTTTCTTATTCTTGGGCAGAGACTTGCAGGTTTAAGATGTTGCGCGCTTGGACCTTGTGTTCTTGAATCGCGATTGTATAGTAAGTGCAACTCATCGCGATGTTCGAGTGGTGAACTTTGTGTCTGAGATGGTTTTGACACGTAATGCGTAGATGCGTAGTTGATGCCTAATGCGACTGGAAACTTGGCTCTGACTTGATTAGATAAACCGATGTCTATGAGTAATCTGTAGCCGAGTAACGTGTGTATGTCAATTTCTCCCACTGGTCTAGATAGATGTAGTAGTAAGAATTTCAAATAGGTGCAGATTTTATTGTAGAATTGGCTGGTTTAGTTTTCACATCTTCTGTCTCTTTTCTCTGGCCTACTCGTATAATATGTTGTAGCTTGTGGTGGAAATATTTGCACCCTTAGACATCGTGTATCTTTGGACGACAACTGTATTTCTTATTCCAGTAACGTAGATATCTAAATCATAAGCGAATCATCTTTGCTAGGTGCTACCTTGAGTTGGAGTCAGATTCGTCGAATTTCTTGCATTCGGTAATGGCATGTCCCACGTCTGAATATGCTGGTCTTGTATTTCTCTATTGCGGTGAATGTTCTGTGTATTCGTTGCTGAACAGTGGTATTTTTGTCTTGGAAAATCGCTTCTTACTGTGCGTGGGTTCCGCGGATTTTGGCTTCACGATCTAGAAAGCGAGATAGCTTGAATTACTTGGCTTTCTATAAGATTTATAAGAAAAATAAGGATATCTTTTTTAGGCGTTCTTTAAGACAGTATAATTTATTGGTTATTGTCGTTTAATTTTAATCATTATCTACAAATACTATTGTAACAAAAGCGTATATAGTGTTGACTAGCTTCCCTCTTGTCAGTATAGATAATAATTTGAGAAGGAAGGTGCACGGAATCGTATTTAAAATATTTACCTGCTACATAATTTTGGCTGTTGCTTCACTTGTATTGAAAAACTGAGTGCGATAAATCAGTAACCAGTGGTTTCAAGGAAATTAATTATAAATCTCTGAAATACGGGTAAAATTAGCAATATAAGGAGTTTGTAAATATTTAAGCACGTATAACAGCTGAAACATTTTACGGTATATAGTATTTCAATAAATATAATTCTTACTATGTAAATTTATTATGTAGCATTTTTTCCAAAGGTAGATTGCCTATATATGATCAATTTATTAATGCAAGTTAGCCAAAATTATTTTTCATTAAAATATTTACTAAATATTGTGACCCTAATTTCTTTTATCAGACAACACCCAAACTTTAGGTGGCACTATAATTGATGGATTCATTAGTTTGGATAACGTTATTTATAATATTATATAAGTAGATAATGTCTGACAAAGTTAATCCGTTTAGTTCCGTTACTAGTGTTATGATTTTACAGTAACCAAAGATTTTATCTACTTTGTGGCCATAATATTTTGTTTTCTCTGCACCGTTTTATCCATTCCTGATGATTTCATTCGTTATCACAACATACGGTACCTAATACGGTCCAAAATTACAAGGAAATTGCCAGTCTCCTTTTTGGAATTTTCTTGTGTTAATGACGCATCGTAGGGAATTTCATTGTTTCATTAATCAGTTCACAGTAATGCTAACTTATTTTATCATAGAAGACTCCGTGTTAAAACATTGTATATCCTTAGTATCCAGTAGTAAGTAAAAGAAATTAATATACATGAATTTCCCTTTCTTTGCAGTTATTATACATTTTTAGCATTTAAAGTTAGTTCACAGTAAAGAGTTGTCATCTTTTTTAAAAGAAAAACATACACAATGTAAAAGAAGTACTTGAAAAAATAAAATTACTTATTAAAATACTATATACCTATTAAAACTTTAGTTTCTCCTATGTATAGCTTTTCAATTATATACATGTATGTTCATTAAGTTACATTTAGAAATGCCAGCTCATTTATTGTTGATGTGCTATGTTTCGCTAAAAAGTACGATCAACTTCGAATTATAGTCGATAACGAACGAATTATCACCGGTAACGAACGACTTCGAATTATAGTCGGTAACGGTAACGAATATTTATAAATAGAGTATTTTAGTGTATTTTATAAAGCCCATAAAATACGTTTATGTAATGTATCTCATAATACTTTATTTTAAAGCACATGTGACAATTTTAGTTGCTCGTAATATTTTGGTAATACGGATTACCGAGTTCGCAACTACAGTTGCATACTGCTCGTATATATGCGCATTCTGTATATTGTTTGTCGGTTTATACATAAATAGCGGCCCGACTTCTTACGGGTACAGTTAAGTTGTTTGATAAGGTTTTTTATTTTATTTTAATTAACAGTATTATATTATAAGGTAAAAACATGTTCATCAATCATGTACTGTATGGAAATAATAAAACAGATACAAATGGGAATTTTTTGTAGATGGTTATATTTATCACAACAAGCCGAAGACGCGAAGCTGGCCGAATCAAGTTGGAAAGAGTCGCCAACACATGAAGTTGGCCGAATGGCAACGCCCATTTTGTCTTCAAAACATTTTAACCCCTATCCAAACTCGCCATTAGATGTTTCACATCACAAATTAAGGTTTTCTTTTTAATAAAATATTTTAGTATTTGCTTTCACATTTACAATGATGATTTCTAATCACTGTAAAAACCAAATACCAAATGTAACCAATTATTGAATTTATTTAAAATGTATAATTCGAAATGAATGTGTGACTTACCCCTTTACGTTAGTTCCTAACATTAGGCTTGGTTTTACTGTAGCGAGTTGATTAAAATTTCAACAAATTTAATGCGTAATTCAATGATGGATGAACGCTAATGTAATTCTTACGTTTTCAACGAATTTTACAACTGTAATGTTTTGTCGTATATAAACGTACCATCGCGTTATTCCAGTAGGAGTTTCAAAATAAATGTGAATACTTCACATATAAAACAATTATACAGTACCTTATTCGTGTTTATTTCACTACACTAATACAGAAAGTGTTACCACGATAAAATAATGTTTAGTATATTAACATCACTGTCTTTTTGCAATTTTCTTCATTGTGTGTTATTTACATCGATAAAAAAGCAATTTAAATTAAAGGTAACTTTTTTTACCCAAAATGGACTAAATGTCCACAAATTTTTCATTTTGTCAATAAATATTGTCGCAGGAAGCGAATTTTTTCAGCCATTGGGAGCTTATCCATCTTCAGCTGTTTGTCGACGGTCATGTAATACTGTTGTTTCTCAGTTTATTCTTTCCAATGCATACCCGTTTTTCCGTCTGAAGTCGGATGCCTGAGAACGAAGACAAAATTTAACTATTAAATCAAGGAACAAGATAATCAAAACCTCCTTTGGGCGTACATTAATTTCGTTATTATAAATATAATAAGTAACAAAGATATCGGGTTTAGCTTCAGATAGACATAAGGTAAAATTATGTATTATAGGGTCATAGCAGTAAATATATATGCTTTGGCAAGTTCCAAAAAAGGACTATTAATGGATATGGTAAGTGTAATTACACTGACATTGGGCTAAATGATTTGTAAATTTATTTAAGTACGCATGATGGACTCATACTGTTAGCCACTTGTAATTAATATTAGTGTACGGTGTGACTTACGTGATTTAAATGAAATTAAACAATAAATGTGAACATAAACTAGTTGAATCTTATTCTGCAAATAAGAATGGAAAGTTATTAAAAAATATTGAAATGTTTATTACACACATTATGTAGGTATATTTAATAGTCATTACAAAAGATCACAACATATTTTTAAAGTTGTGCTACACATAATGTCATATCTTTTTTATGTATTACAATATTTGGCAGTCCATTACGTAGTTACGTATCATCATTCGTACCATCATACGTAGTTACGTATCATCAATCAGTTGATTGTTTAAGTTTCATTGCTTGAGTTACCAGTACGAAACTGCTTTTTGTAGAAATAAACCTTTCAGAAGCTATGATTTATGTACGTGTACATTAAACTTAAAATATATAAACTTAGGCTTAGAAGATTCGAATTTTCAAAAATTTGTATTATATAATAAATACATGAAAATGGTTAAAATAATAGGAATTTATAAATATATAAATATGTATAAATATATGTATATATATATATATATATATATATATATATATATATATATATGTATATATATATATATATATATATATACACACATGTATATATATATATATATATATATATATATATATATATATATATATATAGGGTGATAGATTAACCAACAAAAGAAATATACGAGTAATTCATGTCTTTGAAGTGAGGGAATTAAAAACATTTAATTTACTGTTTTTCCAATATTAAATTAATTGGAAAACATTCTAAGGCAAAATGAAAATAATTGATAAGATATAATAAAAATAATTAGCAATAGCAAGTGGGTTAGGTTGAGATAAATATATTATGCATATCTGTCTCAACTCATAATGAGCGGTTGCCAAAAAATGTAGACTAAAAATTGATTTTAACAGCAGGGGCTATATTGTCTGTTTAGGGATACAAAATTGTTAATGATTTAAAATTTAAATGATATGAAATTTATAATAAGCCATTAACCTCAAAAATTTTAAGCTGAATATAGAAACGAATTTTGATATATGAGACCCGTTAGAGTGGTCGAATAAAACGTATAGATGAAACAGTAAGAAAGTTATTGTTTTTTGCGATAAAAATGTTTTCATAAACTGTAATTTCGATGTTAGTTAATTAATAACTGCTATAAGAAATAAGAATGTGATAAATAGTAATCTTTATTACATTTTAATATAAATAGAAATACCATAGATTATCATAATACGATGTATGTTGTCAAATAATTTAATTTAGTGATACAACTGTTATTTCTAATTTGTAATTTTTAATTTTTTTTTATAATAAACTACGTGGGTTTTTAACTTTCAGAACAGAGATTACAGATATTACGAACATTTAAATAAAAAGTAACTTATCGTAATTAAATGTATATAATCACGTCCATGAATTATAATCTGAACTAGCTTGTTTGGTCACAGCCCTGAAACTAATGCTCCCTCAATTTGACTTTTTTCGAGATTAATATCTCATCACATTTACGTTAAAATTAAAATAAAAAATGTCATTTCTCAAACGGACGGTTTTTTGGTTCACTATATTTGAGAAAATAAATAAATGTGGATATATGTTTACTTAAGTCAGTAAATATGAGAATAATGAAGGTTTAACTAAATTATTGTCCTCTATAATATGTACAGTATTTACAATTTTCTTTAAAATAAGTGTTTGAAAACAAAACGAAAAGCCATTCCACTCAGATTTAAGACGCATATGAAGTATTAGATCGTGCGTAAGAAAATAGATTGAGATTCAAAGTGACTCACTCTACCCGTACGAAGTTACCCCATAATGTGATTATTTGCCGATTGTAGTTGAAACTTTCAGAATTTATGTCCACTAGATTATTGTAACTTGACTGGAATAGGTAGTTCAATTCGTCAGCGTGACAAAATCAGAGCAAGTCTGGCATTCCAGTAGTTTTCTTAATTATGTTCCTGTTTGACTCACAGGTAAATATGTAATAAAAATGTTCTTTATATGTTTAGACATCATTTTGGAAATCCTATTTATATCGTAATGGAAATCTATCAGTATCTCAGATAATGTAATTGGATCATTATCGAAATAGTACTTATAAATGTCTTTCCTAATTTGACACTCTTTGTTAAAGGAAACTTCTACAATTCACGTCTTGTTACTGATAGTTCTGGGAAGTGTGACCGGTGTTTTATGACTTCTGATGCATTTTTCAAGGTAATGAAACCTTCAGAATTGGTGTACCAATAATTATGGGAACTTGAATGATGTTACCTCGTTGCAATAGTTTTGTCGGATGTTCTCCCAAAAAAGTATGTTGTGTTTTAATTTTTTCAATGAGGGTAATAAAAGGGGAAAAATACGACAGTATAACTCTTGCGACAATGGTAAGAAAAACATTTTTTAAATTGCCTTCTAGAATATTTTCGGAAAATTCCAGAAGTTTGTATGGATCTTTAGTATTGAATTCCAAACTTCTGCCTAACTGAAATGCTCGATTTATTCCATTCTGTTCAAAAGCTCAGTCATTCATAAATGAACCATTCTATGCTATGGCCTTGTAGAATAATCATATGAAAAGTCTCTGATGGTCCTCCAACACTTTTGCAAACTTAGTTTCATAATTTGCATCTCCACAAAAGTTAATAATAATTTCCTATACCCATTTTAAAGTTAATATTTAGTCTTTCTTTCTCACATTACCCGGAACTTCAGCTATATCTAAGTACAAAAATTCAAAGGGCTCCAATCTGTAATTCGACGATAGAGACGTCATTTAAAATTATATTTTTTTGGAAAGTTATATTTTTTTGCTTTTGTGAACATCGAATATTCAACCTTTATGACGGTACTAATTTACTCACACGGAATCTACGCCTGTCTAATGGAGGTTTAGCATAAGGAATTCATTTAAAACTTCTGTATTTCCTGATAACAGGAAGAGTTGATAATTCCTCTTACAATTTGCCCTGATTTATTTTTACTGTAGTCATTTTTAAGCAATTATTGTTTAAATTGTAAAAAAAAAGTTGTTTCTATTTAAAATAATTATTGTTTATTACTCGTTCAAATGCGAACTGAGTTTATACCGTTAATTTTAACCGTGATGCTCTTTTTGTCTCAACGCTCCGTTGCCGGATTTTTTTCAACGGTACTGTACGCAGTTCACGGTCATTAGTAACTTAGGATGTTTTTTTGAGTGCGTCTATCGTAAATAACAATTACAGAACATACCAACCACAAAAAATTACTAGTCAACTATATACATGATAGAAATAGGATGGATTTGTTATTGATTTGTTTTTATTCTGTATTTACTGCTACTTATGCAAACAAATGTACCGAATTTTTTCTGTTATGAAGTGTAAGTGTTGTTATGAAGTATTGAAGTTGTCAACAATATTAGGTATCTATATTTTATTATTAAAAGTCTTATTAATTCATATCATCATATATATTAATACGCTAAGGTTAAGATGTTACACTCCCTTTTTAGAAAAAACCTCACAACTAATCCACATAAATTATATATCGTTTTATAGATAATTGCTTGCTCTACCGGCATCCACAACTAAAAAATAATTCTATTTTAAACAAAATCTTATGAAAAATATTATTATCGAAAAAGGTTATACATGTTATACCAAATAGATTGTTTTACATATATTAAATTGAATTTATGTATAGATATATTATTATGTTCAACATATTGTGTGTACAATAAACGACTGAACTGATTTAACCTACAGCTTAAATCATAACATCACAGTGAATCTATTATTTGTTATATATCCCTTTTTAGCCTATTCATTGAAAACTATCAACACATTTTAGCCTATTCATTGAAGACTATCAACACTTTTTAACTTATTCATTGAAGACTATCATGATTTGTACTCGCACTGGTTTTTTTCACTGCTTTCTAACGCCCAAGGTTTTTTGTAAGTATTTATCCGTACGCTAGTTATTCTTACGTGTTTGTAATATAGCTAAAGTCGTTTGATTGTTTTTGACAAATGATTTACGTGTAGATTGTCTTAATCGCTCGAGTGACACTCCAAAATTTAATTGAAATTGCAAAATAATGACTGTAGTCAAACTTATTATAAAACGAATTTGAAAGAATAGGCTACCGGTAATGAAATAAAACACTCGACACAAAAATGATAACAAATTATCGGTACGCGATTCAGACTTAATGGTGAAATGTAGACAAAATTGTTTTCGTATTTTATTTTTTCTTAAGGATGTTCAAATTTTTAAAAGTCTGGTGTGATTTTGTAACTATAATCTCTTCGATACTGTCATAGTATCTAAACTAATAAAAAACTTTTATCATACCCTAATTTTAGTGAAGTCGTATTCTGGTATATAGTGGCATTTCTACAACATGATGCCTAATTTGCACAAAAGTGCAATGTACCATTTTGCGAAAATTACCTTTTAAGTAGATGTAAAAGAATTTCAGCTTGAAAATTATTCTCACCCACTGGACTTAAAATAATCTGCATTTGAAATTAATTTTCACCAGAAAAAGTTCAAGGTTGAATCTTTAAAAATTCCTTTTTTTTGAATCTTTATATAATTGGGTTACAGACAGATTTTTATTTTTCTTCAATTTTTGAAAATATATGTGAATATAAATATTAGAAATGAAATGAAACTACGTGATGTAGTATTATTTCTATTTTCTTTAAGTTTTTTACCACGACCTAGGTTTCGTTGTATTACATCTTCAGGTGGACTATTAACGTTGTATTAGAATATCTTCAGTTGGGCTAATATATCTTTGCTAATAACCCATCTAAAGATATGACGAAACCTAGGTCGTGATAAAGAACTTAAAGGAAGTAGAAATAATATTACATCTTGTAGTTTCATTTAATTATGAATAATGCATTTCTACAAAATTAACTCTTAATCTATTCAATATTAGTAATAGGCTTTAATAAATAATTTGATAAGTAATGGACCATTTTATAAGAGACGATTGTTTTGTAAAATGTTTGCTGGGTTAAGAGATTTATTTAGTCAACTATTGGAGGCAAAGCTTTTATTGATTTTGGTACGACAAACCGAATTAATCTGGTTGCTTTTACTTTCTTAGACTGTTTAGGTCAGCTAAAAGAAACTCAATTGTTCAAAATAGAGACGTCCATATCGATTTTCACGTAATTATTTTAATATCGTTATCACTAGCTCAGATTAATCAAGATACATTTTGTTAGTATTATTGTCGTAAATTAAATAGTAAGTAATCTTTTAATATTTAAGTTTATTCAAGATTTCCCTCATTTATATAGAAATTCTTACATCCAAAAAAAAATAATAACTTTAGTTAGTTTAGTGACGATTAGTCTTTTCATAATATTACATATTCTGAAAAGAAACTAGGAACCTTTATAATTTGACCATGTCCATCTGTCGGTCGTTTATATGTCATGGCCGTTTTCTCAGAGTATTAGTGTGAATAAAAAAAGTTTTAGTACGTGTAAAGTGGCTGTGTAATTTTTGCACAATCCATTGTTTAGGATGTTGTTGAAAAGGACTTCCAAAAATATTGTGGGTTTGTCGTGGACGCTTTGTCTTTACGTTTGCGTTTCAGAAATATTAAGCTTTAAAATGGTAATTTTTGTTGGCTTTTCATTTCCCCACCGGTAAACCGCTATTTTTGAATAACTGAAAAAGGTTTTAATAATAGTACATATAACGAAATTAAAAAAAGAAAAATGATGACAGCTAACTAGGCTCTTACTCGTTTACGAATTATAATTTTCTAACTTATGACATGTTGTTGGGTTTATAAAGATTGCATAGAAAATCCATCAAAGTGACTTAAATCAACTTCAAAAATAACTTTGTATTTTAGAAGTTATGTTTATTATACCTTTGAAAGATGGGTTATATACATATTTACGTGTAACATACATATAACGAAATTAAAACAGAAAATGAATAATCACAAATTATCACATTCCACTTTCTTCCCTTTAAATTTAGGGGTAAACCTTGAAGTTGGCTACACTGTCATGCATCATACACTCACAGACGCATATACTGGTACAGGTTACTTGAATACAGATGTGCATTTTTGCTATGACAACTTTAGTAGGAAGCTTTATAGCACCAGCGACAATTAACGGATATGCCATTGCCGGTGTCATCCAATGTAAAAATTCATATATTTTCAAACTTTTTGCTTCCAGTTGCAATAATATAACATAGGTACCTATTTATAGTGTTCTAAACATTTTTTTAGCTAGAGAATATATTGATAAGTCATTTATAAATGTCTTTAGTTCCGCGAAAATCAATAGTTTGGAAGTTATGACATCAAAATTTCATATGATTCAGTAGAAAAAGTTTCGAAGAAAAGTGATTTTTGTGATTGGAGTAAAGATTTTTTTTAAAAGTCATAATTTCAAAACTATTGGTTTTCGCGGAATGCAAGTAACATATATTCTCTACATAAAAAAATTGGACCGCTGCAAACAGATTACATTGTTTTAAATAGACATAATTACAGCTCTAAAAGGGACCTTAAAAGACGAGTAATTGCCTTGTCTTCAATACGACTATCTCTTTTATGTACATACTATTTTCTTTTTAATTTACTGCAATAAATTCATCATCGACTTGATTAACTACTGTTTGTATACAGGCGAATTAAGGATGTGGTGCTGACTCCGTTCAAACGAAGTGTTATATTCAGTTTAAATCAAATCTGACTCTTATAATGTTATTGACTTATTATATGTGTCGATTTATTAGCATATATAATTATTAGATGCAAAGCATAGTAAAGGTGGGTGGTGACTGGGGGCCACATTAAAATGTCATGCGAATACAAATGAAATCATCACGAGCTGATAGACGGATACAAGAAAAGCAAAAGTGAGCTATAACCATTCATTTTTTTAGTGAAATCATATATTGCATTGTCTAAATATATAAGTTAGGTACGTAGTATTTCAATTAATTTTTTTATATATTTTATGTAGCACATATTCCACAGGTGTAAGTACTCGTAATGTAATAAGTTTTCTACATATGTCTAATTGATTACAGGTCTGCAAATGTTAACTTTCATTTTCTCTTTTTGGGTCTGATAGTTGATCTTAAGGTATTTATGCGTTGATTATGAATATGTACTTAGATTTTCCCCATCACCTTTAGTTTTTTTGGAAAGCCCTATGTATGAAATCGCAAAAAAAGCCAACTTTGCTAAGGGAAAAATTTTTATTGTAATAAAAAAACAAATAGATGACTTTAAAATATTATAAACACATTTAAATGACTTTGATAAATATATTAAAAATATTAAATACTTTTGTGGTATCTTTTTTTTGTTACCGAAGCTCCGATTTTGAGATTTTCGCTTAAAAGTCCGCCTTGGATCATTTCGCTTTAGCAACCAACAATAGTCTAACGTCATCCTTTTATTCCACCTTTCCTGATAGCGACACTCTATCTCTTTCAAAACCTGATGAAATATTTTGCTTTGCTCTTCACTTACAGCTCCCAAGTTACCAGGAAAATAGTCCAAGTGCTAATTAGGGAAGTGGACTTTAACGCTCATCAAATATCCCATTTCTCCGAAATTTTCAATAATTTTCTTCACAATTTCCTCATTATTTGAACTTTGTGTTTTTCTAGGAAATTGTTCACTACTCCCTCAAAAGATTTCCAGGCTTTTAATCAATTTCACTTAATTTTTTATCGAAAGTTGTGTCTTTCATCAATTTTCTTATGTCCGAGCCAAGGAAAATACATTCTTTTACTTATATAGATAGAGATGGAAAAAATTAGTGTAGGTATTGAAAACCGTTCCCTTCTTTATTCGGCGCCTTTGCAAATTTTTTCATCATTCCCAGTTTTTCACTTTTCCCGGAGGACTAAATTTTCTCTCAGTTCTCGGTGGCCACTCTTCCTTCGTCCAATGTTGTCCTCTGTCTCGACTATCCCACTCGCAGACAAAAGAAAGGGCATTTTGAATTATTTTTGTAACTTTCAGATCTCCACTGCCCATCCAACAGTGGTACTTTAGGTACTTTTTAACACATTTTTCAAATTGTAGAATTCTTTCAAATGTACAAAATGGGCGACTGGTAGTGAAGTAAAGTCAAGTGAAACTTAATGCCATTATTCAAAAGGTTTGCCCCCAGACTTCGCTTTGATGAATCTATGAACAATCTCCATTCGTTCGCGTCATATGTGATGGTAAACATTTCCACTAAACCAAGAATGTCTTGGAATACGATCTTTAGCAAAACGTGGTACAAAGTCTTTTTCTCTGTTGCGAAACCACGAAAATGAGGTGCCAGGAGTAAGCATATTCTTTTCCGATCGTCTTGATCCAAGAAGTTCAGCTGCATCCTCTGGTAAGCTTAGATCTCTCTTTAAGTCCTTTAGGTCTGACTGAAAATAACTGTGTTCCACTTCTACTTGGCTCAAATTGAGCTTCAGGTTGAGATACTTTTTCGACATCACTGCTCACGTCTTCAGCTTGCACTGATTCCAAATATGGAGGTGATAGCCATGCAACGTTCGGGTCACAATGCACCGCGTGCCTTACCGATTGCACGGATGGATATATCAAGTCCTGTAGTCTTGCAACAGCAAAAATTACAGTCTTCGGTGTGATTCTCTTCATAACAGAGCCGATTGTAAATTAAAGGTATTGTTCTGCCCTTTTGACTACTTCCGGATTTCACGAACGCAGGTCGCACAAATTTTATGTGGGACCCACTGTTTGTCTTGGTTAGCGATTGTTAGGCCGAAATACATGTTATAAACATTACCTATGAATTCCATAATGTTATGCTACTGTTTTGTCAGCATAAACTACCCACAAATATAACAAAAATTATCCGGTGAGTTTAAACACTTTCGCGATGACATATTTTAAGTGAGCGTTACGAATTGCACGGAAGTACTGGTTTTGTAAAAACAATGATGTTACCATTAATACAAAAATCTATTAATCTATCTTCATTAAACTCCTTCTAACGATTTAAGTTAATTATAGTTAAATGAGGTTTTTAAAAATTGACTTAAAAATCCACCTTTTTTCCAATAATAAAGTCTGTCACTTAGTTAATTACGTTATATTTAATTAACTATTTATGAAAACTTATTCATTGTTGTTTACTGAAACCATTCAATGTGTTTTTTATTCAATAAAAAACAATTAAAATAAAATATCAGGCTTAGGTACTTTTGGCAAAAAAACTATGCTAAATAACTAAAAACCCTGACGTGATGGTATTTTTTAGCATTTTCCTCGTAATCAGCACTCCAAAATCTATCAAAATCAATTTGAAACGGGAAAACCACTGTCGATCTGTGATTAGTGCAAGATGACCGAAATAACCTTGTATAAAAATACTTGTCAAATATGCTTATATTATAATCGTGCATTAAAGCGCAAATATAAGTACATCTCTAACGCTGTACGCGTAAATCCACAGCTAGGCAATGTAAAGTTAGGCCTTGGTGTCGAGTCAGCATAAAACATTCAAAATTTCAACAGAACAAACTAAAGGAAATTCAATAAATTAATATATAGACGTTTATTAGAATTAACCAACTACAACCTACCAAAAAACTATACCTCCTTAATACAAAAGTAAGAAAATACATAGGTAAACTTGCAAAAATTAATAAAGAAGAAAAACTAAAATGTTTATGATATTCTTTCTCCCAGCGTGCTCGCTTCCTCTCTACAATCGCCTCTTCGTGCATGAATACATCGCAGTGAACGTCATTAATTAATAATTTTATTTTGCTTAATTTTAAAACCATTTTAATTTCTTCAAATCTACTGATCCAAGTTTTACAATATGAAAGTCAGCTTTTATCTACAGAGGACGCTTAAAATAATATTTATTTTAATAGCGATTAACGAATCGATCAATATTTCACGTTATTTTTTTTATTTTTGAAGTAAAACTTATCACTTTTAAAACAATTGCTGTAGCTTATTTATAAAATGATAGATGCACACTTTTGCACTTTTCCGTAAACCTTTTTAAATATTATATTTCTTCTGCACCAAATGTTAGGGCATTTATATCAGATTTGCTAGGGCTTGTTACGAAAACGCTCAGATCAGCTATTTTTCTCTGACAACGTTGTCATTTTTAACTGTGACAATTATTACATGTGTACGTGCTATATTGTTACTGGACTGAAAATTTGGAAATATTTTTCGAAAGTTTTATGTCAATCGGATTAGAACTTCTAATCTATCTGAATACCCAAAAACAAACGAAACTTTCCTATTTTTCATATTAGCGAGACAAACATTTACACGATCAACTTAACAGGTCTATATGAAAATATTGGAGTTAGACTTGTATATTAAAGTTTCTATACACTCCTCGCCCTTCGCCCCCCTTAATAAGTTACCTACGATTTTATAATAAGAGATTATGCATCTCAGAATATCTTGTGCTACATTTATATAATCATGGAGGTTTTTAAGCAATAGTCATGTTAGGTTAACATTGTTTTTATGAAGAAAAATACTGCGAAGTGTTACTGGTTAAGATGCTTGTACTATTTTATTTCCGATCGCAAGTATACACTGCATCACCGACATTTCGTTGGTCCACTCCTCACAAAACATTCTGTATAAAGCGGATTTGACCGTTCGACATTAACCAGTGCTCCTAAACCGTATACCAAAAATTAATTAACAAAATTTAGTAGCTTAGTAACAGGAGTAGTTTTAAGTGTTTTGTAATTTGAAACACGATGTATGTAAATATAAACGCGTCTCCCTGCTTCGCAACCGGTGCCGACAAAAACAACAACCGCGCACCATAATATGTTATCGCGTTACATAAACATTACAAATGTTTACGTTTTGTTTATATTAAAATACTGTTTATTTGTTTGACAATTTTTTTTATTGTTGGCGTAATTTTTTATTTTACTATTTTTAAAAGTATCTATAACAATTTTACTGACTGGGTTTTAATTTAATGTCGAACCGTTAAATCCACATGTTATATGAAATCTCAATTTTTAAATACTCGGATGATGTGAATACTCGTAAGGTCTGAGACTAACATTATTTGACAGTTCTCTGGGTATCTTTAGTATATTCATGTTTTAACCCTTTAAGTCTCTAGTCACAAGGGATGCAGTGCATATTTACTGATATTGGCTTTATTGAATGATTTTAACATAACATTAATGTATATTGAAACTTGTTAGCATATTATTTAAGTGAAAATTTTAATGTTTGTTTTCACATTTATACTATTGATTTCTAATATTTACTAAATTTAACAAATTATCTAATTTATTTAAAATATTTATTTGAGAAAATATCTCACTATCATCTGTACAAGTCATTTACATAAATCCTGGTTTTACTGTAGCGAATTGACAAAAATCTTAATTTCAGTAGTAATTTTCTTTATCAATTAGTTGTTCAATAAATTTGGTGCGTAATTCAGTAATTGTTAACCGCTAATGCGATTCTTATATTTTAACTAATCTTAAAACTGGAAAATTTCATCATATATTACATAAGCTTTTTTCCAGTAGAAATTGAAAAAAATGATAATACTTCACATGCAAAACAATTAAAGATTATTTTACTCTTGTTTATTTGTTTAATATAATACAAGAAATTTTACAACAAGAATTTAATGCTTTGTATATTTATATTATAATCTTTTTGCCATTCTTTATTTTTTATTATTTTCTTTGACATAAATTAAAACTTTTTTCTTTTAAAACAAAATATTTAATCCATAAATTAATCAGTTGTGAATAAGTATTTTCTTAGACAGCATATCTTTCAATATATAGGTGCTTGTCTAACTTCCTAGTAGTTCTGTTCTTTTTCAGTTTTTTCTTTCCAATTCACACCCAATTCGACATCTGTCTTCGGATACATGAGAACACAGACATCATTTGACCTTTAAACGAATGAACAAAATAACCAAGATGTCTTTTATACTGCACATCTTTATTGTTTTATCTTCAGTGTAACAAAATAACAGAAAGATGCCCCATTATTTTAAATTCTTAAAGACCTTTTTGAAATGCGTTTTTTTTTATATTATACTAGAATATTTTACAGTACATTACGTATCCGTTTAATTAAATTATATTCTTAGATTTAATAGCACGAAACTGCTTTCGTAGAAATAATTTCATCAGAAGCTTACAGTTATGTACTTACATTATATTAAACATATAAGCTTAGGCTTCAGAACAGAAGAGATAGATTCTAATTTTCTTACACTTTCGTCTGTTTGTATTACATAATATATGTATGGTGCTTGATTGTGTAGTAAGATTTGAAGTTGATGGAAAATTAAAATATTACTTTGGAGTAAGCTCTTCGATTCTTGTTAGAATTAATACTGCATTAGCAAAGATAATTTTGTTATGTTAACAACAAGCGACGAATAGTTTGAAATATACGAATGGTAAATTTATAGCAATGTATATTAAGTGTTGTGCTAACAGAGCGTACGATATCTGATTATACGAAAGTCTCATATAAATACGACATGCCTATATGTACGTAGTTAACAAGAACAAATGTAAGCACGGTTGTGACTATTGAGTATAAAATTAATGTGATTTTATAATTTTGACGGCAATACTTAAATAATATATCAACAATTACATTTTTTATTTAATAGCAGATAATCTACTTTATTCGCTTTTAGTTATAAAAATGATTTGATTAGATTCAGGTATCTTTTTAATGATAACGTAAGGAGTCTTTAAGATAATTGAACGTGTCTCATTAAATAACGTTGGGATGTTCTAAAATAAATACCGAGGTTACTTTCTATATTTTAGTGATACAAATTATAAGGACAGATTTATCTATAAAGATGAAATTTTATTTATTTTTTAGAAATAAAAGAATGACAGGTAAATGTTTCGTAACACTTTTGGGTTATTAAGATAATTGAACGTGTCTCATTAAATAACGTTGGGATGTTCTAAAATAAGTACCGAGGTTACTTTCTATATTTTAGTGATAAAAATTATAAGGACAGATTTATTTATAAAGATGAAATTTTATTTATTTTTTAGAAATAAAAGACTGATAGATAAATGTTTCGTAACATTTTTGGGTTATTAAATTAGAATAATTAGTTGATATCTGAGCTTGAATTAATTGGATACCATTCTAATTTTTATATGGCAATGAAGATATTTGTCAAAACAAAAATTTTTAAAATTTCGTAAAAGTAGGTAATGGGTTAAAAATAAGTTTTGACAACTAGGTTATTATATTTTTAAACGTTTGTACGATAACTTTATCAAAAATGTGACCACTTAAAAGTGACCTAAGAAATACAGGTTTTATCACTCATTTGGGGTTAACAATTTCTTTGATGTTATTGGTATTTAAATTTGAACTTACCATAAAAGTTTTTAAGACATGAT
This sequence comes from Druceiella hillmani, assembly GCA_039881145.1. Taxonomy (NCBI): domain Eukaryota; kingdom Metazoa; phylum Arthropoda; class Insecta; order Lepidoptera; family Hepialidae; genus Druceiella; species Druceiella hillmani. The sequence goes on along the minus strand of JAYKKI010000037.1, from coordinate 12,669,140 downwards.
TCATCAAAATGTTAGATAATTATTTTACATTATACAATAAATAATTTTAAAAATATTCTAGAAATATTAAATATTTTAGCAAACGCTACCCAACAATTGGATTTGGTATCGCTTTTGTTTGTATTATGTTTTTAGTTACATTTTAGTTGGTAATTTTAATTCTAATTGGGTTTTGAATTGTGGAATTTCATGGTTTTAAAAAAAAAATAAAAATCAGAAATTAGCAACACAAGGAACATTTCTGTACAAAACTTAACTTACCCACGCAGCATCTATTTACACGAATTATAATATAAACGACTTTAATTGGTCGCATATCTAAAATCATTCTTTTGATCAATTCGATTTTTGTTTTGGGAATAATATATTTATCGCAATATAAAATATAGATGAAAATTTAATAAAAAAAATTATTTCTCATATGGACGTTTTTAAAGGAATTAGAGAAAATAAAAAAAAATTCAGTCGGCAAAAATAAAAATAGTATCAGAAGATTTAAATAAATTTATGCCGTATATATTACGAACGGCATTCGTTAACCTTTCGAAAGAATAAACGTCAGACGTATTACAAAGCGCATATGTAAGTGGATTAAAGAAAAAATGACTTACGCTGTTCTTGCGAAGTTAGTTCACAATGTAGTCGCTTGACGAATGTACTTGAAGGTTTCAGAATTTATATCCACTGGATTAGTGTAACGTGACTGGAACAAGTAGTTCAACTCGGCGTGACAAACTGCGGGTAAATCCGGTTTCCAGAAAGTTTCTAAATTATGTTCTATATGTAACAAAAATGTCTTTCAAATGTTTCGACAAATTTTAGAAATCCTGTTTTTATCGTCGTTTAAAGAAGTGTCCTGTGAAAAATGTATCAATCCAATGGGATCATAATAATCATTGCCAAAAAAGTTTTTGTAAATTTCGTTTCCTAATTCGACACTCCTAAGCTCCTAATCTGAAATACTTTCCACGATATATATCTGGGTATTAAAATTCTGGAAAGTGTGATTGATATTTTATAAATTCCGATGAATTTATCACGCTAATGAGACCTTCACAATTGGTGTCTTCAATCACAACGGGTACCTAGACGATGTTACCTTATTGCAATATTTTTATAGGGCTCTCAAAAATGTATATTTGGTTTTCACTTTTCCGATAACGAGAATAAAAGAACAAAAATATCAATTGGAACTCTTATGACAATGGTAAGAAAAACATTTTTAAATTGCCTGCTGGAACATTTCCCAAAAATTTGAGAAGTTTATATGGGTCTTTAATATCGAAACTAGCGATGGAAAATCATTCGATTTTTAGTGAAGTACTCAATCCCACTTTACTGTTAAAACGAACGCTTCAAATGAAGTATTAAGTTATTGACAAGTATGAAGTGTAAAGTTACGTACAGAGTTGAAGCTTAGTTCTGAAATTAAACGCTTTAAAACGATATAAATGTCAATAGCGTTTGATTGGTACCTGGTCACCTGTTTTATATTATTATTATGTTAATTACGTACGTAATTTTTTTAAATAGATGACTTTAATATTTCTTTTAATATAAAAATAAATGGAGGTATGCATATAATTGTTTATTTTGTACCAACTAATTTATAAGTAGGTATGAAACGTTTTTTTATAATTTGTTTAAAAACCTTCTATTTTGCAATGAAATTTCTATAGTATATATTAGATAGTTGAAGTCAGTTGAATTGATTTTGTTTTATTAATCTGATGCCAAACGGACTTGGGGCTGTAATTAATAAAACTTTGTTTTTATATTTGATTAATTATTGTTATTATTAATAATATTTGGCGCTTGTCATTAAAGTGCCAGTCAATTAATAAGTATGTACAAAAAAGTAAACATTTTTACAGAATTCGTTGCACTTGCAAATTTACGGTCTCCAAGGTCACAAAACAAACTATCAATCATACAATATAATTAAGATTTTTAAGTTGAAATTCGACTGCCTATTATGAAAGTTTGAAAATGAATTCTAAAACTTTCAGAAATCAACCATTTCTTAACATATTAAGACCCAAAAGAAGCAATGTTTGGAAAAAATTCACGGAGCACCCGGGTGAAAAGTGAATGTAAGTTTTGTTCCAAGTTGATAGCCTGTTTCTTTTACTGAATTATTTATATACTAGGGACCCTTTGTATTTTTCTGCTTAGACATACCTGAGATTCCTATGGGTAATATTGGAATCAAAGATTAAATATGAATAATATTTTAATCAAAGATCAAGTATTAGCTTTGAAATGGGTACAAGAAAATATCACTAACTTTGATGGAGGTGCAGAAAATGTGACTATATTTAGAGAAAGTGCTGGAGGAACATCACTGATTTTCGACGTGGTTTCATCAATGTACAAAAGATTCCTCTTGGTAATACTTATAACCTTTCTAGGCACCTTCGACTCACCCACCCTCAATTAAAGTCAGTAATGCAAACGGCAATAAGAGACCGTGTCACTATTGAGACAGAGTCCGCCAAATCGTTAACAAGTCATGCAAACCCTCCTCGGTATATTACATCCTCAAGACTAACACAAAATATAATCAGTTCATATTTCCAAAAGCCTATTAGTAACAAAAGGAATGAGGAGTTAAATAATTCTTTGGGTCATTAAAATCATACTTACCTTTTCGAACAGTGGAATCGGTTGAATTCAAAGGTTTCGTTAAAAATTATGTCCGTTGTACGTGCCGCCTTGCAGGAAAAATGTTTCAAAATTTTTAATACCTTTATTGTTTAATATGGCCAAAGAAAAAAAATGGAGAGTTTTTTCTCGGAAAGGCGTTTGCAGTATCTATAACCTTTGACGGATGGGCATTGATTACGAACGATTCGTACATTACAATAACAGCTTATTTCATAAATGAAGCAAATGCATTACAGTCTATTTTATTAGAATGTATTAAATATATACGGAGAGACATACTTCAGATAACATTGCCACTGAAATTAAGAGAGTAGTACGAGTGGAATGTCGAGATGCGAGTTGTCGCAGTCATTACCGACAACGCTGCAAATATGGTGGCAGGTGTAAAATTAATCGGCTATGTTTTGCACATAGTTCAATTTAATTGTACAGCCTACCACTTTGGAAATTAAGAGGCACAAATTAAAGTCAAAGGTATTGTTATTTTTTAAGGGCAGTTCTCTAGCATTGGATAAATTTAAACAAATGTAAATTCAATTAGGGTTAAAATCACCACTCACATTATATCAATATGTAATAACAAGGTGGAATTCTACATACGATATATTTAGGATAATTATTGATGTGAAGGAATCACTGGTCAGCACATTGGTTGCTTATTCTTCGCAAATATCGAGTTCAGACGAAAATGATTTAAAAATACTTCAGAAGAAATTATCAGTGAGCAACAGGTAACTGCATCAAAGGTAATTTTGGTGAGTATAGCAGTAAAAAAGAAAACGACCCAATTTTTAATTAGCGAAAAAATTTATCTACGAAAATAATAAGTATGACAACAAAATTAATCGAAGGACTAAATAAACGATTCCGAAATGTACAAAATACGCGTCTACTAGTTGAATCAACTATATCAGATCCGCGCTTTAAAACATTCGGATTTTTTAGCGAAACGTTTTTAAATAATGCAATAGAGAATTTAAAAAATCTGGTACGATCAGTGCTTATGGAAAAAATTGCAGTCGAACCGACACCACTAAATAGAGAAAGTTATTCTACAAGGAAATTAAGTGTTTGGGAAGATTTTGATAGCAGCGTGGAGCAAGTTTTGGCCAATGACTATCCCAAATCTCGGCCTAACTGAAATACACGATCTCTCGAAAATCTGAATCAGTTCCATTCAGCTGAAAAGCTCATTAATTCATAAACGACCCTATCTGTGATATAGCCTTGTGGAATAATCTTTTGTACATTGGCGAAACCACGTGGAAAATCAGTGATGTTCCTCCAGTACTTTCCCTAAATATAGTTACATTTTCAGCACCTTCATCAAAGTTAATGATATTTTCTTGTACCCATTTCAAAGCTAATACTTGATCTTTGAATCCAATAATATTTATATTTGATTTTTTTATTCCATAGGAAACTCAGGTATGTCTAAGCAGAAAAATATAAAGGATCCCTAGTTTATAAATAATTGTCATTAAAATACAATTTTCGAACACCAATGGTTCGGGCCCGAAGAATTAGTCGTCACCAAAACTATAGCACTATCGACCGTCTTGGATGTAGACCGTAACTGGTAATGCTTTATCGTGACTTTCTTTATGTTGATTACAAATTCTGAAGTTTTATTCGTAGCAAACAATTTGGAATAAAATATGGTCAGGGCAGTTTGAAAATTTATTATCAATATCTGTAGTTTATGAGACATATTTTGAGAGATAAATCGTTATTGGTTTTAGTTTTTAAAAAATTACAAGTTTTGACAGCCCACATCGATTCACAATGGCAGACGTAATTTAATGTTTCAGTTATAATTTACGAAAAATATTTCAAAAAATAATTTGTTTTATGTTTGTAAATATCCAAATTCAACCTTTATCTGTTTATTCGTTTTAGCATAAGGAATTCTTTTAAAACGTTTGTCTGTAAACTGCGCCCAGGATGCGTATATAATCCCCCCTTTACAATGTGTTTCATTTTATTATTACTATAGTCATTTATTAAGCTTATTAATTCTGAAATAAGAAAGTTGTTTTTATATTATTTTTTTAAATATTTTATAATTTTAGAAGGTAAAGTGTTTATAGCCCCATTGGATACGGATATAGAAATAAATTTCGACGTGGAACTACACCTTACTTCTGTTTTATTTTTTTGCCTTTTTATCATTATACCTCAAACCTTATGCTTTAAGAAATATGAAATGTTATTTCGATACGCAGAAAATTTGTGTGTTTTAGTTTATGCTCAAAAGTGCTTAAAAGATTTGGCTAGTTTTTAATTTTCTTCTTAAATTTTTTAATTTTTGTGTATCAAAAGTTTTGTAAAAGTGTGCAAGACGATGTTGTAATAATTGATGGCCCATATTATGCATTAAAAATGATGGCCCATATTGTGCATGTAAAATAGTACTGAAATAGTAATATTTTTATTAATATGGATAGCTATTTAAATGATATTTAAAAATATGTTGGGAAGATTAAAATAATTGAATTCGTTGAAACATTAATTTTAACTGTAATCATATTATTATCACAACGCGCAGTCTTTGGTTTTTTTTGTATTGTAACATTAGTTTGAATTTGGTGTCGTTAATATTTGTCTTCTAGGGATCGATTTTGTACCATTTTTGTTATTACTATTTATGGAAAGAAATGTATTAAAATATTTCTCGTGAGAAGTGTCGTTCAACAGTTTATGTGTGTACGTATTATTGTAATATTCTTATTATTCTACTAGCTGTACTGATGCGACTTCTTTCGCGGGGAATTCGGTATTAAAATATCTACAATACCTAGATAAAAAGTAACCTATGTGTTGCTCGAGAGTATAAACTATAACCATACCAAATTTCAGTAGATTTTGTGTGCTTGAAGAACAAATTGATACACAGATAGGCAGGCAGACTCTTTTTAAGATATTTTCCATATACAGAATTCACTCTGTTACAATTTTATTTCATGAATATATAATAGATTTAAATGGCGATATCGAATCGTAGTTGAATAGTGTAATTCATAAATTCGCGGGTGGTAAATAGTTAATTTAGTTAACCTGAAAACGGTGTGTACGCGTATGTTTAAGTTGTATTTTTAAGATTGTTTTTTACTCGTATTTTTGATATAGTTACTTAACAATTTTTAATCTATTCGTAAACATTATCGAATTATGATTTGCCCTCGCCTCTTATATGTATGCTAAATATTCACTGATTGATTATGATAAATGAAATACGTATAGGTTTTTCTTATTAACTCCAACGACACTGCGAATTAAATGTAAATTTTGATAAATCGATATTGAGTAAAAGTGAAATTTACCACAAAAAATGACAAATTAAAGACAAAGTATTACCAGTAATGAAATAAATTTGATTACAATAATTACTCGAGCTAATGCGGTTGCTTTTGCTTAGAACAATTTCATCCGACAAAACGATGCTCAACTCTTGCAAATACTGATGTTGGTATCGAGTTTCACGTAATTAATATTACAACTAGGGATTATAGATGTTGCTCAGAATACTCGAAGCGGATGTTCATGTTATTATTATTATAAATTAAATAATAATCTGTTACTATTTAAATTTACTCGAGAATTTTGTTGTTGCTAATCAAAAAACAAAATTAAGAATTTGTTACACTCAAAAGACAAAAAAAATATAAAACATAATAATATAGAACAAAATGAATTTAACAGAACGTTGAAATATTTTAATTTTTTATGATTTTTAGATAACTATAGTTTTAGAAAAATTCGGAAAAATCGTTAAAATATTAAATTTATTGTTTTTTAAAATCTTTGTGCAGGAATGGCAGAAATAGCAAAAACTCTATATTTAATGAATACATATAACAAATATGCGGAATCGGCAGATCAGCATAATGAAGATATTTACGAAAAATAGTTAACATAATAAATGTAAAAGAATACAAAGACTGCTTTTGGAATTTTTGTCTATCTATGAGTCCATAAAATATATTTTGAAGCCGCGACTAGTCGAATCTATTAAATCTGAGGTAATATACACGCTTCCTGTTATTGCAATCTACTTACTGGAAAAGAAAAAATGGTAACTTTGAAATTTCAATACAAATCGGAAGCGCGTAATTTATCCTTCAATTTTAGAGTTAACTTAATAATATTTTTCAAAAGTCCATGAGAATCGAAGTTACAAACTTAGCTAGTAATTAATAAAACAATACAAGTGAAAAAAGTATCAGAATGAAAACGACGAAAATCCAAGAGCACGAAAATATATTTATCGAAACTAAAAGAGAAACCAATAAAACATTATGTAATTTTCAACACAGGTTGGCTGGTGCTTAACCTAATTTTGAAGGGCATTTGATGACTTAATTCTCTATCTGTGATGGACCTCTCTATATTAGAAACAGCTAAAGTAATAATTATGGAAAAGCAGCGTTACTAGAAGTTTGTCTAAAATTTATAGGAAAAAATCTGTAGTGATCATTCCAAAACTCAGAGTTTTTGACTATATTTACGTGGTGAAAAATAATATTAATATTTGTAAATGGTTTAAAAAAATACTATATATATATATATATATATATATATATATATATTTATACATGCCTAAGTGTGTACGGAACCTTCATCACGCGAGTTCTACTCGTACTAACACTCGGATTTATTTGGTATTAAGATGACAGTGACTCATACATTGAATTAGAATGATATCATTATAATTTGGTGCAATTACTACTCATTCAAAACGCTTCTGCGATTATTATGTACTTACTGCTTTTAGCGCGCTACCGATTTACTTCGCTAGATGCAGATTGGGCATTTATTCGCTTTACATGTCGATATGCAAACAATTCAGTTGCAGACGATCTTCATCAGTCAGCCCATCGAGGGTTCGTCATCATCACAATTAGACATTATAAACGCAACCGAAGATATCAAGGTTTGAATTTACAAATTAACATTATTGAGTTTCGGCTATTGATACATGTGCGATTTGTAATTGCTACGTCAAATTTCGAGTTTCCCCAGCGAGTGATTTCCGAGAAAAATAGCTGTGAAGGACGGACACTGATGTGAGTAATCTTATTGTGATTCGTTTTTCTTTTTGAGATACGGAACCCTGAAAATTATAAATTAACTAATTCGGATATTTATAGCGACAGTAAAATACTATGTGTCATTATACCTATTCAAGATTACGTTTAGATACTTTTTGTAACTTATACGTATACATATAGGTATATATATATATATATATATATATAATTGACGTAAAATAAACAACTTCTAATTTTTTTGTTAATAAAAACAAACCACCGGTATGAGCTTACTTACGAGCCGAAAATCCTGTTCTATATAAATATAACGTCATTTATAAGCAATACAGTTAAATAAAGTAATGTTTATGACATTAACCAAGAAGAATCAAAAGCGATAGCGCGTATTAGTATATTGCAAAAAAAATATTTATTGCTAAACAATTATAAAATTCATTTTGCTACCATGTAAAAAATGTACAAAACTAATTAAAATAAAAATCGCAAATGGTCTGGAAGTCAAGGGAAATTCGATTTCGGACAAGGACTTTAGTCTTTAATTCAGAGACGAGTGTGTTTTAATAAATTTTAAAAGCAGCAGTAGGTTCAAAATAAGTGAGAGTATTTTATGTATAAGAAAACTTTGTTACAAAAAAATAACCGACTTCGAATAGCCATAGAGCGCATTGGTAAGTATAAATTAATAAAAATACGAGTACTCAGTTAGAACGTTTGCATTACAATATCGTTCTCGAACATAAATACATTTCAAAAATACTGCTATGAGATTTTTGGAGTCGTTGCCAAGTCGAGGCTTCTCTTCTCTTTCATACATGCAGATGAGTGCTATATTTCTTATTCTTTTGTATGTATTTCTAGATATTTACTATATCTGTAGATATATTGCTTACAACAGAACAAGTGAAACGAGTCTAAACTCAATGAATTTATTCCTCTTCACGGAAGAATTCCTATTACTGCCATCAGGCTCCATTGTTGTAGACTGATTAGTTAAAGAACAAATTTATGTCGACCTTAGTCGTGTATTATTATATTATCATTAGACGCAAACCATCCAAACTCGATCACGACATTTGCGCTGTGTAGTGTTGAGGCATTCTATAATCTCCATTCCCCATTGTCAGATTATAACCAAAGGATCATCTAAATCGGTTGATAAATGGTGGAGGTATGACATAATATACACAAAAAAATACAGTCGCGTTAGACACCTCCTCCCTTTTTGAAGTTGGTTAAAATAAAAGCTTCCTTAATCGTCTTTATTTCATTAGTGTAATACAGTATATGTATAAATCAAAATTGTATGACAGGATATATATATATATATATATATATATATATATATATATATATATATATATATATATATATATAATACAGATTGTATGCGTGCAATGCAGTGTGGTGTAGCAGTCAACGTCAAGTTTTGCATATCTTTTCAGCTTCAGCGTACAACTCGTCCCAAAAGTCGAAATTTTGTTTATTTGGGTTTTTAGACATTTTTAGCTTTTCGCCAATAATTAGATAATCTCTTTCAGTCTCATTGAATTGTTTCCAAGTTACTCCTAGACTTGTGTCTGGCGTTGGATTGCTGAAAAAAAAAGAAATAAGTTACTTATTTATCCGAACTTTTTTTATGATTATGTACTGCACTTGATAAGTTTTTGTAAATTTAATTTCCACCTGTTTTTTAGGGTTCCGTATTTCAAAACGAAAACGAAATCATACAATGGTGCCCTGCCTGTGAGAGCCATTTGTCTCAAAAACGGTTCATCGTAGAAATTTTAAAGGCATAGTTATCAAGTATATTAAATATTATATATAGTTACTTGATAATTATATTATATATACTTATCAAGTACCTTCATAGATGTTAGTAATTAACAGACAAATGTTTAAATTAAAATATTTTATTAATGATTATCGATTGAAAGGACGAGTCATGTGGATTTTAAAACTTTATTTTATTCTGAATTTTATGTAAAATATATTTAATATATAACTCATCATAATTATACTTCATGTTTGTAAGTAGTAAAAATATTCTAAAATATTCTATAGTAATTTATAGGTTTATGAAATTACCAACATGTACGGTATCGTTTAAGTGTGTATGAGTGCAAATCCTACTCGTTTTTATTTATCTTAGCATTTAAAATTAACAATCTGCATAAAAAAAACAGGTGAAGTCTGAAATGAACTCGGACGCAAAAGAAAAAATTGACATCATTACCTACATTAGGTATGTTTTTGTAAATTGTACATAAACTAATCAGCAAAATTAAAAAATCAAAATTTTGTGTCATTTCTAAACAGTTGCAATTTTATGAAAAGAAATGTTATTTTAAACTAACCAATCAATTTTCTTAAATACTAAAATTACTTCTCAGTATATGTAATAATGTTCTAAAAAACAAATTATCACATTTAATACAATAACAGTTAGCAGTAAGTGAACTGTAGCAGTACTGTGTAGTGTCTTCAGTGTTGTCGGTGTATATGTATGTGCGGTAGATAAGCAATCGTCGACTTGGCACCGATTTCAAAAACTTCTAACAGTAACAGTATTTTACAAATTTATGTTCGGAAACGATATTGTATTGCAAAAATTCCGACTATTACTCGTAAATTATTATTAATTTCAATACGCTTCTTATCAGTGATAATTTGAAGTCTGTTAAATTTTTTTTAAAAGTCTCGTTTTATTACCACCTTATTGTTTTTTTTCTATATCGTTGATAGTCACTAAATTAAAAAAATATGCCAATTTTTTTTATTTTCTGCCGATTTTGATTTGCGTAATACTCATGTATCAACGCTTTCTATAACTTTAGCTGTATAGTCTTTTCTCACAAATATTACAGTTAACTGACCGAGATAAAATGTTAGCAGATTTTACAGTGTTGTAACTAAGTTTCTACGATTATTTAAAAATATAACTTAGTATCTGCTACCACATATATTTATCTATAATTCTACATTACTTACCCTGTTTTTGCAAAATTACTCCATAAAGTGGTCACGGTACGAATATATTTAAAATTGTCTGCTTTTGTATCCAACGGCTTATTGAATTTGGTCTGAAATAAATAGGGCAAGTCATCGGTATGACACACGCCTTCAAGATCAGCACACTTCAGTGCGGTTTTTAATACATTTCGATCTGTATTAATATCGAAGTAATAAAAATAAATTTCCTTTGTATGCCTGGATTGTTCTATGGCAAATTGGTAAACATTGTAAGTCATAAATGTATCTGATTCTAAATCTATTAATGATTTTGACACCGTTATAGGTGCGCAGCCGAAATAATGCTCGTTGATTTTATTTCCAAGTCTAATGATCTCTAAGAATGGTAATTTACTATATATACTGCGTGGTACTGGTATCTCGCTGAACTTTGTCCGGTACTCTATATTTTCAGTGGGGTTTTGCAAGGCCGTAAGGCCCTCTCCACTTGTGTATCCGATCATCAACGGAACCTTTGAAATTCTACCTTCGCGTAATTTCTTTACTGCGCTTTCAGATAAAAATGTCTGATCCGATGTCACCCTTTCAATCACAGGAATAAATGCATTCATTGTATAAGGGACATCTTCTCTTAATGTTATAGGTACGAATGCATCTATAAAACTAGATAGCGGTACACTTTCAAGAAATTCTAAAAGTTTGTATGGATCGGCCGTATTTAATCCCAATTTACGCCCAAATTGGAAAGCACGCTGCTTTTGATCAGGCTCAAAACACCATTCATTCATAAAAGAACCGCTCTGTGCTATGGATTTGTGAAATAATCCTTCAGACATTTTTGAGACCATATGGAGTGTAACAGAGGCTGCCCCAGCACTTTCTCCAAATATTGTCACATTGTTAGGATTTCCCCCAAAGTATTTGATATTTTGCTGAACCCATTTGAGTGCTGCCACTTGATCCTTCAAGCCCATATTTCCCGCAACTTCAGGAATATCTAGGCATAAAAAACCTAATGGTCCCAATCTGTAGTTAAAAGTTACAACGACAACATCTTCGAACATTAATGGTGTTGGTCCATAAAGGATATCATCTCCGTAACCGCAGAAGAAGCCTCCACCGTGGATAAAGAACATTACTGGCAAAAGTTCGGTATGAGTATCATTTCTAGGTGTATAAACGTTGATGTAAAGGCAGTCTTCACTTCCTGGTCTCATTTCATCTGTAATGAAGTCGAACTGTGGGCAGACACTACCGAAGGTAGTAGCATCTCGGATACCGATCCATGGTTCTGGAGGCTGCGCGACCTGAAAGTATACATAAGGCATAAGGAATTATTTATAAATATTTATTTAGCAACCAATGTGTTTATTCTATGGGGAAAAGTTTTTTTTTCTTCCTTCGACCCTTTATTTATTACTACTAGCACGACTTGCCTGACTTAAAATTATATTCTTACTTATATTGAAACGTTTTAAAATAGAACATTGGTTAAAAGGATTTTAATTTAAACGTCAGAAAAATATTAGTGCAGCAGATATTTTTCTTCCGTTATACAGTCGGTGTCCGTATTTTTTAAGTTTAAAGAATGTGTTTGTTTTCCAACACCTCGTGATATAAATGTCATGAAAAATATTTATTTACATAAATACATATACGAAAGTCCAAGAAAGGTTGGAATATGAAGGTTACCGCCAGTCAAGGAAGCCCTGACACAGTGGGCAAAGCTAAATCAAAATTGTTTTTGTACCATGACTGTTTTCGTTCTTCAAAAGCAATCTTGTTTATTATAGAAGTCTTCAAACTTGGGCGATTTTATGATCTCAAAAACTAATAATTTGTAAACTCATTTAGTATAAATTACGGATAAAATTATTTTTTGTAAGCCATCCTTCACAAATTAATTTCTTCAAATTTATCTTATTTAGTACTGCCCCTTTTCTTTATTTTATCATACTTTTTATTCCTTTTACGTAATGTCCGGTTTTTCATTTTTCAAGAGTTCTTTCGAAACTCTCTCTGTTAATATTATATGCAATTTTTAATGTTAGCTATAATTATTTTAAATATCAAAGTTGTATGATATTTCTACATATCTAATATTTTGTTCGTGGTCCGTATAATATTTTTATGGCAACAAAGTAATTACTCATAAGAAAGATACAACGAATTCATCCATTGAAAAACACCGCCCCGGGAGCCTACGTGTGTTTGAAAATTTTCCCCTTACTTTCATCTCTTTATACTGATAATAAAATGGCTAGTTTTTATAAGAAAGCCTTATGTTTTTTCTCTCTCTTGTTTATTTCAGTTTTTTATTCGTAATATATGTGGAACATTTTATGGAAATATCAACGTTAATTTAGTATTAATGTATATTGGAAGAAATAAATTAATGGAATAACAATCGTGTTCTATTGTTTTTTTTTGAAGATTATGCAGTAGGGTTTTGTTGTCTAGATATTATCGGTATTTCTGAAAATATTTATATGAAGTAAGTGGTAGAGTGAATTTGACGCAATACCATATATTTTGAGGAAACCCTAAGATAGATTTTTAAGTTTGAAAAAATTACTCTGGTGGGATTTTTATAACCTTCCACTAGGTAGAGTATTGTATAACACAATGCCCGCAGCAAAGCTTTACTATCAAATCAATTATATTTTTTTATTACGTCGACCCTGCATAATCAATAAATGGATATCGAATATGAATATAAAGATTACTGTTAAAGAAGAATTATGTCTCGTAGGTTAAAAAGTTGTATTAATATAATGAATCCTTTTTAAAGTTATTGAGAACTGATTGGTTTGGTTTGGCTGTATATGGTAAATATAGGTGTGTCTTACACCTATCTTGTTTATGAAACTATCTATCTATAGTCATGTAAAGAAGTTTACCGATGAAATTATCTGATGTCGGAAGATAATGATAGTTATTTAATTAACGTCTTCTGCGTTTATCAGACACGTCTGATGACATAATGTGTTAAATATGTTTATTTATTTAGAAACTAGTTTCCCATAGCAGCTTTACCCGGATAAAAAAGAATTATGATGGCATTTCTTTAAAAATCCTTTTAAAAATGTAATATTAACTTTTTTAGATTTTTGTGAAGTTGTTTTTCATGCATTATTTGAATGCAGATATAACGGCTTAAAAGTGAAATGAAAAAATATACCCGATGCACTTCCTCTACTTGTATCGTTATTTCAATACTGGCACCTTCTAAAAGTATATTATATACGGTATGTATATCTGAATACTGTAAATTATACGATGGTGAAAGTTACATGTCAATTAAATAAGCTGTTTTGAGTCAAACACTAAAAAGCAAACAAACAAAGTTCTTCTTTCTAAAATATGTATGATTTTATTGTCCAGAAAAAGAAAGACAAAATATAATGTGAAACGATGAGCGCATATTGCTGATAAAATGAATGATGATCTTTTAATGGTAATAAAGTACAAAGTTTACCGATGAAGTGACAGTTGTTATGTAATCGTGCACTATTACTAACTTGTACACAATGAATTGAGTCGATACAAAAGTAGCATATGCATTCGTGTGCGTTGTAAGTCGATGAAATAAACTGAGGCTTCATCCTGTCATGTTGTAGTATACAGCTCTGTTAATCTCTAGATCGAGAGATTATACAGGTAATGATTTAACATTTAAATGAATTCATTATCACAAACAATTCCCGTCGCAGTTGAAGAGAATTACATCCGACCATTCTCATTATAAAATCTAAATATCTTCACTTTTAATTGCTACTAATTACTCCACTTATTAATGAGCATGCCATTTGCCATGCCAATTGGGTATTTGACTAATTTTTTTTATTTCATTGATCATCATTTCAAGGTACAAGCTGAAGAAGAGTGAAAATTTGTTTTAATAATCTTAAAAATTGATCGAGTTATAAAAGTTTAAATTTAATCCTTAGATAAGGACGGCAATACTGTGTTGTGAGGTCATTTTTAATATTGTACATTATATTCTACAAGAGAAAAAGAGACAGGGATATACCCAACTCTATCCGTATCTTCAAATTTAGAAGCCTAAAACTGGCTTATTTTTCAATCAATTTTTGAATTTTTTTCTTTTTTTCTTTTTTTTAAAACTGGTTTTTATTTAACTTATATTTCATAATATTGTATTAAAAATATCTAAATTTAGAATCAGTAATTTACCGTATTAACGAAGAAGGTAAAATAAAAGAAATAAATTTATTAATACTAATTTAAATATTTTTTTTAATAAAATTGCTTCACTATTTAGACGGAATATTATTAATACTACGACCTCGAGAGCTCACTCGTACATACACTACCATATTTTAGACAAATACGTAACTGCGATATTTTTGCCGTGACGACCCTAGTTGAATGCTTAGCAACAACGGCAACAACATGGCGACGAACATGAATGCTTCGTATATTTACATACACTTATGCTTCGTATATTTACATACATTTAAGCTTCCACTGCGTACGTGAGACGGTGTCGATGATATGTCTTTAGCGTCCAATGAGGAATCGTTCAGGTCACAATTATGCATTCAATGTTAAATAACTTGAAAATTATGCAATGTGTGTAGATAACAATGTTTTTTCACATGGACGTATGTATCTATGACGATGTATATGGTAATAATATAATAAAGCATGGACGCAAGCTTAGTATAAAAGTGAAATAATGTAAAGATATTTTTGACAAAAATGTTAGCAAGAAAATGTTTAAATTAAGCATAAAATACCCTAAAAAAACTCTAATTGACGACAAAGTTTTATTTTACATATGTAGCTAAGCGTCACAGGTTAAACAATTTAATTTATGCCTGACAATTATTCTCTAAGTAAGAAAATTAGGATGTGTACATACTATACGATCAGTGGATTAGTGTAATTAAACATTTAATAAGTTATGATGATAGGTTATCCTAACGGATCTAATTTATAAACTATGTTTACCTTAAATCGCTTGGGTGGCTTTGCGTATGGAATTCCTTTAAAACTGTGATACACCCTTCCATTGGGCAATGTGTGGTACGCTCCTTGCAGCTGACCTTGCGCTGTTGTTACTACAGACATTGCTCTAAAATGATTTGACTTAGAGCTGTGAGATCTGTAAAATAATTGATTATATTATTATGAATGGCTTAAATATAATTGAATCGTTTTAATAATCGGTAAATAAAACGCGCAATGGTGAGACTGAAAGAAGTAACCTAAATATCTTTGTGAAATAAATTGATATACGATCGTCTCTCAAGCAAAGTACAGTTGCAGATTTACCTAGAAAGAAATGAGATAAAGTGGATCCAGTAGGAAGGGTATAATGGGTTCATGGAAGCGGGATTTTATTACTTTAATACCTAAACATAATCAATAAAATAAAAAAGTCAATCTTATTTTCCTTTTTATTAAAATAAAGTCATCTTCTAAAATAAAAAAGTACGTCTTTCAATTCATGAAGGCGGTTGGGTATTCTTATAAATAACATTACTACGAAAACTCTATAACACGTCATTTTTATTTAATTCACAGGACTACCACACTGATATAAACACATCTTTATACTAATACGGGATGGTAATCGCCTTTTCAAGACTTTTTTTTACAAATTTATTTTTCTTCTTAAGATGTGATTGAAAGATTCAAGAAAAACTAGTCTAGTTTAAAATAAAAAAGAAAAATCTTCACTTTTTAAGTTAAAGGTTAAAGAAAATTCCATAATAGAATGGGCATATTTGTACAGAATCTACTCAGGCTGTAGCCATTAATCACTTTGATATGTATTATGAGTTTTAATCATACAATTACTATGGAAAAATGTGTTTATCTAGATCTGATTCTAAAATAAACATTTTTGTTTCCGAAAGATACATTTATTAAGTGTATGTGGCTAACGTTAAATGTAAAAATTAAATAATAAATCTGATTGTTTTTTTATAATATATCTTTAAACTGAAATAATAAATCTAGACACAAATCTGGTTACAAAAATATTTATTATGTAATAAATAATACTTTTATTCAAATTATGATGAAGGTTAATGACTAATATTCAAAAATTATAATGATAGCTAATAACTAATGTGGATCGTTAGTTAATCGCATTTAACTCTGCTGCTTGTATTAAAACATCTGCAATTTAATTTTATGCTCAGTATAATAACCATACTATGCACAAAACACACTTATAGTATCTTACAGTATGCCTTCTCATGAGTTTGCGAATAGTAAATTCTAAATCTTGTTTGTCTCGACTGTATTCGCACACGTTGCAGCCAAAGTTCTTGTCCTTATGGTGAATGTCTTTATTTGTTGCATTCTATGAGCTTCAGTATTATATAAGCCTTGGCTGATATGCTCAACATAATAGTTACGGAATAAGTTGGTTTCATATGTATCAGGAACAAAAAGGACAAGTTCGTCTTTTGTAATACAGGCTGGTCATCGTTGATACACTTGAACATTCTTCGTTGGCTGTTTGCTTATTTATGTAGTCCACCAGATGATTTTGTCGGTACATGCTTTCATTTATAATATATACAAGTGTGGCTGCACACACGTTGATTTGTACGGTTTCCTGGAACATTTTAATTAGTGGCGCTGCTAGTTTGAAGTCTTTAAACGTATAATTTAGATTCCGACTGAAATAATCCTGCCTGAATAACTTGAAGTTATGCTTGAATGATTTATTAATGACTTCGACCATCCAGTGGCATATACTAAGTAACATAGAACTGTTAGCTCGTTTTGATGTAAGGAAGTCTGCGCCGCGGTTTTTAATATTTGGCATATAAGCTGAATAACTGAAATCACTTAAATTTAGGTAGAATATCTTTGAACCCATGATCGAAGATACAAATATTGCCAGGATTAAAAAAAAACACCGCAATTAATATTTCTCGTCATATAGAATTCTTTTTAACATGGCTGATGCACATGGCCCATAAAAATCTAATACATATCCACCACAGCTACTGTAATGAATGGTTTCAGATGGTTTATGTACTTATGCAAACTATATGTGTCTTTCTGAAATAGATAATTTAATATCTTCTATATATAATCCATTGTATAATACATCTTCCATTATTGCTATTGCTTTTCTGTCTTCCATTGTCGAGTCGGTTTCCCAAATAACGCTTTCGGTATATATAGATTGTATTTGGTGACCATTCTTATATCTATATAATCTAGACCTAAGTGCCTAGGTAAGAAGTAGCCATACAAACAAACTCTAGCTTGTTACAAATGTCTCTCGAGCATTCTTCTACTTATCCCAATAATAGTTGCTATAGTTTCATCGCTTTTGCCACTCCGTAACTTCATTAAATAAATAGCTAGAGCGGTTTTTGACTGGGATGAATTAGACAAGTAAGGCATCAGTTCCAATATATTTGAGAAGTTTTCTCAACTTAAATTCAATTGAACATATATTTCATTAATCACAAATCAAATGAGTTTCTTGAAATGGGTACTTTCATCAGACTCATCATATAAGTGAAAGGAGTGCTATTAAAATCATGTCTTAGATTGGAACTATCTATAATTTCATCTCAGTTGTTTGATCTTATATATGATTCTGGCGTTAATAGCTGATAATGAGTGAGACCTTTATATTGTCAAAAATATGACGAAGTGGAGTTCTGCTGCATCTTTCTAACATACAATTCACTTAAGAATTAGGCGTCTGAGAAGAGTGTGGGGTAAGATTTGGATCAGGCCGTGGATCGATCGATCTGTGGACGGAGTTTTCGTAAAATATGATATTCCCCAAGTTTTGCTCCAGAAATCATTTACAGATATGTTTTTAGTTCCCAAGACACCTCTCAAGTTCTTCTAAAGAAATCATGAAATTTGTATTTCCGATCCGACGATGTGCTTCAATTACAGCACAATTTTGTATATGATGTAATACCGTGTCATCAATAAGAAATTCCCAGGATAAATCGAATTTCTCGCCAATATTTCTTCGTGTAGATGGAGTAGAACCTAGCTATTCAGTCAAAACATTATGGCTAGCCCGGCGACCAGGTACTTCACCACTATTTTCAGGAATGATATTCTATAATATACCACTTGGTGATTTCATACTACCAAAATTTTCAGATTTAATTCTTGAAGTAAAACGAACACCACGCACACGTCTTCGAGGTTGTTTACCATGTGATCCCCGCTAACTAGATACATTTTGGTTTTGAACAGAAGCTGAAAATAATAATACTAATTGTGTTATTAGAGATTGAAAATAGGTCTCAGTAAACCCGTCAAAACAGTGGCGAAATAACTGCTATTTATCGATTTTACAAAATGTTTACCTAATGGTGCACTGCCATCCGTATCATCGCTAGTACTCGATCCAGAAGTGTTATTTTCTCCGAAATCTGACTGGAGGTATTTCCGATTCGTTATCTTCACTTCCCGACAGATCTTCCGATAAGGGTTGTTATAATTCCAGCATTTCATTATCGAGAAGAGTTCGAGACATTTCGAAATCAAATCAGGTCAAAAATAATAAAGTCGACACTTAGAAAGCTCAAGCATTAATAAAATAAAGTCACTGATTTGTACCAGTAATACTTTGTAAGATACGAATAATGTTACAACCTAACCACAATTATAATATAGTTGTTTACAAACGAGTGCTTGCTCTTTGTCGGCAAAAGATATATTTATTTACATTAAGATAATAAGTTGTGGTGAAATTGATGCTATTTAATTAAAAGTCATGAAACACTAAGGCACATCAACAAATAGTATCTGATTTATAAACAATGTAATTTCAAAATGAGTCATTTGATCCCCACCCGAATTTCTAGTGTCGTAAGACTATGGGGCACAGGTGCAGACCTGCTGCATTTCACTACGTTAAACAAATAGTATCTGATTTATAAACAATGTAATTTCACTACGTTAAACAAATAATATCTGATATAATCGTTTCACTGAGTTAAACAAATAGTATCGTTTCACTACTTTAAACAAATAGTATAGTATCGTATCACTACGTTAAACAAATAGTATCTGATTTTATAAACAATGTAATTTCAAAATGTAATATAGTTGTTTACAAACGAGTGCTTGCTCTTTATCGGTAAAAGATATATTTATTTACATTATGATAATAAGTTGTGGTGAAATTGATGCTATTTAATTAAAAGTCATGAAAAACTAAAGGCACATCAACAAATAGTATCTGATTTATAAACAATGTAATTTAAAAATGAGTAATTTGATGCCTGCCCGCATTTCTAGTGTCGTAAGACCGTGGGGCACAGGTGCAGACCTGTTGCGTTTCACTCCGACTTGCTTTAACCTTGCTCAAAATTGATTGGTCCTCAGCTGATTGGTAAACAGGTAGTTGAAAGGATGAGCTATTATTTATTTACGCTGATTGTATTGAAAATTAATTTTATAACTACTTGGTAGTGATACACACTGCATATTCTAAAATATAATTATATTGAGATATTACTGCATATTTTTAATTTATCTTTTTTTCTAAATCGAATTGTGTTTTTCAGCATGTCTGTGGAGATGTTTTACTTAAAATTATGAAACAATATTTTTGAGTTCCAGATGAACATACTTTTTAAACGATACATGATAATTAAAAAAGAGGCGGCAAATCAAGTACTCGAAAAGTGCTCGAGTAATCACTATGCTTCTTATCAAATTTTGATATAAATGTTTTTGATTTGAGAGGGATGCATAGATCGATATTCAAATTGTAACTATTATAAGAAAACTGAATGTTAAGTAGTTAACTTTTACTTAACTTTTAACCCAAAAATATTTAACTTTCAGTTACCTGTCGGAGTCAAATGCATGTATTCAAGGTAAGCAACTTATCGGCTTGTAAACGAAGTCGGTAAATAAGATCTTATTGGTTCATAGTACATTGAAATATGTATGTAGTTACTTATTACGTATTTTTAATGCTTATGATTGTTTGTTAATTCTTGTTCGGTTATAAATTCTCAAATTTGTTCACTTAAGTTTTTATCAAATTTTCGATACTCGTAGTTTATTAAAAATTAAATACTCATAGGATTTTTGATCGCCTCTTGATGTCAATCATAAAATTAAGGTAATTTTAGTATTACGTAATGGGCAGTGTAATATTTGAATGAGTCTTTTAATGTATGTGTTTTTATTAACAGCTATTGCTTATTGTTATAAACGATTTATATGTGTATCTCACACTTAATCCGAGTTTTTTTATTATTACAGTATCTACGTATCATTTTATATAGATCCCAATCATTTCATATGTAATGCACCCCCGTTAACAAAAAAATATATTCTTACGTAATTTCCAATAAGGCGATATTGAAAATATTTTTGTCCTTTTAGCTCTGCCGATACTGGATTATACTTGGAACTTCCAATTTCTGACTAAAAGATTCTTAAACATGGTTAAAAGTGTTAAGATCATAATTCATTCCTTTTAATATAAATTTATGGAAATAATGAACATTTTTCATCTGAGTGCTTTGAGATCCTACTGACAAAATAAAAAGAAATGTTTTGTTAGATAATTCAGATGGCGTATATTTCGTGCAGATATCAGATAATTCTCTCAACTTAAACTGACTGTCATCGTTGTTTTTGATATACGAATACATCTCTTTCATTGCGCTTCTACTACTTGCTTCGGACAAGTAGAAGAAATTTGTATGACATTGGTGACGATACCTGACTACCTCAGTAATAAATACTATCATATAATAATATCATATATCACATAAATACTATCATATATCATAGTAAAAAATAACCCCAGTATAACTATTAATTTTCCGGGGCATTACCAACTCTATATCAATTTGTTCTGCAGCTACAATCAGGGATTTTTAAGTGTATGTTGAAAATAATGAAAACTTACGGCCTTAGCTATCTAGGGCGTTTTTCTCTCTCTCGATATATTTGGCATACTCATCTCAAACGAAATACAATTCCGCAAAATCGAAATGGACTGTACGTGCACGTGTGCATCATGTCTCTGTACCTTGTTATATTTTCGTTACAAATAAAGCACAGGACTAGGTTCATGAAAGGAAAAGCAAATAACTTATTGTATCAGTAAGAAGATTTCGTACGGGTCTTTTGACATATATGGTATAACGTGGTGTATGAGTGTGTTTTGAACATTGTTTTTTTACCCTAAAATGTACCTGTACGCAACCGGGGCGAGTCACTAGTCTGTTATAAATAGGAATCGGTTGGAAATGTTTACCTTAAACGCATAAATGGAATACGATTCATTACAACAAAAATTATAGCATATTTTGTTATAGTTTTGAAATTAGTAGATATTTATAATGTCAACAAATCATATAAAGGAATTAAAATCAATTTTGTACACGGTTGCGAATAACCATATGCAAAACTTAATAAATATTATATATATATATATATATATATATATATATATATATATATATATATATAATATTTATCAAGTTTTGCATACAATATTAAATGTAATAGTTATAATAATAGTTACGTGTTCAAAACAAAATGTGTACAAAAACAAGCGTGCCAAATAATTAATGAAACAGGAAATATTTATTCAAAATAACGTGAATGAAGTTGTTGACGATACTTTATCAGTATCGTGATGATGTACATCATAACTTATGAATATGTAGTGTATATGCTATAATATTAGGGTGACGTATTATTTGTAACGACTCACCAACTGATTTGCAAAACAAAACAAAAATACAGGTGTGAATTTGACACGAACACGACAGACAAGTAAGGTCCAATCGTTTTTTATTCATATAAAGCACATGTCCATTATGTATTTTATACGCTTATAAAGTAAATTCAAATCTTAGCAATATTATTAACATAAGATTAACTAAAGAATAATTAACTTCAAGGCCTCAACGAATTATAATATCAATGTTGATAGGTGCCTATTCGAAATTTTGTTAGACCAGTCGTTACCCAACAAATAGCCTACCACATTTTGTTAAGTAAAATATGGATTATAGTCGAATAACTCTTACGTACGTGGAGTATAGGTTGCTCAGAAATGTAGCATCAAAACATACGAGATATGCGAAGTTTTAATTTATCTATTCATCGAATATTCCTTAGTTATCACTCTGGTGATGAACGTTGAAATTATTTGTAATGTTAAATACTTCTGATACGGTCGGGTATTTTTAGAACTAACTTTATCTTCGTAAAATAAAAGTATTTATGTACCTCTATCAACATTAGCAAAACTTTATCTAACTCGAAAAAAGATTAGTGATCGGTTTGATGTGAAATGCTCTACTGTTTATGTGATCAATCTACATCAACAGCCTGGAAAAACTAAATTCAAAAAGACAATTTTCATTTTACGAAAAATAATCACAATTTCTTTACACTCTATGTAAAGAAATTGTGTTTATTTTTCGTAAAATAAAAATTTGTAATGTTATTTGTTATTGTGTAATCTATATTGCTACTTTAGACAATATAATGTGACATTAAGTTGGGAAGTAATTTTTATGTATATATATATATATATATATATATATATATATATATATGTATATATGTGATATATATATATATATATATATATATATATATATATAAACAATTTACGAGACAAGTGCTGAAGCTGTCAATTGTCCTTATCTGCTGAAAACACAAGTAGAATATATTGATCTGCGTATCACCATAGGTTCGAAAGGAAGGAAAGTGCTTTTGTCGGTTCCATATTTATCTAACGATCAATTACGATTTGATTCCTTATAACATGGATTCAATATTTAATAAATAATAAATTATAAAATTTGTTTGCGAACAAAACTTATAACGGTACAAAACAGGATTTTTACCAAAGCAATATTTCTCATTAGTTCGGTGTTTTCCTTTTTATTACTCAAATTTCTAGCGTTATAATACATCTCAAAAATAAAATTATTTACTTATTATATATATATATATATATATATATATGTATATATGTATATATATATATATATATATATATGTATATATGTATATGTATATATATATATATATATATATATATATATATATATATATATATATATAAACAATTTACGAGACAAGTGCTGAAGCTGTCAATTGTCCTTATCTGCTGAAAACACAAGTAGAATATATTGATCTGCGTATCACCATAGGTTCGAAAGGAAGGAAAGTGCTTTTGTCGGTTCCATATTTATCTAACGATCAATTACGATTTGATTCCTTATAACATGAATTCAATATTTAATAAATAATAAATTATAAAATTTGTTTGCGAACAAAACTTATAACGGTACAAAACAGGATTTTTACCAAAGCAATATTTCTCATTAGTTCGGTGTTTTCCTTTTTATTACTCAAATTTCTAGCGTTATAATACATCTCAAAAATAAAATTATTTACTTATTATATATATATATATATATATATATATATGTATATATGTATATATATATATATATATATATATGTATATATGTATATGTATATATATATATATATATATATATATATATATATATATATATATAAACAATTTACGAGACAAGTGCTGAAGCTGTCAATTGTCCTTATCTGCTGAAAACACAAGTAGAATATATTGATCTGCGTATCACCATAGGTTCGAAAGGAAGGAAAGTGCTTTTGTCGGTTCCATATTTATCTAACGATCAATTACGATTTGATTCCTTATAACATGGATTCAATATAATAAATAATAAATTATAAAATTTGTTTGCGAACAAAACTTATAACGGTACAAAACAGGATTTTTACCAAAGCAATATTTCTCATTAGTTCGGTGTTTTCCTTTTTATTACTCAAATTTCTAGCGTTATAATACATCTCAAAAATAAAATTATTTACTTATTATATATATATATATATATATATATATATATATATATATATATATAAATATATATATATATATATATATATGTATATATGTATATATATATATATATATATATATATATATATATATATATATATAAATATATAAACAATTTACGAGACAAGTGCTGAAGCTGTCAATTGTTCTTATCTGCTGAAAACACAAGTAGAATATATTGATCTGCGTATCACCATAGGTTCGAAAGGAAGGAAAGTGCTTTTGTCGGTTCCATATTTATCTAACGATCAATTACGATTTGATTCCTTATAACATGAATTCAATATTTAATAAATAATAAATTATAAAATTTGTTTGCCAACAAAACTTATAACGGTACAAAACAGGATTTTTACCAAAGCAATATTTCTCATTAGTTCGGTGTTTTCCTTTTTATTACTCAAATTTCTAGCGTTATAATACATCTCAAAAATAAAATTATTTACTTATTATATATATATATATATATATATATATATATATATATATATATATATATAAACAATTTACGAGACAAGTGCTGAAGCTGTCAATTGTTCTTATCTGCTGAAAACACAAGTAGAATATATTGATCTGCGTATCACCATAGGTTCGAAAGGAAGGAAAGTGCTTTTGTCGGTTCCATATTTATCTAACGATCAATTACGATTTGATTCCTTATAACATGAATTCAATATTTAATAAATAATAAATTATAAAATTTGTTTGCGAACAAAACTTATAACGGTACAAAACAGGATTTTTACCAAAGCAATATTTCTCATTAGTTCGGTGTTTTCCTTTTTATTACTCAAATTTCTAGCGTTATAATACATCTCAAAAATAAAATTATTTACTTATTATATATATATATATATATATATATATATATATATAAACAATTTACGAGACAAGTGCTGAAGCTGTCAATTGTTCTTATCTGCTGAAAACACAAGTAGAATATATTGATCTGCGTATCACCATAGGTTCGAAAGGAAGGAAAGTGCTTTTGTCGGTTCCATATTTATCTAACGATCAATTACGATTTGATTCCTTATAACATGAATTCAATATTTAATAAATAATAAATTATAAAATTTGTTTGCCAACAAAACTTATAACGGTACAAAACAGGATTTTTACCAAAGCAATATTTCTCATTAGTTCGGTGTTTTCCTTTTTATTACTCAAATTTCTAGCGTTATAATACATCTCAAAAATAAAATTATTTACTTATTATATATATATATATATATATATATATATATATATATAAACAATTTACGAGACAAGTGCTGAAGCTGTCAATTGTTCTTATCTGCTGAAAACACAAGTAGAATATATTGATCTGCGTATCACCATAGGTTCGAAAGGAAGGAAAGTGCTTTTGTCGGTTCCATATTTATCTAACGATCAATTACGATTTGATTCCTTATAACATGAATTCAATATTTAATAAATAATAAATTATAAAATTTGTTTGCGAACAAAACTTATAACGGTACAAAACAGGATTTTTACCAAAGCAATATTTCTCATTAGTTCGGTGTTTTCCTTTTTATTACTCAAATTTCTAGCGTTATAATACATCTCAAAAATAAAATTATTTACTTATTATATATATATATATATATATATATATATATATAAACAATTTACGAGACAAGTGCTGAAGCTGTCAATTGTTCTTATCTGCTGAAAACACAAGTAGAATATATTGATCTGCGTATCACCATAGGTTCGAAAGGAAGGAAAGTGCTTTTGTCGGTTCCATATTTATCTAACGATCAATTACGATTTGATTCCTTATAACATGAATTCAATATTTAATAAATAATAAATTATAAAATTTGTTTGCCAACAAAACTTATAACGGTACAAAACAGGATTTTTACCAAAGCAATATTTCTCATTAGTTCGGTGTTTTCCTTTTTATTACTCAAATTTCTAGCGTTATAATACATCTCAAAAATAAAATTATTTACTTATTATATATATATATATATATATATATGTATATATATATATATATAAATATATATATATATATATGTATATATATATATATATATATATATATATATATATATATAAACAATTTACGAGACAAGTGCTGAAGCTGTCAATTGTTCTTATCTGCTGAAAACACAAGTAGAATATATTGATCTGCGTATCACCATAGGTTCGAAAGGAAGGAAAGTGCTTTTGTCGGTTCCATATTTATCTAACGATCAATTACGATTTGATTCCTTATAACATGAATTCAATATTTAATAAATAATAAATTATAAAATTTGTTTGCGAACAAAACTTATAACGGTACAAAACAGGATTTTTACCAAAGCAATATTTCTCATTAGTTCGGTGTTTTCCTTTTTATTACTCAAATTTCTAGCGTTATAATACATCTCAAAAATAAAATTATTTACTTATTATATATATATATATATATATATATATATATATATATATATATATATATAAATATATATATATATATATATGTATATATGTATATATATATATATATATATATATATATATATATATATATATAAACAATTTACGAGACAAGTGCTGAAGCTGTCAATTGTTCTTATCTGCTGAAAACACAAGTAGAATATATTGATCTGCGTATCACCATAGGTTCGAAAGGAAGGAAAGTGCTTTTGTCAGTTCCATATTTATCTAACGATCAATTACGATTTGATTCCTTATAACATGAATTCAATATTTAATAAATAATAAATTATAAAATTTGTTTGCGAACAAAACTTATAACGGTACAAAACAGGATTTTTACCAAAGCAATATTTCTCATTAGTTCGGTGTTTTCCTTTTTATTACTCAAATTTCTAGCGTTATAATACATCTCAAAAATAAAATTATTTACTTATGATATATATATATATATATATATATATATATATATATATATATAAACAGTTTACGAGACAAGTTCTGAAGCTATCAATTGTTCTTATCCGCTAAAAATACAAGTAGAATGTGTCTGTTAAATATTGATGTACATGTACTCACCATAGGTTCGATTCCTTTGATCGCTTACACACCACACATATTTTATTTCGATACCACATCTTTAAGACGATATTTGCATGAGATATAACACATGAGACTAAGCGTCAATGCCTACTTTGGAGGCCATGTGTAAAAACTATACTGCCTGTTACCGGCTTCTTAATATTGCAAAACAACACGGTGATTTTGCAATATTTTTAAGAGAACAAAAACATCAAATTTTTTTTTTTCGGTGACGTTGTAGATGCGGAACCATAACAATACAAGTATTTGCCGATGTATGCCTGATTAATGAGTTTAGGTTTAGTACATTCTTGTATTTTGTAATTGTTATTATTATATTGTAACAGGTAATCACGTAATGCGTAGTAAAAATGTATAATATTAACGAAAAGTCTACTTTTAATTCATATGATGCTTGAAACGTTCAACTACCAAATTATTAGAAAATATGTCAAATTTTATAACGTGTCAAATAGAAAAATCATTTCTGTCGTATACCATAAATTTCTAATTCTAGCTACAATGAAAAATAGTACAATAGAATATGTAAAATAAATCTATTGATGTCGTAGTTTTTAAATTATAAAGAAGTAATAAAAAAATGAAACGTTTCTAGCGTAACACTGTGGTTGAAAACAAAAAAAAATGAAGTGACACTTTCTTCCATATGACAAATTGATCTGCAATAATTTTGTGCAGTTTTTCAATATACTTGATAATTAAGTTTATCGGATTTATCGTATGAGCTGAGAATTTTATTAAATTATTATTTAGTTAATTCCGTAATATTGATTTACTATAGTTTCATGAAATCTTGTGCGCAATTCTATTTATACATGACGAACTGTATATATATATATATATATATATATATATATATATATATATATATAGGTTTTTAAATAAAATGAACGCCTACTTTTATGTCATAATAAAGTATCAGATAACAGAACTTTTTTTAGTCGTTTTACCGACTAAAAAATAAAAAAAATCTTGATATATGGCTTATGGAAAAATTACCTGAAGAGACTTGAAATGAATGTGTGGCTGAAGAAATACCTGACATAATTGAGACTGTACAGGATTCATTGGGGTACATCACAGATTCAACATTGATGCAAGAGTCAATGAACGATAGTTCTTCAAATTATGTACCAACTGACTATGAGGATTGTTTGGAAGGTCAAGGTAATACAAAAAACATCGTCTACCAAACAGGTATTGTTTTGGTGGTGTCTGTTTCTCAGATAACAGTATAGATAGTGGTGCTGAGCTTACACTAAAGCAAGCTTTATAAGGGCCTGAGAAAAACCAATGGTTACAGGCAGTGCGAGTAGAGTTGAAAAGTTTTGAGGATAATAGTGATTGGGAAGTAATCAACGTTCCTAATGATTCTACTATTGTGCCTAATGATTATACTATTGTGCAGTGTAAGTGGGTGCTTAAAAAAAGAATCTGACAATAAAGTGCTTTTCGGCTAAGGTTAGTGGCGAAGTGCTTTACCCAACAACATGGGGTGGACTTTGAAGAAACTTTTTCACCAGTAGTTAGACATATTACTTTAAGATTATTGTTTTCTTTGTCAGTAAAATTTGGACTTGATATTACACACTTAGAAGTGATAATCGCATTTTTGAAACTTCTTAATGAAACAATTTATATGCAAATGCCTAAAGGATTTAATTGTTCAGATACTAATAAAATTCTAAAATTAAAGAAGACTATTCATGAATTAAAGTAGGTGTCAAGAATGTGGTATAACAAGGTAGATATTTGTTCAACTAAGAATGGATATTCGAAATCCAAATATGAACCTTGTTTATGTGTAAAGAATGAAGGTAAAAGTAAGACCATACTTGCATTATATGTCGACGATTTTTTTGTTTTTTTTTTTTTAATAATAGTAAAGAAACTGATAAGTTAACGCTAAACGCATCTTAAGATATCTAAAGTGAACTAAAGATTATTGTATTAAATATTGTGAGTCAGGGAATAAAGAGGTAGTGGGATATGTAGATTCAGATAGGGGCAGTGATACCTTGGATAGGAAATCTAACACAGGATTTTCCTTTAATCTCTCACGTGGTATCATTTCATGGGGTAGTAAAAAGTAAAAAAATGTTCCATTATCTAGCATAGAGGCCGAGTACTCATATATAGGAATATCAGAGTGTGGTAAAGAAGCCGTTTATCTCAAAAAAATACAGAATGAAATTATTGGTGATTCACATTGCATTGTAATTTTTAACGATGGTTAAAGTGCACAGAAGTTATTGCATAACCCTGTATTTCACAATAGGTCCAAAACATGTTCATATCCCATATCACTTTAGCGGAGAATATATTAATAATAAAAGTGTTAAAGTTGAATACATAAAAACATCTGATATGCCTGCAGACTTATTTACAAAGTCTTTAACCTGTGTAAAGCCTTATAGATTTTTGGAGTTAATGGGCGTACAACAAAAATAATATGAATCGATTTATTTTGATATAGTGGGGGTATTGATTTTATATCTAAATGTGTTAATATACCATTAGCAACATCTGTAGATAATTATTTTAACTATGTGTTCTATGTCTATGATGTTTATATCAGCTATGGTTTAATAAATGTCAGTCTGTGGAGAAAAATATAAGTCTGCGTTTCAATTAATTCTGTCAATAGAACATAATAAGTCTACCTCTTTTTTTTGGAAAATTTAGTAATGAACCTATCAGCACTAGGTATATACTAGGTACATAATAGGTATGTACTAGGTATAAAATGGGTATGCACTAGGTATGTAATAGGTATGTACTAGGGTTTGTGAGTGCAAACGTATATATTTTAAAGGCAAGTCTAAGCAAATTTAACATTCGAACGCAATTTTGGCCAAATCATCTCATCAGCTGCTATTGGCCGTACCAAATAATAAATAGGTGGTTGATTTTGACATTGTAGTTATAAACAATATAAATTACAAACTTGATGAATATTTCGACTAGTGTAAATGGGCCTTTCACAACTATGTAAATAAATATCTTCGTTGTTACTTACGTATTTCCATCCGTTTATTTTAATATGTTAATTTAAAATAGATAACATATCTGCGAGTAAACGTATTCTGATTTTAAAGAAAATAGTTAAAATTATATTTTGACAGATATTTATATTAGTGCGTAAGTTTAATTAATCATTTCTATCAATCCAGTTACACTTCCCCAGACTTTTTTTGCATTGATTTGCATTGTGAAGTATACGTAAATATTTAATCCATATTTATGTAATTAACTTTTTAAATTGCCCATATTTTTATAATGATGTCCAAATTGCATTTTTCTCACTTTTTATACTATTATTTGAATCATATGTTTGCGACTGATATCAATAATCAGTTTCATTCACAATTAAATGAAACTACGTGATGTAGTATTATTTCTACTTTCTTTAAGTTCTTTACCACGACCTAGGTTTTGTTGTATTACAACATCTTCAGGTAAAGATTGTAATACAACAAAACCTAGGTCGTGGTAAAGAAATTAAAGAAAATAGAAATAATACTACATCACGTAGTTTCGTTTAATTGTGAATGATGAATTTCTACAAAATTAACGCCAAATATATTCAATAAAATCAGTTTAATATTCGTTTCTATATTTGAGATACAACACAGTTTATTTGAATAATGAATACTGTATAATTTTTAATAATTTGAATTATCGAGTAATTTGTACTCGTACTAATCTTACATGGCGTAATTTATTTTAATTTTTACAAAAGTCTTTTGAATCGTTGTAATTTTAGTAAAATTTTACTTCATTTTATTAAAATCGAAAAAATTAATTGTACATAAAAGTGCATAAAAGTGTAAAAATAACATTCCTAAAAGTTACTCCTGTTACGAATTTTATTTTGTTTCCTGTAATTCAGAAAAATAACATTCAAGTAACAAATTACTTTTAAGTTACTTAAAAATAAAACCAACGAAGAGTGTATTGGAACACGTACAAAAAGAGGATTCCATAGTTGTGTCTATATCTTGAAATTGTTGATACAATTTAAATTAAATTATACTAGTTAAAAGTTCTAATTAAATGTCAGTGTATAATTTTTTTTTCGGATTTTTTAAACTCGCGATTGAACTATTAAATGATGCGCGCATTCATTTAATAGTTACATGTCATTTAGTAGTTACATTTTTCCAAACAGGGCTTAACTATTAAAAATGTCAAAGGAAACCTTGTTTTATTTTAAAAGGTCTATCTAATGATACACTAATTGGTATGGTATACGACAAAAAATTTAAATGTTAACTTCACATATATGGGGACATACATATGAAAAAATTATGTGTAAAATTTCAGGCACGTACGTTTAAAACTATAGAAATTATGAGGCCTCGATAGATGGACAGACGAACTGGAATATAGGAATTTAACAACGGAATCATCCTATTGCTGGAAATGTTTAGCTAAATCTAAACAAAACGTCTAAATACGGTCGACATATAGGGTTAGTAATAAATCTAAAATATTTAACCAAATATCTAATCTATAATTAAACGGATTAAAAGTAAGATTATACTCAACGTAAACTATATGGATTAGGATGATTTTATGAAAAATCGTACTTACCTTAGATAAAATAACCGAGGTCATCGGTGTAGTGCACGCCGTGTGTATAGTTGACGACTAAATGTTTTGGTTAAATGTGTTATCTTAAATGTACTTTAGCCTTCACATGAATGTGACCTTAAATATGGGCCTGAAATAACGAAAGACGATAAGATTTACATGATCTGATATACTCGTATACAAGATATGTATTCTATTAAATAAGAGTTAAAAGTAAACCAAGCACTGAAATCTTGTCAGGTTTATAAAGAGAAAATGTCTATTTTGATTCATGTTTTATATTAGTTGAAAGAGAAAAAAAAAGTTTAACTCGTGGTCTAATACATAAACTAATTTATTCCTCTAAAATAGCGACTAGTTGATGATAGCAACAAGAAGTCTAATGAACAGACTGATTTTGATTTGGCTGATGTTTAACTATGTAATTTTTAATCAAATTAGTTATCCGTATATATGGAATTTCAAAGGCAACTATTGTGGAATAATTTTTTTTCTATATTTTAGGCTTCTGTGCATAATTTCGAAATAGACGCATTTGATACTGAAGCATTAAATATGTGTTTATACATTGAGGAATTACTAGTGAATTTTGTTTATCTTTTTAAAACGTTATCTTCGTTAACCGTTATCCATATCACCGAGTCTTCGCTAGACGTTGAATGATAAGTTAAAGATATCGTTACGTATATCTTGGAACGCGAAAATCGATGTTAAGTGATATAAAAAAAATAATCATTAAGTATTTTCAGTACTTATCTACAATACTATCTACTGCTACATAATAACTTATTTCAAATAATACAATTCTTAAATTACAAAGAATCTAATGGCGAAGTAAAATATATATGTCTTGTGGTATGAATATCAAGGTTAATTGTTCTTTCCTTTATTATCACATATATGAATGATTTTTCATAACGATAGTAGTGATTGAGAGTACATTATATCAGATAGAAAATGTTTTGTTATTTAATCGTTTTAGTGATAAAAATAATTTTTATACAGGTTTTTATTATATAGTTGACCTCTCTATTCAAACTGTACACAGGTAATAAACAAAATTAGTTAAGAAAATAAAATTGCGCTTTCGACGTTTGCTTGCAAACTAGGTCGCCCGGGATCAACGAGAAACACTATCTTGAAATTAATCTAAATTTGTGTAAAAAAAATAAATAAGAAAAGAAAAATGACGACGAAATCAAGCTATTCTTAATACAGGCTATTTTTCAATATTGCCTAGCCTTATGATAAAACGGAATTCTGAAAATTTCATTCTGTCCGTCGGTTCCTCCATATATCATAGCGTGATAATTCTTCCAGTTTAAGTTCTAAAATTAAATAGGAAAATTAACCAAATTACATAAACATAAGGAAATACCGAAGTCAATATTTCTCAAATTCATTTGAAGTATAATAAAGTCCTTATACATCATTCTCAGGGATGACATTTTTTCCTCCATCGAGTAGGATATTATTGAAGAAGAATTTTTAAATACCGTGGAAAACGTTTAGTAATATTTTTCGATGCGACGTTTTCTTTACGAAACATTAATCTACAAAAAGTTTTACAATTTAAGTCCGTAGCCCTAAAAACAGTTGAATTATCTATGTGAAAAATCAGAATAGCGATATATAATATACGTACGTTTCAATTTCTAAATTAGTGAAAACTGCTATTAAGAAAATTGTAAAAAATTAAATTGGTGTATTGTTGAAAAAAGAAGTCAAGAACTGAAGAAATAAAGAAACTTTGACAAATAATTGCAGTGAAACACTTCTATCGTCTATCGTCACTTTTTATTTTACTTAGCCTACAGAAAATAACTTTAGATCGTACTAATATTTCGTATTTCGTGCAACAGAATTAAAAATATGTACTTAATGCGGTTTACAAAATGATAACAAGTACCATTATTTTTATTTCTTATGAATGTTTAATTTGCTAAATATAATTTTATTTACTGATATAATAACTTAAAAATGTTTTTTTTAAACAAACTTATTTATTTTTTCTTTTATTTATGTAAACCAAACGACGTAATATTTTCTTTTTTCTAAAAATGAGCGACTATTCAAGACAGATGTTATAAAATCACCATTTATGATGCATTTTCTCCTAAAAATAAATGAAGAATATTATTTTTTATTTTGCTGTTTCTACATGCCTAATCATATTTTATAATAGTTTGCTAAATCGGTAATTACGTTTTGGTGGGTTTATGAACTTTGGAATTTTCGTTTTGAACATCCGCCTAATTAAATGTAACTCAACCATACAAAAGTGGTTTCTTCTTATCCGTTTTAATGACCCAGACAGCTGTGTTAGTAGAGTATTCTAATAAGGTAATCAATATATGTAGTATGGAGAATCTTACACACTTAAATATGTTCTCTATATATACATATTATTCAACGTTCTACAAAGCTAATTGCCACCTGGCTAAATGACCATTTAATGTTACAATGATTAACAAGTATTATCAAAATCTCATTGGACCGTAATGATTGGTGATATTATCGGTAAAAACATTTCAATAGCGTGTTTTATCAGCTGTATGTATAAAA
Organism: Druceiella hillmani; assembly: GCA_039881145.1. Classification (NCBI taxonomy): domain Eukaryota; kingdom Metazoa; phylum Arthropoda; class Insecta; order Lepidoptera; family Hepialidae; genus Druceiella; species Druceiella hillmani. Next base: position 12,634,337 of record JAYKKI010000037.1, on the reverse strand, counting down.
CATCGTTTAGTCATAATATCTGACTGTTTATAGATAACGTCCAACATTGGAGATGGTCATGTGGAGTACGCCCTAAAAACAATTTAAAATGTATGCACCTTCCAATTTCAAACATTGTCAAAGGAAATCTCTAATAAATCTAAGAAGGATCAACAGGTTTAATGTTGTAATTTTTTCTTGTTGAAAGATTTCTACTAACTTGGAAAACGATACACAAAATTTTTTGTACGGCTGAACACTCATGAAATAAGGCTATCAAAATATTTATCAAATACTTTACATTAAATAGAAAATATTAAGTATTAAGAATACTTTATAATATTTTTTCAGTGTGATATAAACATAACTTTAATTTTAAGACTGTTCATTAGGAAATACTTAGATACAGCTAAATATTACCCATTTCTATATTTTTTATTTTGTTACTTTTCTGAATATAATAAAATGAACTGTTTTTTTTATGATTAGCTAAATATTGTTATAATAAAACTAAATTATTTTTGTGTAGATTATATTAAATTTTAACAATTAACCGATACATAAAAAAGCAACATAATTTTAAATTTCGTTTTCCGCACATTTTAATAAAATAGAAAAGGTATTTATTGTTGATGGCGGAGGCAAAAACAAAATATAGTGAAACATAAAAAGAAATCAAAAACCAGTTTTTGTTTTATTGGTTTTAACATACTTAAGAAAATACTTATTTTTTAAAATTATGTAAGACTTTTTAATTTTTTTGTAAGAATTTAGCGATTTAAATTTTTTGCAAAATTGAGTTTTACAGGTTAAAATATTTTGGAAAAAGAAGGCGTTTTGTCTAAGTCCATCTTTTATTTTAAATTTTTACCATCTCAAATCAAACGCGTTTTGCAATATGAATTATTGCAAACGGCATTCTAGTGTCGTTGCACGAATTATTACAACGGTAATAAAGTGGATTCAAAATGCCTTACGATTACTAATAGTTTTGTACTGAAGACTCGAGTTTGGATAGGTCATTTTCAAAATGTAAAACTTGTGATTATATGTTTCGTAAAAAAAGTATTAACCCTCGAAAATGACTGGTTACTTTTTTCAGACGAAATAGTAACGTCTCTTATCTAATATGTAAAAAGTGTTTTTAATTCCATTTCATTAGTAAAAATTAATCTACCAACATATTATTTATCGTAATACAGAGACAGTAGAAACGTAAAAAAAACGGTAAGAAAATCGATCACATTTTATGAAAATAAACGATAGTGTATTGTTTGCAGTAGCAACTTTCGAAATAAAACTATAGTCGTATTGTTACAGAGTGCTTAGAATTTTTGTAGTTTGTTCGTAGTTGTTTTTGTTTTACTGCATTATTTAATTTCATTTGCGTAGTCACTCCTTAAAAATGCGTGCCAATTATAGAAACAATGAATATTAGAACATGATAATCATCTACAAATGTTTTGTGGTAGTATCAGCCGTGCGGCTTAACACCGTAATATTGTGGTTCGTCTTTGTCAATCGCATGTGAACACATAAAAATAATAGTAACTTGGAATAAGTACAAGCATATCAGTAATTAACAGAATAAACTGTATGGAAATGAATATATTCCACATAGAATTTATTGTAGGAGAAATAATGCCTATTTTCCAAAACGTTAATATCAAATAATTTATTACTCCTTTTTTATAAAATGGAAGTTGTTATTATATATATATTATTAATTAAAATATATGTAGTTACCAATTATTTTTAACTTATTTAAATTTATATGTATTTGTAAATAGTACACAGTGAATACGTCGCAGGACCACCGAGCAGCTGTATATACGTGTATTCCCCGTAGATTATTCGGCAGGCCGCATCGTGGCGTTTAACCTTACTCTTTATTTGGTGTTGATACGAAGCAGGCTTGCTATACCAATTTAACCATATTTTGAATATATCATAGGTATATTTTGTTGTCGTATGTAGGTACGTAATATTTCCCGGAAAGTGTTAATTAATATTATTATTTATGATATTTTCCATAGATATTTTAATATAATAGCTAAGTAATAAGATTGACAGTGGTGTATTTTGTTGTGATTCTATTTTGGTAATAAAAAGAGAATAGAGATAAAATCAGATGAAACCAATTAAATTTGAGATATATATATATATATATATATATATATATATATATATATATATATATATATATATATATCGCTAAATTCTTACAAAAAAATTATACATATATATATATATATATATATATATATATATATATATATATATATATATATATATATGGATTATATAGAATACCATTCTTTTGTAAAACGAGGAATCTTTTGCAAGGTTTAAACTTTATACTCCCTACTTTAATTATTGTTTCCAATGTGTCATAACGCTGTGAACGCCACGTCCGCCGACGCCATCTCTCGTTCACTGTTAAGAGACATGATTATATTAGTTACCTTACTACTCACTTTGATCACAAGCTAAACATTAAATCTACAATCTATACAAAAACTGTAGAATTGACCTGTCTGTTCATCGAAGATAAATATCTTCCAAAAAATGATTTAAGGGCACACAATAAAAGTAAGATAATACAAATACATTGTTTTTGGATATTTTACCTGCTTGCCTGTTTATCTGTTTGTCTATTTTTTGCGTTTGTTACAACACGCTTCACGTAAAAACTACTGAATCATTTCAGATGGAGTTCGACATAGAGATTGACTTGAAATAAAACTTATTTTTATTTAATATTTTCAAAAATCAACAACAACAAAGCCTGCTTAGCTACACGATGCTTAATAATTACGCAAATATAAATGGTACCTACATACATCAACAGATGGTGCTACGCATATTTTAAATTGTGCGATGGCGTTTTCTACCAGACGTACATGGGCATGGCCAGAATCGAAGTGTAGAAGTATGTTCTCAAGTTAGTGTATTGAATGCGGAAGACGGACGAGGGCAGACTTTGTTATCGATCGTCCTCCCCCCATAATATTTGTCGTTGTTGTATGCATTCTTTATTAGCTTACTTTATCTCCGTGGTTTTTTATTAAATTTGAATATGTTGTATATATCTATAATTAATTATTTTAGTGGGTTTAGTATTAGGCTGTATATATTTGATTGTTACGTATTATATTATATATATATATATATATATATATATATATATATATATATATATATAATAAATCTGTAGAATTAGCCTGTTTGGATTATGAAGATATTTCCAAAAAAATGTTTTTATAAATTATTATATAATAAAAGTAATGGAATATAAAAATATTGCTTTTAAAATGTTTGCCTATGTGTGAGAAGCTATTTATTTGTTCGCGCATTACGTAAAAATATTTAAATTACTTCGATGAAGTTTTTCCCGTTTGATCTGGAGTAATATATAGGCTATGTTCTATCGCAATTAACCAACTGAAAAGAAGATATGGAAATTTGACGTTTCAATAGAAAGTATATTTTTCCCGAAGCCGAAGTTTAATAATGTGAAGCGATGTCGTCAGTAGATGAAGTTTTAGTCAGCTTATTATATGCAGCAGTATTTTTTAATTAAATATTTATATTGCATAAGCAACAAATATCTACTACCAAAACTTTTTACAATTTTTAGTTTTTGTTCAAACACGAAATCATATGCCACGTTATACATTGACCTCTTTTGGAAAAAATTCTGTATATTGCTCCGAATCCTTTATTTTATGTAGAACACTGAATTGGATCTTATTTTTTATAAAAACTTGTATTAGTGTTTATACAGTTTAATAAAAGCGACGGCGGAAAGTTGAATTTCGTACAAATTTTCATAAAGCTATATTTTTTATTTTGTAAAGGTTAATAATAAGAGAAACCATATAAAAAACAGAAATATTTTACATTTAAGTTATCCAAAAACCCATTTTCGAAGTTTTGAAATACAGTAATACAGCGCCATCTAATGCTAACTTAATTAGTAGTTAATTGTGGATGTGGGACGTTATTCACGCGTCTAGTATATACGGCATACATATAACATTACGTTAATGTTATGAAATGAGATACGCCCGATTATTACCACATTAAATAAAATAAAGTATTTTGTCTTTATAAAATATAAAATTGGGCATTATAAAGTGGAATATATGGGTATAATACGCATTTAAAAATAAGTAATATTTTTACCCATCCATCATCTATCATAAAGTAGAGCTTGATACATTTTTAGATTAACATCGCCACCATTTGGATACCTTGATTAATTTATGATGTAAAACATTTATTATTTTAATCGAGTCCAATAAGACATTTAATGAATGCAGTAAATTCTCTGGAAGGTTATAAGTTTTATTTACTTATGTGAAAAAGTAAAACCTGTTGATTATGATCAGAATTCGCACTCCTAGTGTACACACTTGTTAATAACAATTTAAAGGTACGGAACATTTCTATATAACCCCTTTAAAATGTTAATACTGTTGTTCGCTGTGTAAATATGTTGTCTACGATATCACAAGATAACAAAACATATGATTTCTCAAGAAGTGTGGGATTTTGAATCATGGATACATTTCTCCATTAACGTTAAGATAAATTTCCAGTTACGCTAATTTTACATAATTTTTAAGTTAACAAATATATCAATTATACTTGTAATTTTTTTGCCTAAAATATTTGTACGACTAAAATTTACCCATAAATTGGTGACAAGGCGAACGCACTTAAAATTGTTTACTTTCGTATCTAACCGTTTGTCATCACTAGTCTGGAACAAATGTGTTAAATAATCGGCGTGGCATAAAATAAAGGTTATTTTTATAAAGAACTAAATGTACTTATATAAATAAATTGTGCAAGAGAATGTATATTCGATTTCTCATACATAAACGTTTGTAGATTAATTAAAATATTATGGTTAACTTCTTTACGAATGTATTTTTTTTTCTTGTGTTCAAAAAATTGTTATAAAAGCATAGTAAACTAATTGCCACAAGTACAGTAGAATAAGAACCACTTAAACACATCAAGTTAATGAGAAATATAGATTGCCTCGTACGTTTTACCAGCAGGATGATTTCAAAATTTAGTAAATCAGACAAATTACAGAATTCATACAGACCAATTACAGAATTTTAATTACTTTTTGCCAAAGGTACTGTTGTGTTTGGAGTAATAAGGGTGTTAAAACTTCTAACTTATAGCCTAAGCCTTGAGGAGATGAATTTTAGAAAGTGGCAATGAGTATCCGTGAGTCATTTAAAATATTGAATAGAATTACATACTTATGGTATGTGATGATTTCTGATCTCTAAACATTTCTAAGAAAATTAATGATGATTGGTATTATATTAGAGCAATAAAACATCTGAACTGTGCATCTCTGAAATCCTGATAAGTAACTGGTTAATATTATGTCATCTATCTAGGTAATTATAATTATAACCAAAAATTAAACACTAATTAATTAGTTTAAAATTCGTTAACAATATATTAAATAAATTTACAAAAAATTTCTTAGATTTATAAAAGTAACAAAAACTAATTGACAGTGAAAGAAAAAATACAAAATATAATTATCTACTTATTTGTAACAATTAATGTACAAATGTGCGTAGTCTTTTAATTTTCTACCTAGCGAGTAATATCAAACTTTCATGATTATGACATTGATTTCATAACAATTGAAATATGTATTACAAACACAAAAATTTAATAACCACGAATCAAATGAATTTCTTATTGTTATTGCAATAATAATTATTTGATAAATATCATTCATAGTGAAAATATTGTTTTATATCATTGTTTAAGCTTATACATACATACTTACTAAAATGCAATCAATTTAATTGCTGTATAAATTGAAATATTGTTTAAAATTTGGAAAACTTTTCAGCTTCCGCATAAAGCTCGTCCCAGAAATCGAAATGGCTTTTATTGGGATTCTTTTCCATTGTTAACTGTTTGTCAATGATCATGTAATTCTTTTCCGTATTGGTGTATTTTTCCCAGATTATAGTCGACTTCGAATCTGGTGTTGGATTTCTGAAAAAGAAAATAAATTACTCTTAGAATTAATAACTGCCAAGTTTATGAAACTGCTGAAATAAAATTATCGACCCAAAAAATATGGGTGTCACTGAACTAAAATTGGGAAATAAATTTATCGTTAATTTGCACTGTATTTATTACAAAATGACACAATGTTGTCTTCGTTGAAAATATATTTACCATAGGATAAAGTTCATATCATACAGTCTATTTTTTCATTACGAAAGACATTGAAATTACGATGATGTTTTTTTAGGAATATTTGGGATATTTTTCCATATTTCCGGAAAATATCTTTGGAGGAAAAAAAGATAGTTGAAGAAAAAGAAAAAGATGGCTATCTGTCTTCATATTATGGCTCTTAACTTCATAATAATGTGTGTTATCTATTAATGATATGAAATATAATCCTATTTATTACTATGTTTCAACTATTATTGAGAATTATCAAAAAAATTGACGTGTACTGTTAAATTTTTTTAGAAAGTTTACTGTTAAATTACTTCATTTCATTATTGACAAATCTAAAGAAATTCTAGAATTTTCTTAACCATTACTAGTTTTAGCGCTAAACTTGAAAAAACATTTAACAATAGTTAACTTCTTTACTAATACATCAATTTTATTTGTAATTTTTGTTTTAAAAAAATTATACGAATGCTTACCCAGTTTTTGCAAAATTTACCCACAAATTGGTGACAAGGCGAACGCACTTAAAACTGTCTGCTTCCATATCTAATGGTTTATTATAGCTAGTCTGGAACAAATATGTTAAATCATCGGCGTGGCATACACCTTCTGCATTAGGAGCTTTATTCAATTCACTTATAACATTTCGATCTGTAACGCAATTAAAAATGTAGAAGTAAATATTTTGATTATGTTTAGATAGCTCGTTTGCAAATTTGTAAACACCATAATTAATTATTGCGTCAGATTCTAAATCGATCAATGATTTTGAAAAAGTTATTGGGTCTTCGCCGAAATAGTGTTTGTGAATTTTTTTGCCCAGGCTTATATTTTTCGATGTAGGTAAGTGCCAATATAAATTGCGTGGTACTGAGATCTCATTGAATATATTCTTATTTTTAACGATTTCCGATGAGTTCTTCATTAGCAGGATAGCCTCAGCGCTATTAAAACCGACCATTACGGGTACCTTTGCAACATTGCCTTCGCGTAACTTTTTGAGAGGACATTCCGATAAAAATATTTGTTCTGATTTTACCTTTTCTATTACTGGCACAAATGAACATAATATAATAAACTCCAAGTTTTCTATTAACGAAATAGGTGTTCTGGAATTTATAAATTGGGACTCAGGTACGTTTTCAAGAAATTCCAACAGCTTGTAAGGATCGTCAGTAGTTATTCCCAATTTTCGTCCAAGCTCAAATGCTCGCTGTCTCTGATCAGGTTCAGAAGCCCATTGATTTGTAAAGGCACCACTCTGCGCTATGGCCTTATGAAATAACCCCACAGACATTGGAGAGATCGTATGAAAAGTAACAGAGGCGGAACCGGCACTTTCTCCAAATATTGTCACGTTATCGGGGTTTCCCCCAAATTGTTTTATATTTTCTCGAACCCATTTAAGTGCGGCTACCTGATCTTTCATTCCCATATTCCCAGGAACCTCGGGAATATCCAGACATAAAAATCCCAGTGGTCCTAATCTATAGTTAAACGTCACAAGCACTATGTCTTCGAACATTAGCGGTTCTGGTCCATAAAGAATATCATCTCCGTATCCGCTGAAAAAGCCTCCGCCGTGAATGAAAAACATTACCGGTAATAATTCCTTGTGAGTGTTATTTCGAGGAGTGTACACATTGATATAAAGGCAATCTTCGCTTCCAGATCTAACTACACCTGCAATAAAGTCGAATTGCGGGCAAATATTACCAAAGTTGATGGCATCCCTGACTCCACTCCAAGGTTCGGGTGGTTGTGAAATCTGAAAATATTATACAGAATCATCAAGAAATAAATTAATGTAAATTTTTATGTAAACAGAATATCACTCCGAGATTAAATCATTCCCTTATTGTACGACACATTATAACAAAATTATCCATTTACACCCTTATCTGATCTCTAATCGAGAAAGCTTCACAAACTATATTATGTAAAATGAGCTCAATCTGACCGTCTTTAAGTTATTATAATAAAATATGACGTTTGCTATTCTGAATGTCAATAATAATATGAAGAAATCAGTTCATATGTTGTGTTTTGTTGGAATTTCTATGACGAATGAAGTGCCTGTCAGGAAAAAAATGTAAAAAAGTGTTTGCTTACGAAAAGATAGTATTATAAATAGTGCAAGAATGGGTTATATTCGAACCCCATGTATATACTCTGCACATTTTCAAATAGTATTAGCTAATAGCATTGGGAATTACGAAGTTCTGGTGATGATACAAATGTACAATTGTTTGCCTTACTCTGCACATTTTCAAATAGTATTAACTAATAGCATTGGGAATTACGAAGTTCTGGTGATTAGACAAATGTACAATTGTTTGCCTTACTCTGCACATTTTCAAATAGTGTTAGCTAATAGCATTGGGAATTACGAACTTCTGGTGATGTGACAAATGTACAATTGTTTGCCTCACTCTGCACATTTTCAAATAGTATTAGCTAATAGCATTGGGAATTACGAAGTTCTTGTTATGAGACAAATGTACAATTGTTTGCCTTGTTTAAATTTGAAATTGTTTGTTGAATATTTGCTAAGTTTGTATTATAAATTACGTTATATTTCTTCCTATTTTATACGAATTTTTATAATTATCTATAAATTCTTACCCTAAACCGTAATTTGCCAACAGGTGGTTTTGCATATGGAATCCCTTTGAAACTGTGATACACTCTTCCGTTAGGTAACGTGTGCTGCGCTCCCTGTAGCTGACCCTGCGCTATCGTTACTAGTGACATTTTCTAAAAAAGTTTTAAAAAATAAGTCTAGGATACAATTCACGTATTTTATAAGTATTTAAATTCTATATACAACCGTCTCTACATGTATGCATACAATTATGTAAATTTGTACGATAACATTTATAAATAAATTCATAAATGTGATAACCGATGAGTTAATGTGGAGAATATTGAATATATTTTATATTATTCAATTCACAGTTTTTATTTAACAAAAATTAAAGTCACAATTAAATGAAACTACGTGATGTAGTATTATTTATACTTTCTTTAAGTTCTTTACCATGACCTAGGCTTCGTTGTATTAGAACATCTTCAGGTGGGCTATTAGCAAAGATCTTTGCTAAAAGCCCTTTGCTAATAAGATGTTGTAATACAACGAAACGATATTTTTGCTATATGAAAATAATGCCGCGACAGTAGGGATAGGTGCGCGCGCGTGCCTGCGTGCGTGCGTGCGTGCGTCCATGCGTGCGTGTGTGTGTGTGTATATATATCCTATTTTTTATTAATCTAAACTAAATTAATAAATAGTTTTCTTGAAATTTATTTACTAGTTTTCGTTCGCGTAATTCGTATTTAATACTTAGCAGTGCACAAATTCTAATTATACCACGTCGGTTTCGCGTTGTATTTTGTAGGCGACAACTAGTTACATGCTGCACTACGATCATATTAGCAGATTTTTCGGTTTCTAATTTTTTAATAAAACAGCTGATAAGATCTGATGGAGACTTAACGGCGCCAGGTGAAAGAATATTGATCGTACGTGTGAACAGAGAGCCATTTTAAGAGTTGGAGCTTTTTGAGACAATTGTTAAATATATAAGTTGACATTCCATACCGACAAATGAATATTAGTCATGGATGGATGAATCTAAGGAGTGATCATACTCCCATACTTTGCGTGTGCATACTTTGTCAGTTTTTGATATGATTATTGTAAGCAAACTCACATCGCATCTAGTTACACTTTACCGCTAGTCGAGCTGAGACGAAACGCTTCCCCTTTGTTAAATGCATTTATTTATGTTGTAAAATGGTTGCGCAAGCTGTCAAAAAGTGCAAACACTATAACGGAAAGACTTGTGAAATAAAAAACAATGTAGCTTTTCACAAATAAGCAAACTTTCATTTAATTTTTTAACATATATTATTGGTATATAATTCCTCACCATTTGAAATTAATGAAATGTTGAATGAAGAATGTAACGAAAATTTTAAACTAAGAGATGTAATATTTCGATTTTTTAAATTGTGTGTTATATTCATTTTCAAACAATAATTTTATCAGTACATACAAATTGCAATCGCATACATTGCTTTTATAGTTTATTCAATGCAGTGAATATTTTTTTGTTTCTGAAAGCTACTCGAGTTTCATTGAAAAAAAAATGTTTTGGTTCGAATTTTAATTAATATATAGTAGTCAGTTAAATTTTCGGTGGAAATCTATTTCAAAGACAATGTTTTCGTATTTAATGGCGTTAATACATGATAAGAAAAATGTGAGTTAAAATTGTATAAAATATCTCCTGTTATATCAGGATATTAATGCTTTTATTTTCTTAAAGTTGAGAATTTTATCTTCTTTCTTATATCCATGATTATGGTATTTTGACACTTACTAAGTTACTATCTAGCGTAACATTTTTAACCTTTTTGTATTATCATCATAATAATGATTAACATTTGTACATTTTAATAACTTTTAATTAAAGGTTCTTAAAATAGAAGGAAAGAAAATGGATAAATATTTTGAACAGTACCCGTTACTCGCAACATTTCGGAACTGGCTGCTTTACAGTAAATTAAAAAGGATGTAAACAAAATGTTAAATCTAATGCATTTTTGTTCGCTAAATTAGGACTTATATACTACAAAATAACGAGTATGCAATAAGCATTCAACATTTAGACCATTGTTCGTATCTGTATCTACGGTACACGTATATATACATATATGTACTTATGTATATTTAGTAAATTGTACATATTTTAAGAAAAATCTAATCAGAGAATTCAGAAATTTCATTAAAAAGAGAATATTTCATTAAAAATATTGATACTATCGATATTGTCAAAACTGGCGCATTAAATGTTTTTAAAAAATATCCCTATTTATATTTTAATTTAGCGTTTTGTTTTAAACGCTCTCTCCAAAATTGCACAAAATGCACAATTTTTCTTTGAATATATTTAAATTCGTTAATTAAAATATTTTTAATCTATTTCTCATTTCAATAATTAGGGATGACCGTAAATTAGATAAAATCATACGCTTACACGCTTACGTCTCATATTTTTGCAAGAATAAATATATGAGCTATTTACTTAAGGATATTATATAGCTATTTACTTATTCCGCTAGCAATTTACATCACCAAATGTAATAGAACGTATGCAGCCATAAAGAATAAAATTTTAATAAAATTTCTTAAACATTTTTTATTGAACAAAACTCAGTTATTTATGAAAAATTGGGATTATTTAAACAAATCATACACAAACTTTTCATTTTACTCCCACGTAAGCATTTTAAATTCGGAGAGAGAGCTTTTGTTTACGAGATCCTCTGTATAAGAAATATTTTTATTAAGTAATATTTGATTTATTTTACGATTTACCGCAATAATGTATTAAAAAAAAACATGGAATTGAAACTGAAGATAATTCAAGTAACACTAATTTTATTGGCATCTCTCTTACTCAACTGGCTATTATATTGTTTAAATGCTGATATTATCAGTTTCTTTATGGGACTCTCGCCTTCATAAGTTTTAGTAGTTAGGTTTCCATATAAATTATACTTCATAACTTTTTACAAAGCTTCTTACTTCCATTATAATAACTCATTTATTCAAATATGGTAATAATTATTGATAGTATAAATAATTTCTAAAGACAAACCTCATCTCTGTCGGTAGATTGACTGGAATAAATATAGAAATGGTATCGACTCAATGTATATTATTTTATATGGTTTTAAGATGAAATATATGTACGGTTTGAAAATGTTAAATCCGGAAAAGGACTTTTAAATTCTTAAACAATATTTATTATAAGTAATATCAAATTTAACAAAGAAATTAACTAAGAGTGAAATTTTAAATGCTGTTGAAAACAAGCGCAGCTTATCGAATCAGTAAATTTCCGTTATCGATGTTTAGGGGCATATGTAGTATATAGTTTTGATAGCAATGTTAGACCTAATTTATAAGCTGTACTGTGTTGCTCAATGTATCTAATGTGTAAACTATGTATCGATATAGTGATGTATCATATTTCCAATTGTGACGTTTTTATTTCCATTGAATCCTTTTAAAAAAAAAGAGACGTTTTAGGTTTACCTTTTTTAAACTTCGTTTTACTTATACGCATTTTGTGCGTCTTTTATATTTAGTTTTAATATTTGAATTTTATAAACAACATAGCAATACAAAGAAACCTGTGTTGTCGCACTATAACCTTACGAGGGTGAATAGCAATAAATTAAAGTCACTGTAGTAAAATAGTTTAGTTTAAATAATATTTAATGTAATCAAAATAATCGATCTCTCTATATTATGTCTTCAAAGTGTTTCGTTGTTGGTACGTCCTATCTCCCTTAATACTTCATCAAAACTATTGAACAATAATTTTGAAGATTACCTTTACTGCTAATGATGATGAATAAATAAACATTTCAAAATGAATATTTTAATTCTATATACATTATTTCTCAAAGGTGTTGTAATCAGCGCCATCTATTGACAATATGCTTAATTAAATATTGTATATCTTTTCCCTTAGTTTATTACTTTAGAAATTATTAACTATTATATATCTTGCATTTAAAAGTCCATATTATTAATGATATATAACATTTTTACTTGAAACAGGGCACGGAACTCTCAATACACGAACCTACTCTGTATAAACCTTTTAAGTAAATAAAATAGCTTTCATTTACTTATTTTCACATTATATTAACATTTGATGACTTGCGAATTATTCTCACGGGCCAACTAGTAAATATGCTAATAGTTTTAATAACAAGACAATAGAAACAGAATTGTTTCAAAGGTAATTGTGACGATGGCATTCTTAACATTATTATGAAGACGATTGATTGTTTATGCCAAAAATTACCTTTCTAAACTTCAACTAATATTGTTAATGGGAGATTAATTTGTTTATGTGCTTGCTCGCTCTTTTCACACCGCAATTGTTAAATCTATCCCTGTAGATTTTGCACGCTATATTTTTTGCATATATGTTGTAAATGAACATAGGATACTTTTTATCCCGGTTAATTTTATTTTTTGGTATTTAAAAGAAAGTGCAATCGAACGTAAAAACAAGTATGTATTTATATTTACATGATACATGTGATTTTTAAAACGGTATCAATGTCACAAAAATAATTGTTAAATGACACGAATGTATTTTTCCTTATCCACGATAGTGTAGTAGCGAGTAAAATTTTAAAAATTAAAAAAAAATTAACTTACATTAATAATCAAGAATTAAAAACATCATGAGTCCCGTCCCGCAAAGCTCCTTACGTGACGAGACATATCAGCGAACATTTGGGGTTACTGCTCAGCTTAGAGTTGAAGATACGTCAATAAATATGTTTTTTTTGTAAATTTATTGTTTTTTTATTAAAAGTCTTTAAAACGTGTAATTTCAGCCGTTCATCCTTAATTTCTGATGCTGCAAGAGTATTACCCGCCTTAACCGTGATAATCGATGATTTACTCTTATTCAATTACAATTAGGGTCAAGTCATATATCTATATATATATATATATATATATATATATATATATGTATATATATATACATATATATATATACATATATATATATATATATATACATATATATATATATATATATATACTTATATATATATATATATATATATATATATATATATATAAACTATGATATATCACAATGGCAAATAAATTATCACAAATAAAATAAACTGTTGAATGATGTTGCTGCGTATTATATTGTGTTCAGCAAAGAAATAAGATAAAAGCATGCTTGTAAAACTTGTTATAAGAAGGACACCTACAAAAGCGTATAAAGAACACGAATAAAAAACAAATAAAAAAATAAAACATCTATATTTTAAAAGTAATTAAAATTCAATGAAAACAACAACTTCAATAGAGGAAGTAAAATTTTTCACTGAATTGAAACTTTAATTTACATACTACCCACGTGAGAAATAAACGATTTCTTATAAAATTATGGACGTAAAATTTTTAATTAAGTCATTCGAAGAAAATAAAGCGAATAGGCAGTTGAGTATAATTTTCCGCATGATATGACATTTTGACCTTCACTCTAAATGCGTACAGCTAACGATATGCGCTTGTCTTTTTAATTATACGCAGTCATAGATTGTCTTACAAGTAGCGTTACCGTCGGTTTCATTCGCTTTGGAAGCCGACATCATACAACAAGTCACGACTAATGCAATTAGTCTCGCACTTTGTAGAGAAATCATTCTTAACCACGTCATATGATTTGTTACGCAATTCACGACATAATGCAATTTGCCAACCAAAAACTTCTGTAAATCTATTGAAAATATTTAAATAAGAAACGACACAATTAATACGTAGATCCAGGTGTTACAAAAATAAGAATGACACTTTTGTGTAGATAAAATGAAAAATGCCCTTAAAAGTTATTATTGAATCGTCAATAAATGCTATTTATGCAAAACTAGTTGAACCAATAAGATGATACTGTGTAAACTGTGACCTACAATATCCCCTTCTACATACATAACATATTAATACATAAAACTCAGATTCAGCGGGGTTATCAAAAGTCACGAAAAAACGTTCATTTTGACAATACAGAACGAATGTCAACGTTAGTTAGCAGTTTATTTTTAACTAATTTAAGCAGTGGCTAGACATAAAAATAACCGACCGATATTAATTATATTTTGTAATCAAATCTAAAGTTATTGTTACTGTTATTTTTTTTTCTAATTAACAATTCTTGATATATTAACAATATCATATTTGCGACTTTACATTAATAGTTTTTTTATTATAATTATAAATGCTATATTATTTTTTTGCTTTTTCTTAATAGTGAATCACTGAAAATCTCTTTTTTTATATTCTAAAAAACAACCCGGTTTCGCTAATCTCCTTTACGCAAAAGTTAACAATTTTTCTTTTCTGCTTAGGTCATTGAGGTTGTTTAAAAATGATAATGTTGCTTCTAACAAGGTTATGTGTACAAAAGCTGTAAAATAAATTAAGAGTGTAAGTGAGCAAGTGTTTTTTTTATAAATTAAAGTAATGTAACAAAATTAGTGCTCATAGATTAATATGTACAGATGGCAATAATCAAGACCAGCTTTTTTAAATATGATTTCTTATTTAATTAAAGTCTATTTCGTTTAAGTGAGATTTAAATTGCATTGAAAAACGACAATTGTCTGAGTCGCATTCTTTTTATTGCAATGAAATTTTAATAGTCTTTCTCTATTAAATATTTAATTATTCCTTCCTCTAGCTATTTCGATAATTTTTAGTAAATAAGTTTACGTAATAAATCACGAGACTTGATAACCTACTGAATTGATCAAATGAACCAAAAGAAATGCTTCTCATTATTGACGGCCTACCTAAATCATGAGACTAGATAATAAGACTTGACAATCTGCTAGTTTCAAATAGATAAAGTGGACCACAGGAATGCTTCTAGTTACTGAGGGCTTACCTAAATCAGGACTTAATAATCTACTGGTGTATTATTGATAAAATGGGCTAAAATTAATTATTAATAATTGTCGTAAAATCAGGCTAAGCAAATAAAACACATTAAAAGTCAAAATTAGAAAAAGGTTTAACTACAATATGACTATTAACATCGGAGAATACAATCTAAAGCTAGATATGTCTTCTACGCTCCAACAAATAAACGTTTTCTGTAATATACTTCCCATGAATTTACATTAGTATCATCAAAGTTCCAGACAAGTGGTCTATAATTATTTTCTAGCTTTTAGTACATCATCGTTTGTAAAATAAAACTCTTTAGCTTAAGAACTTTTTTATCTTTATTTTATACTCTATTCAAACGCAAAATGAAATTAATTCATATATATATATATATATATATATATATATATATACATATATATATATATATATATATATATATATATATATATATTATAACAGCTCTGTGGATGTTTCATGCCATGTTCAAAGGTTGGCAAAATAATCTCTGTTATCACTATTTTTTTATTAAAAGAGAAATATTACTTAAAAATAAAAGACGAATCACAGAACTATAATTGTATGAACATGCTTTAAACGTGGAAATGCTAATACGGCTCAAACCTAAGACGAAGTGTATTCAAACTTAAAAATTAACCGTATGTCCGTCATTTTTACTGGATAAACTTAATAAGAGTGTTTAATTAATAAACTTGCTTAAATTTTTTGATAAAGTAGTTATACCTGACAAAAGGTTAATTAAAAAGCGTTTTATGTAACAATAAATCTCTGACTGCTACTAATGCAAATTCTTTTTAAATCCATGTTTTGCAAAATTTGTAATGAAAAAGCTCTTTCTTTAGGTGACCCACACTTATTTAATTTGGAAATAAGTGTGTGTTACCTAAAGAAAGGGCTTACACACACACACGCACACACACATACACACATATATATTTAGTTCAGACTGATGTGGAAGAAATATTTACTAAAATATAAAAAAATGGACACAGCAATGAATACAATAATGGAAGAAATTACCTGTTATAAATTATCTGTAGTCAAAGGGTCCGAAAGAAACTATATTGCTGTTGAAAGGTGATCTGTCCCTCCATTTGCCTATCAGTCTTTGACGGACCATTCGTCTTTGTCTGGGGACCTCTAATTTCCAAATGAAATAAGATAGGGCCATGAAGTTTGCATTTGACATATAGTCATTTTCCAAAACTAGGTATGGTATATTTCAAATAAAATAAAGTTTTATTTTAAAGAACGTTTGGCATGTATAGTATCGTTGAACAAGGTTCTTTAAGTGGACTGTAAATCTACTTTTAAATTTTTTATTTCATTAAAAATATCAGTGATTGATGGATATTAATCATTACACTCAGTGTTTTTAGACGCTGCTACTTTTACTATTTAGACTTGGTCACCAGATTTAAATAGCAAAAACATTAAGAGTAATAAAACTAAAATATTTTTAAGAAATCCGCGAAATGTTTACGCCCACAAAAGACATACTTCGTCATAGTGAAAAATTACGTTAACATTTGTAAATAGTTTAATATAAACTATGTGTGTCATTAAGTGTTAAAATATTTTTAGGTACCTATAGCAATGTCTTTACGCTTTACGCTTTAGGCATCTTAAAATATGTAAAGTTACCTAAAGCAATGTCTACTCGTACTGAGTTTTACTCGTAGTTAACAAATTTAATTTAATATGCATGGTGGTTAAGAATCTAATTAAAATATGGTTAATAATACTTTAGAAAAAAGAATTATAAACGTTTGTTATTTTTTCAGGTACGAGTTAATTTCAAGCGGAATGAGAAATTTTAAATGACATATTATTAAATATATTTTATTAAAAATATTTTTGAAGTACTTTGTTCACAATACGAACAGAAAAGACTCAAAATAGACGGTGAACAACTTTTATAAGATATTTTTAGCTACAAAGTGTTTCAAGTATAATGTAAAAAAATCTTTAATGTGGGAAGAAGACAATTCTTAAATATGAGATCTGTCAAACTTTTAGTAATTTGATTGAAAATTGTTTCTATCGTAACATACCATTATACATATAAGAAATATTTACACATAATAAAACGGTAACGAGGTCAGATCTATGTGTGTATCGTTCTAAAGCCAATGGAAAGACTTTAATGAGATTGCAGAACACCTTAGAAGTTTATTCGACTTCCGAAATAGAAATGTTTACTCAGTTCTATTACTATGAAATAAATTAATTGAATGCTACTTAATTAATTGAGAGTGCCATCTATTTCATTCATAAGCAACAATTATAAATCTTGTTTTATAATTCTCCGTAAGATGGCGGTATTTATTTTATCCCTAATCGCTTTATCATTTCTGTCACTTCTAAAAGGACAACGGACAACGGAGAAATTTAAACCGATTTGTTTTGAAAATAATTTTTTTTACATTTTTCTAATATCACACACATACGTAACGGATCTACAACTTCTGAGATTCTGCGGGTCCCTCCTGGGTGCATCTCGGCACAAATTTTCCATGCAGTATATCAAATTTGTTAACAATAAATGTTTATAGCAATCTGCAATAAATTCTGAACACTCTCATTATCCGGTAGTAATGTAAGTGACAGTTTTTAATAACATTTTTTAAATAAAATTGATATGAATGAACTATTTATCTGTAATGAGACAAAGAATTTGAATCAATACCCTTCGCCGGCGACCTCGCCCGTAACATAAATAGCTAACCACGCAAGTATCCGATGATAAGTGTCTCATTTTATATAATGACCCAAATTACCAATTTCTTTGTTTATTCTTTGTGTGATCTCTACGTTGGCAGCCCATAATCGACTCTTGGTTTTCAATTTAGGTAATTTAAGTGCAATTTGTATAATCGGTGAATTATGTAGATAATGGTTGGTACCATTTATATTTTAACCGTCAGGAGAATTTATAAATTATATTTTACTGCTTCTGGCCCTTCTTCATTAGAATTTATGTCACGCTATAATTGTCATAGGTAGCATGTAAAATGTATATGTTGTAAGTAACCTAGATTCAACGAATTAATTAAAACGATAAAAATGGTTTTACATTCAAGTTCGTATATCTAGAAAGTCGACTTTTCCTCAGAGTTAAGAAAAAAATAACAAATAGTGCATATTTTTTTCTCTTTTTGGATATACCTATATAAGCGATTGTATTTTAACCAGTTTAGTATTTTATCTGATTACGATTAAGCCAAAATCATATTGTTAAATTTCTACGTGTATACATATGTTACGCTTCCGGGAACAATATACTATGTTTTTGAAAGAGAAATAAGTACACTGATTTTATAAAGAGGAAAGTTTTATTGTTTTTTTGTTTAATATACATTTCTTATAATTGTTTTAATTTCTCATTGAAAATGCAATATCTCTTTTAATATTTCTTTCTTCAACAAAACAACTTTGCTAGTGGTTGAGCAGGATATTTCCATTTCACCGATTGTCAACTTTTATTTATTTAAGGCCGAAGATATTTCGAGTTTTTGAGAAAGTCACATTAACCTGAAAAAAAAGTTTACTTACAGTCGTTTGTACTTGTACTTCACACAACAAAAACACAATATAACCAACAAACTTAAATTGGATATATATATATATATATATATATATATATATATATATATATATGTATTTATGTTTTTTGAATGAAATTTGTACAGTTGGGAGACAATCTGCTAGCAATCTGGTCCAAGTTCTCAAGAATAACATATTTTATTCCAAAAACATGTTTTTGTAAAAACAAATTCCAAAAACAAATTTTCAGTCGCAGGTCCTGAAAGAGAATGTCATGAATTTAAACTGCATTTAATAATTATTTTATATATTTCTGCAGATATATAACAGATGATTTGCTTACAGATTTTGTATTCAATATAAATTTGTACAAGAAAGTAGAGAAATACCAAAGTAATGCATGTTCACACACTATGCACTGAATCACAAATAAAAATATTATCAATTGGTATTATAATGGGAAAAGTATCATTTCCTCATATTAGGCTAGGATACTACTAAAGATTTGAGAGTACTTTCAGAAAATATTTTTTAGCTTAGGAATAATTTGCATGTTATTGACAACAATTTTATATCATAAGATAATACTAATCGGCTCATCAAAGCTCGACGTTATGTGATTCTCTTAGAAAATAGTATCTGCCACTAAACTTGTTTTAAGTCCTTATTGTCTTTGAAGAGATAATAACATTTCGAGAAGGCCTTAAAACATGATATTCAAAGGGAAACCCGAATCCTGGGGTGAACATTATTTGTATTTTATGTTAACAGTAAACTAATTTTACTAATTAAATATACTAATTTTTTATTTTACTATTTATTAAGGTGCACCTACTAATTTAGGTGAAAAAGATGTTTTGAGATACGATTCTTCTTCTGTTTATGTTCATAGTATGAAATTCTTAATATTAAAGTGTAAGTTAAAATTACATTGCCTTTCAAAATAGCAAAAGTCCATATCAGTGGACATATTTTTTTCCAAAATTAGAAAAAATCAAAACTGTATTTCCTTATCTGAACACCTTAATTACATGTTAAGCAATGATAAAAAACATCCCATTATTTTTTTTACGAAATATTAATTCAGGTCTCAAGGGGTTCAATTTCTCGAGTAGTTTTTTAATCGCGGAGCTTCTATTTTATTTTATTTGACCTTTTGTCATAAATAACTGTATAAATATATTATCAACTATCCAAATTAACTAAACCGACACGAGAATCGTGTTAAGGTTAAAAAAATTAATATCCTAGGATTAAGATCAGCATCCAATATTGTCAAGTGCAAAGAACTTTTAGAGACATCCACTTCCAAACACGTGTCTCCTTACGTACTTTCTCGTTCAGGTTACTGAGGTGCCTTCTCTCTTACCTGGGCATGTGACATGTTGCCCCACTCTCTTGTGGATAACAGGCGTGAATGGGCCACTGACCGTGGTTGTTTACTGACGAATCTTTTTATTTATTATTTTTGTTATTATAGTTATTTTTAAGCCAAATTTCTTGTCCGAAGTCATAAAGTTTTTTCATTATTTATCAGTTCTTTCTTTTTCTCTTATAAAAATCAAGCTTATGTAAATGATGATGATGATATCATATATCACTTTCAGTAGGTTTTGCAATATTGCAATATATACATGTGTGTGTATATACACACACGTATATATTGAAATATTGCCTAACTTACTGATATATATATATATATATATATATATATATATGTATGTGTATATATATATATATATATATATATATATATATATATATATATTTATATATATATACATACACACATGGTTTGCAATATATACATGTGTAGATATATTTATTTTTGTAGGTTATAAATTTAAATATTACGGCCACCATTTTCACTTTGTTGTAACGTCATAATGTGTTTTATTCAGGATAATACATTGATTTTACCTCGTTTATTAATTTATTAATTTCAATTTATTATATGTAACCTTTTTTATTGCATGAAATAATTTTTAAGTAATAATTATTTGAAAATATAATAATAGGTTATAGTGGGATAATGAAAAAGTGGGTTAATAACTACTTGAGATGTAAAATAATTTCCATTTTTTGCACATTAACAATTGGCGACCATATCGAATTAAATAAAACCTTCTACTTAGTATGTACATTTGTAAGAATAGATCTCCGCTTGATTCTCTGCATTATTCAGATCATACTCTAGGAGGACGAGGGTCCTAAGATCTTTTGTTCCCCTCTTGCCAAAATAGTATTTATTGATTTTCTTTCCAAGATTTATTGTCATTCCAAGGTTTATTGGTGGAATATTCCACGACAATCGCCTCGGAACAGCCAATTCTAGGAACTTGGTTCGAAACTCAATTGTACGGTTAAAGTCATTTAGCATTATTAGACCTTCTGTTGTTGTATGTCCAAGCATGATTGGTACTTGTAATATATTTCCATTTTGTAATAGGTTTCTATGGGTTAGAAAGGTATGTTCTGTATGTACGCTTTTTACTGCAGGCAAAGAAGAGAAGAAATGGCCGCTAACAAAAACCTCCCTTGTTAAAGAAGGAATATGTATGTTTGCAAACAGATGCGATGGCAATTTTTGTAGAAAACGTAAAAGTTCATCGGAATCATGTGTATTTATTCCTAATTGCCTGCCCAATTCAAAAGCGTGCCTTCTATTATAATCAACGCTAAACGCCCAGTCGTTCAGAAACACGTCGCTTTGTGCTATGGCCTTATGAAATAACCCTCTTGATATTGGTGATATTAAGTGAAACGTCACTGAAGCGCCTCATGCACTTTGTCCAAAGATTGTCACGTTATCTGGAACACCATTGAAACGTGCGATATTCTTTTTAACTCAATGCAAAGCTGCGACTTGATCCTTTAATCCTGCGTTGCCTGGTACTTCCGGGGTATCTAAACAGAGAAATCCTAAAGCCAGTAGTTAATAGTAATAATTATTACATCATGTAACATTAAAAGTACTGAGCCGTACGTAACGCTATTACTAGAGCAACTTGTTGCGAGACAAAGATAAAAAGTACATAACGGACAATCAAGAAAAATGAATACAAACGTGGAATATTCAACATAATTCCGGACCCATCATACAAAGTAAAGTCACTGAGTACAAGGTTTTTGCACTAAAAAGGTCAACGAGCATGTTCTATACAACGAAAAATAACGAGAATAACAGGCAGCGGATGAAAAATATAAAACACATATAATTGTTAAATTAAACCAGGCACTGATACGAAAACACGCATTACATCCAAATGCGTTATTTGTATGTAGAACGTGCAGCAATAAATATGTACATCAACACCTCGTTGATACACACACACACGCACGCACGCACGCACGCAGGCACACACAAACGCGAATCATACACAGTCGAATCGAAGCGGCAATTGAACCCCAGCTGGCCAGCGCACAATATAGCAGGTGACCAGTATAGCAAAACAGGCAATCTCTGGTACTAGATGGAAAAGAGGCTCCATAAAATATTGTTTGATAGCAACGTTGGACATTAAAAATGCTTTTAACTCGGCGAAATGGGAAGTCATCATGGAAGCACTTAGCGTATTGAATGTACCTACATATTTACGCGATATGGTTGCTAGTTACTTCTCTGATAGGGTCCTAACATACACTACGCAAGACGGACCAAAAGAGTATAAAGTTACACAGGGCGTGCCTCAGGGATCAGTTCTAGGCCCACTTTTATGGAACGTCATGTACGATGGACTGCTGAAGAAGAACCTACTCAGCGAAACTAAACTCGTCGCATTTGCAGATGATCTGGCGGTCGTAATCGTAGCCAAGTACCTAGAAGAAGTAAACTGGGCATTCGATAGATCATTCCAGGTTATAAGCCAGTGGATGAAGTCAGTTGGACTAGAACTTGCCGAACATAAAACGGAGGCGGTCTTAGTCACCGGCAGGAAAATTGCGGAAACCATTACGCTCAACGCAGGTAACAGTGAAATCGTAACGCAACCGTCGATACGATACTTAGGGATAATGCTCCACCACAGAATGAACTTTAAGGATCACGTGAATTGTGCTGCAACCAAAGCGTCCCTGGTAACAACCAAATTATCTCGGCTCATGCCCAATGTCCCAGACAGAACCGAAGGAGGCTGCTAGCGTCGGTAGTCACATCAATACTTTTATATGGGGCGCCCACATGGCCTGATGTGCTGCAGAAAGAAGAATCGTGACGTAAGCTCAACTCGGTATACAGAGTCAGTACATTACGAGTAGCTAGTGCCTTTCGCACAGTCTCAGGACATGCGGCATGCTTGATAGCGAGTATGATTCCGGTAGCAATACTAGCTGACGAAAGGAAGAACCTGCACCATAGTAAAAAGAGTAACCCAAACCAAACTCCGTCCGATCTTCGAATCCAGGAAAGACAGAAAAGTCTTCAACTGTGGCAATCTTTCTGGGATAAGTCGACTAAAGGAAGATGGACACACAGGCTAATACCAGACGTTAAGCCATGGGTAAACCGGGAACACGGGGAACTGAATTACTATCTTACCCAGATGATCTCCGGCCACGGTTGCGGAAGTACCTCCGACAATCGTTCAACCACGAAGATTTTCCGAACTGCCCCGAGTGTCTTGGAACTGTCGAAGATGCAGAGCATATATTTTTTGTCTGCCCACGATACAGCGAAGATAGAGAGTCTTGGGAGAATAACGTGGGATGCAAAATCTATCCTGAAAACCTGATAGCAGCAATGCTTATCTCGACTTCAGCTTGGGAAGCAACTAGCACGTACGCTACGCAGGTGCTGAAGGACCTGCGAGAAAGAGAGCAAGTGCGGAAGAAACTGGCCGGCATACAGCCACGATGAGAGGAAAAGCTGCGGCTAAATCGCTCCCCCTATATATATATATATATATATATATATATATATATATATATATATATATATATAGTTATATGTGTATTTTTAAATAAATATTAATCTTCATAGTCACTGTATTTTTTAAAAATAACTTAAATTGTCGAACAAGTTTAGACGAAAAGTTATGAATAAATTTAAAAAATCCCAATTGGACAGATTTTTCTTTTGTAGCTATATAAACAAAACCTAACGTACATGGTGCTTGTAACATTTTTTGCAAGAAGGGTGGGAGATGATTTATTTTTTTTATTATTTGAAATAATTTTTGAAGCTCGGGTCTAACTTTATAGTCTATAGTCTAATGACTATAAAATACATTAATTTAAAAAAAAATAATATGTTTACATTTATACGTTTTAAAGAAGTGTGGGATGCTAACTTTACTTGGCAACGTTTATTGAAGTCTCACATTTAACAAATTATAAAAGATGTAATGTTTACATTTTTGTACAGATGGAAAATGAAAAAAATATTGACGGTAAAAATTATATTTTACTTTTACGAATAATTGAAAAAAAAGTACGATCTTGTGGTAAATTAGCCATAATGACTATTTAAAAAAAATAAATGCGTATCTTAAATCGTAACGGGCTAATTGGGGGTTTCGCGTAAGGAATGCATTTAAAGCAGCTGTATGTTCGTCCACCTGGGAGTTCGTAAAAACTATCTTCCAGATCTCCTTAATTTTATTTCACCTTACATGTTCCTTTTTCAGGTGTGCGTTCAATCGCGTGCTCCCTAAAATCCTAACAAATCTGAAAGTATTTATGTTTGTTTGTTACCTAATAATTATGTAACACAACAAAAAAATCACTCCCAAATTTTGCATATGCGAATATGTAGTAAGTGTAGCAATATAGCATATATTATTCACGACTTCGGTCCTATAAAATAGTAAAACAATGAAAACCGTTTTTGGATATTTTTTATCCAATCATGTCTGAAAAACTTGCATGTTTTTTACGAGCATAAACATGATTCATCATTCGTATTAATACATAGATTGCATTTTAACCCCACAAATATATTTTGTTGATAAATTTGAACAAAATGAGTTTTTCTTATAAAAAAATAATCTATAACACAGAACTTGGTGTTTTTATTCGAAAATAGCTATTAGTTAAACAGCTAATCAAGAATATTTGTAAAGTCCAAAATCTACATATGAATTTCGTCACTTTAATGGAAAATCCACATAAACAAAACCGTGATCAAATCTGAATCAATTGAATTATTATAATTACGGGTTTCTGTCTTATTAAACCATTAATTATCAAACATCTTATTACAATTAATGGAAAAGGAACGTGGGATGTTCTAGTTGACTGTAGATGTGTTGCAATAAGTCTGACAAATGTATTCATTTTGTACATAAAAGTATGTAAATAACTAATTAGTTTACCTAATCTTATATCCGACAAATTATTGGGAGTTATACGCAAACTTATATTTAATTTTCTAAGGTTAGAATATCGTCAGAGTTATAAGAATTAAACTAAAAAAATGATCAAGTACATGAAAAAAATTTGCGGTAGGATTTTGCATCAAAAGCTCGAAGTATAATGAAATTAAGTTATTTTGTAGTTAAAGATTGGTCTAAACAAAAAATTATTCGAAATTTATATCACGTATAAAAATAATGTAATTAGAGAGGTAGTTCAAACAATAATAGCTTTATTTTTTTATATAATGTCTTTTTTAGGTCTTCGTAGTCAAATGGACAAAACGAACCCTCATAGTTTCGTTATGTTCTTCCGCCTATCTGAAGGTCCCTGTTTTCCGCACCTCGTTCTTTCTATAATTCTAAACCCATGAAAATGAAATTATGCAAGTGTATGTTTCATATCGAGATTTAAATTCAAATATAGCAGGATATTTAAAAAAAAATGTAACGTTCTCCTTATACGTATAAAATGGGAGACTATAGTTGTACACATCATTGAGTTAGATATCGTTGAATAATTGTTTTAAAATAAAATTCAGCTTTTATTTCTAAACTTCTTTGCGAAGTATTAAGTTTTAAATTGATGTGCAATGTATCGCCCATCTCTTATTTTTTAACGATATGTATTAACAATATGAAAAACTTTTAGGCTTAAAAAAATTATTTCCGCCTAATTTTCCTTGACAATTTATGGAGATCTAGACAACTAGCGACTCTACGTAATGAATGTTCTGACATGAATTTGACTGATAATTATATTATGCTCTAAATTGGGTTTTTGGAACTTTTCTTTTATTTCCCTTCATTTCTAGACTGTTTTGGAAGATCAGTTGACTAATACGAATAAACAAAATTAATATTGATATTTAATCTTCGTAAACGTAAATGAAGTTTTAATGAAACGCTGCTGATTCAATATACAAATTCCGCATATGCACATTTCCTTACGTCCTGTCAATAAGTTCTGTGTTTTAACACATAAAAACATAGCATTGCATGTAATTTTTAAAGTTTTGTTGAAAGACATTTATCACCACGTTTGAACACTGAAACTTTTCTTTGATAATTTAGTGTAAGTTTGATTTTTTGTTATGTTTGGGTCACAATGAAATATCATCATATCAAATTTGAGCCTCTAAAATAATTAATTCCGAAGTAAATATGTTACTGCTATATATATGTAACTATGTAATATGTAACGGTCTTTTGAGATAGTTAATTCGATAATTTATATATTCGGGTAGAAAAATTATTTTTTTATCATAAAAATTGAAATAACAAGTAGCACAGAAAACCAGAATAAACATTAGCATTCAATTGAAAGTATCTCGGGTACAAAACCGAGTTCTTGACATATCGCTTGTAGTAAACATAAACCTGATCTTAATTCACAGTGCTGTCAGGAATGCAATCATAGCTGAAAACGAGATATGCTTTTAAAACAAAAGATAATTAGTGTCACGTTTATTACGCTATATGTACTTAATTATCTACTTGTCGTTTGTATTGCACGAGGCAAGAACATGGAGTCGATGTGCATCTTGTTACATATTTCACAATTTTTCTGCAAAAAAACACTTTGTACTTGACATTTAAAACATTGATATATTTTATTTATTTCAGTGGAAATACGATAATATTTTTATGAAATATTTAGTATTCAATTTGCTTGTTCTCTGATTACAGGCAGATAACAACACTAATCCCATTACAATTGACCTAGAAATTTCTTCTTATTAAATCTTAAATAAAATATAAAAGTGGACAAATATTTATAAACAAAATATACAGGTCGAATTATTGTACAAAGAGGAATTGTGTGCAATTCTAACTTGTTTTTGGTCAAATATCTTAATCGGCCGTTGTTTAAATCATATCTACACTTTAAATTGATAATACATATATTAATCGGTTAAGAATTGTACGAATTTAAAGTTTTGAGGTTTAAAAGAAAATTAGAATAGTATCTTTCTGAATTTCGTCAAAAAATGCCAAAAAATATTTTACTGAGAAGTTGGAATTTTACGTTGATTGCTGTATGTAAAAAAAGAGTTCGATTTAAAGAAATCATAAAATTTTTAAATAAAAGCACTTCATTAAAATTTGGAAAGCTACATATTATTTTTTTACAAAAATCGAGGAAAGAGTCGTATAAGCATTTTTATTGGTTAATTTTAAATATGTTTGTTTAATTGTTAATAAACATAATTATGATATTAAAAAAAACTTAAAAAGAGAGCACGTAGAGAATTATTTACCTTTCTTTCAACATCTCCAATAATTAGGCGAAAAATTTAGTAAAAGTTAACGATACTGAAGCAAATTCAAGAATCATAATTAAAACAAAATATTTTTACGGTTTTCCATCAATTTAGAATTTCCGAACTATTTCTTAATTAATATTCGTTTTATTCTACACATTAACTTAACTTTATTAATGCGTATGACTGCAATGACATGTATCTTTCATATTTCTTAATTATAATATAAATAATAGTAAAATACATAGATAAAATATCCAATATATAGAAGAAATAAAAGTATCGTTTCATTGCAACTGTTTTATGTGTTACCACTATATGAATGTCACTATATCTGCTTAAGAATATATTGAAGTCATGTTATTGTATGTATTTAAAATGTTATTTATCTTACACAAGCAACATTTTAACCTGCTTGTGCCGATAATATCATGCAAATACAATGGTGACAATGAAATATAGTCCGGGTGTAATACGATAGGGATTTGTCCTTTTTGACATAAATGAATTAGATGCTCGTACTTCAAGTTAAAATAATAAAACAGATTTCTGTAATTTAAACTGAATTTTGCATCCAAACAAACTTACATTGCACAGCAAGTACACGATATGAAAGACTGCATTTGAAACGTCACGACGTCTAGTGTCAAAATTAGTAAGTAACTTATTTTAAGCTTACGCACAGGCAAACACCAAGTATTAACATACAGTTTAATCTAGTACTCCCATTAAATTTTATGTAACAAAATATTTTAAAATTTTCCTGTATCAAGCAAAAAAACAACTTTTAAGTGAATAAATTAAAATTACAGGCAATATTTCATCTCTTATATGTTCAAATTTAAGAGTAAGAGTCAGCCGTAGTAAATATATCAGCCAGTTGTTCAGAACTTTGTTCATACGTAATAGAAAGTAAACTTTCTTAAACCTTCTCTACAATAAAATTGGATTTAACATCAATGTGTTAGTCTTCTTGTGGTAAATTGGATTATTTATTAGTGTAATAGTACTCTAATTATCAAAACATGGAGTTGTGCAATTTTAATAACATCACAATTCCTTTGAAAAACTGTCTTAACCATAAAAGATCCTTGGCAGCTTCACATCCAGCCACAAATTCAGCTTCTATTGTTAATAAGGCAATACAAGATTGTTTTTAACGAGCTCAAAATAAAGGACCACCATTAAACTTAAAAATATAACTAGTGTTTAAATTTTCTTAGTTGACATCCAAATCCTCAGCAAAATCTAAATCTGAATATCCAATTAAATTTTCACGACCTTTGATTTTATACATAAATCTTTAGTTTTAATAAGATATCGATTTATTCTTTTAAGCTATAGATATGTATATATATATATATATATATATATATATATATATATATATATATATATATATGGTATATTAATATTCAACCATATAAGATATGTGGCTTAGGTTCTGTAGATAAAAACTAAATAATGGCCCTGTGTCTTTCCTGTAAGGAAAATTAATCTGGTCATTATCAACATTTTTAGAATATTATAGGGGTGTGCTTAACTCGTATTAAATTTATTAATTATTTGTTCAAAACATTTTTTTGACGATATACACAGAATTATCAATTTTTTAAATTTCTGAATCAACAAACCGATTTAAATTCAACTTTCTCACATTGAATCCTTGCTTCGAGTAACTTGTAACTTGATCTAATATTGTACTTGACAAAGACATAATTACAGTATCGTCAGCATATAACATTGACTTTAATGCCATCAAAATTACCCACAAACACATCTCGTGCTGAACAAAACCAAATTACTATGAAAAATTAATAAATTTCTTGTTCCAATAAAGAGATGCAGTTAACATATTTTATTTGAATAAAAATATCCTCTCCTAATTCTCCATACAAGAAAGCTGTTTTAACATTTAACTGTCTTATATTCCAGTTATATTCAGCAATTAAAATATGAGTCAGTAAGGTAACAGTATCCTTACAGACTCATATTTTATGTTGGGTGAAAATATTTGATTGAAATTTTTTCCTTCAATTTGTATGAATCCATGGGCAAAAGTCGAACTTTATATCTGTCTACTTGACTATCTTGGTTTATTTTAATATTATGAAACCTGTTTCGATGTTATAGTTCTCTGATTTTTCTTATCATACCATAACTTACATTCCTTACTGTTGATTACTTCATCAAAAGTCACAAGTATACTTAACTCCATTAAATTTGTCTCAAAAAATTGACTCTCTCGTGATCGTAAAGTGATATCTGTTTTATTTGTGTTAGTAAGATTAATCTCTTGCGAAGGTTCATTGGTCTTATACATTTTATCGATGGCAGTGTGTGTGCTGTTATCGCTTTCACAGTTCCGATTACGCGTTTTCCTCTCGGTATTATCTATCTTTTCTTCCGCTTCTTGATCTTCATCATCATCATCATTACAGATGAAAATTTCAGCTGTTTTTTGTTCATCGAAAATAACATTTCTTGGTACTGTTATTCTTTTTCTGTACGGATCATACAATTTATAGTTATCACTATCACAGCCAACTAACATCATTTTACGACTTGTATAATCAAGCTTCTTTCTTAGCTGATCTAGTATATATTCTTCGCACTCAAACACTCTAACGCGATTCAAACTAAGTTTTACATCACTCCACAGCTCCGTAGGTATAATATTTGACGTCAGTGCTCTCCTGTTGGATTTCTGGAACGATTTACGAGCATGCTTGACATAAGCAGAACCCTCATATACAAACTTGTCACAGTTTGATAAGTCAAGTGTCCCAAACGTCAATGCCATGTTTTAAAGTCAATTTTTGTATTATGGACTGGATTTTGATTTGTTTCTTACTTTGAAATCGTAGAAATGATTTATTTCTCTCTTTTATTGTCCTTGTAAGTTTATTTCTTTATAATACTATAACCTTGTCTTGTCATTACTCCTGCAGGGAATAGTTTTATTTTTAATAATATTATTATTAATATTTTTTTTCTTAATTTAGGTTTATAAAGTACATTTCTCAGGATATATATCCTGTTGTTAATCTGAATATTTCCTTAGCCAAAAACTACGATTTCTTGGTTTCCTAATTTCAGCGAGATTCCTGCATTCCTGCATACTCGTAAAGAATATGCAAGATTTTCGCGTTTATAAGTCATGTGAGCTGACACACCGTTGTCTAATATCCATCTACTATTTTCATAATCGTGTTTCCAACCTCTTTTCGTCACATTGAATGCAAACATATTTTTCTCTCCTTAGTTTTATTTTTGTTTGGGAGCACTAACATATTTTGACCACGTTTCCCACAGTTGTGTAACATAAAAAAAACGATGTGATGTGATTTTTCGTTTGATTCTTTATATGTCTTCGGAAATGGAAAAGTCTTCTCCTTTATACTTTGTTTTGCTACAAATATGACCGTTTCATTCTATTCTTCAACATTCAAGCCGGCCTCCTCGTCTAAAATTTTAATATTAAACCTTCTCTTTTCGATATTGGCCACTCTGTGAGTGGGTAGGTAATAACAGTAGGGTGTTACTCGTATATTACAATCATTTTGATGCTTGAACTATGGAATTACGTTCAAGCCATAATTGTGCTTATATAATTATAGTTTAGCGCTTTACGTATTAACCTTGTTGTTGCATTTTATTATTGTGAGTTAAAGTTGTAAAACCGTAAAACCTGTAAAAGGTGGATTATATTTGGCAACTATTGAAAGAAAGTGATGATTTTTAGGAAAATGGGTGAATATTTGTGAATATGAAAATGGGATAAGGAGCCAAATGGAAAATATTTGCACTTCTTCCCTAAAGCATGAAGTTGTTTTTCTAGTGCAGTGGGAGTATAACAGTAGTTCTGCCAAATAACGTGAACTTAAACTGGGATGTGTTTCAATAAGCCTTTTTAATTTTTCTGAATTTCATTTGAAAGGATTGATGGTCGAGTTTGAAAGGCGGATGATCGTATATATATAAAAATTTTCTTTATTAAATTCTAAAAGCAATGCTTAGCTATGTTATGGGTGAGTAAATTTTGCCCCATCGTTATTCGAATATTGCGTGTCCGTTTAGTTGATTTTATCGTAAAAGGGAATTTATGAAACCAGAGCACACAAGTTTAAATCATGAAATTTTCATATTTTATTTGTTCTTTATTGAACAAACTTCAGATGCTAACTAAAAAATACGGGCATTACTAAAAAAACACGGGAATATTATGACAAATATTAAAGAGCTGGCTTATAATAACATTTAATATTTAATATTTTATCTTTTAGTTAATAAAATGAAATTGGAAAAACGCCATCGAGGTCAATTTCGTTCAAACAAATATATCAAATTATGTTTTGATAACTGAACGATAAAATGTAAAGTCATAAGTGAAATACGATCGTGTTATATTTGAAAATAAATTTGAACGAATAATTACAGGTTTTTTGTTTCGTGGCAGTACTATAGACCTACCAAAGTTGATATTATTGTACATAAAGATAAATAAACATAAGAAAATTTGAATTATCTAAAATTCGGGAAAAATATTATCTAAAATGTGGGAAAAGTGTCCCGCAAGCATTTTTTGAATAACGATGCATCCGAAGTAAAATTTTTTTGTCTGGATGTTATTTTAAATTCCATCTAAAATAATATCCAGACGAAGTAAACGCATTCAATTCACTTTACTGACGTTTATTTTTTTAGAGGCCGCTGTTCTGATAATTATCATTAGTTGCAATGAAGAAGAAAAGAGAATTACTTAAAAGCAGAACATCTTTCTCATAGAAGATAAGAGATGTACATCGTCTTCAAATAGTTTGTCCGCATTTTCCTACATCGACAATGAAAAAATATACTTTGTATATTTTTTAATTATACGTATGAATAATTAGTAAATATACGTATGACATAATTAGTGGATGACAGTTTTTACATATATACTCGTATTATCCACCATATTTACTTCAACATACGGTGTTATGTGGTAAAATTTTTATTACTCGTGACTTTTAATTATAATAAATTTAACGTAATGAAAAATGAAGAATTTATTTGAAATTAACTATATTACTGTTTGCATTTTTAACAACTACTTAATAAGCAGGCGGAGGAAAATTATTAAAAAAACGTACTTCCTCAACAAGTTTTTATTTTTATTTTTAATGAAGTGTCGTAAATAATACAAGTCAAAGACGAGTACCAGTAGATCTAGCACTACAATGATTCCGAACACGTTTAGACACTTAAAAAACATTTGAATAACAAAGAAACACTATGTACCCGTGTTTCCATTAAACTATTTCCAGATATTAATTTTTTTTTTAAATATAAATCATAACGTAAATATATTATCTCTAAAATCTTTTACCGGCGTAAAAATATTATGTATATTTAAAAATTATAAAATCTAGGGTAATTTCCATAATTTTCCTGTAATCTTCTAGTTAGAATTTACCAACTCTGAGATGCTCCATTTTCGCATGCTTTTTTGTAATATCTTTCGGAATATTCCATTTAAATGATTAGAAAATATTTTTGCGTTTCTCGTAAAACGATTTTCAAATGATATTTGAAATAAAAAAAAAGATTTTTTTCAGAAGTTCATTTAGCCCTTTTTTAATTCTCACATGAACATTTTACAAAAATTACGTGGTACAAAAATGTGGGTTAATAAAATATACCACTTTGACAAACTTTGAAGTTCCTTAGACACATGGTTTATAAGACTGTGTATATGGAAAAAAGAAATATATTGTCTACTATATCTTACGTAGGTGTAAAAACATGATGAATATTTAAAAAATAATGACATCTAGAACCATCGCCATAGTTTACTCACAATCTTTGCGTGGGCTTCTAAAAATCCATATTTTTCTTACAATTTTAGGTTGAATAGTTTCGTAAATAAGGAGGGGTGGAGTTTATTTTTTGCATATTTTCAGTATATTTCTAAAGGTATAAGACCTAAAATTATTAATAAAATATTTTTGAGGCCCTTAGAAGTAATTCTTTCAATCGACATCCCATATTACATATGAATTAAAAAAAAGTCGATTAATTAATTTTCCCTCCCCCACCCCAAAGTTTCTACATGAATATTTTTGAGTTTTACCTATTGAAATATATGAGTGTAAATCAAATTATTATTACGTCAAATTTCGAGTTTTTGTATCAAGAGGTTTCTGAGAAAAACGACTGTAGCCGACTGACAGGCTGAAGCGTGAGTGAACTTATAAGGGTGTTTTTTTTTCTTTTGAAATAGGTATCCCTGAAAAATCTTTCAAATTTTACTGTTATTAAAGTTATTTTTGTTTTTTATGAGCCTCTTTTATGAACCGGTCGTCGTATACGAAAGTATAAATATCCCTATTTATATTTTCGTATACCACGACCGACCACGACCGCGTACCCACGGTAAATTAAATATTTTTGTAGTTATTTATGCTTCCAAATATTTTAATAAATTTTAAATAAATTAAACAGTTCAGTATTTGATAAGAACTTCCCCAACAAATCTGTTAAGCGTGGGCTACGAGTCGTC
This sequence comes from Druceiella hillmani, assembly GCA_039881145.1. Classification (NCBI taxonomy): domain Eukaryota; kingdom Metazoa; phylum Arthropoda; class Insecta; order Lepidoptera; family Hepialidae; genus Druceiella; species Druceiella hillmani. Next base: position 12,599,888 of record JAYKKI010000037.1, on the reverse strand, counting down.
AGCTGAGAGGTCGGTACCAATAGTCAAAACTACAATATCGGTCTAAGTTCCATGTTTGTAAATTAATATGTAAATTAATAATTTATCTAAATATTTTTTTCTAATTAAAGAAATAATTTAATTAATATAAATATTACTTATAGTGAAAATCCTTCACTGCCAAATTTCAAAATCATATTACCTTTTCCTGTCTTCAATTAATTAAGTAAGAGCAGAATTGGATTTTCTTGCAGAATCTGGTGTTTTTTTCGTCAAAATTGGACATTTTCTATTAGTTTTTCTGTTAGTAAAACTTGTTTAAATGTAATAAATCAAATCAGTTTAGACATTGACTCCGTCTAAATTGAGTTGATTTATAAAACAAACTTATTTTTCCTTTATAAGGGAAAACTTATTTATCGTGAAATGTCACGTACAGACGACATTCATAATAGCAGAACTTTCGAATTCTAATTGCTTTTGTTCAACTTAAATGAGGTGGAAAAGTAGCTTACATCATAAGTATCGATCACTTTGCTTTCAAAATATGCTGACATCCTTAGTGGTCGTTTTCTCAAATGATATCGTCCATAACCTAAATTTATATTTCAACTAGCAACTACTGGCAAGGGATTAAACTCAGTTTTATTGGAACTTTTAAGAAGAAAAATCGTTCATTAATTTTGTTGTGGTATCATCCAAATGCGCTAATAAGATATCTGAAAATAGCGATTAAAACTTTGTCATTTTGGTGGCATATACCGTCAAAAACATTTTAAGGCTGTTGAAATGGGACGGTAGGGGGAATTATAATTTATTTTGTCAGATTGACATTCGCTTTGGTGACGATATTTTTCTCTTCAATGATAACGAAAATACTATAAGGGAGACGGCAATATATTTATATCAGCATTATAATCAAGTATACCTTTCAATGAAGAAAAAATGAAAGTTATATCTAATAACAAATCAGCACTTAACGTCGAACTACAGAGTGACACACTAGAAGCTGTGAATGAATATGTAATAAACAATGCTTTTAATCGAAAACCAACAGTACAAAATGTTACAATCAAAAGGATTTCCGCAAAAAGAAAAAGTATTTAATATATTTCTACTACTTGTGCTAACATATGGTGTACAAACAAAAAATAATTTGAAAAAAATGAAAACTACGTAAAGGAAAATCCAACGTAGCATTTTAATAGTGAGACTGATAGACAAAGTATTAAAGTACGAATCGCGACCAAAGGCACAGATATTGACAAATAATACGAAAGCATGGAAATAAGTTGGCCGCTTGATTCTATGTAAAGACGAGTGAGTGCACCATTCACTTGCACTATTTTTATTTTAGGTTACCGGGAATCCTATTTTAAGCATGTTCTGACATGCATTTGGCTAGTTTTTCTATTTAAATATGTATTTTATTGCTTTTTTCGCTATTTTTTCCGGGTTATTTCTTCAACAATTATTTTTTTTATTATCTATATGTCGAAGTTATTTCGCACTAAATCAATTTGCCATTATATTTATTGTTATGATTGTTTTAGATGCAATCAGATTTAGGAGAGGTAATTTTAATCAGTATGCTTGTAATATGGATGACGAAGAAGTGCATCGATGCTTTCATAAACTAATGGTTGATACAATTCTCAGGCTTGACAGTATTTATGGTTATATAGAATTGTGCATCTTAAATATTTCTTGAACTTAATCGTTTCATTTTACAAATAAAATTTCCTAACATCCATTGGAATGTACCCAGCAATTAGTTGTTATTCATAATGTCTAAATAACTGTAACAATTTAAATACAATTTAAAATGGACAATAAGATTATAAAAAGTAAGGTATAAAAATTACATTTCGTATTAAAAAAAACAAGGTTGTTTTACAGCATCGATATGTATGTATTCATAGAAAATTAATTGATTGTGTTTAATACATATATATATATATATATATATATATATATATATATATATATATACGTAACGAACTACTACAGACAATTAATTATGGTAACAGGTAGTGTTTTCGCAATAATTAATTTATTTAAGTTGAATTAATTAAAACTCAAATTAATGGTGAGTTGTTTTTATTGAATAGTAGTTGACCTTCCCGGTTATGTCCGGGCGAGAAATGGAGCATAACTGCATTTTGCTTTAAGCAATTTTTTATAATGACTACGATTAATTTATCAACAAATAAATTATTCGTAAAGACTCACAGCTGGTTTTTAACTGCTGAATCAACGATCTAGTTCTCTGCTTTAGTTGAGTATAGAATTTACGTGAAAATCTTGTAATGTAAAAGCGCTTTTAATAGACGATTACCCGACTTTTTTATAAATTTCGTTGTCATGTATAATTTGAATTTTTTTCCTATAATTATATATTCCGGTTTTGTTTCCTTATCTCCTAAATACTTCTATCGTCCTAATTCGCAACAGAAAATGGATCATAGTAAATATCCTGTAATAATTAGCAATATGTTGAATTAAACTATTTTGTACTTTTTCGCGTAGCATTTACTAAAGTATAAATTATTTTAAAATTAGTTTAACATTTTAACTTAAAACTAACCTCGACGTTCGGAGTTTCGACTTCCATAGTCATTGTTGCTTATGCGCACGTTGTAGAAACATATTATATACTCTGTGCTGGTTTAGAGTTATAAAATGGTAATAGTTTTATATCGATCAGATAAACCATTTCTACGCCATGTAGGAATAGAATTTTTTATGTTATTTTTAAAATATTTTCATTGGATTTTTTAACAGCTTTTAATAGTAGTCCATCATAGAATTTGGTTAAATACGATTCTTATTCAAACATCGATCATTTCCAATTAGAAATGTTGCAGATTTAGAACTATTCCGCGAATACAAGTATCAAATTGACTCGTTTAATGTCCTCAAGTTAGCTTTCAATTGTATAAACATTTAAATAGAACAGTTTTCGAATGAAAGTGATTATGTCAAAGAAGCAGAGATTTTTCAAAAAAGTACAAGTCGTGGCTTCTAAACCATTGATTTTGACAGAACTAATGTTTTTTTTTAATTACTTATCACGACCACTTTAAATGGATCGCTCTGCACATAACATGTTTCTTATCCGCCTTTGTTTGTGTTAGGCTAGACATTTCAGTAAAAAATTCCAATAAAAATACATTTCTCATACATCTCAAATAAAACTCGAACATTTTTTTCTATGTTTGTATTAATATAAATAACAATAACTAGTTTAACTAAAATTCTCTTACACTACATTCAGTTCCCGAGATATAATACGAGTTTATCAATTTTAATTAAAGGTTTAAACGTAGTATGAAAAGTTTGGTCCGACGGTGGACATACTCGTACTGGCTAGACTGCCCCGGCGCACTTTTCACTGCCCGTCATTTACAAACAGAATAAAAGTAACACGTAATTCAATGTTTGTGAATGGATTTACTTATTGCTTGTTAACAAATTAACGTTTTGAAAAATAAACACATTCTCTCCTACATGCTTCTCTCTGCTTTCGGCTCTGCTTCTTTCTTCTATGTGGAGTTAGTTCACTTCCAAACTTCAATTTATTCTATACCCAGCTAACATTATCATTGCACGTTACCAGGTACAACTTTATGACGTAATCTTCATTGTTTTTAGATTGTGTATTCACGTTTACAGTATAACCAGAAAGGAAATAATAAAAACTACGCAAAAGAACGATCACTAGGATGAAACAAATTTAACTACAAGTAATAAAGTTAATGAAAGATAAGTAAAATATGTAATTATAAGGCACTAATTAATTTCACATTTATTGAAGGATAAAACATTACATTGTGAAATCATTGGTAAAACGAAAATTGTATACCCCTTTTGTTCTGCCATTCATATTATTATAATGTTGAATATTTTTTCCTCGATTTTGTGTATTTAACACTCATATTACGACAAGTTTTGTATTACTTATAACTAATAATCAGGCAAAAGTGGATGAGAAACGTAGTCATTAACCATACCTTTGATCGTAACCTAATAAAAAAGGTAAAAATAAGTTAAAAAGTTTAAAAACAGTTGGAATTTTTGTTGAACAAATGTTTGTAGAAAATTGCTTATAAAAATTAAAATACCTTGACAAAGCATTGTGATTATCAATTATCTTCTATTCTAATAGTTAACTAATCGATAGAAAAGAATATAACCAAAATCGGTTGCGATATAGGTATAATCTGTTCTCATATGTGTATCTACATATAGCTTAGCTGATGAAGCTTAGCTCGTAATAAAGTAGTTGAGGCAACTCCAATCATAAGCATTGTCAGATAAAACTAAATAACATGTGATGATATGTGAGTTGATTATGAATAAAACATGACCGTCATAAATAGTATCACATGCTTATAAAAGACCTTGGTTATAACAATGTAAATAAGACGAGGTCAATTAGGAGTTAGATCTCACGTAAGGACCATTACGAAGAGTAAAACTTATTTAAGATTGTAAACATCTGTAACTATCATATTATGTGAACGTAATTGATACGGATGTTTTTGGAGAAAATATATATTTTTTATTTCATTACATATATGAACAGCGTATTATTCATTTAAATTATAAAACTGGCAAATACTTATGGATTAAGCAGGCTTAAAGTAAAAGATGTAATGCAAAATGGACTGCAAATAATTTTCAAATAATAACACACTATTATACGTTTAGGTTGATTAAAAATACAATCATTAGACATTGAAACTAATGACATGAAAGCTACTGGACATTAAGGCCTTTAAAATGTTTGTAATTGAAATTACCGTATAGATAAATAACTAAACTTATATACATGTAGTAGAGCTATAAGGAAAAATATATTCACCCTCTTTCACCCTCTTTCCAACTTTTGCTTAGATTGTATGTACGAGTATTGCAAACTATATTTTTTCTATACCAGCTGCTTATCTCGCTTCTGGCTTAGCAAAAGAAGGACTCGCGATTGCTATTTGTTAATCCTTTTTTTCGTGAGACAGTTAAATTTATTTATTATTTCTAAAAAACTTTCGTTATTTATTCTGAGTTTTAGTCGAATGCTGGCTAAATATTGAAAAAAAAACGTATAGTTGTCCATAATAAGTATTCGTAGAAATGTTGGAAACTCTTAGTAGATACCATTACCTCTTAGTATTGTTTTGATACAACTACGGTTAGTTTATTCAACTAAAAACTACTTCTGTTGTCGGACTGTAGTACAGAAAATGCGTCATAAAAGCTGTACATAAAATCTGTTAAGATTCTTGTTCATACAATGTAGACCTCAGAGACATCGAAGGTAGATTATAAGTGTTTCGTTTTTTTACGAAGTAAATATGAGACATTAGGAGTACAATTTACGTATAAGGCATTTTCTCTCTTAGATCTAGATCTACAAAAAAATGCTATGAAACATATCCTCAAATGAGAAATTTCCTTTCATTTTTTTTAGCGAGAGAAAAGAAAAAAATTATTTACTTACACTTTTTCAAATCATTATCTCAGTATTATGAAGAAGCACTTACTATTAAGAAATATTTTGTTTCTTTTTATTTATTTACAAATCCACTGTAATAGGAAAATGGATAGTTTTTCAGCATAGTCAGTCACGTTTGCTAGCCTATTACGAGTATAACATTTACATACATTTGGGTAATCTTTTGTAACACATAAATTAAAGACAAGGAAATTAGCATGTTTTTCTTGTTATTTAGTTATTTATTTAAATAAGCATTACCAAATGTACAATTTCGGTTCAACTAACTCGGCGCATACATTAATTAATTTTTGTTTTAAACACTTTGCCTGCTTTAATTATAAATTGAAATTGATAATAATATGTATTTCATGCTTATTTTACAAGTATGCTTTAACTTCGTCTTCAATCGACATCCAGAATTTAAATCGCTCCTTATCAGGATCTGTACCTTTTTTTAGAGTATTTGCCATGTACAAATAGTTTCGTTGTGTGCTAGTATATTCTTCCCATTTCACTCCTAACTCGTCTGTGGGCGTCGGATTGCTGAAATGTTTATATTAAACGAAATATTAAATTTATAATCACTAAAAAATAATTTTTGTGAAGCTTTGGAAAAAACTTAGTAAAATTTGTTACAATCAAAAGAATATTTAAGTGTTGTGACAGGTAAGTAACTTAAAATAAATAGAAGATTGGGTGCATTAAGATATTATGGAAGATGACAGACTTTATTGAAAAATCTTTTAAATGCTTTAAAAGAATTTTTAGAATGATTTATATTTTTCTTATATAAAAATTAAGACTATTTTAAATCGTTTTGAACAGAAAATAAATTTTTGTAAAAAGTATGTTTGCAAACAAGAAGGCTGAACAAGTTAGCAAGGAGTGACCCAAAATTGTAAGCTGACAGATAAATTATTCATATATTCTGACAGACAAATTATTCATGTATGTGCCTTTTGCGTATTTTGACCAATTTCATCTTAAATTAACTTATGATACTATATATTAATTCTAAGTCCTGATAGCACCTGACTTCATTTAAGTGTTTCAACGCGTTGGACAATAATACAATACAACCTTTCTGTGCTTTGATTAATGAAAAATGTGCAATAAAACAGTAAAATGATGATTAAAGAGAATTTTGAAAGCATTTACGAGAGACTCCTTTATAGTCCCTAATTGCGGTCGGCTTCGATTACTTTCATTAAACTGATCTGATTTTTTCCAAAAATATTTGTTACCCTCCAATTTTTATGGTCAAGTTTTGTGCTCACATTTTATATTATAGTTCGTATAACATATAAGGAATTCTTCAACGTTATTAATATTAAATATTCAAAATGTAAAATAAAGTAATCTAAATAAAAGCTAATGATTACCCAAAGGCTGCAAAATTAGTCCATAATGTAGTTGTACGGTTAACCAGGTGGAAGGTGTGGGTAGTTGTGTCTAGTCCTCCGTGATATACAGATTGGAATAGATAACCTACATCGTCTCCCTGCATCACTCCTTCTAGATGTGACAATTGGCTAAATATTTTCATGATGTTGCGATCTGAATTGCAATCGAACATGTAATAAAATATCTTGTTGCTGCATTTACTGGCTACTAAATTTGCAAACTTTTGAAACTGGTAGTTAATATTGACGTCAGACTCGAGGGCCAAGAGGCTTTGTAAGTCTGTACTACTACGTGTTCCGAAATAAAATTCATTTATCTTCTTTCCTAATATGAGGGTCAACTTTAATGGAATATCCCAAGCAATTCTACGCGGGACACCCAGTTCTAGATATTTCGATCGAAGTTCTATTGTAACATCGTGGTCTTCCAATAATGCAAGACCTTCTGCAGTCGTAAGACCCATCATTATCGGAACGTTCGCAATCTTTCCAGCTTTTACTAATTTTACTGGATCTTCGTTTATAAACGTTTCTTCGCTGTGCACTTTTTCAACGATCGGAAGAAAGGAAAAGAATTCACGCCGGGCGATAAATTCTTCCCTAACAATCATAGGAATTCTTGCGCCAATTAGTAAATGATACGATATGCCTCGGAAAAAATTGAGTAAATCATCGGTGTCGTTCGACTTTTTACCCAGCATTATGCCTAATTGGAACGCTCGTCTTTCTTCTTCAACTGTAAATGTCCAATCTACTAAAAATGTACCACTTTGTAAAATTGCTTTGTGGAATAAGCCTTTTGACATCGGTGACACTAGATGGTATGAAACAGATACACCACCAGCGTCTGCGCCGAATATTGTCACATTATTTGGATCTCCATTAAATTGCGCTATGTTTTCCTGAACCCACTTCAAAGCCGCAACCTGGTCCTTTAAGCCTGCATTGCCTGGCGCCTCAGGCGTGCTTAAAGAGAGAAAACCTAAAGCACCCAGTCGATAGTTAATTGTGACTAAAATAATATCGTGAAGAATCAGTGGTTCTGGACCAAACATAAAGGTATCTCCCGATCCCGTAAGGAACCCACCGCCGTGTATCCAAACCATTACCGGCAACGAGTCGTTAAGTGTGGTTTGTGGCGTATAAATATTTAATGTAAGACAGTCTTCATGACCGCGTATCAGTTTTGGAGATATATAGTCCACTTGCGGGCAATTATGTCCGTGTTTGTGAGCTTTGTAGACGCCATTCCATTCTTTTGGAGGCTGTGGTGCCTGAAATATTAAATCATCTTTGTGAGTAATTAACATCAATATATAATTCGTTCCATAGACATCGTAAGTTGATTGGTGGAATAGTAACAACACACTTTCAACCGAGTTGATGGCCTTTTCACTCTATATTTATCACCCTCTAATAATGCCAGACAGTGGAAAACAGACCTTATCAATCTAATAAAACATGATTACACTGAAACCTGAACATTCTAAAAATTTAAATATGCGGTTTTACTGTTAGATCGACCTAATATGTTCATTATTAATTTGAATTATGGTCAAAGAGAGTTGTAAATGTGATTTTTTTGATATCGATAGTATACCTTGAATCTTAAGCGTCCAATTGGTGGTTTGGCGTAAGGAATCCCTTTGAAGCTGCAGTATATACGTTCATTAATTACATTATGCAGCCGACCCTCTATGAGTCCTTGTTTTAATTTTGATTGTGGCTTGTCAGTTGTAATGTTACATTCATAAGCTTGTGTGATAACTATGAAACTTTAAATTATAACTTCGTTAATTTCTTGTGCCACATGCATTAGTAATTTTTAAACATTCATGTTAAAATAAAACATATGCAATTAAATGAAACTACATAATGTAGTATTATTCTACTTTCTTTAATTTCTTTACCACGACCTAGGTTTCGTTGTAATACAATATCTTCAGGTGGGATATTAGCAAAGATCTTTGCTAATGTCCCACTCAAAAATAGTATTTAAAGAAAGTAGAATAATACTACATTACATAGTTTCATTGTGAATAATGAATTTCTACAAAATTAACGCCAAATATATTCAATAAAACATATAATTAAAAGAATTGCAATTGTAAAAATTATAACAAGATAGAAACGTGCAATTTACCTTATTATGTAGTAAATAACTTGCATGCACCTCCTAGTGTGAAACAGCATTTTACTGTTAAATGCACCAGGACAAGTGCATGAATTGCGAGAGACAAATTTCAATAACTAGTTCTTAAAAAAGTACGCTGGTTATATAGCCGTTTTTGAAATTATTTTAATGTAGTATTTTCAGGCATTATTTATTTCACAACTGATATTACTAGTTTGTTTATTACTTCTCAATAGAAACAAATTTGTGTTTCGTTTTTATAAATTTGAATTATTCATGTTCTCGCAATAGGTAATGATCAGATGAGGTCTTGAAATAATTTTTTCGACTAGAGCAACAATAGCTTTGCGAAGCGAACATAATATTTAAACCGATTTTCTAAATCGATAGCCATTTACCTTGGTTTTAAACGTCGTCATTTACTGAAAATGTTCATGGACGTCCTCCCATATTTGCGTGAAACAAGACATAACATTTGGTTTAACGTAAAATACTTCGTCTTTTTTTCATAATTTGTTATTTTCAAAATAAGCTTAGTAGTTTGTGTCTACTGATATGTAAAATAAATTTATTTTTTTTAGGATTTCGACATTCTGATAACGTAGAGATATATCCAAACAAACGTAGAATACGTTTTTTTCACTACTTTCGAGTGTTTAAGGTTTTACACACTTTTCCAGGGTTTAATCTAAATCCACAGAATTAAAGAAACTACTCCGTTTATTTTTATAACTTGTCTACTGAAATATAAAGAAAAAAATTCATTACTTTTAGGTTCTCTATGTACTAGAACCGTAAAAATACATTAATACATTTTATCACTAAATTAAAATTTTGTTTGTTTATTTTCAGAACACATTAAAATCATCTTAATGTCCTTTCCTTCCTTTAATCTTTGGTATATTTGTATTACTTATTACAAATTATATTGTCTGAAGGGAATTCCTTAAAAATAGTATAACAGAAAGCCCTGTAATAAATAGAAAACCATAAGTACGTGGGCTTAGGCTGTAATGATATTTGCAGTATGAAGTCATGTGAAATAAGTAAGGGTTTTACTTAATTATGAATAACGTGTCATCTTTTTAAATATATTCTATATATTATACATCATCAGCAATATATATATATATATATATATATATATATATATATATATATATATAAATATAAAATTTTTTTTTCGTTTTTTACATGAAATGTGATTAAAAAATTTTGAAATATAAAAGCAATTGAAAATAATAACAACTTCATTTTAAAAAGCTAATTCATGCCCAGTACAGAATTTCACAGTGTGATTGTGAAGTCTATTCTTAAAGTTTCACTGGTTATGTATAGATGAGGGCAGTAAATTGAATATGGTACGCTCTCTTATCTCACATAGAGACTAGGAATACCAAATTTCACAAGTTAAAATGCCAAAATTCCTCTTTTAGTAGGAATATACCATATTAATGGCCGCACTAATAGCCGCAAAGAAATAATATCATTTGGAAGAGGAAAATACTTACTTATATAATACCGATTTCCATGACATTCAAGTTTATTTCTATTTCGTTTATTTCAAGGCTGTTAAAGGCTAATGAAATTTATAAAACCAGTTTATAAATTGTTTCAAAATAAAGTGCAATAAGTGGATCAAATACAGTCTATATCAAAATTGTATCGTTAAACGAAAATAGAAAAATTAGTTTACAAGTTGAATACAAGGAAACTACGTCAATTTTCCAATATTTAATGTTTGAATATTTCCTAATACATATATAATTCGACGGTAAGTTTCAACAAAAAGATCGTAATTACATCAAAATACATTAAATCTTATTATTTTCAAATCTATGTTTGTCAAACAATTGTTTTATCATGAAAATGTGTGCTAAAAATGCACTCGCATTTACGTTCAAATATTTTCTAGAAATTCTGTCTGCCAAACACTCTAATTTCTTTTTATTCGCTACGATAAAGTATTTTATAAGATCATATAATCAATTTAATTGCTTTTTTTAGTTAATTTTTTTTTGAAGAATTGTACTGTTCTTAGGGTTCCCAACTACAAAAGGAAAAAACAGGATCCTAACTACATTACTTCCGGATCTGTCTGTTAAATTATTGAAACTTAAAAATTAGCATAATAATAAAGCATGTTAATTGGCATATATCTCAATTAGCACTCAAAAATATTTATCTAGAAATTTTTGAGAGCGCAAGAGACTTGCACAGAACATAAAAGTTTGGAATATCCTAGATCAGCATCCCTCATAAAATATAATACCTAAAAATAATAATAAACTTTACGCCAGCTGAAACATTATTGATTACAAATTTATTTGTCTCATATTGTATTACATATCAACAATCAGTGCTAGGCGCGTACATAACAAGTAAACTTCGTTTAATTTAATTAATATTATTCCAAAAAAATATGTACACGTTCCCAATGAGTATGAACAGATGACATTAAAAAATAATCGAAAGGTAATCGTGACACATCTTTTAGTATATCACTAAACCACTACTGTAAGAGTTAACAAGGTTGATCACTTTTTTTAACTTTTTTGTAATAAAATATAGATCGAATAGATTGTACTAATTTCTTACTATGGTCAGTTTGTTTGATGAGCTGGTTTATTGGGAAATATAACAAACTAACTGTTTAATTTTGACATACTCCTTTATTAAATAATTGCATATTGAAGAGTATAAAACTATTAGCATAGCCATTTGGTCACAAATTTGAAAACAAATATAATCACAATTATTCGTTTCGGACGTTTACAATTGTAGATTTTGCATCCTAAATCGAAATTATTTGACGATAAGAAACTTATTGGGAGGATAAAAGATAACTAATAAGTTAAGTAGCATTAAGATTGTTTTTGGTTTTTTGCTTATTTTTCTGTTTGTGTATTCGGATGGAACATAGGGATCAACTTGAGGTAAGATTTAGTTTTTATTTCATCGCAAACTCTTCACTCAATCGAAGAGGTACGTGAATTTCATGTTTTCAAAAATTCATTCATATTACATCAGTATAATAAGAACAGAAAAGTGCCTAGCTATTCGAAGTGTAGTAATTACGTAAAGTATAGTGAATCTAAATACATCAGTAGATAGTTGATAAAGTTATAGAAGCAATAGCAAGCACGTATATAGTTATGTGTTATATTTTTAGCACTAGAGAAAAGGATGCGTTTTACGTTTTATTTCAACAACAATTTATTCCTTTATGGCCTTAGAATAGCGTCTTTCTTTATCCGACATCTATTCCCTGAAAATAGCTTTGACGATATATAATCTTATAAATATTTCATATTAATTGTCACACTAACTTTTCCGGCGACTTCGTACGCGTAAACTACTAGAAAATTTACCGATGCCGGTTTTCATAAGTGTACTTCCACACTTCCACAGTTTGGTCACATCTATTTAGCCAGGTATGCTCAGGTGAAAGACTTCATTGAGCGATTTGAAATGCGTATATTGCTATCCACTGATGTATTTAGATTCACTATACTTTTATATAATTACTACAAATCGAATAGCTAAGCACTTTTCTGTTCTTATTATACTGATGTAATATGAATGAATTTTTGAAAACATGAAATTCATGTACCTCTTCGATTGAGTGAAGAGTTTGCGATGAAATAAAAACTAAATCTTACCTCAATGTTTTTTTTTTCTAAAAACTCCATCCGAATACACAAACAGAAAAATAAGCAAAAAACCAAAAACAATCTTAATGCTACTTAACTTATTAGTTATCTTTTATCCTCCCAATAAGTTTCTTATCGTCAAATAATTTCGATATAGGATGCAAAATCTGCAATTTTAAACGTCCGAAACGAATAATTGTGATTATATTTGTTTTCAAATTTGTGACCAAATGGCTATGCTAATCGTTTTATACTCTCTCGCTGTAGTTAGATACTTGTAGTTAGATAGTTGATAAAGTTATAGATGCTAATAGTTAGATACTTGCCCGGAGTATGGTGTTTACCCGCAGTGCCGATGTCTTCGCAGCTGTTCCCGGGTTATTTCCCCGAGCGGCGCTGAACAATGTGCGCAAGTATCGTGTGTATGAAAAAGTTGACAAATAATAATGAAAATTAAATTAAATTTTCTGAAAAAAGTCATCTTTTAAATTTTATTTTAACGACAATCAACTATTTATCAGTCAAGGAATAACTTTTTTCCTTGTCCGACACTTATTCCTGAACACCGTGTATATCGCCCTCGTAACAGACGGTAAATACTAACAATCAAAGTGAAACCACTTATGTAAAGCTAAAATAATAATTTTTTTTTGTTGCGGTAATGAAAATACAAATATAAAATACAAAGTAAAATATTTAGGTATTTTGACCAGTACGTAGCAAGCCGAATGACATATAACGTAGAAAGTATGTATAAAATTATTTAGTGTAAGTAAAAAAAATTACGTAAAAAAATACGTAAAAATTTATATTATAAAATATCCGGAAAAATCGTAGGATATTGGTTATGACGTATCCTCACAGGTCTTTCTTTCATAGCATTCGTTTAAGTCAACTAACAACTGACAAAAATTCATTGAATATTCGAAGATAAAGATTAATTTTAAATTGGTATGAGGTATTCATTACTAATAGAACTACTTTACAATTCAGTTTATTCAAAGGACAGGTTTTATAAAGATTTTTCTTGTAATTTTTCTATCTTTGAAAAAAATGATTGACATAATTTATAACCTGTAGCTATTTAATATAGTTTTACCTAACTGAGGCTCTAACTTGTTTCATCTGATAATACATTCTATATGTATGGAGATATGTCAGTCCTGAGCAACAAAGAGTTTATGATGAAATTACAACATCTATTTAGATTACAGCGTACAACATCGAAAAATATCTAAATATTTAAATCATTACCTTTATAAAAACAGTCCTTCAAAAAAGACATATATACGTGTGTGCTTATATATATATATATATATATATATATATATATATATATATAAGCACACACGCACACACATATATATATATATATATATATATATATATATATATACACATACATATATACGTATTATCTCTGTTATACCTATCAAGTAAGTTTGAGGAATAGAGGAATTATTTTAATGTAATCTTTTGTCAGTCAACATTTTATTTGACCTCAGGGCAATGGTTATTAAACCGACATGTTATTAGTTCTCTGAAAATGTAATAGAACATTTTCAGGGCGCTAATACAAGTTATTTTCGTGTGAACTTGTAAGGTGAAATTGTTCAACAAAAGATCACTCTTGTTTTAAATTAACTTTATGCTATCTTCAACACTCTATCTGTTCTTCAGAGCGCACTCTACGGGTGCTACCTGAAGTCACTTTTTCATTTGTAAAAAGATAACGTGTTAATTTGACGTTGTCGTTGCCTCAAATATCTCATTGTTTCAAATTTACGGAACTTCAATCTGATATAAGCAATGAATTAAAAGTAGCATTACGAATTATAAATTACAAAATATGTCAAGATAATCTATGAAAGAAGTTTACGTCTTTAAAAAGTTCTTCTAAAATTCATAGACTATTTACGATGGCTTATATAGTTGTGTTACACTTCATGTTTTCAACAGAGTATGCAAAGGTGTGTAAATATATATATATATATATATATATATATATATATGTATGTATTGTTGTAAGTAAGTGACTATTAATAAAACCAAATGGCGTTACATAGTCGTAGCCTCGTTTTAATTATATTAGTAAGTGCATGGAACATTTATTAAAATGTTCCTTTCTACATTAGGCCTCTGGGATTTATAGCTCAATAAACAAACGGTAAGTTTATAATTTTAATTTATATAATAATAATAAAAATAATATTATTTTATTTTATAAATTATTTTAAGGAGTAAGCTGGCGAATTCTGAAAATTTTTTCACAACTTTTAAAAGAAAATCGATTTATAAAGGATTAAACTTAACTTTTACCAAAGGACCGAAATATTGAATTGTGATGTCATTTATAATTATACTCGCATTTTACGAGGATAAATGAGATAAGGAGATAACTACATTCTACCTCTAATATTAAATTTAGAAGCTCATAACTCGTTTATTTTTAGTAAAAGTTTTAAGAAGTAATTACTTACCAATTTACGTCGAATTCATACGACTGCATCGAATAATTTCTAAACTGCTCCCACGTGCGCCTGGATTAACAATAAATAATAATAATTCTATTGCATATATGAAATATTCGAATTCCATGCGTGTATCGAGCGCTCTGTTATCAAAAAATGAAAGTAGTGTATATTTGATAATTAAAAAAAAAAAAAAAAATAACGTTATATAATTTAAAAAATTAGATGGCATAATTTTCTACTAAAAGTAATTTATAAAAATAAAGTAGACAAACGAACTATATCTAATTATACTAACTGATCTCAATTGTAACAAAACAATAATTTTTTCAAGTAAAATATTTTTAGTAGATATTTCTAGAGTCCATGGTCCATCATTGACAAATAACTTCTTATGACATAAGTATTGTGTTATTGTAACAATAAAACTACATTTACGTAATAAAAAAAGTAAAAAGAGGTGAACATTTGTAATGAAGATTAATTTTGTATATTATAGGCTTAAATCAATATGTAGTCTTGATATAAATTGAATTCTTTTATTTTCATATGATTATATATATTTTTTTATATATTTTTTTTCATATAATTATATATTATATATATTTAGATCTTTACACAAGTTTGTTAACATACATTTTTTATAAAGAAGAATATAGTGGCTTGTGTAGCATTTATCATTTTACTTCTTTCCGTCTTCCGATTTCTATTTTTTATTTTTTAATTTACTGCTTCTTAAGAAAAATCCATAGTGTAAGTTTGGAAAGCTTCGGAACGTTTCTAGAGCCCCTGATACGTACCTGATTATGGGGTATCTATAAAAGTGTTTCGTTATTATTTTAGTTATGATCTTACATAAAAATGTGGCTGCTAACTTTGATAGGCCTCTGCCTTAATTAATCATGTAATATTTGCTGATAAACATTAATATCCTACCAAAAACCTAAATGCAAAATGCGAAAATGGATATTGTCCATAAAATAAATAATATTTTAACGAGTTCTATTAAAGTTCCTGTAAACTTGGCTACACGGATAGGTATAATTAATAGGTAATATTATTAGTAAGATAGGTAATATTGTTTAAATTGTATAAAAGAAAGATTCGTTAGTAAGCAAGCATTAACTTGTCTCTTGCAACAATTTAAACAATGTTATTTAGTTCTGTTGATAAATTTGAAGCAAACTTAAAAGGACATGGCATGCATTTAGACCACAAATCTTTTATCTCATTTGTGACAAACTCATTTGTTCTCTGTACTGTTAAAATGTTACCTTTATTTTATTGACAGTTATTTTTGATTCATAAGAAATATAAATACATTTCATAATTGTAAAAAATGTTCTTCCCATAATTAGCGTAAATATAACAACTTCAAAGCAACGGTCTATTGTATTGCTATACATATCGATGGTTAGCCAAAATTGCAAGGTTGAAAATTCTACGGAAGATTAAAGTATACTAATGATTAGGCATAGTATTAGCAAAATGTTACATTAACATATTTGTCATTGCGAATAAAATATACCTATCTCAAACTAGACACTAGATTATGGTGTTAATATTTGAACATGTATCAGAATTAGTATAAGAGCGTCTTGGTCCTCGAATATAAAATTAAACAAATGACATATCGGACCCTTATTATGAAACATATCTAAGTCAACAATTGAGAAATTGGGTCCGTGGCATTTGAAACTTAAGGAAGTATTCTCCGAAACCTGCAGATTGCAAAATAGTAGTAAATGTCAATACGTACCAATATTGGTATCTCATGCGTACCTTTCTCGTATGCGAATTATTGTGAAAACTTTAAACGGCCTTTCCCCAATGTTAGGATTTTTGAAATAATTAATTTTCGTTCTGAAGTTGCTATATGTCCATATACAGAGTTCAAGGGCAAAGCAGAAGCAAAAAAACTACGTTATAATTTTCTTGATGACGTATCTAATTTGATTCAATATTTTTTAGATTAAGATACATTTTGTTTAAGATAGTAGTATTTAAATTTTGTAATAAAGTAGTTACGACAAATATATTGTTTTAAAGATAATAAGTTATTTTTTATAACCGTCGTTCTACATTGTAGGGTTCAAGCTCATCCATGATTTTGTTCCAAAATGCAAATCTTGCCTTATCTGGATACTGTGCTACTTCTAATTTGTTCTTCTTCATGTACATATAATATTCATCTTCAGCTGTAAAATATGGCCATATTACGCCCAACGAATCGTCTGGAGTCGGGTTCCTAAAACGAAGAATTGTACAGTACAATTAAAGATTTCATAGTGACCACTTTGGCTGCACTGCATTAACGGATTCAAAATTAAAAACGTAAAAAAATTATAATTTATACATCTTAAAATTTACCCTTAACCGGGATGGTTTGCGCGAGAAGCCTGTATAAACAAATTTTACCTATAATCCTTTGGGATCCTTATTTGAAAATATGGTAAACATTTATATACAAGTATTAAGTTTTAATCTAAAGTTCGAGCTATATTCTTTGAAAATTTCAATAAAAGTAGTCCTATAGTTTTTGCGTGATGTTCAAACATAGAGACAGATAGACAAATGTATAAGTAATTCAAAAAAATGTGTTTTTCTTTCATAGAAATATAAGTGGTATATTCCACTATCTTCTCCTAAAATACCTCCAATGTACAGACACCTTTTTCACAATTTTTCAATAGTAGGTATATATACATATATAATTATATATTTGCTTGCTGTTGCCTGCATTTTGTCCTGCACGAGTTTTAAGGATTTTGTATAAAACGAGTATGAGAAATAGAAAAAAAACTTCTAAGTTAAGCGTTTCTTAGATCGATAATACAAATGGTATTATTAAATTTATGATTTAGAAATATCATTCTCGAAAAAGGATACAATTATAAGTTAAGTGCTGATAAGCTGTGAGGTTTATAGAAATGGACATATATTGTTTCAACATAAATATAATTAAATAAGTTGTGGTTAACAGTGGAGTTTCGTTTAGATTCATTTAGGTATGAAGTCTTAAAATAAATATTAGATAGAAAAACATAAAAATGAACTAAACCAGTCCAACTAATGTATAATCATATGCTATCCGTAGCAGTACATATTTAGTAAACAAATAACGACAAGTAATATTCTAATACATACCCGGTAAGAGCGAAATTAGCCCATAGAGTAGTTGTAAAATTGACCAATTTAAAACTGTCACTGCCAATATCTATAGGTTTGTGAAGTTTGGATTGGAATAGGTAACTCACATCATCACAGTGACAAGTTCCATCGACTTTTTGAAGATCGGCTGCTATTTCGATAATGTTGCGATCGCTCTGGAAATCAAACTTGTAGAAATATAACGGAATATCGTAAAGTTTAGCAATTCTTTTCGCCAACCAATATAAGTCGTACGTTATATAAGCATCCGATTCTAGATGCACAAGATCTTCTATGTGTTTCACGAGAGGTCCTCCAAAATAAAATTCATTTATTCTCCTTCCCAAATCATAAGTTAACCTCATTGGAATATTCCATGCTAATCTTCGGGATACCGCCAACTCCTGGTATTGGGTGCGCTCCGCTACAGTGTTATTATCTTTTAAAAAGATAAGTCCATCCGCTGATGTATAACCCAATATGACGGGCACCGGGGCTAAGTTGCCTGAATTCAATAGTTCAAATGGATCTTGTGTCATGAATGCTTCTTCCGTTGAAAATTTTTCAACCACTGGAACAAATGAGTATTCACGAAATCGAAGATATTTTTCCCTCGCTATCATTCGTATTGATACGCTTGGTAGTAAATCGACCGGTAGGTACGTTAGAAACTCTAACAACTCTCGTTCATCAGTAGTTATTAGTCCGAGTTTCCTGCCTAATTGGAAGGCGCGACCCCTGTCATCTTCGCTGAAGCCCCAGTCGTTCGCGAATGAACCGCTTAGAATCACAGCTCTATGAAATAAGCCTCTCGAAAGAGAAGAAAGCAGGTGAAGACTAACTGACAATCCACCGGCACTTTGGCCAAATATAGTGACATTGTCCGGGTCTCCATTGAAAAAAGCAATATTTTTTTGAACCCATCGTAAAGCTGCACTCTGATCTTTTAATCCAGCATTTCCTGGCACTTCTTCTGTATCTAGGCAAAGAAATCCAGATGGACCCAGTCGGTAATTAATAGTTATTAGTACTACATCCTTGTACATTAAAGGCTGTGGTCCAAAGAGGCCATCATTTCCCGATCCAGAAGTAAAGCCACCGCCGTGAATCCAAAACATGACTGGCAGTAAGCGGTCAAACGAATTTTCATCTAACACGGGTGCGAATACATTTAAAAAAAGGCAATCTTCGCTTCCTGACTTGACAGTCCGTTTGAAGAAATCTAGTTGAGGACAATACGGACCGTAATCGTGAGCATTCAAGATACCATACCATGGCTCAGGCGGTTGGGGAGCCTGAAAATGATGTAATAGGTGCATTTAAAAGTTTACATATGTTTAAGTATTAGCTTGTCAAGGAATTGCAAAACTGACGTTATCCTTTTATTATACTTTAGAAAGAAATTTTAATACAAAAGCTTAAAAAGTGGTTTAGCTGTAGTTTAATAACTACGATAATTCCATTTTTGTTTTGTTTTTGTGACTGAAAACAGATAAAAACAACGTACTTAATAGAAAAAAATATTCCGGTAGAGATTACTTTAATAAAAAAATTGATTTGAAGAATGTTCTTATTATGAAGATATGGTCAATTGATCGTCAAACATTAATTAGTTAAAAAAATATAACAAACACGTCCTTGAAAAAACGCAATTAAGTTAAAAAAATATAACAAACACTTCCTTGAATAAATTTATTTTATGTGGGAACTATTTTTCAAATAAATTTTTTTATAACAAAATAATCGCGACCGGATTTACACACTCTCTTATTTAATAATCAATAAACACTGAAATTAGTATTTAGAGACTTGTTTTACTCATTATATCGTAATAATAAGCATCTAATTCTTAACCTTCATAATGAGAAAAAAAACGTTTAAATTGTTTTTTCAAATATATTTTATTACGAGGCCGTATCTTAGTATATTGTTTTACCTTAAACTTCATGACACAAATTATTTAATGGAAAGCTTAACTTTATCCATACTGACTTTTTAAGATTAGTTTATAAATATCAACGTCAAAATAACCAAGAATTACGAAGATTATCGGTTGCACAAATTCAAGCTGCCTTTGGTATGGTCACGGGAGGAAATGTGAGTAAAATGTAATATAAAAAATAAATTTCAGAACTATAAAACCATACCTATTATATTTAACCTATATAGGGAATAGTTTGAAGAATTTTCTTTACGAAAACTTTCAGGTAGTTTTCACGCAACTGTGTAAAACATATATAAGCAAACAAACTTATTGATTTTTATACATTTACAAATGACCATTAATAAAAAGAACCTGCGCTTTACACATACGATGAAACCTTAAAGGAACTGTCTGCATCTTTAGGGAAAATTTAAATTAGTGATTAATTCATTGAAAATTATTGTCAACCAATATGTTTATTTAGTTATTTGTAATTACCAAAGAAATTTTGTTGAATTAATTATTGGTTTTAATTTAAAATCCGAGGTAAAAGATTATAAATGGTATATTTAAAAAGGTAAATTAGATATGTTAATTTAAATAGGAAACTGACCAAACCTTGTTAGTTAATTAAAAGTTTTGGAAATAAATGAATTGGTAAATTATGTCACGGAATGATACTCTTAGTATCGTATACTTATGAAAACAACAGAAATATTAATTGTAGAGCCACGACATTAAAAGGTTGTAAACATAAACGAATTTATAATATGGTTAAAATTTGTAATCGTGTAACTTATTAGGAATAGCACTTTAAAGTAAAATTACGAAATAATGACGAGTAAGGTATGTAGGAAATACTTTAAAAACTTACCCGATACCTTAAACGTCCAAGAGGTGGTTTTGCATAAGGAATTCCTTTGAAGCCGTAGTATTTTCGACCACCTGGAATGGTATATGTCTTACCTTCGAGCACTCCTTGTTCCACTCTTACGCGTGGGTTTTGAAGGCTACTAATTCCAGCAGTCACACTGTTTTTCAAAACAAATAAATACAACTTTTGAGTTTTGTAACATAATGCTTTCAATTGAAAAAAGCGATCTAAATCACATGTTATCACTCTGATATGAAATTTATTAATTAACACATTCATTTGCGTAAACAGATTTACCTTAAAACTAAAAGTAGCTGTGATGGAAGTGACATGTCATTTATTTATGTCAAATGTGCAAATTAGACCTACTACGGAATACTCCTGGTGGACTTCTGTACTGTAGTTTTTCAGCGAAGTACTAAGTAGAATTGTATTAACAGCTGTGTCAACTGTGTAAATATTTCGAGTTGACAATAACCACAAATCAGTCGTTTTAGTTTGTTATAGATATGTATTCATGTATGATTAAATTAAAAACAAAAAATCCATGTTTCAGATTCACTTTTGTGACTTGGTGTCGTATATTTTAACCAAAACAGTTGACTGATGTCATGTCATTTAAAATATTCGCAATATATTTTTATCTGCAATAATACTAACATAGTACTTGTATTTTGACTAGAAATACAATAACATTTTTCATTTATCATTATCTTGTCTTTACAGAAAATTACATTACATCGAAAATATAAGTAGAAAGCAAATAAAAATAATAAGCCTCAATTAAACATATTAACTTATCTACGTATCTTCTTATTCGACAAATAAATTTATGAAATAACCATGGATGTTTTCTACAATCTAAAATTAAAAATATTTGGTTTCTGTATTACGACATCACATACATACGTGAACGCCTTGTATTATTGGTCTGCAGTCATCACGGATAAATGAAGACAACATTTGTGCCTTTTTAGTATTGCCACAGCTGTTGCTATTTGCGTAAACAGAGTAACTATGTTTTTCATCGTTCGCTTTAACACCTTAGGATCAGGTTAAAAAACGAGATAGGTTTAGGTTTTTATGATATCTTTACATTTTTAATATTTAACAATTAACGCTTAACTTTGTACCTTATTTTTAATTTAATTTATTTTGTTCTGTCGTAGCCTAAGTGGATTTTCGATAAGTGATAAACCTATTATAATATATATATATATATATATATATATATATATATGTGTGTGTGTGTGTATGTGTATGTGTTTGTGTATGTGTATGTGTTTGTGTATGTGTATATATATGTATATGTATATGTATATGTATATGTATATGTATATGTATATGTATATGTATATGTATATGTATATGTATATGTATATGTATATGTATATGTATATGTATATGTATATGTATATGTATATGTATATGTATATGTATATGTATATGTATATGTATATGTATATGTATATGTATATGTATATGTATATGTATATGTATATGTATATGTATATGTATATGTATATGTATATGTATATGTATATGTATATGTATATGTATATGTATATGTATATGTATATGTATATGTATATGTATATGTATATGTATATGTATATGTATATGTATATGTATATGTATATGTATATGTATATGTATATGTATATGTATATGTATATGTATATGTATATGTATATGTATATGTATATGTATATGTATATGTATATGTATATGTATATGTATATGTATATGTATATGTATATGTATATGTATATGTATATGTATATGTATATGTATATGTATATGTATATGTATATGTATATGTATATGTATATGTATATGTATATGTATATGTATATGTATATGTATATGTATATGTATATGTATATGTATATGTATATGTATATGTATATGTATATGTATATGTATATGTATATGTATATGTATATGTATATGTATATGTATATGTATATGTATATGTATATGTATATGTATATGTATATGTATATGTATATGTATATGTATATGTATATGTATATGTATATGTATATGTATATGTATATGTATATGTATATGTATATGTATATGTATATGTATATGTATATGTATATGTATATGTATATGTATATGTATATGTATATGTATATGTATATGTATATGTATATGTATATGTATATGTATATGTATATGTATATGTATATGTATATGTATATGTATATGTATATGTATATGTATATGTATATGTATATGTATATGTATATGTATATGTATATGGATATGTATATGTATATGTATATGTGTATGTGTATGTATATGTATATGTATATATATATATATATATATATATTATATATATATATATATATATATATATATATATATATATATATATATATATAATATAGTAATAAAACCTTTTATTATTAAGAAAAAAATATCAAATTTGACTTTGCAAGAATTGTATTATTGTTCGGATTAAAAAGTAGCCCTTGTTTTAAAATTAGAAACATAAACTCTGTCTATTCTAGATTTTTTGAAAACCTGTTTTAGCCATTAAATATTTGATTAATTTGAATATTATTTGAATTGAAGTTTCAGTTTGGTTGTATACGTAAGCTTCTAAAAATTTACCTAGTTTAGTAAAAACGGAACAAAAAATTCACGAAACGGCGAAATTCATCTGAATTTTGGATATAGTTATTCAAACTATAAATGTATAAATGAAACTTTTAAAATTATTTACCGTTTAGTTAGGGTAAAAATTGCTCTCATAAATTGTACAATTAACAGTACAAGAAAAGTTTTATTTTAATTTAACTTTTATTTTAATTTAATTTTATCACATTTTAAATTTTGTTTAAAAAACCCCTCAAATGATTTGTCAAAAAAACTAAGTCAGTGTAAAATGGTGTTATATTAATATTTTGAAAAAAAAATACTCTTTAGTTTTGGTAAAAAGCGCTCTCAAAAATCGTACAATCAACATTAAAGGTACATACAAAAGTAGTAATTTCATCACACTTTTCAATTGTTTTTTAAACGTGTCGAGCAATTTGTCTAAAAGATTAAGTCAGTGTAAAATGATGTTTTCAAATGTTGACAAAAATAGATATTTCACCACACTTCATTTTGTTTAAAAATGCAAAAAGTATTTTTTACAAACTGTTAAAATGATGCTATATTAAAAGTTTGGAAATAAATAATTTTCCATCAAAAATATTTAAAATAATTTTTAGATCTTAATGCCATACGACAACTATTTTAATTTTATATTTGTTTTTCTGTTTAGAGTGTAATATTTTAAGGGATTTATTATCTGCATCATAATTAACTCACTTTTGATATACATACTCGAAAAAGAAACAAGATGATTGAAAACCTTTCTTTTTTTCTTCTCTATATTGCATCATTTCACATCATTGATATTAAATATATGTATTATTATTATTTAGAAACAATCGCGAATATTATTTTAGAAACTAAATCAATATTTGAAAAATTGGTATTAATATTTTATGTGGGTAAATGATAATTATCTGCAATATATCCTTATTATATACAATTATTACGAATTCTAACAGGAAGTAAAAATCATACGGAAGTAAAAATTATGATGAAAAAAGAGTGGTCACATTACTATTTTTCCTGTAATGTTAATTGTTGAGTTTTTAGAGCGCTTTTCACCAAATCTAAACGGTACATAATTTTCTTTCCAAAATGTTAATGTAACATCATTTTAAATTGACTTGGTCTTTTAGACAAATTGCTCCACCTAGTTTTGAAAAATGTGGTAGATAATTATACACAAACAAATAATTTCTTTTTTTATTGTATTCGTGTAAAGAGAACTTGAGAATTACGGTCATTTCATGGCATACGTCTGCGTTAGCTACATGTGTATAAATAACGCGCTATTGAAAAACTAAGGTATTTTCACTACCGACTTTATTTAACCTTGTCTCGGAATACGTATCTGTTTTTGTTTTCTATATTCAAATTAGTCTGAAAAAATTGAGATATGTAATTCATGGAAATCAAGTGTAAATAACCGGTTATTTTTA
This sequence comes from Druceiella hillmani, assembly GCA_039881145.1. Taxonomy (NCBI): domain Eukaryota; kingdom Metazoa; phylum Arthropoda; class Insecta; order Lepidoptera; family Hepialidae; genus Druceiella; species Druceiella hillmani. Next base: position 12,574,745 of record JAYKKI010000037.1, on the reverse strand, counting down.
AAGCGTGATTTTTATAAAATCTTAATCAAGATAATTGATGTGTTTGCATTTGTTTTTAATGCGTAATTATGTTTTTCAATTTCATAATTCATTGTCACATTAAAAAAAATCTTACTTATGATGCAGTGGGATGTATATTGTGGGAGAAAAGATTTGGAACTAGATCCATTTTTACATTTATCATCTTTATCCTTTTGTTTGCATAAAACTCTCCTTTGTTTGTTTACATAAAACGCTAAAAGTACCATTTTTAATAAAAAAAAAATTATCACCATTTACAAACCAAGTCCTGAGATTTTCACATGATACTGCAATTATCTGTTTTTCAAGTTCAAGGAAATGAGCGATCTCGTAAATTGTTCTTTTCTTAATACAGGTACACTTTTCTCTTTAACGTTTTCCAAGGGATTCTTCATTTGGATATACTAATCTACATAATATTAATGCCATACGGTAAAGAATACTAGTTTTATGAATTTAAGCAAACCTTTGTCAAAATTCTTTACGATCATAAAATATTATGAAGGAAAAATTATCCCTCAATTTCAAAATAAAAACAAAATAGTAACTACGATTACAACGTGGAATATTAGTTTCCATACACATTTAAATGCGTATAAAAATGTTAAATATTTCAGAGTACATAGTATTTCTATTGAAATAATATAAATGTTAACACTATGTTTTACTAGGTACATAAATATGTTTTCTACCGCGATTTTCACAGATGTAAAACAACAACCTAGTTATCTATACCTCTTCAAGTTATTAAAGCAAGTAACTTTACGTTGAAGCATTTATTAATTGCCGTTGTATTGAGATTCTAAAAATAATTATGCTAAACTTTAAAGACGGAAAGGCTCGATGCAAAACGCTTTGGGCAGTCACGTGAACGGGACACCCGGTACCGAAAAATATTACAAGATATTTTAAATAGGATTTCTAAAAACCGCTGTAATGACTATTTCTGATATATGGAGGTATTTCAAATTTTACTTATCTTGATCTGAAAAGATTACGATACTGTGAGATTCAGACAGTCAGATGAAAGTGATGAAATTACAGGTAATTTGCTATTGCTATTCGGCTACGGAATTTTAAAAATGGTAACTAGCATGGATCGTGGTTATTATTGCTGGTTAAAAATTGTGTTGTAATTTGTTGTTATCACAAGGCAAATTGTGTTGTTATCTTGAATTTTAATTCCTCAATGAACATTTTTGGCGACGATTTGTAATCAAGAATATATTATATTTTCTTCCAGAGCCGATGTTTAAGATTTTTTGTGTTTAATTATTGAGATCAATAAAAATGCAATTAATTCTTAAGTAGGATAGGGTAGAGGAGTCCACACTTTTGCTGGTTTATTTTATAACAAAAAAATAGAGGTTTCAGGGAAGATATTATACTTTATTTGTATCTTATGTTATCTAGTTAATAAAAAATATATGTTTATGACTTATAAACAACGGTCTAGAAACTATTAAAAAAAAAATAAGCTCTAATGCGTACTCCTGCGTTACCTACGAAGATAAGAGTACGCAGTCAGATCTGCAAGTATGGGCGGTAGGACAAGAATCCGTATCACTTACAAATGTCACATATGTAGTAACTATAACCTGTATAGGCTATCTATTTCTCATGTTATCAGTTTCTGTAAGAAATACACTCTATCTAATCTTATACAATTGATTTCTTACAAATTTCTCCTCTTGCTAAAGGTTCGCATCATGGATGACTTTGGGTTTGGTGCCTACTCTGTACTTTCATATGAGATGAAGTTGTCGGAGTTGGATCCGTAACTTACTAATCCAAAGGATAGGTAATTTCAGAGTCAGCATACATCTCTTCTTCACACAGCCTTTTTGCCTTTTTTAAAATGTCTTTTTCTATCGAAAGCAGTATTCTGTGGGTTTATTAGCATGCTTATTGAAACATGTCATTCTAGTGTTTATGGTGCTATATTCGATTCGACAAGTTCAGCATCTAAACATTTTTCAGTGACGCTGCTTGCTAAACAATCAATACCAGAAAAAAAAATTTTGTAAAGCCACATACCTGTTACTTTAAATCATTCAATGGCATTGACAACGGTAGCAGTTTTAGAAAAAGCCGATGCGACCATTGTCGGAATCTGAAAGGTGGTTATTGTTCGACCTGGGTTAGTTCTCATCCAATTTTTGCATTCTGCAACGTAATGCTTTTTAGTGAACTAAAAAAAATGTATCAAGTGGTTGTTCTTTTGAATGTAAAAGTTGGTGGAATGAACGACCCACTGACACTTATTGCATAAGGCACTATAACGCTTTTCTCTCTCTAAGCACTTAAAGAAACAATTTACCTGGGGCTTATTAAAGCATGTGGCTCTTGCGATATTGATCGAAGTCGGTTGCCTTAGTGATAAAAAATGATGTCTCTCTGACGTCAAAATTTTGTATATTATGAAGAAATTCAATCTCCGTTCGCGTGGTAAAGTATATTTATATATACTTAAGGATTAGAACACAGTCCCTGTTTTAAACTTTTTTCTTAGATTAGACTCAGGCATAAAAAGTAGTTCTGCTATCTTCCGTTTGCTTTTTCTATCTGCAATTAACTTATGACCTTCTTCTATTACACTTGGATTCAGTGGTTACTCTTTGTCTCCTTGACATTCTGAAAAAAAAATTTATAAATAGAACATAAACATACGTAAGAAAGGAACATAAATCGAATCAATTCACTTATTTGTAAGAAATGTGTATATGTAAAGTTGTTAGGTTAGGATTACAATATTTCAACATAACAAAGTACCCATGTATTCTTCCATACATCTAATGTACTCGTATATATTTTACAAAATTATATGTTGTACAAGAGTACGCACGCATTCTTGCACACTTTAACACTCCGCACTCTCGTACTATTCTGACTAAACAAATTTGCGTTTCTAATGCCAAAATACTTTTCTAATGCCATCTATTGAGAGGAAAGTTGCAAATTACTCTAAGGACAACTAAATCGATAGTAATCTAACCGAAGTAAATACAAAAAGCAGCTTACCTTGTTAATCTTTCTTTCCATCCTGCTTCTAAAAGTTCTAAATATTACATCAAACAGGTGAAAATCACTTTTTCTCGTCCAAACTTTTTAAATTGGATCAAAATCAACAGACTTTTTTTGTGGTGCACTTGATACGACAGTGAACTATTCAGAACTGAAGTTAACGGCAAAACTATTCAGAACTGAAGTTAGCGGCCCTGCGTACCCTTGTACACCGCACCCTCTTGCACCACCCTACTCGAGTTTTAATTGAAATAATTGGCATGTGTGTATCGATTACGTGTTTATATGATAATATATGGTGTATGCCAATGTGCACATGGGCGTATATCTGACATATGTCTCGACCCATTTTTATTAAATAAAATATACGATGGATAGTATGTATGATTAAAGCGGGTACTGGGTGGCCATACTAAATTATTTTATTGAGTACAATTTTATTAGTTTATATCATCTAATTCATGAGAATATCTAAAATATTAAATGAAGGTGAAAGAACGATTCACTGTTCAAATTATGGTGAAAAGTGATTTTTCCGCTTTAGCTTGATTTTAATTTTCTAGTTTGAATTTCCCTTTTTCATTGTATTTTAAATTATATGATTATTGAAAACCAATTTATTAACCTAACAAATTTCAACGCGTATAAAAAATTCCGGGAGGTGCTAATCAGAGAAGAGGATTTCGCTTTTTACTTCTTTGAACTGCTAATAATGTTATAATATGGTGAGTTGTATGTCATCGAATAAAATATGTATTCTGCGAAGAAATGCAATTAAGTCTATATTACAATCAAACAACTTATCGGTCTTTCTTCAATTTCCTATTAAAAGAAAACTCTGACTAAAACTCTATGATAAAAGATTTTCAAAATTAATAAAAAAACAATTATTTATGTGAGTATTTATTTCATTATTATATGCTTTTTGTACTCAATTTTTGCTTTTCAGTTCATAAGATATTTATAATAAGGCAATAATTCATCTTGAGTGAAATGATATACAGCTTTTTTACAATTTAATGTGTTGAAAACTCTCGGATAGTCATAGAGAGAAAGCTTATGGCAGTGAGACTAATATTTTGTATAAAGTGTGTCATGTGCCAGCAACGTAGCACATCGAGCCTATACTTTGCAGGATCATAAATAAAAACATGTTTTATACAAAAAGCTTTTTTACGTTTCGGCCTTTACAGCAAGATATATATTTATATTTTTATAATGGTTGAAGTAGTCGTGCGTTCGTACCTTTAATGGCTGTACATATATGTTAGCTTTACAAAAACATTTCTTCAAGCTGAAGTTGTTATGTAGTATTTCAGGTAGTAGCAGGCAGGCTTTTTACTATAACACGATATATATGTATATCGTATAGCCATCAAAGATACAAACGCACGCATGCAAGCCACGCATACACGTTAGTACGCACACATGCTTGGACACACATATACCGGATACACATGCACTTTTTATAGTTATTTATTTATTTTATTTTTAATGTTGGTAACAGAAACTTTTTCTGCAGGAACAATTTCTCCCTGACAACTAAGCCAAGGATGTAAGTAATTAATTACCAAGTGTACTTAAAACCCTGCCAAATCTATTAACGACAATTTTGTTAAATGAATTTATAAAATATATATATATACATAATGATGACTATTCTCAAAAAGTGGCTTAAATTTTATATGTCGATAGGAAAAAAAAGAGTAGAAGTATTGAGAAAATATAATGTCAACGGAAGGAAAATAGCGCGAGTGAAGCCAGGAAATTATTCCATAATTACGCTGCCATAAACAGAGTGAAAATATTTTGTAAAATTGAACAATATTTCAGAATGAGGAGCGTGCATATATTTCCTGAATATAAATGTTGGCCATGAATACACCGATACACCTGACACCGTGATAAAACGGGCTACATGGATTGTTTATGATAATATAAATTAATGAAAAAATATGAAGATTGCACCGATCATGAACCGTCATCGATATGGGCAGTGATCAAATCTCAGAAATGTGACCATATTTCTGATACCAAATGAACAACCTTCAATAGGCAGAAAAACATTTTCATAATTTTCGTGGGTTTTTTACATTTTTAATTTTTTGGCAAGATCTTGATAGGTCATGTCTCCATAGTCTAGCAAAGTTAATAAAATAGTTTCACAGAAGTGGACTTTAGTTTTAAGGTATGTGGAAGACGTTTTAGAGAGTGTATCCTGCCGAAGAATCGAAAATTGACATTATTTACCTGGGGCTGCCAACTAAGGTTCTGATTGATCAATGGGCCCAGTTGCTTCATAGTGTTAATGAAAGGAATAACACAATATTTAAAGGTAGCTGCGGTAAATTATGTTGGTTCATTTTAGAAGAATGTCTCCTGTTACCGGTGTCCTGCTACTTAATTGGGTGGATTGATAAATATATCTTTTGAGCCCATTGACGGATCAGATTGAAATTTGAATTTAGGGAGTTAATATTGGCATAATTAGTATGTCTATAAACCTGTAGTTTATTTTAATGCTAGTAATATTTAAACTGAAAGCTAAATACCCACATTACCATAAAGGTAATATGGGTATGTTTACAAGTACAAGTATAGTCAGACGTATATCGTTGCAGATTCTATTTACACAGTAAGAGTTCGATTATGCGAATAGAATAATTGTGGTAATTTATTATTTTTTTATATTAATTTATTATTATATTAATTTATTATTTCTTTGAATTTCTGACAAATTTTTGATTTTTGTCTAAATTATACGATTTTTGTCTAAATTATATTTCTCTTTTATACAAGCAAATTGACATGTAATTAAATATACTTTACTTTCCAAAATTAAATGACACTATTTTCGTTCTATATTTCATGTTTGTAACAATTCAAGCCATCACAATTAAGATAAATATTGCTTGATACATATCAACCGTCTCTTAAACGATTTCCAAAATTTGATGGACTGGTTTCTTGGAAAATTTCCAACAATGCTTTTTTTCAACCAGTGACAGAACGTGAACCTAAGGATTATGTTACTTCTGCTTTAGTGTGGTTAAAAGCTTTTCAAAAATTCGACGAATACATTCAAATATGTAAAGCTGTCCTCTAATTCAAACAACAGCTCCATATTCTGACAGTCTTCGAGTGACTAGCCCGTTTGATAACGTTGAATGGATTTCGAGTGGCTTTGTGTTACCGTCTTACGATGAGGTAGATTAAGACTTTCAAGTTTCTCATATCTCCATAACTCCACATCTGATTAGTCAATCGGAGCTTGATGGCCTTGTAAAAGATTAACACTGGCCTAATAAATCCTGATAACTGAACTTGAGATTAGCATAATGGAATCATCTTTAGTCCAATGTTAATATCACTGTGTACAGCTAGCGGAATAATTCGTATATAGATTTTTTTTAAGGACAGAAATTTAGTTCACTCTGCTGATAATTAAGCTGGATCACAAGACTATACAAGATGAGCAGAGTTAAGAAAAGATTTAGCGTTCCTTTCAGTCTTAAATTAAGTAAAAAAGAAAGCCTAAATTACATTTATCAAAATTATGAAAATCTTTTTGGAAACCACAGTTCGGTTCAACATACTGACTAGTTACGAAAAAAATTTAAACGCATAGTTAATTGGTGTGTAACATATAACTGAGAATTATCTTTTTGTTGTCTCATATAAATTTGTTTCCCAAAAATATGTATGCTGCAAGCGATCAGTTCCTAGAATGATATCAACAAAATATCTCAGCAATTGAAAAACATTATCAAGAAACAAATGAAATTGTTATTCTTTAAAAATGGTTTGAAAACCACAAAAGTAATAAATATATATCCTATATAAATGTGACGTCATTGATTTCATTTACAATCCTAGATTATATCTAGAATAAGAATTATAAATTTGTATTTTTTTGTTGCTTAATGTTATTGGAACCGATGAGCAATCTTCGTGATTGGAATGGAATTCCGGAAGAAATTCCGATGAACAATCAAAAAAACCTTTTATCCAGGTTCCTTGAGAGCAGTGGCGTCGAAGCCAACCTATACGTTTCTCGTATACTGGGTGCTCGTCTCTCGCTCGAAACGTGAAAGAATGATAGGCCCAAATAAAAACACTATAAACTGTCCATAAGTGTCATGTTAAGAGTTCTATTTTTTCCTTATTTAAATATAGATTTCTCTAAAACTTTGTAAGAAGAAATGGGAGAAAAACTTCTTAAGTACTTGTAGAACTGACACCATAGATTGTGACGTTATTTAGATTAGTTTTCCGACCTTTGACATATGTAGTTAAAAACAGTAGAGGGGCGGGATATGTTGCAGAAACTTGGAATATTCGTATCTTATGCCACATAAGGCATATTCAAATATTATTGCATTTTGAACCTATCGACCTAATGACCATCGAGCAGATGGTGTCTAAGAAAAAAATGTGTCATGTCCAAGTTCATTTTGTGGGTAAATACTTTAAAAAATAAAAATTGTGTTTTTTTCATTTCTATGCATCTTTCTGTACTGATGTAAACTGAAAAAAAATATGATGCCGTGACGTACGGACGGAGAGCCGGATATGACAAAACTCTAAGCTGTTTCTGCTATTTGGCTACGAAATCCTAAAACATAATGCAAATGTAATATTTTAAAGATCATTTAGAAATGCATTAAGAAATGCTGTAAAAAACGAAGAGTGTAAAATAGAAAGGTTATATGAGAATTATAGTTTATTGAGATGTTTTATCGTCTATAAACGAAAGCGGAAAAAATGCCTTCAAAACAAACATAGAAGAAATTTATTTCTTGCAAAAAAAAATTGTTTCTTGGTAAAATTAAAACAGTAATGACGAAGATAGGTTTAATCATATAAATTGTTTTTTAATATAAATTGTTTTTTTCACTCAAATATTGTCACTCATATCATATCATATTGTCACACTTATTTAAATTGCGGATAAGATATATTATGGGTGCACAAAATTACAATACAGCCTCGGACAAAATTATTAAGCACCCTTACCAATAGACGACGTTTTCAAGATTATTATTTAGAATTCATATGACTGGCAATATATATTCTTAAAAATTTTTAATAATGGAGAGGGTTATAAATCTACATTAGGGTTATAATATAATCAAGGTGTTCTAAGACATCCCGGCGATAAACTTCTGAAGTACCTCCTTGACTTCCACATATATTACTTAAATATCCTATTGCTATTATACTCGCTTTGCTTTCGTTATTCTGGTATAAAAATTAAGATATGTTTCTAAATACAATTGGTACTTCGTTATGTAAACGTATTTGTATTTTTTTCAAACTCACTTCCTTTGATTTACCTAAAGGTCATTTCTCGTATAATCCTTTGAAAATGGTCTACGTCATATTTAGTTATATATATATATATATATATATATATATATATATATTTATAAATACTTTTCGTAAATTTATTGGCTATGACATGTATATCATGGGCAAAATAAAAATAGTAAAGTTATAATTAAACGAAGAATTATATACGATACAATAATTTTAATATGTATTTTGACACATTCTCATACATAAGAAACGTGTAACTATTAAAATGACAAGATAGTTTATAATACTCAAACCACGGTATCCAATACGTACGCCCATACATAAATTCGCGATGACAAATAGTTAATATTCGTGAACTTATAATATTATATCTCTACAAGAAAATGACATGTGACATAATAGTAAGAAATATTATACATCTTCATACAACAATTTAGCATGTCACGTTACATTGGTGCACGAAGAATTTCTGTAATATGAAAATGTTTCATCCTTTCAAATGTTGACTATATGGAAATTCCGAGGATAAACGAATCCGAAACAAAAAATGAAAGTAAACATAATATCTGGCATTTCAAGAAAGTTTTTTGAATTTTTGATCTGGAGGCTGTGCTTATATTTTTGCTTCATTCATATTATTGACTTTGACGTCATATTTTGTTCTTCTTTAATTTTTTTTCTTTAATTTCTAATTATGCTGACAAGTATTCATTGTCCATCCCGATTTTACCCAAGCAAAAAATTAAATACGATTGCATATTGTTTTAATTATATTTTTTACATGATTATTATTTACGATTGTTTATAAAGGATATTCTCAAAGGTTTAGTTTTTTGCTCTGTGCTATAATTGTGTACAGAAATGTATTACCCAATTTTTCCATATCAAAACCCTCGTAATAAAAGAGCTATATAAATCAATCTAATATATCCGAGAATTCCTTTGTAAACCTTATTATTGTTTACAATTATTATGAATATGGAATTTAGTTTGCTTCGTTAAAGAAACATGTTTGACTAAATTTTGCAAAGAAAACGTGTTATAACAGGTGATCCTTTATAATTGGAAATATTTAAAGATTAACTTCTTTTAAAATTGTCATGTCGTTTACGATATCTTCCTTTGTATGTTTAAATATGCTAAAATGATAAATTTAACTGAAAAATGTTCATTGCGCATCTCGATTTCTTTCATTTAAATCATTATCATTCATTATCCACAGATTAAAAAAAAAACTACGCCCTATCCCTCTCTGGAGACTATAAGCTAAACGGTAGTGAGATAAGCTATGTCATGTCAGTCGAATCAATCGTTTTTATGCTAAAAATTAAAAAAAAAATAAAATAGAGAATTTTCTCTGTTTAAAATCAGTGTAACAAGATTTTTCCTCATTAAAAAAGGAAAAAATGTAATTGCTTGTGATCTCGCTCACTTGCTCCTCTGTCCGTTTTTCACACATTGTTTTCTCAGAAACAGACTGGAAGAAAAATCTGACTACAAATTGCAAGGAAACTTTAGCTATTGTCCTAGATTTTACAATTTTTGGAATACGTACTATGTTTTTACGCCTGTGAAAGATATAACAGACATTATGTTTACGTTCTGAAAAATCAATATTTCTAAATAATTTAATAGAGATATATGCACTCATTAAATTTTAATGAGTTCTACTCTCACTTGACAGGGTTTTATTCATAGATAATTTAGTACTAAGATATATAACAATTTATAGATAATGTAAATTGTAAACAAACATTATAATCTTAACATATCACATAAGTAAATATATACCATATTTAGTTCAGTAGATAGGTTGCCAGATTGCTCAACGCTGACGCACTCTCGTCGATTTTACGTCAGATATTTGCACAATTATTGAAAATGGTCGCCTTACGCACAAACGAACAGAACTGACAAACAAAATACCAACTGTGGTACGTTGGCTTTCAATAAACGCCTTTAATTGCGGCTCTAAATTTTTCATCTCATTTTGTCAGACGGTCATAAAAAAATTTACATTTACTTTATCTTTTATTTTTAATTGTTAGAATCAGAAAACAGATAGAATGTTACGATTTCAAAATTAAAAAAACAAATTAATGAATTTTTCAAAGCTAAATGAAACTGTATTATTTCGACTTTATTTAAATTCTTCACTACGACCATGTTTTATTACAACATCTCTATGTGGGCAATTTGTAAAGATCTTCACTTCTTCTAATAATAGTAAGAATTCCGTGTAAAAATAAAACTCTTGGAGTACGAGCGGAACTCGCACTGTCAGCCTTCCGTACACATTTAGCCGCTATATACAAGGGTGCGTAGTGTTTTTTTAAAATTATTTACTAATATTAACATTATTTTTCCTAAAATAAATATATTGCCTAGCATAACTTTCAGAAACGGATATTGTGAATTTGTCTACAACTATGAAATTTAAGATCATTGTTACAGTTTTCCGGTAAATTTTATGTAAACTTCTAGTAACGCTGCGTTTTTCAAAATTTTGACTGCTGTAGCAGGCAATTTGACTCTGATCCGATATCATTTCGGAGATAAGATATCGGAGGGAAACACACTTTTATGGAAATATTCAATAACATCGGCTTACGTAAAATTCAGAAAAAAATGTAGTTTTGTGTCTTAAAATTATCTCTTAATTAATACTTCACATGATGTATGATATATGGAAGTTAAAAAAAATCGTTTACATCATTTTCCCCCTCTAAAAATTGTATAAAAAATATTTATCGTGTTAATTATTGTAATATCAGAGCGATAACGTATTTTAACCATCATGTTAATATACGTTATCGCTCTGAGAAACTATAAGTTTCTGTATCAAACGATTTCTGAGAAACACGTGCCGTTTGTGACAAACGGACAGGCGGATGGGCATGTCAGTAATCATAGGTAGTAATCGTTGTTTTGGTTTTTTCGTTTTGTACTACGGAATCAAATTATTTCTGACTCATTGAATTTTAACCACTACGCCTGGAAAATTCCAGTTTATTTCCAATTAAAAACGAAGTTATTTTAACGAGAAAAGTAAGTGACCAAAAAAGAGTGAATAAATAAAAAGATTGAACAGCTTTGAGGTATATTTAATTCAATTAACACTTAAAATGAGATTTGTGAAATTTATCTCCAAAACACTCACAACTCAATATTTCTCGTTTTTCGAAAATCTATTAAATAATATTTGTAACCTCTTTGAAACACTTTGTATTTTTTGGGAAATAATGAAATTATTAACCACTATATATTGTAGGAAGGTGGAAAGAATTATTGTTTAGTGTTAATTATGTCTATATAATAACTAAAAAAAAGGGCTATGTTAATATCTGTTTCTATGAAACAGATGACACTACATTTTCGGTAAAAACACATCTCTTTCGGTGAGATATTGACTTAGAGAATTGATATATGATAATAACGTATTAAAAGAAAATTTTGAAGCATTTTTTAAATATCACGGTTATAAAATAGGAATATTAAATAAAAACAATGTAGGGTCCCTAGCTTTCTGTATTTTTTGAATATATTGACGGAAACTAACCAAAATAGTTTCATTTCGAAGTACTCATCAAATAAATGTGAATATAGAAAATTGTTTAAAATACTGCGGTTGAAAAATTACACTTTCTTTCAAAATTTAGTATTTTGCGAATGGAGTATAACATTGAAAAACAATGAACGAAACCTTAATTTGGTTTCGTGAGATCTATATTATGATAGTCCACTCAATGGAATACATATTTCGCCCCTTTATAGCTTAAAAAGTAAATGAAAAAAAACCATATAAATCATAAAAAGCTTAAAAAGTAAATGAAAAAATGATAGCGTAGAACAGCGTTTCCCATTTGCCGGGTCGCGACCCGGTACCGGGCCATCAAAATAAAATACCGGGTCGCCACATTCCCGCCTTGTTTTCAAAATAATACCTAAACCTGAAAACGACTTGAAGTGGAGCCAAATCTTAGGATAAAACTTTCGTCATTTTCAGCGAACTTGGATTCTTTAGTGAAAAATAAGCAGCAGCTCCATAGTTCGCACTAAAATTTAATGACTAAATAGGCGATACCAAAGTATGTGGTATTAAAAAAACCTTTTAACTATTAATAAATGTGTATTATTTTACATAATGGAACCAGCTTGGGTTTAAAAGTATTTAGTGGGTCACGAAGGAGCAGTGGCAGAACAATGTTTGGGAAACACTGGCGTGAAACAAAGGAGCTACATTTTCGTATGTTAACATCTGCAAATTAATACATTTATTTATGCAATAAATCTCTCAACATAAAGTTTGCTACGCTTTTAAATAAAAGTTTTCTCTTTCAAATATCGGGAAATTGAACAGCGAGAATATTTCATTTCATTTCAACAATTTAGATTTATAACGGAAAATGGCAGATGGGCGTGTTTAAATTGAAATAAAATGTGCGACGGTAGGTAACGTTTGTTAACACTAGTGATCGCCCTGTAGTCGAAATTCGACCGTAATGTACTTACCTACTCACTTTGTTGAAAACACTAATAGGTTGGCGAGAGTAACTTAATTCAGATTGCTGCTACAAAATGTTTCTTTTGCAACAGCTATATATTAAGTTGTATTTCACTGGTATATAAAACACAGATAAATATTAAACACAATATAAAATGATGCTTATTTGCCATGACATGCACTCCACAGAATACTGAAAAGGAACATTTGAAATCACACAAAATTCATAGCTGAAAACTCATTCGGTCAATCTGACATTTTAAAGTTGTATTTACAATATAATAGTATTTGTGGCACATATTATATGTAAATTTTAGCTTTCTGCACTCTTTCTACATATAAACTTTAACTATGCCAAATCTCACACTCCTCGTTGCGTACAATATGCTTAAAAAGGGGTAGAAAATGTTATCTTTACTGTATCGAATCGCATACTTCTCCGTGCGCGTAATGTGCTTAAAAGGGGTATATTTTTTCTTCACATATTAATATAAATATTAGAAAGTTTCCATTTAAAAATATTAAAAAAAATAGTACTAAAAATAGAATAAATCTATAAGCATTGTTAATACAGCTATACTAAACCACATGTCGAATAACATTGTATAATATACATATCATTAAGTATGTTATACATATCATTAAGTATGGATACTCATTGTAAACATATCATTAAGTATGGATACTCATTGTAAAAATCGGCATGGATACTCAATCGCTAAAATAATAAACCTGTTATAAAACTTGTATGCAAATAAGACTAGTAAATGTTATATCATTAAGTAAATAAGATCTATAAGTACTGTTTGAATAAATCCCTATCACACGAGAAAGTAATGAGTTAATATGACTATTTTTATCTATTTATGGTATCTAAAGATTTTCATTAACTAGTTACTCTTGTTTAAGTCTCCCATACATACTTGTACGATTTCATATATGCAAAGTCGACTGTGTTACTTATATTTATTTGGGTAAATTTGGCAAAATTAGCCCGACTAAAGAGACACATATATTTTGAACAATTCAATACAATTTCGTTTGTGATTACGTCAGAGCATTTGTATCACTGAAATATCGATCTATAATCTTGAGAAATATGCACTTTTGCAAATTGGCGATAGCTTGTCTAATAAAGTTTGTTCCGTGGAAACTAAAACGTTTTGACATTTTGTTTAAATGGAATATATGTTCATATTAATTAATTTATTCTTTCTTTTTCAGATTGGAGACGAATTTATTGAAGGCCCTTTAAGTAAGTACAAACTTTAAAGTTAGATTTAACCGCAACCTCGATTTAAGGATTATTTTTTTTGAGATAAAAAGTTTCGATGAAAGTTGCAATATTGAATATACAAAATTATAAGGTTTTAAATAATATATTATATCGCGTAGAAGATTATATTAACGTTACATTTCATACCCCTACAGTAATTATATATAAATAGGATAACTCTATGTTAAATTTGTTTTATGTTTGTTAACTGTATGGTCAAGTCGAGGTTAAGTTAAAAAAATAGCATAAACTGTTTGGTTTCGTGTTGGTGTTACATACAAAAGGTTACGAATATTAACAATTGGTTCACTATTAACAAACTTTATTGATACGTCGTAGATTAGAATATCATTTTGTCATCTAACATTTATATTAGAGCAAGTATGTGTACCGAAATGTTCGCACTTAGAAGAAAATGATCATGTAACACTTATGTATGAGACTTTATGATAGGTTAGATGACATTCTTGATATCGCAGTGTTGCGCTTAAATAGCCATTATCGTTTTCTAAAGTCTTCATTCAAAACTGAATTTCTGCAGAATTATTATTTTTATTGCATAATTTTTCATTGTATACTCTGCTTATCCAATTGCCGAATCACTTAATTACGAATATACTGTAATATAATTTATTTAAGAAGAATGAAAATAAATTTATTGAAGTGTATGTTGAATGCAAAATGTTTACTTATTCATTATTATATGCATATACAATGTGGATTCGACCGTTGGACATTAAATCAATTCTCATATACAGTATGGTGTTCCCGAACCGTATACCAAAAATCAATTAACAAAATTCTTCAGTATAATCACAGAATAGTAAGTCCTCCGTGTAACAGGAATAGTTTAAAGTGGTTTGTAGCTTCAAACACGATGTATCTAATTTCAAACGCGCCGCGCTGCTTCGCTACCGAGACCGACAGAAACAACAACCGCGCGCTGTCGCCGTTGTTGTGTAACATAAATATTGCAAATGGTGTTTACGTTATGTTTATATTGAAATGCTATTTAATTTGTTTAAATATTTTTTTATTCTTGGCGTAATTGTTTATTTCACTATTTAAAAGTATTTAAAACGACTAAAACTGAGGGCGTTTTTATTTAATGTCGAACGGTCAAATCCACATGTTATAAAAGATAATTCTGTCGTTTAAAGTTGTTTTCTTTGGAAACCGTTTCACATTTGATATTTGGCATAATAATGATTTACGAATCTACAATTCACTAATAGAAGAATTTTGGGGAGAAGTAATTTCGACACAAAAAATACCTTAAACTGTAAGCTGGAGGAATTAACGTATTCGCCGGTATACCGGGACAATGTTTGCCATGTCAATCTGTTGTATGCTACGCATGATACAAATAGATTAAAAGTGTTATAAAGTTATAAAATATGACGCAAAATATTGAATCAGATGTAACTGATTCTATTTTACAATTTTGAAATTTTAAAAACACAGAGACTGTCAAACCTTTTCACTGTATCGCGTATTTTAATTTTATATTTGTATTTTCTAAAAAAATATTAATGTCAGGTTTCTGATTTATAATTGATAGCAGCTTATCTATTTTATATTCCAATAAAACTTAACTTGTCAAAAATCGTTTCTAAACTCCCGAAAGCTAATCGTTTATTCAATAAACTCCAGTCCAGTTAACTTATCAAAAATGGCCGTTTATCTTATCAATAATCAGAGCTGTCATAAATGACATGGACATTAGTTCTAACGTTTTTGTGTGATTTTTAAGATTGTTTTTATGAAATCTTAAAAATAAATACTGATCGTTTAGTGATAAATTTCACTTTTCTTCTACTTTTTCTTTTTCCTTTCTTCAACAGCTAGAATAAACAGATACTAGGTTCTTAATTATTAATTTTGCCATTGCCAGATAAATGTCAAACTCAATATTACAATATCACATCAAACTTAATAACAAACCAGCGGTAAAACTATAATAATATACAGTCTATGTTATTTGGAAATTAAACGATTTTTGATTATATTTGTATTGAATAGTTAATATTATCGCATTTAAAGTAATATTTTATTTTTTATATATTGTACTTAATTGTGTTTTATTAAAAAGTAAGTTTAAAACTTTATTTCATAGAGCCATCTAGCAGTTCGTAAAGGAAATGCTTACCGATCCTACAGTTATTAATGGGACGAACTAGAGCTGAAAAACGCATTTTTATTTATTGATAGTTTATCAAATCAATAACTTTAATGAATCAATAATTATGAAAAGATTATTTAGTATTCACAGAATCCGACCATAAGAATTCTAAATGTTAATATAATATTGATAAATAATGGATTTCGTTTTTCTACATAGAGAGGCTGTATCGTAATAAAATAAAAGTTCTTTAGGCATAGTTTCCAATTTTATATTATTTCTCTGCGGAGTAAAATTTTATTGCAAGTGATGAAAATAATTAAAGAATACAAAATAAATATAATTTATCTCCGGATCGAATAAAGAAAAAGGGATTGAATATCAGTACATGTTTATGTGAAAATCATATTAAATATTGATTGATAAAACTTTTATAGAACATAGTCGTATTGCTTACTCTTAGTAGATAGAGTACGGCAGATAGCCAGCAGATGTCGTAACAAAGCAAATATTATTGTGGATCATTTTCGTGTTTTATAAGTAAAAGCTTTTGATTCAACTTAATTTTGCTTAAGGATTATTTATATTGTATTGTATAAAAAATTGTTACTGCTATGTATTTGTTACAATACAATTATTGTTATACACAAATATTTTGACAGTAAACTAGCACCACCTGTTGGTTAATTACATATACAATTCAAACCGTTTTAATAAGTTACTTATTACAAGCACAACTAGATGTCGATACTGTTTATGTCGATTTTACTTGTATGTGAAAACACAGAACTTTTAAATCACTATCCAAATTACTCTATTAATTTGACGATTTTTTTAAAAAACACATCTCTTGCTTATTTCAAAACAGCATGCTGCCAGAAAATTTAAAATACTTATAAGATTATTGTATGCGTGATAAATGCTCCGAAGATAATTAAAGATGCATTTCAGGCAAAAAAATGCTTGTATTTTATTTTACTACAGCTCAGGATTGCATTCATGAAAATCTCTGAGGTGTCGCAGATTTTAAATTCTGTCGCTTTTCTGAATTGATGCATAACATTAAGTTTTTCATGTCAGGTGAGTAGGCGTCTTCCATACTAATTGTTGATTGACAGGTGCTATTAGCCAATGAAGTATATATATATGTGTATATATAATAATATATATATATATATATATATATATATATATATATATATATATATATATATATATATACACATATATATATATATATATATATATATATATATATATATTATGGGATGATGACAAAAATTATGAACAGAAAACATTATATCCAGAACGGAAAGAAGTTTGGAATTTAAAATAAGGTTGGAACGATTGATATAATTTTGCAAATGAATTCAAAAGGAAAATAGGGGTGATTTAGATATACGAAAATTCAATGTTTTCTTATTAGAAGGAAACAATTCATAAAAGTGTTAAAAGTGTAAATAAAAACTAAAATAATATCTCGCTATTCACGGGTGTTAGGTTCGGTTAGGTTACCGCATAAAATTACCGCTAATGAAGAGAGATTAGTATACAACAAATAAACACCTGTGATAAAGGATAATAACTGACAATGTAGAATAAACTCGTATAGAAGAAATGGTCGATGAATACACTCGTATAGAAGAAATGGTCGATGAATAAACTCGTATAGAATAAATGGTCGATGAATAAACTCGTATAGAATAAATGGTCGATGAATAAACTCGTATAGAAGAAATGGTCGATGAATAAACTCGTATAGAAGAAATGGTCGCTGAATAAACTCGTATAGAAGAAATGGTCGATGAATAAACTCGTATAGAAGAAATGGTCGATGAATAAACTCGTCTAGAAGAAATGGTCGATGAATAAACTCGTATAGAAGAAATGGTGATGAGTATAGAAGAAATGGTCGATGGACCATGAAGAGTGTTCGATTGATCTTAGTCGATATTTAAGCGAGAAATGATAAAGTGTTCATCACTTTCGAACATTTAAAATGGAAACCACATGAGATGAATAATCCGCTAACAAAAGTGAAATGTTTGAAATTGTTTTTTTTAAATAAATTTTCACAATATATATAACTAACCTATTACGATATTATACTTAATTATGGAAATTAAGACATTTTAAAGGGTGTATAGAATTTTGAAATCTTTAGGTCTGAAATTCTTTCTTCGCAGAGTAAAATATAATATTGTTTTTCTATATTTATTATTAACTGTTTTAAAGTATCTAATTGATACATACGGCGGAATTATTACTATGAGAGCAATCTCTTACAGCCAATCATAATACCAGTCCAGCCCCGTTCGACGAACGGTCGGGAATCTAACTCGGGTTCCCGCAGAGCGCCGCATCGTCAAAGGCCGCATGCCTTGTGACCAACCCAACACACCACGGCGACGACGATTTATCTATTGGTAACTGCAAAAAAGTATCTATAACTTGTTCCTTTTTTGATCTAAATGTATGTTATATCAAATAAAATTACATTTATTTAAGAGAATAATAAAATAAATTTTGTTTTTTATACATTCGACTGTACTATTTCATTGCGATTGTTTCTCAAATAAAATTTGCTCTATATTTTGTATAAATCCAATAATAGCGTCACTTAGTCTAAATAAAGTATGTATGACTTGACTTTATCTTCTATTCTTTTCCAACAAGCGAATCGATTCTTCTGTGAGTAACTTCGATTTACCAGTTGATTACCTACGTACAAGTGGTTCTCTCTTTCAGCAGTGAACGGTGACCACTTAACTTTTAACGCGCTTGTCGATGTGGGATTTCTTTAAAATGAATTGATGTATTTATTTAATGTATATAAGTAAATCAGCTAAATTTGGATATTGGAAAAAATATTAAAGTGCTTCATACTGTGATATTTTTATCCATCGAGCTTTACATGGATTCGAGCAGTACATGAATATACCATTACCTCATTTGGCAAATTCATGTACTGTTCAAGCTAGGTGGACAAAAATGTCAGTATGAAGCACTTTATTACTTTTTCCAATATCCAAATTTGCCAATATCTCACTTTTGCTAAGTGGACTCAACTACATACATGTTTTACCAAGTTAAATTTTTCAAGTTGATAATATTTTTAATAAATTCTAGAGGCTACAATAAACCTTAAATAACATTTTAGCAGTATATTAATTCTTTAAATTCTAACGTACGCTTACAATTTTTAATGATATTAGAAAGAGACAAAGTATAAACGTATAATTCATGCATTAATAATGAGCAAATAGAAAACAGTATTAAAGTAAAATTTACATAACCAAAGATAAACAAAATTCGTCCAAAGAGTTACTTGTTAGTGGAAAATACCAATCGTTTGTCATTGTACTCATTTGCATAATGGCTTTTGACTGCGGTGAAATTAGCAGGGGGATTGCATAATAGCCTTTAACAGACCTTTTGACAGCGAGGAAATACAATGTCAATTGACTGCATGGCTGCCTGAACTTTGCCCAAAGTGTGTAACGTAGTCTGGATCTCGGTTGAATTTGACAATATTGTCTTGAACCCATTTCAAACATTATACATGGTCCTTCAGTGCAGCTTTACCTGGAAATTTTGGTATGTTTAAGCAGAAAAGTCCTAAAGCTCTCATTCGATAACTAAAAGTTACTACTACCACGTCGTGATACATTAAACATTCCGGTCCTTAGATGGCACCAGTTCTTTAAAGACCCACCTCCATTTATTAATGCCATAACGGGTTGCAAACAATTTTCTTGTTAATTTTTTAAAAATTTGGTGTGAAAACATTCAAAAACATTAAGTCCTCGTCCTCGGTTACTACTCATGCGACTATTTTGAACACAAGATGATCCGTATGCGTATGTTGTCCGAATGCCTTCACATGATGCAGGAGGCTTTGAAGCCTGAAATAGATAAAAAGTACGTACATTTTAAAAATAAATATAGACGAAATAGAATCACAATATAATTTTGGAAATGAGACTTAATGTGGGTGTCATTTAAAGTACCGGTATATTCTTTAACCTCTTTGTGACGAAAATCCAAGAATTGCACTGAAGATTTTATAATAATTTAGAAAAATAAAAGTAAAGACCGAAAGTATTAATATATATTTTAGTAACGAAAATGTCATTTCCTTTTTGCTATAATAATTAAATATATGGTGCCATGACATCACAAGTTATTTAAAATTAGAAATTTATATCAATAAATGAATTTAATAATAATTACTAATTATGTAGAAAATATATCAAAGCATTCTCTAAAGTTAGTAGAAACACTTTGTGTAATAAAGCAAAATGAAAAGTATTTTCCTTGCATCTCAATATTTTCTGTCATTTTGGAAACTGCATCAACCGTTTTAGATATAGATTTGTTTTGTATAGACTAGACAAATTTCGTAAGTAGAAATTTCATTTTTAAACTCATTTGTATTGCGTCTTGCGGAATGTGGAATTTTGTGATCTAATGAATCTCACAAATGCTCCACTGGATTAAGGTCGGGCGACATTAAAGGTTATTTCAACAAATCTATTTCATTATTTGGAAGATATTTAGTAATCCTAGTTACCCGATTAGGATCCTATTGAAATTTTAAAATCTTACCTGATCCATTTTTTAGCAGATCGTTCGTCTTTCTTAGGAAGAGCAATTAGTTCTCCTCGAGAAAGTTACAATATATCTGTACCGTTGCTTTGCCTTTAATAACTTTAAAGTTATAAAAAAATTAATCTCAATAATTATCAGTCATCGCTAAGAGGTTACAAATAAATCAAATAATCAGGAAAATTAGAAACTGCCAGCTCGAGGATCGAAATTATTTTTTCTTGCATATGAATTTTTTTGCCACAAGTAAGGTTAAGGGAAATTATCTAGTGACTTAGAAATTACTATATTAATTTATTACTAGAGTTTGCAATTACGAGTTTTTAAAGAATGGGAATATCTCAAAATATTTATAAGATATACTAATATTTTAACCTCAAATATTTATTCAAGTAAATATATAAAGAAACAAATTTTGTGAATGCGATTATCACAAAAAGTCTACAAAAATGGTTTACGAAAATATTTATGGAACATCTTTCTAACTCCAAAAAATTTAAAACAAATAATTGCAGGAAATTCTTAGATTTAATTGCGAAATAATTAATAATGATAAAAGATATGATTGTCCGAAAGCATATTAACCAAGAGTCCGATGACGAGTTTTTGCCTTATACTTTCGTATTAGTTGATTGCTAATAATTGGAAGAAGTTAAGATAATATAGGAGTCTCTAGACTTGTCCCCATATATAACATAACTAAATAAATATATATCAAAAGAACACTTGAACACTGATTCAACGTGAAATAAGAAGAAAGCAAAGAATAGTGTGATGAATTTTTTCAAAGCAAATATAAAACGTTGTTAAAAAAGTATAGAAATACAAGTAAAGAGGAAAAAATAAAATTATTATTTTATGGCCTGACTCCTGGTCTGAAACACCAAAACGTAATGCCTTGTTTCAAGTCTCTTTGAGAAATAAGGACACAAAATCCAAAAGGAAGTTTTTAAAGCAGTTTTTGAATTTCCGACAATAGTAAGGAGAATATGGATTTGCTCATTTCGTTTTTCCATCCACCTGGATAATGAACCGCTTTTCATCTTTTGAAAATTGTGTGGGTTCTTCTTGAGAAAATCCTGTAGAAGCTAATTCCTAGCGATTCGACTGCAGTTTCTGGAAGAACATTGAAATTGCCAAAATAAGTGTATTGGTGTATTTAGATTATCTAATAAAAAATATATATTTGTGATTTATTCAAATAATATTTGAATGGAGATTCAATAACCAAGACAGATTTCATCGCCTTCGTCCTTTTTTGTTCTCTTTTTTCTTAATTGATAAATATTAGCAAGCAAAGTAAAGGCTGCAATCGTGCTATTGAATTAACAAATAGCATAAGTGCATTGACTTTTTCCTATTGATCCAGGAGGAGCACCCTTATCAAAGTAGCTGGAAAAGTGTTTCGTTGAAAAAATTAACATTACGATAATAAATGCACACAAACACAGTTGTAGCACCAATTTGCCGTTTTCTTTGTGTAGTCAAATTGCAGCCAATCTTGTTCAAATTATATAATCTATGCAGGGTAGCTCATTTTTCAATGTTAATTTTCCAGGGAAAAACTTTTCTACAACTTTGACGAAGAGAGCTCTTCCTTGACCTATTGTAGAGTTTACCGAAGTTTTCGTAAGTTAATTAATACAAATTACATATATAGGGTACCATATGTAATGTTTGGGAATATTGACCAGTCTACTCTCAAGTGGACCTTTCAACTCTCCGGTAAATTTTAATCTAAGAGTTCCCCGTAATGAATACGAAAGATTAGTTCATATTAATCGAGTAAATAGCAAGAAAAAATATTGCATTATTTATCTTAGTTCAATCTACGGTAGAACCGTCGGGAGTAATTCTTCAATTATCCAGAAAATAGAGTTCAGATAACAGTAGATAAATTCTTCCCATAAGAAAAATCTGAAAAAAATCTTTTAAAAGCAGACAGTGTTTACATAAACTGTTCTAGCTAATTATTACCAAAAGTAGCTGGGTAAATTTATAAGTGCAAATAAGAAAAATTACATTACATCTAGTGAAAATTACCAGAATAGCAGAAATAACCAAACTTTTCTTAAGTATCAATAACATGTCTATATTCGCGACCATTTAAATATATCAAACCGCCACAATTTGAATACCGCGTTTGTTCAAACTGTCACAGGTACATACTTCATTTATCAATGTAAACAGTTTTTGGAATTTTGTGGTGAAAATTGCGAAGAAATTATTAAGATGAAACATTTATCTGCCATGAAATATAAGTACATCCCTATGACTATGAAAACAAGCAAGAGTTGATGTAATATCATGTTAAGGGGGTGAATCATCTTGAAATGTTCAAAGGGACTTTCTTTGCTGGATAGGTTACTACATTTGTAATATCAAGTTATAAATACTCCGATGTATTCGTTCATCGGTTGACATATAATAAAATTACGTAAGTAAATTAATATTTGATTCCACCACCTGTCTTTTGTCATCCTTCAGAAAATATTAAACTATCGACACGTAATATTTGCTTAAGCTAATTTTGATCTATATCTTAAACAACAAATTATATCCGTATCCGTCACAATTTAAAAAGTTTTTACATTGTGTCAAAGCAAATTGGAAGGTCAAGTTTTAAATAGATTTACCGACCTATGTTAGCTTTTATTAGGTATCGAATATTTTTAGTTTTTTAGAAAAATATAGCGAATAAATGTGAGTGATTCTGCCAGTCATTTACATATCTTTTAATTAAAACATGTTAATTAGTTTAAATTTTATATTTTATAACAAACAACTGAAAAAAAATATCACTTTGCCAACTTTTTCGTATGTCTCATATTTTTAATAATAAACATAAATATTTTTCGATTTTGCTGTGAATATGATTTTGAAAATTTTGGGGAAAAAGATTATTTTTACAAATTAAAGGAAGCAAAAATGCGAAACGTTGTTTTTAATTTCAATTTTTGTCGCTGTATTTATTTAATATCCATTTAAAGCACTGTTTTGTTGCATAACTCATTTTCGTGCCCAATTTTTAGATCAAATGATTCGAACGATACGACCGAAACCCGAGGTATACAATAACACATTATCATACGAGGTTTCCGTTTAAATATTGCTAAAAAAGAAACTAACAAAGAACTTACTTGTAACATGCAGTTCATCGGACAAAAGTCTACGGGCTGTAACTGAAAATAAAAATAATGTGATGATGAGTGATAATGCCGGATGGCGAAGCAGGATGTCAATCTCAGTACATATAAAACCCCAAGTCTGTCTGTTTATTCGCTCATAATTTGAATTCTCCTATATGGATTTAATACTATTTTACCATGGTATAGGCCATTTCGGAATTTTTTAAAACAATGATGATGAAGGTGCTCATATTATGGAGCTATGTTAATATTTATGAGGCAAGCCCTAGAATGCGAGCTTATCAAGTGTAGATAAAGTTCGATTTGAGTTTATGTAAAAGAGTGATCCAATTTTTTTTTATTATTTATTAATTTACAATTTGAAGCAGTCAGTTATCTATCCTTTCAAAAATGTTCACACACACATATATATATATATATATATATATATATATATATATATATATATATAGATTTTTATATATTTCATTATTAGTCATAAAGTCAATCCCTTCCAGGAAACTGAAGGATGCTGTATTAAACTATGTTCTTCTTAGCCTGTGGTAGAGCAAAGCCCATTTACGGTGCTTTACCTTATCTATCGACCATAGCCATCATATTTCGCTTAACTTCAAGTCTTCTCAATGATCTCTAATTCTAGCGGCACAGTCCACTTTCAGATATACTGCGGACGGTCATGCTTCCTTCCCCCTTAAAGATATCAATCCAGAGCCCGTTTCTTTGATTATCTATACAAATTTTACGGCCATCGTTTTAAGAATTCTGTGCAGCAACTGTCGAATACTTTGAATCATTGCGTAAGGTTTTCTTTACCATCAATGGCTTACACACGTAGGGCGACACGCTTTAACCTTGGATTGAAATGATTTGAGTTTTCCTCTTTATGTCAATTACCGTGACTGACATACTGGAAAGATTTGCGTCAATGTCCCTAGCCTTAAAATCATTTAAATTGAACAATGTTTAAGTGTCATAAAAAATCACACCGGATTGTAAATGCAACAAAAGATTAGTTAACATTCAAATTTACTGACATTTAGTTAGTTCATATAAACAAGTAAAAAACGATTTTGAAAAAGATATAATAAATAGAAGGATTTTCGGGTAAAAGGATGAAGAGAATTATGGATGGAAAAATTTATTAAGCTGATTGTTAAATGCGATAAATTATTTTTTTTTGTTTATATCGGAATATTAAACTTAGATACATTATATCAAACTGACAAACAGTCTCCAACAATTTGAAGAATTCAACTTATTAAACAGATATCATGGGATTAGTCATAAGTTCCTTAGTATTCTACCTGCAAACGATAATTGTAATATACTAAGTAACAACCCTAAATTAATCGACATATATATGATTTTGTCATTTGTGATGTTTTGCCTTTCGTTTTGCTCGGAAAATATATTGAATATCAAAATTTATTTTAATTTATTTTTTCACAACTAAATGAAACTACGTGATGTAGTATTATTTCTACTTTATTTAAATTCTTTACCACGACCTAGGTTTCTTTGTATGACAACATCTTCAGGTGGCAATTTGTAAAGATAGTAGTAACGAAACCTAAGTCGTGGTAAGGAATTTAAATAAAGTAGAAATAATACTACATCACGCAGTTTTATTTAGTTGTGAAAAATTAAATTAAAATGGATTTCTACAAAATTAACACGAAATATATTCAATATCAAAATTTATTAATAATATAAAAGTTTTTCTTAACTTAGTATAGCAAGTCGATTTCCATGGGTTCCTGTGTAAAAAATAAGAAAATCATGATCAATATTTTTCCGTTATAACTGTTGTCATCTCGTTCTTGAGATATAACATTTCAAGCTTAATACAAGGATTAAGCGTTCAGCATACACGCATATAGGGGCACTGCGCTGTATCATCAATGCGCGCAACGAATTATTAATATTCCTGTGAATATAGAATTGGATTACATAGATACCGTGAGATAATTCCTCCTCCTTTGAAGCTTTGTACAGCTTTATAATATCTTACACAGATTAGAGCTGTTATTTTTTTTAAATGGATAGAAAAATAGGTACCTATTTCTAATTTCTCTCGGGAAAATAATCTGTCAGATTTTTTTGTTTAGATAAGAGAAACGTATATCATTATATTCATTACGAAAATCAAATAAAATTTTGAAGACTTACGAGTGTTCCAGACCCGTGTTTCGGAAATATTTAACTTTATGCACAAAATGTTTTTGGCAGGGAAATTTAAGGCATGCAGTTTTAATCTCTTTCATTTCCCTCGAAAAATTTACAGTTTTATAGAAAATATATGAAACATATTTTTACCCCCTTTTCATTAGATGATTTGATGATTGAAAATTGCGTTTCGGAAATACTAAACCTCAATGGAAAAAAAATTAATTAATTACATTCCTTATGAGAATTTGTTAACCACTAACTGAGCGGTCTTGTTACTTGACTGGCTTGCTATAGCGAATATTATTTTATGCTATATACTATGTTACACTGCATACTGAAATGAATACTCAAAATGTCTATAAAGATATATACCATTTTGAAATAATAAATGAAGACCTCCCCCACCCCTTAAATATAGCACTACAAATAAGAGACTACTTGATATAAAATGTAGAAAAAAAATTAAATAATAATTAAAATGAGAAATTTATTAAATTAGAATTTTGGTAACAAAATTGATAAAAGAGTTTGTATTAATAATGTGTTTTAAAAGCATAATAACATGTCATGTATTCTATATTAAACCTTGATGGCAATTCTCTGTTTCTTACCACGAAAACTTGACCCTATAAATTTAAAAAATATGAAATAATAATTAAAACAATAAGGTAAAACAAATAAAATTAACGGAATAATTTTTGTCTTTAACTTGTTATCATAAAAAGTTAAATCAATTTAATGTTTTCAAAAAAAAAAATCTAATATAACTTTGAATACCAAAAAGAAGAAAGTTCAGCAAAACAATTGTAAATAAATAATTTGAAGATACTAAAACTTGAATTAAAAAAAATTAGTAATCCTTCTGAATATAGTAAATTATTGTTATTCCAATCAAAGGAGTAAAACGTAGTTAAAAATGTGATTAATTATTTGAGAGTCATTAAAGTAAATACAAAATGTGTCAAAACTTATGGTCTTAAGAAAATCACATATTTATTCTCTGAGTTGCATGATATATGTACTTAGTCCTTAAAAAATAATATTCGTTTTCATAACTGATTTTTGGATACAATTTTTTCATTTACAAATAAGTATTGATTTTTTTTTATTTTGTATTACTAGCTGTGCACAAAATTTTAATAAAAAAATTAAGTCAATACATTAAAAGAAACTGGTTGCGAATCATAAGCACTCATCAGATGTGGGATCAAACTAAAATAAAAACTTGAAAATGTTTCTACCTCAATTATTGTTCTGCTTAACTGCAGAGTGATCGAGAGCGGTGGTCGCTCAATCGCCCA
Organism: Druceiella hillmani; assembly: GCA_039881145.1. Lineage (NCBI taxonomy): Eukaryota > Metazoa > Arthropoda > Insecta > Lepidoptera > Hepialidae > Druceiella > Druceiella hillmani. The sequence goes on along the minus strand of JAYKKI010000037.1, from coordinate 12,547,252 downwards.
AGGACAATTATTTGTAGTGATTCATTTGACTTAAGTAAGTCATTTGACTTACTTCCCAAAGGAGAATTTACTGAATTTTTCAGAATTATTACTATTCTGGATATTTATCTATAATGAAAGAAAAAGAAAACAGGTCGTGAATTTTTCCAAAGGGAATTATTGGATGATGTCTACAAAATGTTATGTTGTATGTTCTCTATTGGATTTTTTGTTTTATTTATTGGATTGTAGTTAATTAGACATTTGAAAAAGTTATTTGATTTTCGTTATCATCGTGCTTTTTGTTACCATTAGTAACGAACAGCGAAAGGATGTTGGATGGAGAAATATTCTAGTAAACTTTATTTTACCTAACTTCTACATTTATAAAAAAGTATCAAATGCAAGCTATACTTGCGCAATTAGTATTTAATGCCATCATCCCCCATTATTAAAACGCCAATGCCGTATCATATCGCGTAGGCGTAGAGTTTCAACTGAGTTACTATCTGAAATTAACACTAATATCAAAATGAAATTTTTATATCTCTCTGCCAAATATAAAATATTTACGTAAATATTGAATAATTTTCGAGAAAATCGCTTGTGGCCGACGGACCGACGGACACCGAAGTGATTCCATAAGTGTTTCGTCTTTGTCACGAAATATTAAAAACATTAGATAATTTGACATTTCGCACCTATCTAGAATATATGCAAAAGTCAAAAGTCAAACTACTTTAACAATTCGTATTTAACCAAAATGTGCAAACGCAAAACTCCTTTTTAATATTCTGCACAGTAGTAGTTATTGTCAGAGACAAATTTCTTCTTGAATGTAGGTATTGTTAGACGGTTTCGAATATTGAGTCATATAAGTATTATTTCAATATTTTTCCAAGTTTTTTCGTGTAAGTATCATAAACAAATGATAATCTTAAATGAAACTATAATTGCGAACGTTTTCTAAATAAAAATATTTCGTTATGGAAAAATGAATTATTTCTCCGTAATAAAGTTTCAAATAAAAAAAGTTATAGATTTTCGTTTTATATTTTCGAAAGAAATGAAAAAATAATGTCTTTTATACCAATTCACTAATAAACTTTATATATATGATTTAAAAAAAATCACTTTGTTAACTGTAATGGATAAAGGTGTCTGATCATAACAATTGGAAAAGTGTTAATTGCCAGCGTTAAAGCTCCAAATTCGAGAACATGATACAAAACCCTTAAAAACTAAATAAAAATAAAGTGTAAACTAGTGCGTATAGGAAGTGATTAATAATTACGTCGAACTAAATTTACGAGCGGTGTGCGGTTTGATCTCATTTGTTATGTGCGGAGCCAATTTATAACATCGATATCGATCTCAGTCAACAGACACTTTGATGTCCAGCACTTATCTGATTAGGTGAGATTATTTGAAACTTCCGGTTATACTTCCAAAATTTTTCACCAAAATGGTTCGAATGGGCGCAGGTAGCGCTTATAGGTTTGATTTTATACTAATTTTACATAAACAATTTCCAACGTAAATTTTTAATTTTTATCTTTTCATTACGAAACAAGCAATCCATAGTTTCGTCATGTCCGTCTATCCACTCGTCTTTCGTCACCTCACAGTACAATTTTAGATCGATGTGCATGCAATTTGACAGACGCTTATATTGTAATATATGGAAATATCAATTTACATGCAGAAAAACAATATAAAAATATTGATGATAAATATAGGCTTATATTGTAATATATGGAAATATAAATTTATATGCAGAAAAACATAATATAAAAATATTGATGTATATTCCTATAGTCGTGAAGGAATGGGGGATGGGGAATAGAGAAAATGTTTATGCCCACGCATTCCATCGAATTCGATATCATTGGATAGGTCTCTTAAATTGGAAGTTCCATATTTCATTTTTGGGCCCAATGTGTCAAAAAAAATTTGGATTTGAATTTCTCAATGGATATAGACTCTAGAATCCTATGTTCTACGCATGTGATAATTTTTTTATATTCTTGGCGTCTATATTTATATGAAAATTTTCTCTTCATATATATCCAAATATTCTTGAATTTTAATAACTAATAATATAACTTCACATTTCGTATTTCGCCTAACTAAACTTTCATTACGCATTCACGCTGATAAAGTGTGACGTAGTCTCAATTTATACAGTCAATCAATCAATCTTTTATGTTACAATCATGTTTGTATGATTTAAACTTGCCCAACATATAAAAGAAAATAATTTTTCTATAATATGAACTGGCCAACGACGTAGCTCTACCGACAGCATCGACGCAATAGTTATATTCCTCCGTTGTACTCGCGTAGCCTGCTAGAAATTTTCTGGTATACAGAGAAAATATCCGTTTCTTGGTGAGATCTCTGAACATATTAAAAATAATAAAGGTGTCCTTTAAGTACCAAAAATTGAGCTTGAAGTTTAATCAATGAGATTTCCTCAAGTTTATGTCGAAAATAGGTTTAAATTTTAAAAGCCTTTCTTTTGAGATCGGTATGGTTCTAAGAATCATGAATATATTTTATACACGTACCGCTACTCAACAAGAAACAATAAAAGCTGAAGGCGATCAACATTTTCCATCAATTTCAACAAGTCTGTAAATGTGTACGAAGCTACATACACACAGATGTACAAATATACATACATTCTCACAGACTCGAATCTAGTTCTGCTTGTCCATAGTAATTTTGCCCTAAAATACACTCCTTTTTTGATCTAGGATCCCTGCTGAATGTTAATGCAATATTATTATCTTTTTGATGAAAGCAATACTATCCAAACCCATCATTGTAGGTTATGTTCCTATAGGTAAGACATTTTGTGTTTCAGTAAAATGTGGAGGTTTTGGTTTCCATTTCGAATTAATTTTACCTGTTTTGAGCCGATTATCAAATTGTAGTTTCCTATAGATTTCATAAATGATGATAAACCGACCGTGTCAAATCAAAGATTATTTTTAAATTTAAATGTTTGATTATTTGTAACACAGACAGTTAAGGGAATTGAAGGGAAGTTTAATTTTACACGCAGTATCTAACTAAATATATAGTTTATTTACAGATAATCTCCTTGTTTACGACCTCAGTCAAAATAATAGATTCAAATATTTAACAAATCAGCTAATACTATCGTAAAACTGGCAAAATTCCTGTATTCAACGGATAAAACTCATGCAAGATTACAAGAATTTAATATTAGACAAATCAAGTTCTATTTTGTCGCTACGAAAAAGCGATGAGTTGGAACCTTGCTTTTACTATACAGTGGCTTGTCAAATCTCGGCTGACGTTCCAAGTTTCAGTGGTGCAAGACCTCGTGACTTTAATGAGAAAATTAATTGAATTCAAATTATAATTAAGGGAAAAGTAGATTTTCATCAGATTCTCGTTGAACTTTTAATATTTTCAATTAATTACAAGAAAGCATAGTTCGTTTGACTCGCTGGTTTCGTTCGACGGTAAAATAATTTTACAACGTTTTTCGTGACATTACCATTTCATCATGAATTATATACTCCATTTCTTCAAATATCATTTGAGCTATTTTTACTACAGTTTCCAGACTAATTATTGAATGAAGGAATGTTTCAATACTCAATTACGTCTTTCTGCATCTTCTTCCAATGTTCTATAGCGTTTTATACCCTAAGGTTGTATCAGTAAGTTTATGTTATTTACCATCATTCTGTCATTTGATTCTTTCAAAACTTCCAACAATTGATACTTATGACACTCAGATTTTTGTCTGCAGAATTAACCATCTAGTATCAAGCCTTAGTCGCTTTCGAGTTCCTTCGCAGGTTACCTTTCTTGTTGGATATATGTATTTAAGCCACCCGGTACGATATGCTTTGTAATGCCTTTATTGAGCTATTTGAATAAATTATAAAGTGCAGATGATATGGCATGACTTCTTATAGTTACACTATAAAATTAACTCTTGTGTATAGTTTATCATCAATTAAACTTAAGGTTTGAGGCCGCCTATAAACTTAAGTTTTATTTAAAATAGTCGAATTATATAAAACAGTTTCAAATTAAGAAGAGTATTACGATTGTTTCGTTGTTAAACAACACATAAGTGATGAGTTTGCACCTTCTAAATGAATTACTTTAAAATTAACGTAATGGCAATTGATTACGTGATCGAGGAAATCTCTGCAAATTATTTGATATCCCTACTTTTTAATACAAAGTTGGTTTAAAAAAATCATATTTGTTTTAGATGTTTATGAAAACATTACAAATTGAGACTTCGAAGAACGAATGTCATTCCATTCACGTCAGATTGTAGGTGATGAATATTAGTTTTTTCATATTTTTATTACTTTTAACCGCGTTTATTTCGATTTTGCTCGCTTCTTGACATAATTTTATGGATAAGGAAAGATGATACAGATACGGCCTGGAGAGGTGGCCAACTTTTCACAACAGACAATATTTTGATTAATATTTTCTAATAATATTCATAACTACTTGTCATCTTTTTCATGCACACGAAACTTGCGCACGTTGTTCAGTGAGGTTGGGTGAATAAACCGCGAATAGCTACGAAGACGTCGCCACTGCGGGGAAACACCGCACTCCAGGCAAGTATTGGGTGTATTAAAAAGAGTTACATATGTGTAATATTTTTTGCGCTCAATTAGAAAAAGGGCGTGTTTTACATTTTATTTCAATGATAATTTATTTCTTTATAGCCAACGATATATATTGGTTAGATATATGGAAATTTCTAATACTTATTAATTAAGCGAATATTTTGCGTACAGTTATTAACTTGTTCAAATTTTTGAAGTTAATCAGACACTACATTGTATTATATATTAAAATAGGTATGAGCCGGCATGCAATTTTATTTTAAAATTAATAAATATGTTATTTGAAAAAAATACTCATTTAAAGGATGTTAATTTATAACTATGCCTTTAAGATGGAAGTAACATCTTCCGTTCTCTGACTATTGTCAGGTGGCGGAAGTGGACATGGTGCTAAGTACGCTGAGTGGATTTGAAAATAAATAATTTAAAATTAAACTATGAAATCGATACCGACCTTTTTAATATACTTTTTTGCATAAATTAATTGTAATAATTACAAAAGTTATACATATAATATTGGTACCATTGGTTAGATATATATATATATATATATATATATATATATATATATATATATATATATATATATTATAGACCCTAGAAAAAAAACACAAGTTCTTTGTTAATGATTTAAACGAATTGAATATAAATGAAGACTATAAACTGAAATTATAAAAGAAGACAATATAAAACATGAATTGTATCTTTTAAATGTGAGACGGTAGCTAGAAAACATAACATGGCCGCTGTTGCCCAAGAAAAGAAAAGGAAATAAATTTAAATAGCCTAGTTGTGACTTAATTATTCGACTAGTTGCGACAAGATTATGCTATAAAACGATACACAGAAGGGAGAAGAAAGGCGTTACGTCTTTGGGTGACTCCTTTTTGTTTTTTTAACTGATTTTAATGAGTTAACTCTTTTATTTAAGACATACTGTACATGCTTTGTCATGTATCCTTTAGGATCCTTTATACTTTAATATCGCATATATTAAAAAAGAAAATATTAGAATATTACGATCAAGTGGTAAAAACGGTAGAAACGACAAAAATTTTAAATATGTAAAAAATGGAAACAGTAATAAAACTTATGAAATACGATGAAAACTTTACGGAATCTACGACTTATTATTAAGGTTTAGTAGCGTTATTTAATTTTTCTTCACTTTTACAAAAAACATTTCGATTGCAGAAATTTTTCATAATTTTTACTGTATTTTTAGACATTAATTTTTGCATTGTTTTTATATCTATGATTTTTTATGGTGAAAGCTATGTGATATAATATTAAACTATTGACAAAATATGCATTTATGAAGCATTGCTTACATTCTTAATATTTATTCCACAATTTATTTCGAACGTCTTAATAAAAACACAGTTATTCTTTTTACAAATGTATGAATCGCGGAATAGCTAAAATGGCCATGGCATGTTGCTATCACCGTTCACCTGGAGGATATTGGAGTTTACCTCCGACGTTTCTACCTTCTGTAATTTTCCACTCTGTGAATATAATACAAGCCTATACTTTTCTGCGCATCGACAATCTCTATGTTCTCAGCTTCTGACTTGACGGGTATCGGTTCTGTAGAAACTATTGGACCTTATCCGGTATCTAGGGACCCGAATGTTTTGATCGGTACTTCGTAAGTATTTGATGGAGCATCTTATTTAGAGAGTAAAGTAAAAGCCGAACTGACTGATTTATATCCCGATGGAGGGTAAGGATAAGGCCCTCTATCTGGTGGCTCCTAAATGGGTTCAATATTGTTGTTCTTCGATGTAGATGCAAATTCTTGACGCTGGAACATCGTGTGAAGCCTGTTTCTGGAGCAAGGTGATTTAGCGTTTACTGTGAAGAGACAAATACTAGCTGATAGCAATAAAAAAGTTGCGTTTTTAATTATTACGTTGGAATTATTGAGTGTATTGAATGCACCGGACGAATGGTGGTAAATGAAAGGATCAGCTTTATTTATAGTTTATATTTATGTACAATACGAAAGCTAATGTCATAAGCTGATATGGGGTAATCATATTAATACTTTTGGTGATAGAATATTAAATTTAATTGGATTAATTACCCGCGTTTTTGCGAACGTAATAAATTGACTATCAATATGCTACTCGTTGCTCTATGTCAATGCGTTACTTAATGAGGGTATCTTGATACTTATAAGAAATATTTATGTCGTTATAATATTGTAACCATCATTGCTTATGAAAGTGGGGGCGTTAAGAGTCTTGATAGATTCAGTGTGAAAGACAATAAGTTTGATGGAAATCTATTCAATTGGATTTTGGAAATATGCAAATCTTAATCAATAGCCAATCCACGCAGAGACCAGATGATTTAAAGTAAATAGAAATAACATTAAGAAATATAAAAAAAATAAAACCCTCTTTTAAATAAAAAAAAAAATTAAAAAACATTCTCGTTTTTTCTTCTTAAGCGACTATAAGGATGGACGTTCCGGAAACTTGCAACCAACATATACATCGAAAAAAATGATTCCATACCCAAAATGAATAGTTAAACTGTCATTTGACCGAATTAAATGCGCATAACTTCAAAGGAAAAAGTGACCGATTAACTGCTACACTTTTAAAGAAGCGACAACTGTACTTTTCTAAGCTATCTACATCGTTGTATGTTGTTGTTAATGATACGTTTGTACGAGCAGTTTAAAAGTGAAATAAAATTAGGAACGTTTTTCTTGACAAATGTGCATTCCTTCATCTCTCCCCATTGATTGAAAAATAAGTGTATCAAAATATTGTCATAAAATTAATCAGTAGAAAGATATTGATAGATTCTTACATTTATTTGAAAATAACTTAGTTATAACGCCTTGAAAGTTTTTCATCCAATTTTTTCTGTGGGTTCACAAAATTTTAATTATCAATTCCACCTAAAATGTATTTGCTACAGTTATAGTTAATTTGATTTTCTGTAATTATGATTTTTATTAATTTTTATCAGACTCGCGGCTACCGAAATTTAAAAAACAAAATTAAATATGCACTTTATGAAATGATGCCCAAGGGAAACGGATTATACCCCGAAAACTAGGTTTTACTCTCCAAATCAATAAAATCTCCCCTGGATATCGAGAAGAAAAATCGTTACCTACCCAAAATGCAGCTTTCTTTTTTGACTATTTTACTTAATCAAATAAAATACTACCTTGTATAGTTTTTCAAATTTGTTACTGCCAGTAGAGTCGCTATGAAGTTACTATGAAGGTTATGTGATAAATAAAAGGGATATAGTTATAATTATATTCGATTTTTATCATTATATTGCAAAAAAAAGGTTTTAGGGTTTTGTTTAAAGGAATTTCAAATGTTCTTTCAATATCGAAAATGTTTTTAAAATAATGTCAAAATCATCTGCATATGCCAATAGCTGTATAGGTTTCAAAAACATGTGTCCACCTATACTAATATTCGAGTCGCAATTAGCTTATTGAATGAATTTACCTGTGTTCCATATTGCTAGTATATATATTAATGTATAACATAACGTGAAAAAAATGAATGTAAAGAAATTATACCTCGAACGATATGTTTAACGTAATTGGATAGGTACTCGTAAATGTTACTCGTACTTACTTTTACTTGAATGTTGTACTGGAAATCTTCAGGATTTTAGGGTTCCGCACCCGAAAGGGTCGACGGAACCCTTTTGTGGAAACGTCGATTGTCTGTCCATCCGTCCGTCTTTCTATCTCTCTAAGAAAGGGATCAGAATTCAAGAAATTATACCTTGAAAGATATGTTTCACGTAATTGGATAGGAAAATGTATCTTATTTTAATATATAGTACATGAGTATGTAGATAATATAATACACGTATTCTTTAGGTTTTTAGAGTTCCGTACCCGAATCGCTCGGACGGAATTCTGTTATGGAAAGGTCGACTATCGGTTCATCTGGCTCTCTTTCTGTCTGTCTAATAAAAGCTTTTAACTTTTAAACAAAGAAAAATATGGATTTGAAGATTTTAAACGTATATTGTTTAGTCTTTTGGTACAAAACTAAATATGGTATTTAAAATGATTTCAAATTAATTATATTTCCAGAGGACTCCCTAATATGGGAAGGCAAAAAGAAAAAGAAAGTTCGAAAAGATCTTTTTGAACGGAATGCAAATCCGTTTTTTTACTGAAAAACGATAATTTAGTGGACTATTAAAATTGTCATTTTTAGACCCATTTTCTCACCGAGTCTATGTCAGACACGGCAAAACATAAGAAGAAATAATACAGCTCGAATATTTATGTTATCCTGTATTTATTAAATTAATAAAAAAACGAGTGAAAGGTGAGTGGTAAAAAATTACGAATATTAAAACCAAAGTATTTTTGAGAAATTCATGATATTTTTATGTCCTTAAAATAAATACTACTCAACATATTTACTACTAGTATATAAAACATTTATTAGTTATTACAGTTGCGACTTTATACAACGCTACGTCTGATAAAACGAAGAGTAACTTTGAATGATTTTCATACTTATAAAAAAAATTGTACATATAAACACATATTTATGACACAGTAGCAAATGATATCTGTTATGTCAGACTACGTTAATCACATTGTATTTATAATAACATAGGTTGAAAGATTGAACCAGATACATGAAAGAATTATAGTTGGTGTTAAATACCTTATGTTTTTAATGTTATTTAATATCGGTCAATTTTCTTTAAGTATCTCCGCAGTTCAATTTAAAACTTGACTGAGATCGATCATTTGATGGCTAAAAGTTATGAAATCAGTTCACAATAAGTATTGTTTCTGTTAAATATTATGAGTAATTATTACTTATCCTAAACAGAAACAAAAGTAATTTTCATTAAATTGTGAAAATTATTTTCGTTTGCAATAAAATAGATATAATTTTTTGTTCGAAGATTATTATTTAAATAAATTTATTAAGATTTAAAAGGAAATTTATAATGTGTATTTTTTGAGTCACTTACATAAAATGAAATTGATTTTATTCTACAACATTACAAATACGAAAGTAAGTTTGCTTGTTTATTTGTTGGTTGCTGTTTCATGTGAAATTTTGAAAAAAATATTGCTTATATTATAGCGATAAACATAGCATAACATAAACATAGTTTTTTCCTGGTGCGGGTTGTTTTTTTCTTTTAAGAAAGGGCACATTAGAATATATTTTCACAGTAATTGAAAGTATATTTGTTATGGCCAATACTGTTAATAAAATCGCCTTAATATTGCAAATAGTCGACTTGATTTAAAAAAAAATCAGGAATTGCCTTACTCTTTTTCCTTTTTGTAAGATTTTTAACAGAAATAAAAGATCTTAATTACATATTAAAGAAAATATTTATTTATCATATGTATAGTCTTGAGTAAAATATAAAAATATCACTTTAAAATCACCATTCACAAACGTATAAAACGCGGGATCGCAAAGATGGGCGTGTTGTCCTCATCTTTCACTTGTATCTTATTAGAGTGTGCGGTGTTCCTCTTATCTTCTTCCTCTAATAACTCTATTTTCTGCAACTTCCCAGTAGGCAGAAGTACAAAGTACGAGCCTAGACTTTTTTGCACATCGAGAATTTCTAAATTTTCAGCTTGTGATTTAGCTGGGACTGGTTCCGAGGCGACCGGCGGACCGTATTCGGCCTCTGGTGGTCCGTATGTATTTAGGGGTGCACCATATGAGTCGGACGGTACTTGTTGTTTAGAAGGTAAAGTGAATGCCGGCCCAGCCGGTTGATATCCTGATGGAGGATAAGGATATGACCCTTGATCTGACGGGGTAGTCGGCTCAATGTTGTTGCTGTCAGTTGTCGGTGCTAATTCTTGACGCTGGAACTTTGGGCGAAACCTCGCGTTCCTAAAACGAGGTGGTTCAGCGCTCACGGTAAAAAGGCACAAACTAGCCGTCAATAAAATAAACACTTTCATTTTTAATTATTCCTTTTGAATTACTGAAATGAAGAGTTGATTGAAGATAACGACTGAATGATGATTAGAATCGAACGACACCTTTATTTATAGTTAGTAATGTCAGAATTGCAATGTGCCGCACGGGTTGTGTGCAATTGTGGGGTAATCTTTTTATTGTTTTCGTTGATGGAAGGTTGAAGTGGCTGACTTGTAATCGCATTCTGATTGCCGCGGTGTACGAGTGATCAGTATGCGGGCCGCGTTTACGGCATTGACCCTTTAATTTAATAAGGAAACATTGAGGCATATTTGAAGTGTCGCTATAGATGGCGCCGGTGACGTATTTTGGATCGATCAAACGTTATACAACGTGAGTCATTATTTTGGTGGGTTTTTTGTAGGTAATAAATCGGTATACGTCATTATTTCCAATTTAATACATAACGTGAAAATATGTGTTTGTTCATAGGTTTTTCATCACGAATTTATCCTATTAAGTTTATGAAAAAAAATTGCTTCATTTAAAAAATTATCAGGCTATTTTTTCATTAAATTTGGGTACAATGGACGTATTCACGTAAAAAGGCTGGAAATTAAAACATATTCAAGTTCAGATTGTAGATTTGTTTTGGAATCCCATATGTCAACTACCGGAAACGCTATTACACTCGTTACTGGGCTAGTCAGTCCATTCATTATATCTTTCTATGTTATAAGTTGAAATACTAATGTTTATGAAACTAATAGTGACTCAAATCATTTCTACTTTCCTAGGTTTCGTTGTATTACAACAGCTTCAGGTGTTGTAATATATTAAATATATTCAATTTTAAAAAATATTACATTTCTGTTCTTTACGTATTTTATTTAAATTTTGAAAATTTCACTACATCTTAAAATATAAAAAATTTGAAAAATAAAATTGAGACAAACTATAAAAATAGTATCTATATTTTGACAAATTTAAGAAAAAATGTGATCTTAATGTAAGAAAATGTGAAAATTCTTCATTAGAATTTCAAAAATATGAAATAAATCTAAAAGATAAATGCCTTTCCCATGTGATTTAAATTAATAAATAATAGTTAAAATACTACAAGCCATAATTTGCAATTTTGTTAAGCAACTAATCTAGTTTAAATCTTGTCTTATTAGATTTTTGGAAAAGTTTTAATCACTATTAGCCTCCAAGTAGAATCCTTTAAGTACTGCGAATATTCAGTAATTGCCTGCGAGACAGAGCAATATATCTATTAATATGACTTAATCTGGCGAATTTCATTAGTAAATTTTTATTATTTAAATTATGTCACTAAGGTTATATGGATAAAACATACATCCAAAATAATTATGAAACGATTATTATACTATATAATTCTATTAACCCATATTACCTCTGTGACTTATCCCTTTCTAGGAGAGGTGCGGTCATCAATAAGCGCTCTGTTTGACGCTTGAGTCTATAATAGTTACTATTTGGTAAGAAGAAGGTTTTCCTCAAAGTTCTGTTAAACCTTTTCCTATTGACTAATTTCAAGGTTGTAGATCAAAATCTACTGCACGATCCTATACAAATGGTGATCATTGGTTCATTGCACGGATGCAATGACGACAATACATTACTTCCCGGATTAGTTCGAGCTAGTAGTTTAACTATTAGGTCACGTACGATAGCCATTGAATATTTTCAATAGACCATCAATAATAATATAAATACGATATGCTATTGTGTAACTTCGGCCAGTTTCACAATACCCACCCAAGATTCACTGTCACATTTACTTACGTCAGCGGTTGAGGAAATAATCTTTATCATCTCGTTTAAAAAGTGTTAATTTTTTTAAAGATGGAGATGTTTTTGGGGCTTCTTCTATTAAGTTTGACTTTGTCGTACGCGGATTCGATCAGTTATCAAGATAGAAGAACTCTTCGACGGTTTGAACGTCAGGAGCTCTCCACAACGACTACAGAATTGAATTCAGAAATACCCACGGAACAACCTGATAGTGGCCTATATCCACCTGCCGGATGGACCCCAGATGGAAAATCCTTCGATTCTTCAGCGAAGCAAGAAGCGCCCCAAGCACCAGCTGAGCCCGATGACGCGGTTGAAACAGAAGCGGCTGGGGTGGATGATCAAAAAAGCCTTAGCACGTATTTCTTAGTGCTGCCGAATGGTGAACTGCAGAAAGTAGAGGTTCCTGACGACGGTGACATCGAAAAAGCCAAAGAATACCTAGCACCAGTTCCGGTTTTGGTGTTTCCCGACAATTGAATTACTTGCTTTACAAAAAGCAAGTAAGAAGTGTAGAAAAGGGTTAGTATTGTTTTTTAGTTTGTGTATACATATTTGTTTTAAAATTAATTGTAAAATCTTTTCTTCGTTACAAATCAATTAATATAATGTATGGTATAAAGTATAATTAGGGTAAAGCAAGACTCGCATACAAATGCTATTATAATTAAACCAAGTGCGTATTTATATGAAAATATGGGGAGAATATTCATGTAATTTTAGAATAGTCTAAAAATTAATCACAAATTTTCTTTAACGTTAATATAGTGTATAACGATGGTAATTGATTTTTTATATCCAAATAAATTTTCGAAAAATAAGTAGTGTGTTTCATTTGAGTTAAACTATCAACCAACAAACCAACTAAACTAAACAACTAAACTAAAACCAACTTAAACTATTTTAAAAGGGTTACAGTTTACTTCATTAGAAAGAACTTAATATTTTTGTCGCCTTAAATAAAAACAAATGACGCTTTTAAGTGGTAAGAGCCTCTGTAGCAGATCAAACTGTATCGAAAGCTCTTTATAAGTTAATTTTTCTACTTTGCGCACAAAATCCTGTAAACAAGTTATATAAATTTATTATATTAACCTCTATATTAAAGGTCACGATGTGTTTGAATATAAAGTTAGGAAATACTACTTTTATAATAATATATGAATTACATACATTACGAGCGAATACATAAATAGTAAAACGAATTTATTTATGTTTATATCATGACAATAGACAAATTTATTATATCAATTACGATATTATATGTATTTTTTAAAATGTTATATTATGTGGATATAAGTGCAAGGATGTAAGATACTGAAAGGAAAATTTACCTTTGATTAAGAGTTAAGATATTGAAAAATTTCAAAATAAATGCAACAATAATCGATGAAAACATTTTAAAAAATATAGATCGAAAATTCATGAGTTTTGTCAATAAACAGATAAACATAAAAATTTATGAACATTTGACACATTTCTAAAAACTATAAAAGCAATTTCGAGTTAACTATAACTTTTTAACATACTTTTTGACGTTGTTTTTTATCCAAATTTCTATTTAAACTCTATTTCTGTGCATTACTTCATAACGAAAGTTATAATACGTATATTTAAATAGGCTCACTGAAATACGCCGTTATGATTTCTTATAATTAAATTTTATATTTAAAAGTTTAATTCCTTTAGCCGTTTTTATAATTACCTAATAGAGTAGATAAGTCGTATGTGCAACTAATTTATTTCAGCCACCTTCTATTTACTAAGCATATCAGCATTATTCGCGCTACCTTTGTATGGTTGCGCAAATATTGTTGTTAAAATAATGTAATATTAAAGGGTATTTATTGTAAATACAGAATTTTTCTATGGAGTATTTATTAAAGCCCACTCTTCTTTTCCATTTTGAAAATTTCACTTAACAATTTTTAAGTAAAAATTGTCTTTGAAATCAATATTTTCTTCAGGATCAAAAGCTTGCTTTACATGCTGAATTCTAGCTTAATTGGTGCAGTGATTTGTGACAGATAGTTCAAACAGACGACCTAGGAGTTTCTTTATTAAGTTTTAAAGTTTTTGCGGAATCATGATTCTTGGTTTTGTCATAATGTAACAATTACGTACAATACATTTAAAGTATGTTGATCTATAAAATAATCGCATGAGTATAGTTCAAGATGTTCTTAATGGAATAAAATAACGAGAAATATCTGAAGAAAACACGATGCGAAAGTGGTTCATCACTTTAATATACATTTAAAAAAAATTTATTTTTTTGTACAGGTATTATCATCTAGTTTAAAATTCGTGCAGAAATGAAATCATAACCTGTCATTGATAGATTAACAGTTAAATAACTATAAACATTTTACGTAATATTTGTAATTCAGTAATATAGCAAAACACAAACTATTACCTTTTTCTTTCCATAGATTTGTGTTAAAAAAATAAGATATACAGTAACACGATGTGCGGGCTATAAACGTAGATCTGGAAGAAGTTAGTTTAATCAATTTAAATTATAATTAATGTTGCCAATTAGATGTCATAAGCAAGATCTGTGGTTCATTCGTCTCTCAAATGGACAAAGACTTTTCTTCTTTTTCTTTTATAATTTCGAGTTGCTTGCGACCTGCGTGCAGCAAAAATAAATAGAGACGAATTAAACGGATAAAATTAATATTTAAAATATATATTTTACGTTATCAAAATACAAAATAGGGAATGATTAGTCCAAAGCTTTGTAATTTGAAACCTCTAAACCATTAGAGGTTATTAATAGAGTCTAAATATCAATCAACTTGAAAGAATATTGACCTAACGTAGAAAAAAGCATTAATTAAACATTTGTTTATCATCTTATCATCTAAGTTCAATTATTCGACATTCCAACGATTTATAGTGTTTCAAATGATGGTCATATTTATGCGTACTATCAGGATGACATGTATAATGGAAAATCATTCGGAAATAAACAATGTTGTTCAAAATACGGAATTCCGCCACGAGAAGGATTCATATATCTTTATTAATATAGTTAATAATAATTACAAATGTAAACATATTTAGTAACGTAAGATGTTTGTTTGCATGTATATTTTGAATGTAACTTATGAGAAAGTATTCTAGTCATTTTCGATAGGGAGACTCTGATTACAAAATAATTTAATTGTTGTTAAAGCGAATAGTATCTTTTTTCTATGCCCGTGCATATGCCAAAGTGTGGTAATCTAATATTATACACTGATTACAAAGTTCAGTTCTTTTACCTATTAAATGACAATCTGGATGTGCCCAGATCAATCACATAGTAATTGTTGCTTATTTCCTTATGATGACGACTTAAAATGTTTAATATTATTATTATGTTGGGAACATTGTAATAGAAAGAAAACGAAATGAAATTTTTTTATTGAGTTTTCACTCCAAGAGAGTGTTGGTCAAAATCACGCCTTGCCGACCTTTTTACGCTATTTGACAAGAGACACGTGAATTTTTCTAAACTACCTTTTCAGAAGCTGGTCGGGAAGATATTAAATTTATAATATAGCTGAAATTGATTGGGCGGGTTGTCTATCGTACAGCGTCGGCTAAAGAAGAAATATTTGAACTATTTAGAACTCACTTATATTACCTTTTTAATGTTATTTGTTATGTATTGAATAATAAAATAAAGAAAGAACTAGTCTGTTGCAACTACTTATGTTTTTTTATAAACTTTTGAGAATATTTTTCAGTTTTTTTAATAACTTCAACTTACGCATTTTGGTAATACCATCCGCGTATAAATCGATGACCAGCCACAGATTGCAGATCCAGAGGATGATTGCGCGACTGGCTGCAAAGGCCATCAACATTGCAATCCAAGACGTGTCCGGTACAAAATAACGGAGCGTGGAGTTTACGGCACCGATGTAGTTGAGGATTGCTCCTGCAAATATTTTTATGAACATAGACATAGATCTATCGAGATATGTCTCTATCTGTGACAATAGATATACTTAGGCGATTTCCTAGGTTAGATATTCTACATTTAGTTTAGATAATATATGTTAAATGAATGTGTAATACCCTCCTAATTCCCAATATTAATTTTGTTATCAAACGTAATATAAGCCGGTATACTTACAGTATATATTTTGGCGTCTATTTATTTATTTATTCCTTAAATATTCCATGACTAATTTACAGATTTACTCAAAGCGATGGGTATGTGAAAGAACGTAAGGACAAATGGTGAGAAATTGTATAAATAATAACGAATGAGACAGAAGCATACGGAGATTAAAATAAACATAACTCATAACTTGTGATAAGCGGTGAATAACCAAGCTACTTCTGAAGCGGTCAATGGAAGAGAAAAAATATCAAGATTGGATGTTTCTCGTAATATTGTGTTAAACGATGTGAGTGCACGAAAGCGGGTGAACTTTGCAAGATATTCTTGCGCGCCCTAAGCAGTTGACATAAAAATGACATCGTTCAGCCCGTAGCATGAAGTGCTACTAAATATAAGATTGAAGGGTTATAGATGCAATGATATAATAATTAAAAAGCAAAATGCATAGTGCATTTGCAAAAGCAATTCCCGTGGGAGTTAAGTTGTATCCGTAAGATATAATCCGACTTTATCCATTATAAAATATGAAGGGAATGAATAAACACAAGGAATTTAATTAATTTATAGCGCTTATGACGTTGCAATATTTTGTTCGTATTTTTTGATGGGGATGGATATGGAAATGAATAAAGGAAAATTCTGTGAGAAATATAGTTTCTTTGAAACGACTGAGTAGTTATAATTGTAGCGTAGTATATTGTAGCGTAAATTATGATATAATAATAAATGAGGATAATTAAGAAAACCGTTAGAGATATAAAGAGTTGTCATACAATGATGAATGAGGATAACTATTAAAATCGTTAGGGATATAAAAAAAAGACTTTTATTTTTAGTCTCTCTCTTCTTTATTGCCCGTCAATTTATCCCTGGATTGTTCGGAAACTCATCACTTGAATATAATTTTCCAATTTCCTCATTAATTCGTTCGTTAATGAAAATTTGGCCATATTTTAATAGGAACCGAAATGTCTGCCATTTTAATTTTTATATTTAATAATATGTTAAATTTAAGACTATTGAAATTTCATAGGGTTTTTGTAAATATTTTTTTTCAAAACTTGCTTAATGATCAGTAGTAAAAATACCACAGAGACCTAAAGTTTCGATTTCCTATTTAAACTCGAAATGAAATATTATTGTGCCAAATGTCTTAGTGCTTAAAATACCAACCCAAAATTCATCATTGGCTTTTTGACTACTACAAAAGTGTTGTTGAGGATTATTCTTTTATTGCCAAGGCTCCTTACAAGAAATATATGTAAAATATACATTATCATAGAAATATAGATTAGCTTAATTATTTTCCCTACGCTTAACGTATATATGATGCAAAATTAATTTGTTAAATAATATTTTCAGGTTCACTCATGTTTATTTTCAATAGTACTTTGACCACAGATGACTAAGACCAACGTATCAAACGTTGGTTCACAGGTGGTAGTAGGAATACTTAGTTATTTAATTATAACCAAAATTTGGAAATGCGTTCGATTAGATTTCTGTTTCTATTCGTCTGACCGTTTTCCGTTTAGTCTAAATATTATGGGACTATTATATTACTTATAGAATCATCGAATCCCGCTTATTAAATAGTATTTTTTTCACCCCCATTCCAGTTTCATCTCTCAAAGAAGTGAAGGTGAAGAAGTTATTGTCAAAAAATTAATTTTTACTGATAAAGTAGTAATTAATTCAATTTATCTGCACCGGATTTTGTAAATAAATGTGTTTATTTAATTTTCATATAGTTCTTAGTATTCATAAATGATTAATCAAGTAAATAGTCTACGCGTAGCGCTCTACTCGAGTATACAATCTACGAGTGTGTAATAAAAATTGTATGCTCGCTAAAAAATTATTTTCATAATTATTTACTAAAAGCTATGTCCATAAATACTAAGTTTTCTGGTTACGATGGTATTGATTCAATTTAGTGCAAGGTATACCAATGTTTGCTAAATATAGAATTTTATTAATTACACGCGAGTAAAGTTAAATTGATATAGCTGATTATAAAAAGTATTGTATTGTTTAGTTTAATACCTAATTTAAGGAATATGTCATTGTAAATTTCAATTAAATTTAGTATAATTAAATATAACGTTCTTTTTTCCAAATTTATAAAAAAACTGTTTTTATTACGTATTTTGAAATTAAAAATGACATCATTTAAGTGTTACAAAAGCCTCCTGCTTTTATAACACAATTAATACCGAAAATAATAGATGATATTTGCACGTAAGGGTTTGATATTTATCCACACCGATCTAACAAAAATAATTGGATCCTCACAGTAATGTTACCAGCTCCTACGATATAAAATTTATTAAAAACGACCACACGAGGGAATACGTTAATTTATTCTTCATCAATCACGTTCATTCTCCCTTCTTCGGGTGGAAAATTTAATCGATTCTGCACTGGCCGTTGGGCGGATTTAAAAAAAAACGAAATTACATTTTGTATAAATTTTCTGTGTTGAATTTATAAGTAAAGCATGAGTTAGCTTCATTGCGTATATTATATTTATCGACACTAAAATGTAATTTTGACACTTTTGAACGTATATGTGCGTATTTCCACTTTATTATTTGTTAGTATTTTGTTTAATGCGTTTCCCTTACTACAGTCTAAGAGCTGATGACCAATTGTGGGTGGGTGTTTTAGGCACTATGCAATTTGGAAAAATGCTGAAAAAATATTTCAGGCATGTTTATTAAATACATTTAAATCTACTTGGAAAAAAAACAAGTGCAAATTATGATTTAAATAATTAGCAAATATTAGGAAACGTAAAAGAAAATTTTACGTGAGTTCGAGTGAAAAGAGTTATAAGGAGGCCTAGTGTGAGATGCCTGAGGGTTCAGGAACATTAAAAAGAAAAGAAAATTTTGAAGTTTGAAAATTAATTAAACAACATAGAGTCAATATATCTATGTACAAATATAATTTTTATGACTGAAAGGAACGTAGAATTTTTTTTGGAAAATATGCGATAATATTAATCGTTGTAATTCGTTCACAATATTTATTTATCCAATGTAGGAAATTGTGGTATAATAATAAACGAGGAAAATTAAGGAGACCTTTAGGGACATAAAAAAATTGTATAACTGATATAAAATTACTTTATTGAATAATATTTTCCGGTTCTATTCGTTACTAGTTAACAGTAAATTTCAATCGTCGTACATTTGTAAGACTATTGAAATTTACTACTTAACTAGTAAGGAAATATCACTGTGCTAAATATCTTAGTGCTTAAAATACCAACTCAAAATTCTTAATTGGCTCTTTGGCTACAACCAAAAGCGTAGACGAAGAGTATTATTTTACTGCCAACCTGCTTACAAGAAACGTAAAATATATTTTATAAGAAAAATATAGATCACTTCATTCTTTTTAGGGTTCCGTATCTCAAAAGAAAAACAAAGAACCTTTATAGGGTCACTTCGTTGCTCGTCTGTCTGTCTGTGTGTAAAGGCTCTTTTTCCAGAAACGTGTGGAGGTATCAAATTAAAATTAATATCATATATTTACGTCTACGGTGCCCTGGAATTTTAAAAAATCAAGCTTCTAAGTCAACACAATAAAACATTCGGCCATTTATGCCGTATATATTTACCCTCATAAAGAAATCAAAACCTATAGGGTACTTCCCGTTGACCTAGAACCATGGAATTTGGCAACAAGTAAAGGAAAAAATCTGAAAATTGTTAATTTGTAGTAATATCACATAATTTTTTTAAATATGCGTCTTTGCAAGATATAGTAGACAATATGTTTTCTATCTAAAAATTAAAATTTTGTGAAAAGTTTAATAGGAATATTATATACCAATAAATTATTGTAAATGCCGAATTGTGAGTGCCACTCGTGTTTGACAGGTTTTGTCATATTTTGTTTTATCTTTACTAGAATCTAATCTTATATTTATGGATAGGATCATATTATAACATAGTTATGTTAAAAGATTATTTAACAAGTTTTGGACTTAGCGTTCTATCAGAGATACTAGGACTTTAATTGTAGTAACGATTTCAGTGTTCCATTACATTTAAAATACTCCAGAAGTTATTTTAATATACCAATTTGATTATATGATGTTTTGTTTTATTAACATTAAAAAAATACCTTACAAAGTATTGCGAAGAAAACACAATTGGACAGAAATACCTTCAGTTTCTGTGAACTTCACATCTAGCAAGAAATGAGTCACATTGACAGCGTCGTAAACCAGCAAACCGGCCCCACTGAGTATAGATGGTAAAAACATGGTGTAAAACATGTAATCCAAATGTCCAAAGAATATATGACCAGTGGTAAAGAATGCCCAGAAGACGTGGAGAAGTAAATAGATATTCATAGTGCTGTAAATTAAGATTTTTGTTGCGTAATTATTGTGAAAAATTAATATGCCTTTAATATGCCTAAATTAATACGCTGTTGTGAAAAATTAATATGCGTTTCTAAATCGAACTATAATCCGTGTGCTATATATTTCCATTTTAAAATTTGTTATATTTTGAATGCTAGAATAATAGTATATTATAGTGGTGTTTAGTTTTTAAAATTTTTCAAGTAATATAGCGGCAGTATTGAGTTGAAACACAAATAAAAATAAGCAAGCGTTACTTTATAGGCATGTAAAATAAACAGCGAAACCACTTGATATGATATGAAGAGGTACTCGGTCAGTACTCTTAAATAAACATGATTTAATAAAAATAATATCACATTCGAATTCAACGAAGCTTATTCGAAAAATAAAAGTCATAAGTAAGTGGAGTATAAACATTGAGCAAAAGATGTTGACTTAACAAAAATCTTTTATTCATAGGTTAGACCTTTGATAAATCAATAATTTAATTTTACTTTTGTGTTCTTATTTTATGAGTACGACTACTTATTTGTAGTTAAAAATGGGTGTTTTTTTTGGCCCTACCGCAAAAGGAAAAATGGATAAGACCACTCAGGTATCTGTTTATTTATGTCACAGTCGTTTTTTTGGAAACTGCTGGACGTGGAATTTAAAATTTAGCACAGTAATAACACTTGTTAACCGGCACATATTTCAATATTTAACAATGAAAAGTATTCGTATGAAAATTGTAGATGGTGGTGGGGTTGTTGGGGAGTTGGATGGTGATGGATGTGAATCGAATTATATACTCGAAAACAATTTTTTTCCAGATGCAGTGCGAGCTCTGGCTGGAAAGAGCTAAATCCTTAGAGAAATATTGAAAAAAAAGGTAAAAACGTCCGCACTCCTTATGTCCAAAACTATTCAATTTAAAATCATAAAAGAATTAAATTGTTAAGTGCCTACAAAAAGGTTGTAGACAAAATATAGCACTAATCCTAGATTTTATAATTTTTGAAATACGTACTTTATTTTCACGCCTGTAAAATATATAGTAGGAAATGTACGTCAACATTAAGAAAAATTAATATTTTTAAATACTTTAATATAAATACCATGTACCCTTTAATTTTAAAAAAATATCTAAATGTGAGCGTAACCCTCGTAATGCGAGGTCTACCTGTGCTTTTATCCGGTATTTTTTGTAGTTCTTTATATCTTTTATTGCAATAATGTGATTATGTTTCTATACGCCGAAAGCGTCTCAAATACAAGTAGTTAAACATTCAAGACAAGGACGTCTTATGCTGCGATGAGCACGACGTTTACTACGACGTTTGTGCTTCTTAATTAATTCACAGCAGATTGTTTGCTCATTCCTTGATTACGCTCCGAAAGCTTATTCTACTCATTTTCAAGCACATTTCTACCGCCTGTGAAATCACTTATTATACGAGACGCAAAACTTTACAATTAACTTGGTTTTGATGCCAATATTCATTCGATAAACGTCAACTTCAAAAGTTGTACTTCTTATAAATTCTACCTTCTTTCCCTATTTTCCTTGTTTTTCCACTTTTTAGATGATTTTAACAATATTTGTATTCATTGTAATTTTATGGTCCACCTAAATTTGTTTGATTATTTTTTGAATTTTGTAAAAATGCGCTTGGTTGTGATAACGGGTAAACTCAAAAGTTATTATAAAGTGTAAATATATGTATATATATATATATATATGAATTTTTATTTCATTATACGGTTTAATAAATGTCTCATTGTTATAAAAACTCCAGTTACATACTAACTGATACTGAATGAATGGCTAATTATAACTTTAATATTAGCATAATCGATTGTACTAATATTGTAGTTCTGGTAATGCTCATATTAAACTAAAACTTCATTTAAAAGCGAAACTAGAGTTTTGAAACCGCCTCAAATCGCACTTCGTCAAGTGTGAGTTGTACCAATTTGTAGTCGGACCTATAGAATAATCTCATCACAATTATCCTTCAGCTAATAAATGATGACTCCAGCATGCAGTATTAAATAAAGTGTTTTTCACTTGTAGCGACATGGGGAATTTGTAAATTTTCATATTATTTTCCAAACTTCTGAAAGTTTTGGATCAATCTAATTAAAATAATTTTTTGATTATGGGAATTAGAAACCAATACCTTCGATTTTGAATGTCTTGAGAATACTCATAAAACACAATGTTACAAAAAAACTATCGGTCTAAATCTAAAAAGTAATGACCGACAGGTTCAAGCTGTTCACCTAATTAGTTTATAGCCAACTCATAAAACAATATTAAAAAAACCATTGGTTCAAAAGGTAAAAAGTAGAAACCGACAATAAGATTCAATGGTTAATTTCAGAACATCACAGAACTCTAAAATTCTTTGAAGTTAAGGAGTGTTACCGTTCAGTCTTTTGTGATATTGCAAATGTTTAATGATTGTTATATTGGACTTTAATCGCCAGAAGTATTTGGAAACTTG
Source organism: Druceiella hillmani (assembly GCA_039881145.1). NCBI lineage: Eukaryota > Metazoa > Arthropoda > Insecta > Lepidoptera > Hepialidae > Druceiella > Druceiella hillmani. The sequence goes on along the minus strand of JAYKKI010000037.1, from coordinate 12,523,904 downwards.
ACTCGCAGAAAAATGAAACCTTCAAGATTGTCATCCATTTAATGTCATCCAAAAATCTTCAGGTAACGCTGATAGGCACTGATCACTAATGCTGACGAATAGTGTGAAGATTTGACTTACCTCTCCCCGATTGCCTGAGTATTTCGCATAGAATTAGACCAAGTACTTATCCCTTATTTCCTGTTATTATGTATTTCCTGTTATTAATATTCATCCGCATTGTGCCAAAATATCTAGTAAATATACCTACTATATTAACCCTTAACTTTGAACGTGATAGTTAGTCAAAGTGGTAATGGCATTTGCGGAGACTGCGGGCTTCGTGAACATGTCGACTGGCAAGTCGCCAGCGTAGTGGCGAAGATTACCAGTATGTTTCTTACTGACGTTGCCTATTATATTTGGAGGTATAGACTGGGGCCAAATTTATTTTGCTGACAGAAATTGATTGTGTGGCTTCTACATGAAATAGGTTATGTTCTATACATTATGTAGTATCGAATTGATTTTTCTTTGTATTTCGTCTAATTTACCTAATACTTGTAACATTAGTTTCATTTAATTATAATTAAACTTTTCAACGTTTGAAAAGTTTAGTTAATGCATTTATTTTATTGAACCTAATGGCCAGAAAATATAGAGCTTAGAACGGTTAGAACTGCAGAGTTACGAATTTGGAAAATAAAAAAGGAATCATCAGAGGATTACTGGTTTATTTGTGTTTCTCTCTTTTGTGCTTTTTAATATAGAATAATTATAGCTTTTGTAGCATTTACTGCATATTTGTAAAAATTTATTATTTTTTCAATAGGTATTTGTTTATAATTTAAGTTCCTGTAAGTTTTCAATTTGGTTTTTCCTAGAAAGGTATTATATAATATTCGCTTTTTTGTATTTAAATTTTCGAAATCTTTTTCTTTAAGTTAGGTTAATCGGCAGTACTTTATGTGCATATTTCTGACTAAAGATCTTCCATTAATCTCATTTATATTAAGATGTGACTTTGTATATAAATATTACGTCATGATCAACAATGACACATTAATTAGTAAAAAATAAGTTTTACTAAGAAAAATCGCGGTCACAGAAAAAAAACATAAGCCATAAAAACGTAATAATAAAAACATAATCATAATAGCCCCACCCATTTAATAATTATTTTAAATAGTGTTCATTCAGTTTTTTTGTAAACTACTGATTGTGCATTTAATCAACGTGATCGTCAGTTTGCACCACGATGGCAAGTTTATATATTCGATTTTTATTACGATTCTTTTTTTCATTGTAAGTTCATAAACATTAAAAAACTACATATAAATTGATAAAATATCATATTTGTTACATTTCACAACTTTAATTGGTTTGTAATTTATTATAATTATTCTTTTCAATTCAAATTAATTTTCTCTCTCTGTAAATGATAGATTTTAAACTTTGAAAGTTATGATGATTAAGAATTGTTTCTCTGTGTATAACAAAATTAATATATTAAAGTTACTAAATACCTGTTTCGAAAAAAATAAATAGCCATGAAATGGGAGGTTCCATTTTGTGGCTATTTAATTTTTTTACTAACGGTTTCATATATTTATTTTCATTTGTTTCAGACTAACGTTTAATACATTTGTTTGAGTTATTGTTACATAAGCTTTTGTTCATATTGAAATTAAAAAGACTGAAATTAAAAATCGTATCAACATGGCTAACTGATGTTACTATGGATTCAGTTCTATGGATTCAGATTCGAAATCAGTTCAAATCAAAATACTTAAGCAGTGAAAAGAACAAAATACCAAGTAAATTACAACAAAAATACCCTCATATAAGACATCAGTAAGACCAAAAGTCCTATATGGAAGTGAACCTTGGACAATGAAATCGGATGGAGATAAATTAATGATTTTTGAATGAAAAACCTTGAGAAAAATGTCTAGAGCAGTGAGGGAGAATGGAGCTTGAAGAATATGATATAATAATGAATTGCAGTATACATTCAGAGAACCAAATATAGTTAAAGTAATCAAAGCCTCTAGAGGGAAAGAAAAGGAGAGACAGACCATGTAACGAGATGGCTGGATAACGTGGAAATATAGCTAATAAATATGGGTGTCTAGAGATGGAGATCAATAGCGTCGCAGAGGTCAAAATGGTGGAAACTGGCTGAGACAACATTGACCGAAAATCGGCTGAGATCTTAAGCTGAAGAAGAAGAAGACAGAATTTGTAAATTTAGTTACGAATTCTAAATTTATGAAGTTATACTTACGAAGAATTTACATAGTTAAAATAAATCCAGTTAAAAAAATACGAAACATAATTGAAAGCAAAAAAGAAAATATTGATATCGTATAAGTAAGGAATATGATATTAAGGTTGAAATTAATAATAATGAAGGATTGAATTTTTCAAAACATTCTGTAATCCCTCGAAAACATTTGTCAAGCGTCAGGATCCCGTCGATTCCAGAAGTTTTGTAGTTTGTGCAGAGAAACGCTTTTCATAAACGTTTTCGTTTTTTGGGGAAATGCAATTAATTAGTTGCGGTTGAATAATTTAGAATATTCAAGATATATACATTATATATATTGCTAAGTAAATCAACGGTAACATTATCGTAATATGCTTCACGAAAGGAAATGTTTGCGAACAACCATACTCACATTCTAAATTTTCTCGCAACGTCATTCGTGTGTATTATGATCATCTGAGATTCTTTGGTAGTGTGGTTGTCGTGCTCAGTGTAGTTGTACATGAAGCTGCGCTGACAATGCATCGGGTCATAAAGGTAGAGCGTCTTCATAAGTAACACATCTTTGATATTGCGGCTCTTTGGCATGCCATAGCATCCGTTTATCACCCACGCCATGCTGAGGTACAGTCCGCCTGTGCCGACGTCAATGCAAACAAGTTACACTCTCCATATCACAATATTGAGAATATAATTCTTATGATTAAGATTATTCAGTCAAGCTATAGTTGCATAACTTAAATTAACCGCAAAGTCTACGAAGTTTTTTTAATGTGCTACTATTGTAGAGAGCACAGAATATTAATTTCTTATCTCTTTTACTTATTTCAAATGACTTTCAAATGACTACTGGAACTAGAAAGGAGTAAGGAATAAGTTATTTTTAAATATTCTTCGTAGCAATGAAAGGCGTAAATACTCAAATTAAGATTATAAACTGGTTAAATTGTGTTCATTTTCATTTGACAGAAGGTGTTATATTGACGACGTATGCCTCACACGGAGACATCAATATACAGGTTGTCCACCAAAACACATCTTGATTTGCAGTAGATATTGAATGTGACTTTGGCCGCATGGTCATGTTATACAGTTCGTCTGAAATTGGTACGAATATAGTTTATTTTTTTTGCATTTGACATAATAATATCTAGTAGCGTAAATATTTTCAGAAATTATTTTTTTTAGAGAAAATACATCGGAATAATTATTTTTTGTTGTTTCTTATCACATATCTTCACAGAGTTGATTCGGCCCAATATTATAAATAATATAAAGAAATAAGAAATTAGATATTAGGAAAAAAAAAATTTTTGAGTTAACTATTTTTTTTAGATTTTCCTACTTATTTTGAGTATGTTACGAATTACACTTGCTATAATAATCATGAAAAAAAAACGTCATGTGAACACTGCGGACCGCCAGTTGATCTTATTAGCGATATTTAATTTTGAAAAATACTTTTATGATAGTATTTGCAGTTTTATTTTTCTGGGAGGAGTAGAATTTTATGTAATAAATGTATTAAAAATTGATTTTTTTCTTACATTTGGAATTTTGAAGACTTAGATAATCTTGGAAATGGTTGCTTTTTTCACTTTCACTAAAATATTTTAGTTTCAGAAGCTTAGAAAAATTGAATAGGAACAAAGTAATATTTCACAAGCGATTTTTCTTTTATAAAGCTATGAACTTTAAATTTCCAATATACAGTATGCTTGTACGAATATCATTAAGACTGATAAATATTAATTAGCATAAAATTGTTAATAATCATAATACAATATGAATTCTTGTCATGAGTAATCTGTGGACGATAACTTTGCATTACTGTTAAACGTTACCGATGTGTGAGACAAATAAAAGTGTCTGCATTTATTATCGTAAAATCAATTATTTTAGTTTTTTTGTACTATTTTCATACTTTCTACCAGTGTAAAGAACTTAAAATACAACCAACTTCTACCTTAATCTGATATAAAATAATATAACCCTACATAATGTTACAGAAGTCTCAACTCCTACTACATATGGTCAAAATACACACAATTAGAAGATAATGCCTCGTTATACTAACTCAGGAGCAGTACTCATTATACTAATGTTCATTAAAAATGTTGAAGAAATAACTGTGGAAATAAGTATTGTTTTTCAATTCTATCGTATACTACGGACGGAGGTTTGGTTTACGTAAAAAAATGGAAAAATAGTGGTAAAACTTAAAAATGATGTGTTTGTGTATATAGAAAAAATGTTGCTATAAAGTTATATTCTATTGAAGACTAAGAAGGCACATCCTGTATGTATACAAATTTTACGGAAATCGGTTCATTCGTATCTCTTTCACATCTTACACATAGTTAAGGTGTGAACGAGATACAAATGAACAAAACAAACTTTTGCATTTATAAAATTTGTTCGAATAACTTGCATTTGTTCGAATAACTTGCATTTGTTCGGATAACGTGCATTTCTTAACTTGGATTACGTATAAAGGTTTACGTACGTGAAACGACGGTATGCAGAGTGAAAGTTTTATTATAGTCGTCTTGGTCGTTGGAGATCATTGAATACTAACTTAAACAACAAGATAATATTTGGAACACAATGTTTTAAAAATTCAACGAATACACGAGTTTCATTGAAATTAGTTGAAGTTATTTTTGAGAACTCTTTATAAACATAGAAACACATATTATTTACTAGCTTTTTACCGCATTTACGCTTGCGTAGAAGTTGTTATGTTTACAGGTTCTACGATCGACGTTTGAATTTGAACATCTTTATAACAAAATGATTTCTTACGATTCTGAGTGTCGCTGTCGGCATTTTAATATAGTTCTGTAATATGAGCACCTGCGCTAACGTTTTATACATAACAATTTTCCTGGGTAAATACTTGCTATGATAGTGAAAACACTCTCAAATTATTCCTTGTAGACCTCAAGTTGTAAACGAGCAGAAAAACAGGAAGATGTTGTATTTAATAGACTTAAATGCAATTAATAATGGTGTACATGACTGTTTTATACGGGTCTCTTTTCTGGCAGAAATAACAATAATAGGTTTTATCTGTGCAAAGATTTTACTGAATAATTCTGAATATATACAATCCATTCTTTTATAAGAAATTTCGTAATTTAAAAGTTGATAATTCAAAAGTTACTATACAAATAATTGTAATAGCTAATTATAATTATGAGTACACGTACATGTGTATCATTGAGGAAAAAACGAAACTGGAAAAATTATTTTGTTAATAGAAGTGGTTCAAAATTATATCGAATACTTTAGTATGATCCTTAACTTTGTTGCCGTACTAACAAACTCGATAAATAACAGAAGAAAATTGTAATTTGTAAACATTCGAAAAACGAATTTGTTTTTAAATTTAAGTGTATAGTGGGGTATTGTTTGGAATGGCTCAAATAAGGTTATAACAACAATAACATCGTAACAATAGTTTGAAAAGGCTAATAATAATTTTTTTCGTAGTTTTATGCAGAAAATCTTACCGAAAAATATGTTCACCCCTTCCTATTTCCGAAACTATTCCACCAAAAATTAGGGAAAAAATAAAGCTTACTCAAAACTATAACTATTATCTTAGATCTTATAATATTTAAATGTGCGCCACGTTTTAACGCCTCTGAAATGTATAGTATGCAATATGTTTGTTGTGAAAAAATAATATTTGTAAATAGTTAAATAAAAATACTATGTGTCCCTATATATTCATAAGCCACAAAATATACACGGGACCCCCGTGGCCCGGGTTCTATTCGTGATTAAAATATTTTGCTGTGTAGTATAATTGCAATTTTTTATTCTCTTTTCTGTACTAGAAACATTTTACAATTTAAACATTTTATCAATTAAACTTATATTTTTTACAATTTAAACATTTTACAATCTTCTGCATGAAACAATTTTGAAATGGACACTGAAAGAAATTGCTAATATATCAATAAGTATATCAATAACGCGTATTTTCATATCCATATCTACATACATTAAATCTTAAAATAAATAAATAAAAAAGCTCCCACGTTTTATTTATAAAAATAAATAAAAATCTCGCACGTTTTATTTATAAATAAAACAACAACAAACAGTGTAATTAAAGCTTCGAATAAATTCTTTAAATCTGCTTAATCACGTAGAAAGTTGTCACATTGATTACTAAGCCAGTAGCTCTCAAAAGTTTTGAATGCTGCTTATATGTTCAATAGATTTGTTGAAAGTGAGATCCGTGCCAAACGGTAATATAGATTTGCGATCACGGTAAAATATGGGTTCAATACAGGGCTCGCTATTATCAAGGCGATTCCCTCGCTCGCTATCAGCGCTTTACGTCGGAGTCAATTGATTATTCCGCCGGGGATACGGTTTTCAAACTAAGCCTTTCGGAAATGAATAATGTATTATATATTAATGTCTAGTATATAGTTTTATAGATCCTTATATTGGAATGGAAACGTGCTTCCCACGGTTAGCGTTTTTCAAAAAGTGAGCTTCAAAATATTTTTCCATTGGTGAATAGCGAAGTGGTATATTTATGAAATGATCATGATTTGGATTATATTCTCTTATTAATTACAATGAGTTTACTACTCATGATGATATAATTTCTTCATCATTAATGATAGAAAAAAGTGGAATGAAAAATTTATTTTCCGTAAAGGAATATTAAGGAATAGATTATATTAATAATGTAGTGTAGTTTACGTTAGGAAAGAAGAAGCAAAGCAAAAACTGATTTAAAAATAGACAATTTAAAATAATAATCTGTGGTGTGTAGAAATCTTTCAGTACCATAGATACTTTGCAGAATAATTCTTAATTAAATAAGGTCATTAAAAAAAAATTAATACTGGATTATTTATAAAATCTGGTAAAATTTGGTTCTCAGTGATCATAGATTAAAAAAGTTAAGAAGCTCAGGGACACAAGAAGATGTTGAGAACAAGTACATTTTTAATAACATTTAATGTATAATTTTTCTTGCTATCACCCTCAATAAAATATTATTTGGAATAACATATGTTTAAATTTGAAAAAAGTGTGAAGTTAAAAAATCCAAGTGAAAATTATTATAGATGGAAATCAGTGGTTTGAGAAAGGTCTCGTGTATAGGATTCATTTTAGTAGTATCGCTTGTACGGGCTAAATTATCTTGCTAATTTTAGTGAAACTCTGGTAATGCAACCATATTATGATCTGGTTCAGCTATACTAAAAGTTTTGTATGAAAAGGAACCAGTGTTACTCATGGATGGCACATTATAAAAAACGGTTCCTTAATAAGTAGACGTGGAAACGTTTCACACAGTATATTTGAACTAAATCAAGAGAAGCCCACGGCTATTATGACTGAATAACAATCTACGCATCGAGTCCGATAAATTAATTTAATTAATATGAAAAAATAATTGGAAAAATGTTCACCGCAATATCGAATAAGAAACCATTCAGATTCTACTTCACAGCGGAGTTGTTAAAAAACTATGGTCAAAGCTTGTCCTTGAATGCTTATATATATCAACTATAAATTTTAGCAATAAATTAATCACAATAAACATTGCTTTATTCAATTTAGTATACTGGAAACTAGTTCCGATAGCACTAAGTACTTTTTGAATCAGATATAGAGTTATTTATATACCACACAAGCAGAAACAAAATTACTTTTTATGAGCTCCGACTTCATTATAATTTTGTCATTGAGCTCATTTTCGTCAAGTTTGTCTTTCTTCCCACACATCTTTCGATATTTTCACCAAATAGTTAAGTCCCTTATTTCACTTATCACTGTCTGTGTTAGTTTCGATAAAGGCAACTTATCGTCCAGTTTCCAAAAGTTTTCCTTTGAGATATGTTCCTTGTGTCCCCCTTTTAAAGCATATTTTATGTGAAGTTGCGCAATAATACCCGATATACAAATGAGCAAATAGTGAATAATAACGATTATGATATCAGGCGTATTTATACTGTTAATGTTTACTGGTGTTCAACAGACCTATCTTTACTGGTTAAGTATCTCATTTTATTAAAACTAAATTTTTTAAAAACTTTATATTATATTAGAATCGTTTTTGATTAAGAAGAATAGCCAAACTGACACCGAATACTTTTGAATAATTCCTTATAGCTTAACTGGTAAGTGCACATTTAACCGGTAAAATAAGAAATGTAGTGCCTTTCTAATGTTATGTATTTTATTTGCCAACACTATGAGAAAACATCCATCATGTTTTGTTTATATATAGAAACGTAATCAATAAATTTTCTATTTTCTATGGAAATGAGGCAGGTATTAAACTGCAAGATTAGACTTTAACTTATTTCATGTCAATTCGTTTAACTATAGGTACATTGTGATGAAATACTTATAGTTTTATATTTGATATACGTAGAAATAATACAAGCATGGTTTCATTTCAAAACTAAACAAAAAAAATTAAATTCGAGTGGAAAAGAAATTTTATAACAACATCAATTAGTACAACCCCTTATATGTTTAGGATCATACCTGGGGAAATCGGATCGCATAAGTATACCGCGTGAGATATTACGGCTTCCATATATGTTCCTCCATTTCTTTAAATTAAAAGTAGTACTTATATCAGAGCAACTAAGGAAATATAATTTTAAATTATGGTAATCCCGCAGCACAATATCTAACGTATAACGGAACGAAGTGACGTACGGGCAAAATTTAGTGACTTATAAAAGTCATTTAAGTTTCTTAAGACATACTTTGAAGCATATAATTCAAGAACAACTCCTAGATTAATCGCAGAACGTCTTCACAGTTAGGCCTGCACTACATTATGGAACATTCAACAAACTACCGAGTCATCTATCAACTCAAACTATTTGCTTCGAACACTCCGCCCCTCGCGCTTTGCAATTATTCAAAAGGATCTTCTGAGTTACAAATCACTTGCTTCTGGAGTTCTCGCTTTGGTGCTTCCACGAAGTAATATGCAAAAACTACGAACCGACAGATTAAATTCGTGCTTAACTTTAAGACAAGCAGGTCAAGATTAACAGCCTAAGTATTTCTATAACAATACTAAAGGGAACATAAGGTCTTATGGCTATTTCAAGTCGTTAACGTACTCATTTGTATTAAAGGCGTGGTTTAGTGAAGCATTTTAGTGTATGAATTAAATTGCGATTGTTTAACATTTAAATTTGATTAATTACATGTATCTAAATCATTCAAAGTTAGTTAATAATATTATATATTTTTGAAAATTATATTAAATTAGATTATTTGATGGACATAGAACTTACTCCTGTATTATTTGCCCTATCTAAACTATCGCAGTTGCCGAAAAATGTTTGGTAATATTTTAATTCTTAAATTGGAGACTTTTGTAGAAAATATTTATTTAAAAAGTATTTTATTTTGCTATTTAAAAACAATTGAAGTTATAGAAATGTACTTTTCATTATAAGGCTTTCTAAAATAGTGAAAATAAATATTTACCACAAGCCTTTTGATTGAAGATTGAATGTTTTGCATCTCTTTATAATTTGACTGAAGCGAGCTATAGCTAAACATTTCATAAAAATGGAAAGAAAATGGAAAAGGCTTTTTTATCTGATCAATTTCTTTTTGAAAACGCTATAGACTATCGGAAGAGAATTAATCTGCCACAGACCTACTCTTGAATAGATAAATATTTATTATGTTTAGTTCTTCAATACAACATCATGGATTGTTTGTATTTTGTGAGATCATTAATACAATATCCTTAACACTTGTTTAATACTTTCATCTTTATATTTATGTAGTTTAATAAATTGATGAAAGACATGCCACTCCCGTGGGGAAATATAAATTAAATATTACTTGGCTGACACAAATGCAAATGTGTTGATGGTATTTAAAATGCACCTCCCTTGTACTCTTTGATATAGATCATTCGATAGTTAGGATACATAAAAAGTTGCCGCAAGTGTATGTTAAGGTTAACTTTGAATTCCACCCAGATTTTGTAGTTCAGATATGACATTGAAAATAAAATAAAATTAATGTAATTACTAGTCTTCGTAGGAAGTGGAAAAAAAAAGGCTTTAAAGTTTTGCTGTTTCGATTATCAACGTGAATTTACAACTATTAAATGAAGGCGTTGAAATTTAAAAAGAAGATTGACAAAAGTTCATATAGTGTTGGGGCCTAATGTTATGAGATTCAAAATGGTATTCTTAAATAAAGGAAATATTAAGCTTTTTAAAAGTTTCGATGTAAATCTTCATGAAGACAAATTGGAAATCTTGTATTTTTTATGAAAAGGAAGGTTATTTTCATAATAATTAGTAAATATTATTTCTACGGACTTCTTTAAACGAGAAGATGAAACAGATTTTGTCCCGTTTGTATTCTCTACACATAGATGTACTACGCCATGAAACTTGGAGGTTCGGTGAAGTCGTCGAAAAAAGTCACGTAAAAGTTGAAAAGAGCGAAAACCATTTTAACAATAACAGAACAATTGACGATATCTTTATTATTAATTATTTTAAGAATTGACTACATATAAAAAAACAATCGGTATTATATTTGTAATTGGTTCTGAAAAAGTATGTACTTCGTTCGATTTTTATTTTTTGATAACCATTCCTTATACATTAAGAAATAACATATGCGTAAAGACAGATTTCTTATTGTGTATCATTGTTATATTGTGGTTATTAATTGTATATTATTTTTTCCCCTTTTTCAATTATCAGTCACTGAATTGTTGACATCTTTATATTCTAAAATATACCAGATTTTTTAAGATTTTTCCCTTTCTGTAATTAAACTGATGTCTTATTTGTTACACCGAATTTTTGGTACAGCGACTGATTAGCTTGCATAAATTACATACATAATTACAATTTTAATAAAATGGTAGTCAGGCAACCGCAAATCCAAATTTTCCATTTATTTTAAAACGTGTATTGATGCCAGGATTTAAATAGGATAAATGAAAGTAAGAGTATGCGTTGCTGTCAAAACTTCTTATAAATACATACATATATATATATATATACACACACACACACATATATATATATATATATATATATATATATATATATATATATATATAATTTTATGGCTCTAGCTACCCGTAAAGGTCAAATGAGTTTTCATCATTTACACCTTGCAATATTATTTTGATTTTGATTTACATTTCAGGTATATAAGATTAACTTAATTTTGTTAGAATTCCATCTTACTTCCATCTATGTGGTAAATATAAGGGAAATTTATTTTATAAAATGAAGTTCAAACCTTATATTATTTAATTTAACAAATATAAACATTACCTTGAAGGAGAACCGACATTAAAGCTTTAAAATACAAATAATTCATTATATTTATGACCACTATTATTAAAGAATTAGAATGTATTTAGATAAAATGTCAATCATATTAAGACTAAAACTATATTAGATCTGGTTGGTGCCGGATGAGATGTATTATTTTTAATATTTTAAATCATGAGGTATTCAAAGCTGAAAATGGTGCATAATTTTGTTTAGATAATCTTGAAGAAAGAAAAAATATGTTTTAGAACTGAAACTTATGTTCATTTAAATTAATTTTAACTGACTGAAATAAATTAGGGTTTTATCAATATATATATATATATATATATATATATATATATATATATATATATACATACATAAATATTTATATAAAATAGCAATGTTGGAGTTGAATAATAGGTTGTTATTTTGAACAAGTACACGTTTTTAATAAAATAGTTAATTCTGAAGATCTCAAAAAGCAAATCTATCACAGATAAAAATAAAACTAGTTTATTTATTACTATCATTAATTAAATCTAATCTTCATTATTGGTTAGCCGTTATCTATGACGTCGAATAAGCAATACAGAAGGATCGTGAACAACGATGTTATTCAGTTGTTCAGGTAGTGGATCAAACTGCTTGTCTTGCATTTGTATTCCGATACGTTTCATGCGCTTCTTGTTAATGCACTTCCTCAGCATGCGTAACTTCCTCACCATGTACACGTTTAACACCCAAAATATAATAAACCTCATCCAAATTAACCCTGCCATCATCGGGATCCAGCCGGCGAAATCGTCATATGAAGATAGTTGCACGTCAGCCCAACCGCTGAATCTAATTGCCATGTGCTTTGTAATGCACCGGTTCACATCTGAAGTGTATATTAAAGCAGATGAAAGGTCAAATATACACATGATTACACTTGTGGAAACCCATAGTGAAGTACCTTGTATCACACGTCTTGTTCTTATTGATGTGCATTTTATTGAGGTTGTAAGAATTAAGGATATACTCAACCAGAAAATATGAAGTAAACACGATGTCCATGCGTACCTGGAGAATGGCATCTACTTTGAATTTTTAATTATCATAGGCCTAGGATTTTCTACGTTTTTACGTTGTGTGTTATTTTATAATAAAAAGCAAGTTTAAAGATAAAAGTTAATTTTAATACTCTTTACATTTAAAGTCAGTTTATGCAAATGCCATTGAATGATGTCAAACTCGGGTATACAGTATTTATTTTTCGCAATCAGAAGTATTTTAATGTGTGTGACAGCCATTGTAAAATAGAAAAAACATATTCTGTGGTGTGTGGTATCCTTTATAAAAAATGGAAATAATTTTTTTACAAGTTCTCAAATTTTAAAAGTATTATAAGAAATTAGATAATTTTTTGTTAATTTTACGTACGTCGTAATTACATATATTTCAAATTTAATTTATTATCTATATCTTACTAGTGCATAAATACAAGTCTGCTTATGTCGCTTCTCCAGAATGTCCTTTAAACTTTGTCTTTGAATTGGTAAAAATCATTTAAAGAAAACAATTTCAAAATTCCAAATCTGAGAGTTTGAAGAAGATTCTGATTGAATCAAAAACAGATAAACAGTTTTTGCTTATTATTTATACAATTATTAAGAATTATTTTGTAGTTAATGTTATATAAGCATATATATATATATATATATATATATACATATTTGTTTACAATGAAAGTTAAAAAGGTAAGTACCATCTAGTTCTCCAAGCGACACTGCTCCTTACAATTCGAACACATTCCTCTGGTGGAATAGCAACTACACGGTCTGTGTTCTGAAAGGGAAAATTTTGTTCGAGTTTCTTGTTCTTATAAGGACCAAAGTTCTGGATGTGTGTCTTGACAGTTTGTTCGGCATATCCGCACGATTCCGCGTCGTATAAGTAGAGAAGGGTGATTATCGTGATCGTATCTGTTTGGTTAATTGGGCGCCCCCAATAGCAGTTGAGGATACTACCCGTGAATATAAATGCACATAGAGCTGAAAATACAAGGAAAAACAAAAAGTTACGCTCATATAAAACCAGTAGAAGCTTAACGTTTATAGAAAGACGTTTATTTATACAAAATTATTAGGTCATGACAATAAAAAAATCACTTTTCTGCGTTGCTTTTTGAACACTACTGTATTGTAATTGATGACAATTAAGATTTTTACCTAATGTTATGATATCGTCGTTTGGAAGTAAACAGTGGATAAAATATTTATGGGTTGTCATAAATATCGAGCAAAGTGGATAAAATATTTTACCGACTTTACTGTTAAAAGTTCATGATACTTTCTAGCTAATGTTAATTGTATTGCCTTCTTTGAGATATGGAATAACGTCGGTTCTCCTTCAAGGTAATTTATTTTTATTATAATAATATTAATAAATAAATAATTATATTTGTTAAATTAAATAAAATAAGGTTTAATCTGAACTTCATTATCTAAAATAAATTACCCGTATATTTAATATAGGCCATATAAATAGGTAGAAATATATTGTAACAAAATTAAGTTAATCATATATATCTGAAATGTAAATCAAAATTAAAATGATATTGCAGGGTGTAAATAATGAAAACACATTTCACTTTTATGGGCAGCTAGAGCCATAGAATTATAATATATATATATATATATATATATATATATATATATATATATATATATATATATATATATATATATATATATATGTATATATATATATATATATATATGTATATATATATATATATATATATATACATACATAAACATATATATATATATATATATATACATATATATATATAATATCTTGTTAAATTATAAAAGGTTAATACTTTGAAAAGTACGGACCTAGTTACGCAATAGGACAAATATAAAATTGGACTGTTTTATTTCCGATATGTACACTTTTTTAAAAGCTGGATATGGTATCAAAAGATAAAACAAAAATACATTTAATAGAATGCTTTTGCTTCATAATTTATTGTGTGACTCTTTTTTATTTAGAATAAGCCTTACAATATTTTTATGAGTTATCGATGATAGTTATCAGTAAAGAATAACGTTAGCAATAATAAGAGAAATGTTTTATATTTATAAATATATAAGTAATATTTGTATAGTATGTATTTTATTTTTAAATTTAAAATTATTTTAAAAAAACCACTAAAAAAGCAAATTAATACGAAAAAAATTAAATTTATATTATGTTTGTTTTAGTCAATTTAAAAAAAATTAAAATAGAGGAAAATTAACTAAAATTAATAATTTACAAACCATATTATAACGATGTCAATAAAACAAAAGAGGAAATAAAAATTAAGAGCAATATAAATTCCTTCAGAATAATGTCTTGTGAACTATAATAAATTAGGTTTATTAATTACTTACATTGGAATGTCACAATGATTGTAATTACATAATATGTTTTATAATCATTATGAGTTAAAAGGAAACGACAAGGTACATCCCCAGGATTATTTAATTTCATTCTATCAAACTAAAGTATTTTGGACATATTTTATTAGCAAAATTATTTTTAGATATTAGCTTGGACATACCTAATACAGAACTTTAAGATAATACTCAACACAAATTTAAGTAACTGTCAATCTGACATTCCCAACTTTTTAATTTTTCTATAATAGTAGCATGGCTTTATGAAGTCGATGAACATCATTTGACTATTTGGTGCCTATGGTCAAAGTAAATATCTTTTGAATTAATTTATTTTTAAATAAAATGGATGTTGAAATTTTCACTTGCAAATATCCGTGGTTAATATTCTTTATATAATAAGATAACTACTGAAATGATTTAAAACATCTCAAAAAAGCAAATATTTTTTTATGTATGCTCCATGTAAGGACCATTAGCAAAATTGATTCAGTGCGACAGATATTGCCCATTATCCATTTAAAGGTTTTATTGTGTATAGAAGACAGTTTTATGGCAGGGTTAGTGTGCTCAGCAAACAAATTTAAATCCCTTACTTTTCAACTTGTTGCAGAAACAAAAATAAAATGTAGACGATGGACATTTTATTTAAATTCTTATTGCCAAACAAACCTTCACGGACTTTTATGTGATAGCCTCTATTTAACTAACGATATTTATAAATACATTGAAATAACTTTATGTGTATTAAGACAGAGAAGGTGATGTATGAACTGAAGATTTGTATTATTTGATGATGTAGTATTATTTGTACTTTATTTAAATTCTTTACTA
Source organism: Druceiella hillmani (assembly GCA_039881145.1). Classification (NCBI taxonomy): domain Eukaryota; kingdom Metazoa; phylum Arthropoda; class Insecta; order Lepidoptera; family Hepialidae; genus Druceiella; species Druceiella hillmani. Next base: position 12,508,080 of record JAYKKI010000037.1, on the reverse strand, counting down.
CGACCTAGGTTTCATTGTATTACGTCTTCAGGTGGGCAATTAGCAAAGGCGTTAACTACTTAAAAATGTTATTGTTACTACCTAATGAATAGGTACTTCAGAATGGAAATTTAGCTTGGAAAGTTAAGTAAGAATTAAAGTTTTGCCGTACGAGATTTAAATAATCAATTAATTAATTTCCAATTACAGTTATTATTTGCCTAAGCATTAAATGCAATAAAAACCAAGTAATAATAGTGCAAATAAGCTTATATTATTGTTATCAAACGTACTCGTAAAGACTATTCGATGTTAATTATATTAATACTTATTTGCCTAAGCATTAAATACAATAAAAACCAAGTAATAATAGGGCAAATAAGCTTATATTATTGTTATCAAACGTACTCGTAAAGACCATTCGATGTTAATTATATTAATACTTATTTGCCTAAGCATTAAATGCAATAAAACCAAGTAATAATAGTGCAAATAAGCTTATATTATTGTTATCAAACGTACTCGTAAAGACTACTCGATGTTAATTATATTAATACTTATTTGCCTAAGCATTAAATTCAATAAAAACCAAGTAATAATAGTGCAAATAAGCTTATATTATTGTTATCAAACGTACTCGTAAAGACTATTCGATGTTAATTATATTAATACTATTTAGAAGCAAATTAAAAATTTTGACGTACCCGATAATATTATTTATTGTTCGATATTTCTTTTAATATTTCTGTTGGATTTGATGACTATATTTCTTATTATAGTAAAAAAATAACAGGGGAATGATTATTGAAATAAAGGGAAACATTAATAAACAATTTATTTTTGCTTATAGTAATACTGCAGATAATAAATATACATATTTGGACAACATTTGGCGATTAATATGAAGTATATTGACTCGAATTTAAGGAATATTTAATTTACAATTTATCCAAATTATATAATTTAATAGTCGTAGAGGTAAGAAACTGTTTTATATATTTTTCAGGTGAGTGCAAATACATCGGACGCTGTGTTTTCTTTTCTATACTGCAACAGAGCATTGAACGCCATATTGCGAATGTCATGCTTGATTCGGAAGTCGATACGCTGTAAAGTCGAATCTGGAAGTAGTATGTAGTAAGTGCCTATATTTTGTTCTAGCTTATCTACCTTTTTTTCATTTTCTTTTTCCTCGCAATTGTGATTTACGGTCTGTTCATTAACGTTTATCGTCGCGTATAACGGAGATTCGGTCGTCGCAAGCACTTTGGTGGTTGGTGTAATGGACGTGTGCGTCGGCGAGTTGAAAGTGTTTACAGGAATCCTATTGTGTAAATAATGGTGAGGAAATAAGAATGGAAATAAATATGGCGTTTCATAAGATTCAGCTTTCATTAATTTCTCATTTTTATAGTTTTGATGTTCCGCACTGGTACGTTCTGCTGTTGTTATTTCTATATTCGTCGTTTCGATAGATCCTTCGGTACTAGTGGAAGTCCCGTTACCAAAATCCATTTTAGTTTCGATAGGCGCTTTATTTAATTTTATATCAGTTTGCTTTGGTGAAAAAGGTAATTGGGCATTTTCTTTATTAATCTCTTCAGTTTTGTGTATCTGATCCATTTTATTGCTTTTGTTTCGGGCTTCATCAGATATACGTTCATTCGAATTAGATGTTCTATCTTTTGGCATCGTATCCTCTAAGGAGAATTCTGTTTTCTTAGTAGTGGTTTCTTCATTGTTTGTTTTAATTTCTGCAGCATTTTTTAAGCCATAATCATGTTTAAATTCAGTGAGTTTCGGGTCTTTATATTTTCTTGTTTGCGAGAAAGGCCCAAATTGTATTTCGGGTACTATTTGTGTTTTTTTGTCTTCTTCGGTGTATAAATTAACCAAATTACTATTTTTATTGTCATATATTTCTTCTAATTTCTCAACTTTATCGACTGCAGTTCCGTGTTTAAAAAGGGATGTTTTACATTTAATATTGGGTACCGTATTTGTACTAATATTGCTCTCTACTTTGTCTTTTGAAGACAACTCAGTTATAAGTTTTAGTTCATTTTCAGGACTTGGGATTAAAGGTGGGTTAAATGAAATGGGAGTACTTACATCCGTTTTCGAATTCGTGTCATATCCAATTTCTTTTGTATTGTTAAATGATATTTCGGTAGATTTATTATTCACTAATACGTATTTAGACCCATTCCTTAAAAAAACATTAAAACCTGCTGCATATGTCGGATTTCGGGTAAATTGTTGCACGGCAAGCGATTCCATATTTAGATAGTGTTTATTTACGACTTTATTGTCATTTGTTGTTTCGACAGGTGCCATTTTTGGGGCAAAAATATCGTCATTAATTAAACTTTCGTTAAATTTTATGTCGTAAGTTTTGCTGGGAAGAAGTTGATATACAGACTGAGTTTTTTCAGACAATATCTGTTCAATAGTTTTAGTATTTGCATCACTTGTAATTAATGGCTGATACTCCACTTGTCCCTTGTATATTGGTACGGGACCGAAATCTTGTGAACGATCGGCAATATTAAAGTCAGTATCAATCGGTTTCGTCGTAATTATTTCCATTCGTTCTTCCATGCCACTTTCAGCATTGGTTGTCGTCTCAGTAAATACCTTTAGTGTAGTCGTTTCGATCATAAGCGTATTTTCCTTTTCAATATTGGTTGTTGTCTGAACCAATACATCCGGGGTAGTTGTATCCACGGATCTTGTCGCATTTTCGTCATTTACTGTCTCGCCAATAAATGCGCCTAATTTAATAGTTTCTTCTGTGTACGTCATTTCTTTTATAGCATCAGTTGTTGTTTCAATCATTGGCTTCGTTGTAGTAGTTTCGACCCTTATTATTGGATTTTCAGTATTATTTGCCATCTCAGTGGATGCCTCAAATGTAGTCGCTTCTGTAGGGTCTAGCATTCTATCTTCAATTGTAACCGTTGACACCTCAGTAAAAGTCTCCGATGTAAAAGTTTCGGTTATGTGTCTTGTTGCATTCTGGACATTTGTTGTCAGCTCAATAAATCCCTCGTGTGTTAATAATTCTGTTGTAGGTGTAGTTTCACTTATAATATTATTTGTAGTTTCAATCACTTTTGGTGTAGTTATTCCAATCGTTTGCGTTGTTCTGTTTTTATTGTCGGTTTTCGCTTCAATAATCTCATTTGTATTCGTTTTAACATCGGTTCTAGCCTCAGTAAATGTATTCGGTGTTATCTTTTCTATTGAACGTAACGTTTCATTTTCAAAATCCGTAACCATATTAACAGGGGTTTCTGATGTACTTCGCGTTTCATATTTTATTTTTGGTGATAGATCCGGATTTACTTTGTAATTAAAAGTATTATAATTTATATTTGACGATTTTAATGCTTCTTGTTCATTTTCCATTGATGCCTTTGTATTGGTCGATTCTTCATATATAGTATCTGATTCAATATTTGGTATTTTCCATATGGGTAATACAAATTTAGACTCACCATACTTCCAATTACCTAGGACAACGTTACTCGTATCGTGATTTTGACCCATTTCGGCATCTTTTGGTGTAATTTTTACTGTTCCTTTCTCTACCAAACTTGTATCGGTACGTACATCGTATTTAGATTGCAATACTACTTTTATATTGCAAGGTTTCTCTTGAATAGGTAGGAAATAAATTTGTCTTGCAGGATGTATGATTCTAGATTCTACAGTTTTTCCATGAAAGGGATTGACTGGCACTGCATGTAGTAGAGGTATTTTCTGTTTTCTACTGCTGAAATTGACGGTAGGTACTCGTTCTTGTACATGTGAATGATATCTCTCGAAATTATTGTTTGGTAAGTCAGCTAAAGTTACTGTTACGATTACTGATATAAAAACGACGAAATGCATTTTCGTCTTCTACTACTAAAACATCAGTGTTTCAATGATAATATCCAAACTTGTTTTTATCTTATATACTAAAGCCTTCTCCTACCAAGTTCATTTATTCACATCAGTATTCAAGTGCAATCGTCAACGGTAAGGTTGTGACATTGTATTGATGCACTTTTTGTGTTTAAGTGCAGTTGTTTTCTTTGTACACGAGCGCACGTCGTGAAGTATATCTTCGCATTAACTTTTGATCTTTTGAAATCAAATTTAATTATTAGTCAGTTTAAGGAGACGATATGTTGATATATATTATATTAAATTAGATTCTTGTATAAAGTAATTTTTTGACAACTTGAAATTGAAAATCAATACTTCTCTGTAAGAAAGTCTCCAACAAAATTGATTGCGATTTTCATAAAAATTTATGTTGATTTTATTGTCTGTGTTTAACTTAGTCAATATTAATATAATAAACCTATAGTTAGAACGTAGATATTACTACTAACAAATAAAATTGTTTTTGCAAAATAATTTCACACTATTTTTAGAATGTAAACATTTAAAATCTAACTATATTTAAAATATTAATCAACTTATGAGAGAATTTTAAAGATCATACCATCTAACTAAATCCTTTTATTTAATCGAAATATATAAATCTGAATCGAACATTATTGAGAATTAATTTATGACACGATGGTGAAATAAGCAAAAATAGTAGTGTCCTTTACATGTTTATGTATGTTTCAATTACGTCGTTCAAAGTTAGTAGACGTATTCACGCTTTAATATATTGTTTATAACTCGAGGGTACACTTGTTAATATGACGTCTATTATAATTTGAGTTTAAGACTTTGTTCTTTTTAATAAATCTTGAGCTGTAACTTAAGGGTTTTTCAAAGTTTTAACACAATTAATACAATTACGCGATGACACATTTTATGGCAAACTGGCCATTTTCATCTCTGCCTCAATGCATTTTTGAAAAATCGTGTTTTCTCTAGACTAAGGTTGGGTTTTGGTTTGATATTCTGTATTTACGTAAATCTTTAAATAGCTATTCATAAACGGGTAACGTTTTTGCTAGATTATTTGGCATTTATTTTATTTAATATGATGAACAGTAGCGCATTTATTTTTTAGGACAATTTTGAATATTATTTTTGTTGCCAAAATTATGTTTGAATAAATGTGTATCGATCGGTAATAATAAAGAGAACTAGAAATAAACACGTTGATTTTTTTAAAAGTACGTCAAAAAATATCAAAATCGTTCAGCAAATTCTAAAGAAGAAAGAACTAAATTTTCTAAAAACTAAATTTTTAAGAGCATCGAATTTTACGCATAGTTTGCGACATTATTAAATATATTATTATTAAATATATGTTCACATCACGCAAAAATAAAAACTTTGTAGTTTTGTACCTAAGAGACTTGGTTAACATCTGCAAAAGAATAAATGTTCACAGCGTAAACTTTTATAGTCCTCGGAAGACGACCTGCTTTTTAAAATATTAATAGTACCTCTTAAATCGATGTATTTCAACACTTACTTTGGTAATAATTATGTTTGCATGAAATTATATAGAGATTATTTCATTCATAGTCCTCAATGATAACTTTATCCAGTCGTCCATTTCTTTATCAATATAATAATAATAATATTATAAGAGGTATAAAAATATTGTTCAGCAGACAAAGGTTATAAATTTGACCTTAATAATAAAATAGGTTTAATGTCTTTTGACAACTTTTAATTCAAAAAAATTATCTTTAAAAGGGTTCAATTTATTCTCTATTCATATTTACCTCGGTTATTTTGTTCTTCGATTTGCACTTGTTTAGTTTTTGGTGTTATCATCATTTGTTCTGATCTATGTCCAACTGTATCAGACTGAAGATGCTTTGCTCTCTGGTAAGTCTTAATTGGTGGAAAACTGCGGCACATTCAGAGTTTTTTTATTATCTTGCGAGACCTTCCTCTCAGAATCTGAATTCAAATGGACCTCCCTCTAAAAATACGTTTCTTTTTTTTAACGTCATAGATCTGCACGAATTTCATTGTAAACATTTTTTTACTGATTAACTTTTATGCCCATACTAATAAAATTTCGCCGAAACATGAAAAAATACAAATTTAAAATAAATAATTAATCCCTTTCATTTAATACCTCTTTCCTAAATTAAATAAGGAATCTAAATTTTGCTTTTACTCGTAAACGAAACTTAATATACTAATCTAATAATTAAATCTTAACTTATATTTATGTAATTTTTCTGTGCATAAATATGAAAATAAAACACACATACAAAAATATAAAAACAGCAATAAAAAACTAAAGAAAACTGATAGGCGTTGCTATATCTTTTTTCATCTATAATTTTGCATGTACTACATCTTCTCGAGACGCCTACGAAAAATACTGAGGTGTTTTTTATAATTTTTGGTACTGTTACTTCTTATATTTTAATGTTTCATTAAAACACTAAATGAATCGTCTAATAATTATCTTTACGTAATTTTTTACATACTAGAAAAAGTGATGGAGGTAAATTAAAGTGGAAATAAAATTTATAAATTCCGGAAGTGTGCTTATATTTTTTCTAATGGACATAATAATTGAGCATGGACATAATAATTGAACATGAGCCACGCACTTAATATTTCATGTGCCATGTTTGAAAAGGCTGGTTATATGGATCTTATTCATAATCATAAATAACGTGTCTTAAGATGTATGCTGAAAAATATGCAAAAAATACATCCTACTATTCCGAAATATTTCCAAACTTATTGAATCTAAATTATGAAAATAAAACAATGATCTAAATTTCATATTTTTAAAAGATTCTCTTATTAATAATTTATGCTAACACAATTGATGGTTCACAGGAGTTTTGAGAAGTTCACTATATTTTTGTCTTTGAAATATATAGCACAAGGTGAAAAATAATGGTGATATTTGTGTATATTTTAATAGATGTACTATACATACACACACACACACACACACACACATAAATATATATATATATATATATATATATATATATATATATATGTATACTTAAATTTTTATTTATTACTAAGTAAGTAGACCTTGGCTTGTGAGTTTTCTCATATTTAATAATTACAAAAAACATTCATAAAATTTCATTTACTAATTTATACATTAGTAAAATTAATTTTATTAATATTAATTAAATAAAAAGAAAGATATAGAAAGTCTAACGAGATATGAGCTAGCGCGACGATTATATTTAATAAATGGCATTCAGTTCAAATTGGGGGAGGGGGTATTATCAATCACATTTTAAAATAATATTTATATTCCTACTAAAGATGGCAGTAATTTAATCATCTTTAAGTCCATCATCCGTTATTGTATATTCTTACTTATTTAAGGCAATTTTGAAATTGTTGCAAGTATGGCATAACGCTAAATTCACGTTAATCGAAACGTTTAACTTAGAAACGAGAGCGATTTTCAGTTACAATCATGATCATATACGTATCCACTTGAAATATTTCTTACACCATATGGTGCAAAACTTTTATTACATTTGTAAAGCTTTTCTAGGGTTTCGTACCTGAAAAGGAAAAATCTAACACTTACAAGATCGTTCACGTGTATGTCTCTTTGTCTCTCACATACAATTTTCGCAGAAACCACGCGAGGTGGAAACTTGGCATAATAATACATATTGTTAACCCATATAGTTTGTACTAGGTAACATTTAAAAAATATTCCTGTAAGAGTGAAAGAGGGAGCAAATAACGTACTCAATAAATTCCAAAGAATATGGAAAAATAGAACTCACCCCTCATTTCCGAAATTACTGAACCAAAAATCATAAAAAACAGGGCTGGTAAAATTTACTACAAGATTATAGAATAACTACAGTGATTATCCGACATGTAATTATTTATTAAATATTCAACATCTTTTTAGGCCTGTGAAAGGTATGATATATATATATATATATATATATATATATACACGTTGTGAAGAAACGAAAATTAATATTTGTAAATATCTTAATAGAACTTCTATGTACCATATATATATATATATATATATATATATATATATATATATATATATATATATATATATACACGTTGTGAAGAAACGAAAATTAATATTTGTAAATATCTTAATAGAACTTCTATGTACCCTTGAACGCTTATGCGCACCTTAATTTGTACGGAAGTACGAGTACGAGTTCTACGTACCCGCGTAGTACGAGTTCTACGAATACTCTACAGGTTTTTTAAAGAAGAAAGTTTATATTTGTATATATGATATACTATCTAAGTCAGTAATATTATTTTGCTCAACTTTGATGTATTTGCAATTTACGTTTTAATTTTTAGCTTCAAGTCATGCAAATTAACCAAAAAGCTTTTTACTTAACCCCTCTCACTTTAACACGTCTGCTCGAATTTTATGTCCTCTATTTAGGGTGATGATAGTAAATCACCTTAAAATGGAATAACTAGGACCAAGCTATAAAAAGCAAGTATTTCTTGAGTTATAAACAAAGATGGAGATAAAGTTTTTTTGTGTACAGGCATGTAAAACAAATGTATGCTTTTAGATTCAATAATAGATAACAGTCAAATTATTTAAGGGTTACTATTATCATAATATATTTTGCGGATTTTTTGGTGTATTTACATGAATTAATATATATTTTTGACGTATCTTCGAGAGAACGGATTGTCCCATCCGAGGTGTAACACATTTTCCCTTATTGATATAGTCTATTTAGTAAATGCCATGACTGTATATTTGATGTGTGGAGAATCAGAGCGGGTTATTCGCAATCGTAGGTGGTTTTTTTATATAAACTCTTGATGAAAGTTCAAATTAGAGGAACCAAGATTTTGGAGTGATGAAGACAAGAATGGAAGCACTTTGAGCCAAAACTAAAAATCATTAATGGTAGTTGTTCAAATGATTGAACTTATACAAGGAATACAAATATGTACAAAAGTAATTAACACGAACAGAGAAGAAATTTTAGAAAAGTCACTTGCAATTATGTAGTTTTTAGTTTTCGAATCTGTCTTTCAAAAATATCAAAGGAACATTGGTACTAGATTCTCAGAAATCGCTTTTTTAATTTTTATACAATTAATAGTTATTATATATTAATAGACTCTGCCTTCTTTTATTATTAGTGTCAAATAAGATTTTTAGACAAACAAATGTATATATTTACGATAAAAATATGATAAAACAAACATTTTCTTTCCAAAAGCCGTTTTTTTTCCTAGGCTTTAATAAAGCTTATCTCTTTCCATTTAAAAATGGCGATGGATACATATCTTTAACTATTTACAGCAACATCTTCATCTTCAAAAATAGCAGTTGGCGTCGTAATTAAAGGGCCCGAACACAACTTGATTGTATCTAACGTTATCTGCCCGTCTGATCATCCTGTTTTTTGGAAATTTACATTTAAACTGTAGTTTTTTGACCCAAAACTAGAAATGGTATTTGCAATAGCTAAAATTTAAATTTAAATATAATTATTTTATTTTGAGGGACTTAAAGAGGTTGAAATAAAGACTCTTAAATAGTCTAAGAGCTAACAACCTGTTTGGAACATAATTTTGCCAAAGTAGACGATGAGGTTCCTCATAAATGTAGTTAATATCCCCTCGATATCAAGTCTCTTATAGTCGATGTGATTTTAGAATTTTTATGACTTTTTATGTGATTTTAGAATTTTTATGACTGAGTGTACATTACAAAAACCAGCGGTCCGAGGAACCACGCTAGTAAAAGTATGACATACTAAAAATATATGACATAGTTACAATTACTTAGAAGTCAACCAACCACATATTACAAACATATTTGACGCAACAGTAACAAATTTATTTGAATTATCATACAAAAAGAATAGCACCTATAATTTAAATTTTAAAACGATGTAACCTTGACGCGGCATACATATTTCTCTATTGCACAAGCAAGGTTTTCCAGTAACTTCCTAGTGTATTTTTTTTTATTCCTCTAGGCACTATCTAATAAAGAAAGTTTGCAGTTAATCGGCTGTTCTTTTCAGATTTTATAAGTATTTGAATGTAGTACGTACGTACATAAGTACATAAATAATGATAATGAATAAACATGAATTGCATCAGAGTATGTAGAATATACGTGTGTATGTATGTTAATACATATTTATAAATAGTTTATACATAGAAACAATATGTTTATATATGCCTTAGCATGTTCAGAACCCTCGTAATACAGATTCTACCAGTACTTAATAGATTTATTTGAAAAACTCTTATTCCGCTACTTGTAATTCCTATACATTATACATTATCTATTATTAAATGTCAAATTCGCATCTTGAATTTCACTAAGAAGGCTCATAAAAAGTAATTCAAGTATCAAATGTTAGTTGTCGCGTTCAGCTAACCAAAGGTAAACGGAATATTTGAATATTGCCCAACTTGCAGCCGCCTCGTTTAAAACACTCATTATTCATGGTCGTTAGGAGACGATGGCGTACTACCATTATGTAAAATGAACCAATATTTTTAAGTAGAATCTGAAAGTATGGAGATTAAAGTGGAATTTGACAAATCGATTATGTTAACCACTTTGCTGTCGAGATAGAAAAATGGGTCATTGTTTTCCTTCAAAAGTCTGTTACCCTTATTATTCAATGATTTAATGTATGAGGATTAATATTGAATAGTTATGGAATACCCGAAAATCATATTAGAATACCGTTTATGGAAAAACAAAGAAAAAGTGAATCAAGTATTCAAAAAGTATCATATGTCATGTACAGTATCAAAAATTTATTAATTGAAGCAAGTTTGTAATTTATTTGTTGTTTTTCAAAATAATTTCTGGTCTATACATCGAATGGAATTACTGAAAGATGCAATCAGCCTACTTTCCTTCAGACGTCTCTTCCACTTTTGTAGGCGGTCACCGCATCTTTGACGTAATATTTGGTGACTTGATTTGTTATACTTCTGAAAGTTTAACCATAAATGTTAGCTTGTCCCTTTTTCTTTTTAATATCACATAAATTGTCACTATCGCATTTAATATTGCTGTAACAGTAAACTCAATTTCTCCATATTATTGAATATATTTGGCGTTAATTTTATAGAAATTCATTATTCACAATTAAATGAAACTACGTGATGTAGTATTATTTCTACTTTTTTTAAGTTCTTTACCACGACCTAGGTTTCGTTGTATTACAACATCTTCAGGTAGGCTATTAGCTCCATATTAATTAATGGAAAAATATTATGATATCTTGTTTGTAATAGTTCAACATTAATTCGATCGTTAAAGACACATAATGAAATATTTTATTAAATATGAAGGACATACGATAGTGTTATAGTAATCTTAGCAATGAAAACAAAGAAAATCTCATGCTTTGTGTATGTACATTTTAGCGCCGATCATATCAGTAATTTCTGGCACAATCTATATATACATTTGTTACCTAAAATGAACCTTATGGAGTAAATCTAATGAAAATACATGTATTTGCTACCTAACTGAAATAAAGAAAATGTCTCGAAGAATCAAGAATTGTCATTTGATGTTAAAATATTGCTAAGACGTACTAATCGCTTACACATAATGCAATATGAAATAGTATATATTCTTGTATAAAATAGTAATGAAATTAATAAATACTTATAAAATTCAGTTTTTGTTGAAATATTTTATGTGTTTATTCCAATTGTATGACCATTGATTCGAGCAATTTGTAGGTTGTTACTGTATTTTAGGCGATTCCTGTAAGTTATATTTTGGATATAAATTCATGTTCTGTAATTAAAATACAGAACTGATGAATTTATATCCAAAATATAACTTACAGGAATCGCCTAAAATACAGTAACAACCTACGAATTCCTCGAATCAATGGTAATTTTTGGATGTAAATTCATCAGTAATTGAGTCCAGAAATAGTGTTAAGTCCCGATAATACTTTGTATATCATCGTTCATTTCGTTATTCTGTATTATTTCATTTTCACTGTCAGTTGCTTTGGCTTCCACATTTATATGTTATTATGTTGCGATCGAGGTCGACCGTCGTCTCAATTGGTCTTTTTGTATGTATATAGTATATTTGTATAGAATTTTCCGGGTAATTGTATTTGGATGATATTCCACTAGATTAAACTATTACAAATATTAATATTGAATATATTTGGCGTTAATTTTGTAGAAATTCATTATTCACAATTAAATGAAACTACGTGATGTAGTATTATTTCTACTTTCTTTAAGTTCTTTACCACGATCTTTGCTAATATCCCACCTGAACATGTTGTAATACAACGAAACCTAGGGTAAAGAAATCAAAGAAAGTAGAAATAATACTACATCACGTAGTTTGATTTAATTGTGACAAATATTAATATTAATTTTATTTATTTCTTTGCAACATTTCTAGATACGATAGACTTATTGTTACCAGACCAATCTCTTCCAGTTAAACAGAAACAAAAAATGTAATTAATTATTTCAGAGGTGGACTGCAAAAGACCATCTGCATCAGCATAATTTCCACAAAAAATAATATAAAATTTGATTTTTGTTTAAATTAACAAAATAGTTATTAATAAAGAAGAGTCGTTGGGAAAAAAGGAAAGAATGAGCCGTGAAAGTAATGAGGATGCGAACGAAAGGAAAATGATGCGAGTTAAGACATAATTAAAAACTATGACATAATTTTTTTAGACCACTTGACAAAGTATATTGACAGTGAAATTTTCACCACATCTGTGAAAGATCTCAGTCTAAAAGGAGAATAAAATACTTTTTAACCATATATTTGTTGCTCTTTCTAGATTGGTCCTTGGTTCTATTTTCTGTCCTTGATGCTATAAATTTATAAATTGATACGACTTTGAATATTTTAAAATGTTAACAGCAGACTATAAAATATACGTGGCATGATATCGAGAAACAATGCTGAGAAGCAGACAGTTATTCATCTTTAGATATTAAACGTGCTTCCTTCTGACATGTATATGCCCTCATCAGTATTCTGTCGTAATATTATCTAAGGTCGTGTCATTGCGTTGATTGAAATTCGCGAGACGACTGCCTAGCTTTCATATTTGGATGGAATTCCTTTTAGACAAATCCCTATTTAATGATTCTTGTTTATTCGAAATTAGACTTTATTGTTGTTATTTATAAATAACTAAAATGTGTCTATTGTCTCTTGTCTCTAAATGTTGCCTTGTAGACATATATTTCGGTTTAAAAGTTAAGAGTTAATTGTATTCATGAACTGAAGGGGCCTTGTTTTTAATTTGCACTATTATCTAAAATGTTATATGCGCTGATAAATATTATTGTTTAATATTACTATATATCTCAAAATCTTTGCTCCATTACGCTATGCAGTAATAGTCAATAGTCATAAACAGGTACAGTATCCTATAATATCTATAAATATCTGGTGTAATATCATTTGTATAAAACTGCCTTATCCCATGGATTGAAATATTTCGATTATTTAGTGGTACTTGCTAGTTGGAAATATGGTGGATTTAAGAATATTGATAATTGCCTAATATATATATATATATATATATATATATTTTTTTTTTTTTTTTTTTATATTATTATTTTAATTCTGCTGTAATAAATATAGAATAAAAACTTAAAATAAATTTTAGGCTTGTTTACAAAATTGTTCACGAAAATGAAAACCTGCATAGATTATTAAATACACGTTGTAATAACTGAACGTTTTAGATGGTAATATGTTAGGGAATTTACTACCGTTATTAATATTTTTTGTAAATTGTCATCTGCGTTTAATATAACAACTGTTCCTTATTCTAATTTTATTAGGAGGCAAAAATAACTTTATAATGTCTCAATTAAATTTTAATAATTATATAAAATATAATAATTTTAAATAATAACAAAATTATTTTACACAAAAACGTGACAGAGGAGAAAATTGCGAGAAAACATGTTAAAGGACAGCTGCAAGTGATGAATAACAAAATAAATTGATTAATGTAAAAATAATAAACGTTTCGACACTAAAATACATATAATCAACAAATATTGATGAACGATTCATTCCGACAAATAGTTATAGCATGAATTAATATTTTTTAAGGAAAATGAGATATTTTTATTTTGAAGCTTTACTTTTATGTTTCTTTTTTAAATTTTTTTACAATTATTTTCTCAATGTGTTGTTAAAAATCTATTTAGTATCTTATAAACTAATGAGCCATTTTAACATTTACCTTCTTAATTACGAGACACTTGTTTATATTTAGTGATTTCAGGTTTATCCAGAATTATTCCTAGTATACAGCAAATTGCAATACATCAATATAAAATGGCATTTCAGCATGTTATTTTGACAAAAGTCCGCTTTGATATTTACTTCTTTCCTAAATTACACTAATTTTTTATGAAATGTTGTTTTTTATCAAATTTTATACCAGCTTTTTCCGTGAATTCCAACAGAATTGAAAAGGATACTGGTCCAATCTATATGTGAAGTTACGTTTAATCCTACTAACTGAGGATTAAAGAAATAATAAAAATATGTGTGTATTTCAATATTTAGAATATATTCCTTTGACAATACTCGGATTTTCTTAATTTATATGTAACGTATTTAAGAATTTATATAAATAGAAGAATAAAAACATTATTTTTGACTATAATTTAAGAAATGATATGTGATTCAATATTCGATCAGTTCGATTAATCACCGTAATATATTTATTTTTCCATTTGTCTGTCAAATCTATGCTAGTTGAATGTACTGCTGTGGGGAGTACAGATATATTGGTGCAGGTTGTTCGTTCCTGTATTGTAGGCGAGCTGTGTAAGCCATGTTACGGAAGTCATTCTCTGTTCTATAGTCAACACGCTGCAATGTCGAGTCTGGGAGTAGAATATAATATGCTCCAACTTTACTCTCCAGGTCATCTGTCACTTCACTTTGCTCCAACTCGTTTAGATCTTCGGTTTCAAACGTTTCGACATTTGCATTCCTTGAAATTTCTGCGCCTTTTTTGGTAGTAGCCTCGACGTCGTTAATAGGTACTTCTGTGGTCGTGGGAATTCCATATTCCACGTCAGGTGTTCCGAAATTATTATACGGTACTCCGGAAGCCTGTGTCGGACCAAGAAGTCTCGCTGGCAGAATGAACCTGGGCACTGACGGTCTCCATCCGGAAGGAGGATATGGGACTTGCGATCTAGGTGTAGTTTGCTCCCTTTTTTCTGAGTCGGCTACTGGCTCTGCTTCCTCTTTCTGCGTCTGAAGACCAACAACTCTATAGCGCTGTGGGTGAGCGTACGAAATTGCGACCAAGAACAGAAATACAACGAAGGACTTCATAGTTGCTAAAGCGATGTCCTGGTGTGATTACTATTTTATGATGCAATGATGATGCACTGGCAGTTATTCCTACTTATATACCAGATGTATTTCCTTCCGATTTGCACGCGATCTCATCAATATTCCTCTGCGACCGTATCTTCTGAGGTCATATAGCAATGATCAATATTCGCGTGGTATACGCATAGAAATATCTTGGGTTGTCCTTGTTGATTGACGTATTCTTTATATGCATAAATCTAATAAGGTTTTTCATATCAGACTTGCCTATTTATATATCTAAGGCTGCACGTGTATAATAGTAACGATAAGAGAAAACACAATGAAACAAATATTGAGCCTTTTTGCATAACATCTAGAAAGAGTTGAATAGTTTTAAAAGTTTAAGATATTTGTATAAGAATGCCAATAATTTTTAAATTTCAATGAAATATGGATTATGACTTTATATAATTAATGTACTGAAACAGGTCAATCAAATTGACAATGTGTATATTAAATAGGCGTTTATGTAAATAATTACGATAACGAAATAATTCGTTATTTGTATTTTGAAATAATTTTTTCGATTAAATCGCTTTAGTACCTACATCCAGTAGTTGTAAAACATTAGGATTTTATTAAGTTTAGTAGATGTTTTTCTTTTATGTCCCCTCCACTTTTAAATATTTGTATGAAAGAAGATAGTAAATATGCTTTCTTATTGAATAGCGTGCCAACAGTTTTGTGCGATAGAAGTAAACACAACTCAGATAATTTTTGAAGTTTTTATAAAGGGGAGATCTTCTTCTAATAAATGATAACCATTTTAAAATTTGTTTTAATATTTATTGTAATGTATATTTGCCTTTGAAAGATAACATGCGTCCCCGTTCATTGGTTCGTTCGTATGAACGTATGGACGTATGAGAATATGGTACAGATGATACTATTATGATAAACACGTATTGATTTTCATAACGATTTGTCAAATGGTTTAATTTAATAAACAATTTTCTTCAAACATACCTTTTTTCGTGCTCGACCACTGCTGTCCATTTCCTTTGGTTTCCATTGGCCTTCGTTTTATGCAGATCTACATGTCTCTTCTCTCTGCTCCTTGGTGTTTTTATTTTTACTTTTCAATTTTGACTTTTTTTAGAAATGTTTATTAATAAAAAAATAAAAACCGCGAGGTATGCGATCTTGGTTTTATCGACGATTTTGTTTTTGTAATGTATATTTATAACTCTTAAGCTCATTTTATTGAAATACGTTTGAATAAAAAAATCAAAGATACTAATTCCGTACCTTGATTGTTTTCTGGGATAGATAATAAAATTACCTGTCCATACTTCAAAATTTTGTTCAATAAAATAGGTTCTTTAATGAAATGTAATTAAAATAATACACCGTTTTTGGGCACTACCACTTTGTGTGGGACTACTTTCAAATGTAAAATGGTTGAAGAGTGACTTTAAATAGAGAATTTTTCACGTGATCGGGGTTCCAAAAATCTTAATTTGGGTTGTGATTTAAATGCTACCTAATATTATGATATTGTGCCTTAAAAATATTCTGCATCATACAATTGTTGAATTGTAAAGCGTGAGCTAAGGCAATGAAATTAACGCATAATCTAATATTTTTTTTCTACTTTTTGCTTTAAGCTCATTTCGTAATTTAACTTTAATTATTAATTTAAACTATATCCGAAGTGCATTTAAAGAAAGCTAATTAAAATCTATATAGTCATTTTTAAAATTTGGCGATTGGTTTCATGCCAATTTCGGACGACAATGGTAGATATGTCATATTAAATTTTGAAAATTGATCCATCGCCATTTGATATATCAAAAACAATTTTTAAATTAGATCCGTTTCCGTATATGAGTTATAATCTGGACTACTTTTATTAGTTATATCGTTGAAAATGGTTTTCTATACAGCATAACATTTTATTAAGAGTAATATCTCATCATTTGACTACCATTCCATAATAAATTTCGCTCTTAACTGGTGATTTTTAAAGGTATCCGTTTTAATCTTCTGTAACACCATATGTAAAAATAATCCAATAAAATCACTCGACATTTTGTTTTGGTATTTTTAGAAGTATAATTAATATAATACGTTTAAGCAATGATATACTCAATATCGTAAACACTTACGCCAGTTACTCATTATTGAAAATTACCTTGTGTGTGAAATTCGCATCAATTAATAAAATTAATTAACAATTCCTTAATGCCTGTTTTTAAACGCGCTAATGAATGTAATAACATAAATTGACATCGGAATAATTGGCATTAGAGTATTAACACTAAATGTTTATCGAACATATTTGTGTTTTATTTTCAATCACTTGTTCATCGGTTTTCGCTTAGATTCTGTTAAACAGAAAAGTGTCCTCCGAAATTATAAATGTGATTATTATAGTGTGTTAGTGTGACTATAATTTTGTTTTTTAATATTTCTTCACATGCTTTTCTCGCATTTCATTGGTGTAGTAAATTATCTTAGAGTATTTGTAATCTTATTTTTTAAAAATTTGGGATGGTTTTAAGAAGTTTACAAAACATTCTAAGACACTCTATATGCTATATATGAATTGCGCCTATCACTCCAATCATGTCTGGATGACTATCAGATGCGTTATAATTTTAATATTTACACGTATGAAAAACTACTATAATTTGATTTCTTAATTCACTTTATAGGTAAATGTGACGGAAACGAAACATATTGTGAATTTGAGCGAAATATGCCACGTCGACAGACAATTATATCGAGACTGGAAATCTTTCATAATTCTTGTTATTCCAGAGATGTTTATTTGAAGATAGTTCAGTTATTCTAATAATATAAAGTCAAAATTTTAGAAGAAATAAAAAAAAATGTTTTATCTGGCTTTTGATCCTATCTACATCGAATTGATCCAAGAAATATTACAGGTGTGCCTTATTTTAAATATTTGTGATGTTAACGCGTTTATACAATTAATCTTTTTATAATTATTTATTTATTATGTGTTTTTTATTTTGAAAATTATTAGGCCATGATTAATTTATCGCATCATACTTTTCAGAATTGCAAGGTCTTCGTTGCTAGCGTGCTCTGAAAAAATGTTATTGATATACAACACACGTACCTGATCCAAACGCAGTGAAGTTTGATTTGCACAGTTCGTGCAGGTGTTTGGAAGCGAAGAATGGTTCCTTAATAGTTTTACAATTTTTACATAGACACTTATATTAAAAAGAAATATATTGGAAAAAGAAAAACTTATATCAGTTAGTACATTTAATAAAAAAGGAAAATGTATGATATAATTCAAGTAGCAACATTAAAATTAAAAGCACAATGGCGCACGGAATTTGGCGCATTTTCATTACATGTAAGTAGGTATTTAATTTTCAAGGTACTAAAGATATGTAATTGATGACAAAATATTTATTATCCTAAAATTATTCTAAATTTTGTATAACTGAACATATTAACGAAGTTATAGAATTTGTACTAACATATTTTTTCACTTTAAATTAAAAATTCTTTAAAAGTTATATTAAAATCCATTAACTTCAGGAAATGCGTTAAAATTATAAACAAACAAACTGCGAAGGTAAAGTAAAAACAAAAGTATTTGCTTTCCAAGTAATATTTTCTGAAAAAGAAATAATTCTTAAGTTAATATTTGTGTATATCGTTTTATAAATATATAAAATCAAAACACTTCCTAAAATAAAAATATATATTACAGACTAGGCAAACAAAATTAAACTGTGGCTAAATATGAAAATTTTTTAAATATAACATTTTTTTTATTGAAGTGTTTTTATATAAACTGAGGGAGTAGAAGCTATCAACACATCAATCAGAGACAAGACTGGTTCACAAATATTATAACCTAAAGTAGGTTTTTCTTCCTTAATAAAAATTCCTTCTTTAAGAAAAATAAAATTAGAAAGGACAGAAATATGACTTTCACGATGGGCGTATACGCGCCTGCTCAAACGTTAGCGACCTCTTGTATGCCATCGAGACCCCCAATCTGAGAAGCAATGTTTTGATACTACATAAATATTTTAGATTCGTTGAAAAAAATATTATAAGTCTGTTCCGGTCTATGATTATTTTGAACAGATTTTGTACAAATACAGGTAATTTCAAAGGTGTATTTGCACAGCTACAATGTATCCTTGTCTACAACGCACATGTACGCAACGAAGCATTGTAATTCACATTTTTGTGTTGTTAAATGAGACAAATTTACAAATTTATTTTTTGATCTTTTAAAATATTAGTTTCAAGTTTTTTTACCACATTTTGTTATTTTATCTTATAGTTATTAAATTTTAAGAAACTATACTTCGTTTTCGAAAACCTGGACAAATTGTTGGATCAAATGATTGGGTTACGTTTAAGCAAATCAAACTTCAATATGTTTGGATAACACAGATACTTTTTATATCAATAAACTTTTTTCATACCACCTAGCAGGATCTGGTAAAACTAAGAAGCACGATGTCATATACAAACGTTTTGAAATTAAATATGCGCAATAAAACAATAATACCAAAAATAAATATATTAATGTGATCACTCAGTATCATAACTATGTATTATAGATGATAGTAGCACTGTTTATACATCTATCGCACCTAAAGCAATTCAAAAATTTTCTTCGATTATAAATTCTTCGATAAATGTTGATTTCTTAATATCAGTATAACTATACTGAGTGAACACATGAACCCAAATGGGTTAACATTTTTCATAAATATACCACTCTTTCTATATATCTTCAATTTTAAAAAAAATAATTCCTATCTTACCACAGTATTTTTTTAATAATATTTAAATAAAATTGTCAAAATATAACAAGATCATATTATAAGCGGAATTCACAGTTTATTTTGTAATATTTTATATCTGATATACAAAATTAAGCCAATTGTATGTATTGTTCTGAAGAGTACAGGTATATGGGAGCAGGTTGTTCGTTCCTGTACTGCAGACGAGCCGTGTAAGCCATGTTGCGGATGTCGTTTTCAGTCATGTAATCAACACGCTGCAGAGTTGAGTCCGGAAGAAGGAGGTAGTAAGCACCCGCCTTGCTTTGTACTTCCGCTTGTTCGGCATTTTCCTGTGTTTGATCTAAGATAGCTAATGTGAAATCTTCAGTATCCGCATTTTCAGTCGTTTCATTTTCCATGTTTGTCGTAGTCTCGACAGAGGATTCGGTAGTGATTGGGGCGCCATATTCGGTGTTCAGCACATTGTAAGTATTGCTGGGAGCATCGTATGTCTGCGCTGGTGCCAGTTGTCGTGCTGGAAGAATGAATGTTGGTCCTGAAGGCCTCCAACCAGAAGGAGGATAAGGAGCTTCATTCGTCTCTGAATCAGGCGCTGGCGCTACTTCATCTCTTTGAGGTCTTAGTTTAGCGAAACGATAACGCGGTGGTTCAGCTACTACAACCGCCGCAACCAGGAGAATAGCCATCGATTTCATTTTAAATTAAATTACTTAACAAATTTATCGTTGGAAATGTTGACCGGTCAAAATCCTGTGATGTAATGATGATAATACTCATATAAGCTAGCGCTTATATAGTGAAAATATTTCCTGTAGCTTAAATAATAGTTGCTCATCTGTATTCTCACGCAGTGGTGATCTTAGAGGTCGTGACATTAATATTGAAACATTTCTGGTGAGATAATTTCAAGTAGTGCTTAATTGATAATGTTATGTTTATTTATGTTTACAATTTCTGTTTCCTGCTATCACCTACTAAGATGATGACATAATGACCTAATGCTAAGATATTTAGTCCTCTATTATCGCCTTACTATGACGTTTTATTATAAATGTTTAACAATTTGTTAAGTTTATGTTGTAAAAAAATAATTAAAATTTAATTAGCGACAGTTGTTGTGTTACGTCTATCTTATTGTTCCTGTAGAAATTGTTCGTGTTTATTCCGTAATCCTTAAATTGTGTAATGACAATATACGAGCTCGTAACGTATATATTGACAATATTTTACTTCTAACCTATCTAAAAATTAATATTAATTTGATATTTAAACCATGCTCTCTAAAAAGCAAATGAGAAATAGAAAGCAAGTGTTAGGTCATAATATAAAATAGTTTAATTCGACTAACCAAGCCGTTACATAATTCTGTAGTTCAACGACCGGCGTTCACGATAATTTTCAGCAGCGACCGTCTTTTGTGAAGTTGATAATATATATCTCTTTGCCACTAATTTATAACGAGTTTATGATTGCAAAATTAGTTTTTAACATTTTATCATCAATATAAATATTTTACTGACATAAATAATTGACAATATTAATAATTTTGCTTTTATTTTTTCTAACAACATCGACTAAATATGAACTTATGAGACTCGTTTGCGCATTTTTGATAAACCTAGTCATTTTTGGTCTAATTTATTTTCAAACGGTTATTTATAGTTTATGGATAAGTTATGCATAAGTATATTTCTAGTTTATTGACAAGTTAGTATAGGCTATTCTAGTAAGATAAGTTAATATCTTATATTCTAGTTTATGCATAAGTATATTTCTAGTTTATTGATAAGTTAGTATAGTTACATAAGTTAGTATTAAAAAAGCAGGTAGTTGTGCAGGCATTTAGCATAAATAAATGAAAAATATTGGGATAAAACGGCCAACTACGACAACTTCGTATTTGTAGCAGCCGAATCCTAATAACATAAGAGCCAAGCTGGTTTATATTTTACAAATTGTTGGCAACATTCCAAATAATATTTTTATCCAAATAAACCGTTTATGCAATAAATAATAAATATAATAAATAGATCATTAAAATTGGAAAATATATTAAACAATGCGGCCTTGGCTTTAAATAATGTTGTATGTCAATCTAATAAAAAAAAATTTCAATTTACCTTATATATAATAAAATTGATGGCTCTTAACTTCGATAATCATCTCATCTAGATTTTTTGAGTACAACTATCTGTAGCTATAAGCAAACTAGGCGCAAGGTGTTTGTGAAGAGTTGTAACATTGAAAATAATGTTCATCTGAAACTGGTAGTAAAGGTCACCCGGGAAGGAAAAAGGGAAACCTTACAAGATCATTCAGGTGTCGTCAGTCACAGCCGTTTACTCAGAATCCACTTTACGTAGAGACTTGTAATTTGGCACGTTCATAAAACGTATTAATTCTAATGTATCTCAATATCTAATACTCAATAATATTCATAAGGAAATTTAAGGGGGAGTGGGAAGCGTAAACTGTTTACTCGAAAAATGTTCTTTTATTTCCACATATAGTGAGAGGTATCATTTGGAAACGCTAATTGTAGGTATTAAGATCAAGAAAACATGTAAGAGAAATCGGATATACCCTCCCCCATATTTCCAAAACTACTCAACCTAAAATGAAGAAAAAAATTGGGTCTTTAGAAGCATAGGTAAAGGTTGTAGGAACACTGAATCGGTTAATCTAGATCCTATAATATTTTAAATAAGCACCATGTTTTTACACCTGCGAAAGATTGGAAATATATTTACGTTATGAAAAATTGATATGTAAATATTTTAACAGAAATACTATGTTCTATTAAATATTTATAAATACCTAACCGCACTGTATAGAATCCTGGTAGCGTGAGTTTTATTCGCGCTTGACAGGTTTTTGTATATAATTAAAGTTTATGTCTTAGAAAGAACCGAAACTTCATCGTATGTTTAAGTATCTTGTATTGTACAAAAATTAAAATTGTACTATTTAAACAAATCTAAGGAAGTTAATTTTTTCACCAATTTTTATATTCTGGGTCTACAGCTCTTGAAGCGATCTCTACCAACAAGTTTCATTAAATTTACGAGTATTTCATCACAAATTAAGATTTCTAATGATAACTGTAGAATTATATGCACTGATACAGTGAAATAGAATATTCGGCAAAATAGTTCTTCGTTTAACAAACGTAGTTTAGATGGAGTCGAAACGGATGCATCGTGGTAAAAAAAATGATACAAACCCCAAAAATCCTATATTTTATTGTTATTTTGTCATAAATAACTAGCAGCAAATACCCGGACATTGTAGAAACAGAACATTGTAGAAATTTCTTCAAATTTCTAGAACTTTCTAGACAAAACTAGAACTTTCATAATGGAAGTTACACATTTTCGAGGTTGACTAATTTTAACCTCCATATCTTCCACACCCTTTATTTACACAAATTAAACTTCCACACCCTTATAGTTATCGATGCCAACTGATTTTTATTTATTTTGCACAAATTAATTTTTTGGGATAAAGAAGATGTTCATGATACTCCATTAAGCTTACGCGTTACGAAAATTAACACAAAAACATTTCACTGTAGAAAAGTCCTCAAGAGTAAGACTCCTACTCGACCTATTTCGTTGTATTTTGAAGCCCATTAGATATAATTATGTCGGATTATGTTCAAGATAACACAAAGTTGAGAACCCCATCGGAAAATGTTGTACGTAATTATTAGCAAAAAATAGGATTATGCTTTTAAAGGAATCACTTCAACATTTAATTAATTTATTAATGAACATTAATATTTTTTATGTGTATTGTCTCGTACTACTATATATTTTCATAAAGGTGGAAGATGTAATGATAAAATTTCATATTATAATATGTTTTATTTCATATCATAAAAAAATCATATGACAAGCTGCAAATGGTAAAAATAAATTTGCACCATAGCTTAAGTACAGTCTAAAACTTAAGCCAATTGTATGTATTGATCTGAAGAGTACAGGTATATAGGCGCAGGCTGTTCGTTCCTGTACTGCAGACGAGCCGTGTAAGCCATGTTGCGGATGTCGTTTTCAGTCATGTAATCAACACGCTGTAAAGTCGAGTCCGGAAAGAGAAGATAGTAAGCACCCGCCTTGTTTTCTACTTCTGCCTGATTGAAGTTTTGCTGTTCTTGATCCAAGCCGGCTACTGCTAAATTCTCGGCACCTACATTTTTAGCGTCTTCTTCTACTGCATTCGTCGTCGTTTCAATGGATGACTCGGTATTAATCGGGGCTCCATATAGAGTATCTGGTGGACCATAGGTATTACTGGGAGCGACCTCTGTCTGATCTTGTGTCAGTTGTCGCGCTGGAAGAATGAATGTTGGTCCCGAAGGCCTCCAACCAGAAGGAGGATAAGGAGCTTCGTTCTTGTCTGAATCGGTCGCTGGTGCCACTTCCTGTCGTTGAGATCTTATTTTATCGAAACGATAACGCGGTGGTTCAGCAACTCCAACCGCTATTACAATCAGTAAAATAGTGATCGATTTCATTTTCAACTAAATCTCCTAACAATTTTATAGTAGAGGTTGTTGATTGATCAAGATACAGTAATGTAATGATAATAAAACATATTTAATTAGCTCTTATATACTGCAGGTATTTTCCTGCATATTAGTTAATAGGAGCTCATCAGTATTCTCGCGCAATGGTGACCTTTAAGGTCGTGACACTGTAGGATTGAAATTTTTTTAAAACATTTTTTGTGGGTATTTTCTAAAGAATGTACTTCAAAGAAATAATTGTTAAATCCTCACAACTATACAACCTATGCAAAACTTATATAATAAGTAAAAGAAAACTTTATGTTTAGATATTTGGGAAATTCATTTTATACATTTACTTATCAAAAATTATGAATCACATTTCATTGGCTGGAGGAACGGCTAATATATAAACTATTAAATCATTAATAGTGCAGGGTCAATTTATCTTCTTCAACGCATAAGAAAGTTAAAATTGTAATTGGAAACAAATATGCCTTGATATTAATGACTCAAGGTAATCATTTGATTAAAGTATATAGATATGCTAGTGGACTTTTTGGGTACAAAATGACACGACCAAACATGTGGCTACGATTTTGAACAAAGGCGTAAAATGTTGAAATAATTATATATAGCTGGGCAAGTGCGTGTTTGAGTACTCCAAGAATGGGTTCTGTAGTTGACGATTTCTCTTCAAATTGTTGATGCAAATTTAATTGAAAGTTCTAACAAAATGGTTGTACCAATATTTTTTATGGTGTTACTTCGATTCTTGATTTTTTAAATAAGATTTAAAAATGAAAATGTCAAATGAAACTACGGTTTTACAGAGATTTCCAATAACATCACGCTTTATGGAGTGTGTTAAAAAATAATGCTTTTATGGGAAGGTATATCACAAAAATTATTTTATTATTTTACATTTTAAATTAGCGTCTTATCGAAATTCCTAGATATTTCTCAAATTGTATACGCATAAGTCTATTACTATGGAAGTTGTAAGGTTTTAACCGTCCAATTTTCCTATATATAATTTAAATTTTATGTACGGGATATCCATTAAAAGATAGTTTTAAACATTTCTGAGAGAACATTTTTGGAAATTTTGTGTTATGTATTATTATTTTATTAATACTCCACATGGTAAATGAAACTGGAAAAATTTTTTTTTGTCCCTAATAGTATTTCCAAATATGTTTTTGGGTGTTAATTTTGATATAAGGGGGTTGAGATACATTAAAACTTAAAAAAAAGTGATAGACAGATGGACGGACTCGTGACAAATCTTAAAAGGCTTATGTTTTTTTTCTATTATGAAATCCAAAAAAAGGATACAAAATGGTTGCAGGATTTAGGTAGCTAATTATTAGAGACTTATTCCTAGCCTTGGCCTTTATCACAAGATTGTGTTGTTTAGTTCCGTACTCGACTAAAGCAAACATTGAGATCATTGTAAATAAATTAACCTTAAATAATTATGAAATAAGAAAGTGATTAAGCCAAATGGAGTATGTTTTCTTGGACAAAATTAGGACCAATGGGGTATAAAATTAATGTAGAAGATGTTTTATAAATTTCTTCTTGAAGGAAAATGTTTAGATAAATTTGTTATTATCAATACCTATAAAAGTGTCATCTAATTAAGGTGAACAATGAAAATTTGCAATGCTAAAGATTAGGAAACAAGCAATATTTTTTTAACCAATATTATTTTTCTGAAAGTAGTAATGGAACTTGGCATCCTTTGTCGAACTCAATTCTTTTATTGGCTAAGCCAACAGACCTATTTGTTCTTGTTACCGAACTCGGCCCATGTTTTCATGCTTACACTTTTATTGGAAATATTATAGATAATACTTTAGCATTTGATTATTTTAATTTTAATATAACTCAACAAATTTCTTTTTATAAACGTCATTTTGACAGTTCTTAAATTTTAACTAAACAGCTAGTTTTTGTGATACGATGACATGTAAACTATATTAACACCACGAAAGCCTTACAAGGTTAGAATTAGTAAAAATGAATGTGCAATTCACATAAACAATCAGTATGATAGACTTTCCAAACTTCTATTCTTACGTTTACCGCGAAAAACCAACATATGAGTAAAAACATGTGAACATATTGTAATCCGTAACTGCAACAGAGAGACACATCCCTATCCATGTGCTTTCCAATTATGTTAACTAATATGACGACTAAAATATATGACTAGAGCTTTATAATAGAAAAATAAAATGTATGACTAAAGCCTTATAATAAAGTATTGATTCCTTTAGCAACAATTGGATAATCAGATTTAAATAATGTTTAGTTTAGATTATGACTTGTTATATTTATCAAGAATTTAGTTTTAACCATTTTTCTAACTAAAGAAAAACAATAAAGAACTAATAGAAATATTTATTTCTAAACATTCCTTCGTAATGGAATGAAAATATCAACTTTCTGAAATTTTTTTTTCTTTACAGATCAAATCAGTATGTAACGCTAGAATTAATATCGAATATTTTTTAATTTAATTAAACGTTTTCATAATTAAAATTAGCGATTTTTTTTCAATTCACTTGCATAGGTAAAATTAATTTAATGTGGACATTAAAAGTATATCAAGCATATAATATAATATTTTCATCTACACTTGCTTCGAGTGTTATTTCATCTTTTTGAATTATGTCAATATCCATTTTATTATTTCTTTAATATATAAATTTATTCTAAACTAAAATATTTTCTAAACACTAATTAAGCTAAAATTATATAATTTAGTATATAGTTATTTTTTATTTTGTATAAGCAAAATGAAATCAGTGTTATAAAAAATTACATGTTAAAATTATAATCGGTGTGTATTTTTTTACATCATTTCGACTGTTTTCTTTTTCAGTACACTCAGTCCTAAAAAAATTAATCCAACTGAATGCACTGTTTTGAAGAATAAAGGTATATAGATGCAAGTTTTTCGTTACTGTACCTCAGGCGGGTCATGTAAGCCATATTGCGAATACATTTTTAGTCATATAGTCAATACGCTTCAGCGTCAAGTCGGGGAGGAGAAGGTAGTCGACGCTGGCATTAATTTGTATTTCTGCTTGTTTGATACTTTGCTATCTTTGACTCAAGCTGGCAACTGCTAAATTCTCGGGAACCCAATTTTTAGTCGCGTCTTCCCCTGAGTTTATTGTGGTTTCGACGGAGGACTCGGTAGTAATTGAGGCTCCTCCATAAACGGCGTCTGGTGTATCGTAAATATTATTTTGAGCGGCGTCTGCCTGCGTTGGTGCCAAGTGCAGCTATGGAAGAATGAATGTTGGCCTCGAAGATTTCCAACCAGAAGCAGAATACGGTGCTTCATTATTGTTTGAGTGACACAATTCCTGTCATTGAGACTTTATTCTAGCGTAACTATATAACACGGTAGTTTAACGACACAACCGCTACTGCAGCCGGTAAAATAATCATCGATTTCGATTCATTAATTCAACATTTTAATTGTTGAAGGTGTTGACCGGTTAAGTCCCAGTGATGCAATGTGATAATACTTATTTAATTAGCCCTTATATAGTAAAAACCTTTTCCTGCATGTAAGAAGCTCGTCAGTATTCCCATACAATGATGACGCCTAAGGTTATGGGTTATTACTTTGTATGCTGAAACGTAAACAATTTGAAATTGGTACTGAATCAATCATTTTTTACTTTTCATAAATGTTATAAACAGAATTCAGTAATTTTTGTTGCTTTTATTTGTTTATTTGTTATTATTTAATCGTTTCAATAATTACACTTTGATATTTTAATTTTTCGCTTTATTAATATTTATTAAAGTTTAATTCTCAATTTCAATGTTAACTTCGCATTTTCAGTTCTATCTTTGCATTATCCTGCTAGTAATGTTTACGTTCCCAAGACGTGGAAATCTCACGATTTTATGTTAATATCAAACCGAAATAATCTTTTCGTCGAAATCATTGAGATATTAGATGTTATATTATCATTTTATTTAATAATGCCGTTGAATATATATGTGTATTTAGATTCACAACGTGGTTTCCCAGTCATATGAACTTCTCTGAAGAGTTCATATCTGGCGTGAACCAAAAGTTTTTGCAGATATGATGCATCGTGTGTAATGAAATAATATACATATAATGTAATAAATGATAGAAACATTTATATATCGATATTAGGGATATACGAGCTTGCTTAAATCAGAATTTATAGAATCTGCACCACATGGTACTTATTAGGCGAAAGCAGATACTGTCATTGCAATCAATATTTTATAATAAATAGAAATTTAAGTAAATTTTACAAGTTATGTATAGTGAAATGATAATGAAAAAATGGGAAAGTCCATTGTAAAAAAAGAACACTAGACTGTGCTATCTTTATTATTGATCTTGTAGTCGTCTTCTTATTTGAATAATTTACGTAGTCAGGTTTTAGTTCATTTTTGTGTCTAATATTTCAAAATAAAAAATAAACACTTTATTTTCCGTTTTTTTTGTATTTTTGTAAAGTACCTACTTACCAAGGTTTACTATAGAAGATACACTCGTATATTTTTTGTAGTCATGTGTTTAGTTTTTAGCCATTTTTCATAGCAATTAACGTTTATGAACTATATAACGAAAATACTTTAATTTTAAACATTATTTCATAAAGCTCAAAACATACACTGTAAATACAATTTATTAACTTTCGATTTTTTTCTTTTCACATTCTGAAATTCAGGAATTATATTATTGAAATTTCCTGAGACATAATATTTTGGATCTATATGTAATTTTTTGAAATAATATAGATTTTTTTATATTAATTCAGTGTTTTAGTAATACAATTTGCTTTAATTTAAACAGCCAAGATGTAGTACATAAACTAAATTTAAATCTAAATCTCTTTTCAGGGCTCCGTAGCCAAAAGACCAAATCTTTATAGGTTCGTCAGGTTCACTTGTATTTGTTTTACTAGCAGACTATAATTAGTGGTATAAAGTTGAAATTTTGGCATGGTGGTGCATATTTATAACGTCTATAAAGTTATTAATTAATATTTTTGAGAATTTTTTTATGGTATTTACCCTATATGTAAAGAGTTTTTTATTTGCATACTGCATTTTGTAAATATCGTTGAATAGGTCTTTCAAAATTATTGGGGGTATATCACAAACACTGTTTTCTATACAAGGATCCTTGTATAGAATATTAAGTTTTAATAATTTCCGCCTCCTATTAGTGAAACCATTATTTTTGAATATCTGAAATGTATTCACAATAGTGTATGAAACAAAATTAAAATAAATATTTTCACAGCTGTATAGGCTCTACTAGTTTATTAGTAATAATCGACCTACTTAGGCTATGTAGTTGGGTCTCTAAAAACTTCATAGCAATTCTATACCAATGATTTAAATCAACTGCAAAATTATCTTTGTATTTTAAATGTATATTTGTAATGCCGAGCAATTCGTACGCCTTATAAGTCGTTTCATTACGAAAACATGGTATTTTAGTCCAAACTTTTTGCAATACATCTCATTGAATTCTTACATTCATTTTATTTAGGTTTTAGTTATTTTAATTTTATATATTTGATACTAAAGTGACAGAATTTAATTTGCAACATGATTTTTTTATTTTGTATATGTAAAATAAAATTAATGTTACAAGAAGTTACATATAAAAATTATAATTGACATGAGTTTTCATTTAAAATATCTCGTCCGTGTTTTTTTCAAACTAAGCCAATTGAATGTACTGTTCTGGAGAGTAAAGGTATATCGGTGCAGGTTGTTCGTTCCTGTACTGCAGACGAGCCGTGTAAGCCATGTTGCGGATGTCATTTTCGGTCATATAGTCAACACGCTGCAGAGTCGAGTCTGGAAGAAGCAGGTAGTAAGCGCCCGCGTTGCTTTGTACTTCCGCTCGTTTGGCATTTTGCTGTCCTTGGTTTAAACCAACTACTGCCAAACTCTCGGTACCTGTATTTTCAGTCGTTCCTTCATCCGGGTTCGTTGTAGTTTCTACAGAAGGTTCCGTCGTGAAAGGGACTCCATACTGTGTGCTTGGTGCACCAAAGTTATTAACGGGAGCGCCGTATGTCTGTGCTGGTGCCAGTTGGCGTGCTGGAAGAATGAATTTTGGTCCCGAAGGCCTCCAACCGGAAGGAGGGTATGGAGCTCCATTCGTGTTTGAGTTAGGCGCTGGAGCAAATTCCAGTCGCTGAGATCTCAGTCTAGATGAACGGTAACGTGGTGGTTCAGCCACCACAACAGCTACGATTACCAATAAAGTAGCGATCGACTTCATTTTATATACAAAATATTCGTTCCTTTGAAGGTGTTGACCGGTCAAGATACAGTGATGTAATGATAATAATACTCATTTAATTAGCGCTTATATATTGGAAATATTTTCCTTTGGATTAGATAATAGTTTCTCATCAGTATTCCTTTACAATGATGACTTGAGGTCGTGACATTGTATTGACGATATGCCCTGTGAGTAGTGTATTGTTTATTAATATCGGCGACTACGTCCTGCTGTCATCGATATTTTTTATGAATATTCATTCATATTATGTGTCACTTCGTGAGTTTCGTCAGCGGACTCTGAACATGACTCATAATTTGTTTATAGCGACACTTGCTGAAATATAACAATTAATGGGGTTATATCACGTAATTGTACAAGATGATAAATTTACGTATTATTCAAGTGTTCAGTTGTTAATGAAACGTAACTCTTATAATGGAATAAATTAAAAAATCGGGGTAGGAAAAATTTCATTCAATTTTCTTTCATAACCTTTAACAAGAAATGTGCTTTGGATATTTATTAGGGGATATGAATTTTCTTCGGCTGTATTTACAAAAAAATCTGCTACAGCAATGCCCGAATTTCAATCATAGACTGAGCGAAGCATAGTCTTATATTTGTATATTAGAACCAATCCCTTGCATGTATATTTATAATATCATAGTTTCCGTAAAACATAACAGATTTTTAAGAAGTTTGGAAAAGCAGCTCTTATGTAATTCACCGTGTTGAGCTATCATTTTAGAATTTTCTTCCAAAATGGCAGTTCAATATGACAGACTTTTCTTTTACTAAATGTTGGGTGTAGTATCAAAGAAAATTTATTGAGGAGCAAATGAGTATTTATAGCGTTTTTTACAGTTTAGAGACCGCCGATATATTGGAAATTTATTCTTCAAGTCAATTTAAATTTTTCTTCGTATATTATGGTAACATTACTTTCATTTAATTGCATGAAAATGAATAATATTTTATTTCATTTGTTTTTGAAAGAAGTACATTTTATTTATACCTTGTCACATATATCCTCAATTTCCTATTGACAATCGAAAGGAAAATATCCTTGGGGTGCAGCACTAACTTAAAATAATTTTGTGTCCAGGCATGATGCCTTTTCCTATAGGTTTTCTTGTACTCTTGTACACCAAACAGGTCTTCTTATTATAGCTGTGATAAAGGTAATTTGCTTCAAAATTGTTATCAGTTAGACATTATCTCGTTTCGGAAAATCTTTCTTTTTTTAGTTAGGAAAGGTTGTTTAAACTCGGAAAATTGTAAGATTTGGTGATAGTACAATCAATTTATATGCATCTTGCAATTTACAGAATTTATAGATTTGCTGTTGGTTTTGGGCACGAACGATGTTTTCTTTTCTTTAGCTTCTTATAGGATAACACAATGGTGGAAACGTAATCGAAAAGTGCAGCCAAAACTTTCCTTATTGTTTTGTTATATTTGAGAAATGAAAAATAGCAACAAGCGACACGATGTCTGCTAGAGTGAGTTAAAATGTAGGACAGTCATGAAGGAGCCATAGCCAGATACATGATGGGTATTGAACTTTTTATCACTTCTCTATATGAAATTTAAATCATTTTTCCGTCAGTTTTTTTCGTGTTCATGCATATACAAATACAACATTCAAGAGCGAAATAGACGATTATTTCTTCCGCTCCACGTCAATTTTACATCCCTCTGAGCTATTCTCGTTACACCCATACAAATAATTATCGATGGTATCTCCAGTATCTCATTTTGTACTGGCGAGATAGTTGTACCTTTATGAGATGATAGTATGATGATAGTTGTACCTTTATAAGCATTGCTTAAAGGAGTGAAAGAATTAATATTACGAAATGTTTTACATTATTTATCTAAAATATCAATTAGTGGCAAAATAAGTGTATCAGTATTTTTAAAAAGTGATCCAATAATGATTTGTTATCCCTTATACCGATAATGCCAACCGGCGTCTTAATTAAAGAGATGCGATGAACAAATTTTTGCTTGCGAAATTGAGTGGCATATCTGAAAAGTTGTTAAAATATTATCCGATATTTTTGAGGACGATTCTAACAACTCTATGATTCATTTAGTTTTTTTTTATTTATGACTTAAGAGAGATTAAAATAGGTAATTTAATTATGAAATCATGTTTCTTGTTCCTGTTTCCTTTTGGCTGAGTATTTAATCGCTAGTACCGTCTCAGTTGCGTAAAAGACACGCCACACAGTTATAACCATTTTCACTTAAACCAATCTTTTTGGATATTAATTTATTTACCTCATCTATCCTCATTTATGTAATACACATTTTACAGTAGAAGTTATTGTGCGTCAAATGTTTAAGTATTGCAATGTACATAAAATCAAAGCGTATATGTGATTGTGATGTGTCATGATACAGTACACGTTGTTAAGATGAAAAATTTATTTGTTTTTAAAAAAATTAATTATTTTGCACAAGTGTATTTCTTTTTAGATTTTGTAGATTAAATTAAACCAATTAACCATCATATATAAGTAAGCTTCAATATGTCAGAAATATATTCGGAAATAAGTGAAAAATCCAAATTTATTGTATGAAGTATTCACAAAATATCACCTGGAATTTGTTTAGTACTCACAAATATTGTATAATTAAATTAAAACATAACTAAGCTCTGCTTACTTTTGGTAATACTATTGGTATACAATTTTAACAATTTTATAGATTATAAAATACGTTAACCAATTTTTGGCGTCTGTCTTATAAAAATTGATTTCCTATTTGGTGACACGTGTAAAACCTGGAATAGTTACTTCACACTATTAATAATATAGTCGATACCAATTTTGTTTCCGGTTAGTGTAGCTCATAGCAAAATTGTACACGTTCTAATCATTTTGAAAATGTTACGAAAAAAAATCAAGAGGTGAAGTAATTTGGTTTTTGATTTACATTAATAAAAAAGAAATGAAATGTACAATTATTATACATTAACGTTGTTTGATTTGATAATGTTGAATAAATAATGTGTTAAAATAAACTTAATTTTTAATGTAAATAAATATTGAAGAAGCAAAATTAATATTTCAAAATTAAATTCATATTATCACGTTGTTCTGATTAAATTTCATCTTACAGAATGTCAATATACTCCCAGTTACATGGAACTTAATTTTAAAATTGTAAAGATTTTTTTAGTTTTTCATTTATTTATAGTATTTTTATTTGGGATAAAAAAAAATAAAAAGAGCAATGTTAATGGAAGTTTTAATTTTATTCGTCTGTATGTTGAAAAATTCGTATTGTTTCAAGTGTCCGTCAGTTTCGTATTTTGACATTAAACCAGCTGAATATACTGCTGTGGGGAATAAAGGTATATGGGAGCAGGTTGTTCGTTCTTGTACTGCAGACGAGCCGTGTAAGCCATGTTGCGGATGTCGTTTTCAGTCATATAATCAACACGCTGCAGAGTAGAGTCCGGAAGAAGGAGGTAGTAAGCGCCTACCTTGCTTTCTACATTGTCTGCTTGCTCAACAGTCTGTTCTCCCGTGTTCAGCTCCGCCGCTGATAAATTTTCGGCTTCGGTATTTTCCGTCGTCCCCTCTTCAACGTTTCCCTCTGTACTCGCTGGTACTCCGTATTCCGTATCTGGTGATCCGTAAGTACTTAAAGGCACCCCATAGGCTTGATCCGGAGATGATTGTCTCGAAGGTAGAGTAAACTGAGGGCCTGAGGGTCTCCAACCAGAGGGAGCATAGCCTTCATTGATATTCCGTGCTGTTTTTTCATCGTTGTTCGGGTCAGGTGTAGGTGCTATTTGCTGCCTTTGTACTTCAAATCTTTGAAAGCGATATCGTGGCGGTTCGGCGGATGCCAAAGCGCACACAGCCAGAATAATAGCGATAGATTTCATTTTAAATTGAAGGAACTCTGCTTTAGATGTTCGATCACCAGATGTTTGTTGTTAAGTGATAATGTAAGGAGTTATTGTGTGGTTTTTATAGTAGTCACTTTGTTTTCCTCATCTTTAAACCGTATGCTCTAATCAGTATTCATCTATGATGGGGAGTGATAAGGTCGCGGTATTGTTTTGGTTACAGATGCCATCGTAATCTACGTGGTTGACTGGCCATCGTAGTCTAACAGTTCATATACATTTAACATTATTTGTCAACTGCTTCATACTTGCCCATAGAGTAGATTTATTTTAATTAATATTTTATTTTTAACAAATTTATCCAGATATTTATATAATGTTACTCTCTCGACATTTATAATTCCTGTTTTACGCAAACCTTTTGCACCATTGTACAGTATCCGAAAATGTTGAGAATATCGACGAATAAATCGTTGGATATTTTATTTTATTTTATCATTAATCGATAATAAGTCGTATTGGTGTTTTCCCGTACATATACAATTTGCTATTGTTTAATTAGACACAATAGTCTATGATCGTGTGCTACAATCGTACAGGCGTCTTCGTGTTTTTGAAGGATACTTGAAGGAATATAAATAAAAGAAGGATACTTGAAGGAATATAAATAAAAGAAGGATACTTGAAGGAATATAAATAAAAGAAGGATACTTGAAGGAATATAAATAAAAGAAGGATACTTGAAGGAATATAAATAAAAGAAGGATACTTGAAAGAATATAAATAAAAGAAGCCTTGGCGTATTGCTATTGATTTAAAATTATTGTGAGATAATACTGGAAAATATTGTTTTATATCTTAATATCTTAGTCACCACTAGAAATTTCGCCCGCTATTAGCGCGTTAAACATGTGTATTATAATACACGTTGCAAATCTTCCAACTTCCTCTGTCAGAGGTACATCCAAAAAGGTACCACAATAACTAGTCTAGTCTATATTAATAATGACGATACTGCATCACTAATGCGTAAATATAAATACATGATTTAATTAAAAATATTTATTAACAATGAATAGTGCCATCTAGTGAAAAATTGCCTATAAAAAAAACAGATGTCCCTTATAATTAATAACCGCCCGCACAAGTTATTTTTCTTCAAAAACAATAAAGTTTCATTACAATCCGTCAAATGTTTTTTTTGTAATGTACATATGTCGCACTATGTCGCTAATATTTTATTATGTGTACAGATGTTTCACTTACGTTTAATGAGATTTATCATAAATTAATAAATGAAATATTGTTTTCATCCTAATATCTATTGATTATATCAATTTGACATTAATGAAACTTTATATTTTGATAAATTACACTTGGCGTTTCGTGAAAGTAGCGAGTGGAGAAAGCCTAGGCCAAAGATCTATTGATTATGTCAATTTGACATAATCAATAGAGTTAGGGCTAGTCTTTCTTCACGCGCTACTTTCACGAAACGCTGCGTGTAATTTATCAACCTTCATTAAGAGAGATTATAACTCTATTATATTTTTGAAGTTTTTCGGTTAATTTACAATTCTTGGATATTTCAGACATTTTTTCGGCTTCCTACTAAGACAATACTTTCCACGGCTGAATTCAACGTAGTACACAGAAATTAAACAAAGACGTCAAAGGTTTTCTTTTTACTTTAAAGTTAAACGGGTATAATATAGCGGCGAGAGCGTCACGTCGGCCTACGTAGCGCAGCCAATAAGGCTGAAATCGATTCGAGGTAATCGGATAATAGAAGCCCTACGTCAACGAGCGAGCTCCATCCGAAGCGAACGCTGACCGAGTTCGATTACTCGCCTCGCGCTCTTCGTCTACGACCGTGTTTAGACTTTACAGCGAAATAAGATAGTATAGATTCAGAAAATTAATTCTTTTCCGAAGTTTATTAGTTGAAATTTAACTGATAAATCTGACTTTTAAATTTATAAATAATGTAAGTGTTGCCTTAATAGAATAAAACCCACCAAACATCAAGTCTGGGAATTTAAGAGAATCTTGAAGAGGTTACCTGGTATTTGGTGCCTGGGACCACAATTATACTAAATAGTTTCAGCATTATTATTTTATCAAAAAGTGCCAATTTAATGCATAGTTTCTGTGCATTTACCCATTTAACTATTGATAGCATTTCACATTGTTTAATATAATACGAACTGTCTAAGTTTATTTTAGTTTAAATGTCATTAATATGTGTACATAAACATTGCGTATACAGACTACATTTATCGGAATGAAACTTCCGAAGAGACGTCAACACGACGCAGTGTTCCTGCTGCGTTGTTTTTATATGGTTACTCATTTAAATACTGACCGCGTTCATCGTTGTTTGACTTTGACAATCGAACAACACTGAGGTAACTTTGCCATTAAGGGTCCTAATAATTTTATGATATTTTATATTATGTAATTTTATGATAATTATATGATAATAATTTTATGATGTTTTTTGTTAGAGATGTATTATTGCAGTATGTATGTTTTTTTAAATTCTCTTTCTCTTTTCATGATTATTTTGTAAAAAAAATGTTGCGATGTGGTTTTATGCGAGGATATGCATATAAAATATCCCGATGGCGGTATAATAACAAACGTGAACGTGGGGTGATGTTAATTCTATACGTAATTATCAATGTATGATCTATGAAGATCGTACAATATTCGAGGTTCCTCGCTAGTATCGAAGATACGAAGATGGTATTAGTATCATCATTTGGTCAAAACGTATTTTCTAAATTTTTTTGAAATGAGCAAGTTAATGAAGGATTGTTATACAAATTTTGAAATTCATTGCAAATTTTGAATAAGAAATTGGTTGTGTACATTTTTGCACGCACGGACACAAAAATATTTCTAGTTTTTCAAAATGTATAAATTTATAAATATTCGCTAATTTACCGGATTTACAAAGTTTTTATAAATATATATAAATACATTCTTCAAATGCCCCATAATTTGCGCAACAGAGAGAAAAAACTGAAGTCCCAAGCTAGGATAACCGACCTTTACTTGACTCAAAAAATTCATAAACAAAAAGGAACATTGAAGGAATAAATTGTTCAATTACAAAACGTATTTATAAACTTTATCAATTCATTATATTTATCTAGGTACATTATAACTCTTAACGGCGTACGCCGGATACACCATTATTCTTTTTTACTGAAACTGTCTTACATTATTTCCCGAATATAATTTTCCATCCAGGCTGTATTTCATTAGGCGTTCCGTGACCCGACGCTATTTCTTAGGCACTCGCTAGCCCGACTCGTCCACGCATAACTTCTCATAATTTCTCGCATCTAAGGGATGGGCGGGTGCAACTTGCTATTAGATGAAAATATAACGTAAAAAATAGCATAAAACATACACTATTATTATTTTTTATAAAAACAACTAAAACATAAATAATATAAAATAAAATATATATAATTACAAAATTATACACAATATTAGTTTATGTACTTGAAATAAAAAGAGGGTTCTCAATTCAATATGAATTTTCTTTGTGTCCCTCTAAGTGTAACATTTTTTGGGTTTACTTTGGAGTTAAATGTAATTTTAATAGAGTAATTTACGGTACCCTTAGTATATTTATAGTAGAAGGAAAACGGTGTTACTACAACAGTTTAAAAAGGTAGATTTATGTTCTCATATTTAGTCATTCATTTGAAAAAAAAATAAACGGGAAAGAAACATTTAAAGAAAATGTGTCTGTCTGTCTGTATGTTAATTTGTACGTCAATCACACGAAATATACTGGTCGGATTTAAATGAAATAAGTGGTAATAGTTGATACCCAAGAGCATATAACAAACATGTGAGAGAAAAAAATTCGTATAACTTTCCTTATTCCGAGCTTCACGCAAGTGAAACTGTGGGGCATAGTATTTCACATACAAAAATATGTAGTTCTTCAGTATAGATTAAATGTCTCGGTATTCAATTCTTTTGATATACAAAAACATACATAGTCATTTAAACTTCTTAAATGGTTTCACTTTTAATTGACATTCAAAAATTGTAAAAACCTGACTTGTATATGACCACATCGAACATTCATGCTTAAATAGTAGATAATGTAAAAAAAATTAATAATCTGAGAAAAATCTATGGCTAACAAAAGTTTAAGTGCAATTTATTATAAAACCACCTGCCCTTCTCAGCTTTTTCTGAATAAAAAGGGATAGTGTCCGCTTTTTGTTTTAATTACTTTTTCACGTTAATATATATCGTTAATTTATTAACGGTATCTTTAAAAGTTTAGTTATTTATTCCGTACTTTAGTTGAGTATAGAATTGTGGAGTCCGATCTTGTAAAATAAGTTTTAAGACACGAATTTGGAACTTTTTTGAACTCTTCTTTACCTAATATTATTAGGTGGTATTGTGTGCAATTGTATTGTGGGTGGTATTGGGTGGTATATTCCATAACATTATATTATTAGGTGGAATTAGGCCGAAATGCCTTATCATGTTCAGTCAAAGAAAATATATTATAAATGGATCTGTTCCACTTTACGAGTTAGTGCTTGTTGTAATCAGTAGCTGAAGAGAATGCTGTGTTTCATAACCCTATATGATCCTCTTCACAAATAGTCATGGTCAAATATTACTAACCAACCCAAAATATCTTAGAACTTTTACAGTCCCAACTAGGGACTAATTCTCGCAATTTTTGCAAATTTCGAAAAAGCACTAATTTTCGCAAAGAATTAGTGTTTTTTGCACTAATTTCTCGCAAACATCATTTTGATGTATTTTTCAGTAAATTTGTATTGTATTTTTCAGTTTTTTAAGAACTTGTTCCCTTTGCCCTATCTTCCCCTACATAAAATGAAATTATTTTTTGCATACAATTCTCGACAGATATAAGAAACGTCGTGAGTTGTGAGCCTATCAGGCTGATGAAAAGTACATACCTGGATTTATAAGATGGGCAGATAAATAACGCGCTCTCATTCAATATGTACGGAGGTTGTAAATATCCATAAATGGAATTGCTTTTCTTGTCATGTGTGGGCACAATTTATCACTTACCTTTGTACTGGGTGGCGCAAAGAAATGGAAGGGAAGAACATCTATGTACAAATAAATTTGGAGTGTCGCCGACCGATTTTACCGTTCTCAGGGTCATACTCTTATTTCTTTTGCAAAATAACTACAATGTATGAGAAGGTTTCCTTTTAACGGTGTATTCTTTTCAACTGATTTGTGGATAGTGTAATATAATATCTATCTAAATGATATTTATTATGAAAGTTTAGTAATTTTTTTAGTAATTTTATCTTGAATTCTTTTGTAATTAATTTAAATTTCCTCATGAAGGGAGATCGCGCTATCCACTTTTCATTTCAAACTACTGGACGTTACAATACTGTGCTCTCTGCTACTAGCTCAGAAATAATTTGTTTTGTCTCAAATCAGTTTCACATAATATGGTGCGTAACACTATATGTCGATTGGTATTACTTCGTTCGAATACTTTTCGCCACGTTTCTTTCCTCGTTAAATTATTACGTGTTTTTCAATTGAATATTAAACGTTCAGAAAAGGAACCATTACTGAATATCGTTTTAATCGCTTTTTTATTTAATAATTTTATGCGGTACTCTTAATGGTTTGGATTTTGCAAGGGAAACCGAGTTATAACCGACAATTTGTAATAATTGGCAACGTGTATAGTTAAAATTATTATGTAATATACAAAATATTATTTTAATTTAACTATAATTATTTAAAAATTTCATCCAAAAATGTACCTGACACATTTAGATTTTCTTAACTTAAATTTTTATTACTGATTATCCACAGGTTCTAAAAAGATACTTAAAATGTATATAACCCTACGTCCATGTGGATACTATAAACTTTACATTGGTAAAGATTTCGTATCAATCGAGTAAACCGTTTTGGTCTCAAACCCACATAAACAAAATATCTTTTTTTTTAAATTAATACGAATAATATGTACAGTATATCAAAATATACCAATGTAGACTTTTATATTGAGATAATTAGTCAGTAATTTAATGATGGTTAAATAAACTTGTTTGGATTTATTATTTTCATAATATAACAAACTACTATAGGTAAAACATTAACTTAATATAAAATTACATTCACAACATTTCCACGTAAATAAAACACCTCTCTCAACATAAATGCAACGACTCCAAAGAAGCCTTCTTTAAGTCTTTGACTCGAAACGAATGAATGAAGGGTGGCACTATCGTATTGTAAATAATCTCATTTAGCCATAGGTAAGGAACGGTTGATTTTGTAAAAACAAATACGGATTATTTCCTTCGGAACCGAGTTGTAAAGCCATTTGGTAGGCCAGGTTCTGCAGTTCCTCCAGTGTACGAAACGGAAATTGTGCTCCTCCCTTATTCGGTAATAAGATATAGTACAGCTCATTGTCTCCCAAAATCTGAACAGACTTTTTCGGTCCAGTCGTAGTTGGTGTTTCGGTGACAACAGCGGGCGGCGCCTGAGTCGTTGGGGCTTCTGTCGCAGCCGTCGACGTCTGGGGAGCGAGCGTCGTCGTGATAACGGACGCCAGGGTCGCGCTGGGCGTGGAAAAAGCAAAGTTTACTACGGGAAATCCGTACGATCTTCCGGGGAAACCATACGCGTATGCTAAGGGCGGTGTCACTATTTTTGGTGTAACAACCGAAGTCGGCGGTGATGTCACCGCTGGAGTCGGTGCTTCAGTTGGAACGACAAGTGTAATCGGGGGAGGCGTCGGCACTGGAGGGGTCGGGGTGCTGCCTGTAGTCGGTGGAACTGCAGTCGTGCCATCTTGTTTCGGAGGCAAAGTAAAAGCAGGTCCAGACGGCCTCCATCCAGAGGGCGGATATGGCGGCTCCAGTATTTGTACAGTTTGCCCGTTACTAGTTATTCCTATCAAAGGTCGAAACGATTTCCAAACTGCCGGATACGTAATGGCTGACGTAACGTTTATAGAATAGAGTAACACTGCACTTAACACGCTTATTTTCATTTTGTTTCTTTCCATAAGCCACATTTGCTTATTTTAAACACGCGTCACCGAAAACGTCCAAGTAAATAATGAAGAAAATGTGCGAAGAAGAAGTATTTATAAGATACCGTGGAAAGCGTTCCAAAGCCATTATGAAATAGCATGAAACGTGTTACACTTTCAGCGAAGCACAATGGACGCCGTTTCCAACCGCTGATGGATAAACAATACGCAATGCGAGAGGAGTTAAGTTCTTAACAATGTGCTACTGATTACTCGCGACACAGCCATATTTCATTTTTGAGTAAACAAATCATGGCTAAGGAGTTGGCGAGGAAAATAATTATTATGTATTGTAGTAAAACGTGATACGGCCTGTGTGAACTTAAAAGTTTAACCTATTTATTTCTGTGTGCTATTGCCGGTGTATATGTTTTTGACTTAAATATTTGCTCACGACCTTGAATACATTTTTCGATGCTGTAATCTTGTAAAAATTTTAAGAAATATTACCTTTACGAAATCTCTTTGTCTCTCCTTTACAACTTAATTAAACCACAAACATTATGTTTTTAATGTATATGTCCCAAGTTCGATATCATAATTAATCAATTAAACTTAGATATAACTCTAGTGATAGATTAACACATAAGTCCTGACTCGTGGCTTCGCTTGCTTGGGAAACTAATATTACGAAAAGTATGTTTGAGTGTTTGTTACACAATCACACTAAAATAACTGAAATATGCTTTGAATGATCTTGAAACTTGGTAGACATAGTTTATGGTTGTAATTAACATAAATACTATATTTAAGCCAAGATATTATCTATACGTATAATAAAACTGTAACAGAGTGAATTCTGTACATTGAAAATATTTTTTAAAAAGTGATTGATTTAGTGTATAGAGTGCTAATAGAAGCCAGAAAACCTTTTTTTTTAAATTTTTGTTTGTGTGTCTGTATGTTAATTTGAGCGGATATTTCGCAAAATTTACTAGATGGATTTTGATGAAATTTAGGTATGGTAATAATATATACCCAATAGTAACATATGAAAGAAAACATAGAAAAAATATAATTTTTTTCCTAATTACATGCGAACGAAACCCTAGGCACAGCTTCTATAATTCCTGTAAGGTGAAGCACGGTGTTTTAAATCAGTAATACAAATTTATTGCAAGATGTCAATAGACTATGCAACGTTATTAACGATTTTAAATTATTTATAGAGATGTGTTACATTCAAGTTATTGAGTTAAAGAAAATCTCGCTATCTTAAATTAAAAACCACGCTGGCGACTCACAGGTCCGCTAAAAGTAGTTAATAAGGGAGATTATTGTCTTATTTGGTATCTTAGTGAAATACATCTCATATATCATTATTATAGCAAATAGGATCAAACAAGAATAACAAAGAATTTTATATCATTAGGACTGAAATGAGGTAAAGATTTAAAATTGCAATCAGTGGCAAAGTAGTTAAGTTTTTGTAAACGTCTTTTCTCTCTCGCGCTTGCTTAATTTTGTTACAATAGTAATTGTTATATTTCCTAATTAATTCGATTCTGTGAAATACGTATTAATTGACACAAAATAAAGAAAAAATTGACAGACCAAGCCTTTACTTTTTTTGTTACTACGGCTTATTCAGCATTGACTATTAAATAATGTTTAGGTTTAAGTTGATAGGATAACCCTTTAAGTTAGCAGGATATAACCTATAAGTTAGCGTATAAGTTAACAGGATGTATCATCGGGCGTTGAGCAACCTAATAATTACGTGCAAGCTATTTCTGCGTACAACAAATGAAATATCGCTCTATATGAATAATGTTTTGTATGTCATGTTTTACGTTATCTTAAGTCGAAATATAGAGTGGTATTTTTAACAATTTTCTCCACATGGAAACTTGCAAGGCTGTGTAATTATGATGAAGTGAATTAAATTAATAGTAAATGTGGATAGGCGTCCAATTTAAACAGAACGAAACCCGTATTTAATAAATTCCGACTCATGAACTTTATACGAGGTGGAATTAAACATAACGCTTTAAGGTTATGAAAGACGTTTTTTACACGGCCATGTTTTATAATATAACATGGAGACAATTATTTTAGTTTATTTTATTACAGTGTATTAACAGACTAAATTAGACTAGACTGAAAACAATCCAATTTGTCTTTCCGAATTTCTTTATTTTGTGAGAACATATTAGGTAATAGTAAATAATTGAAAATACCATTCTTTTATTGGTATTGTTTAAGAAATAGAGCCTTTATACAAAATACAATGATTATATGTGACGTTCATTGTAGAAAA
Organism: Druceiella hillmani; assembly: GCA_039881145.1. Classification (NCBI taxonomy): domain Eukaryota; kingdom Metazoa; phylum Arthropoda; class Insecta; order Lepidoptera; family Hepialidae; genus Druceiella; species Druceiella hillmani. The sequence goes on along the minus strand of JAYKKI010000037.1, from coordinate 12,463,963 downwards.
TAGGCGATTTTCCAGGGTAGTAAAATAAAATTAAGTGAAATATACAATTTCTGTCAAATTGGATGCAATTTCACATTTGAAAGAATACGTTTCTGATACAAAATTAAAGTACGTTGATAATGATAAAAACGGCCATCACTTCAGAAATCAAATTAAAAATTTGAACACTGTCATTGCATGTGTTTTCGTGAAAAACGAATTATTTGAGTAATTTTTTAAATGTTTGTACCTGAAAAGAAAAAAAACGGTAACTGCATTACATTTACGTTGTAAAAAAATAATATTTTTAAATTGGTTAATAGAAATAGGATGTACTCTTGAATTTTGTAGGGAACAGGCGAGTGTAGGGAACCGGTGAGTTCTACTAGTACTTGACAAGTTTTTATTCATTCCTATACTATGACTAAACTAGCACTGTGGGAATACTCTGATGTATATTGTAGCTTTATATTTTTAGCCTTTTATTTTATTTCCGACGTCTAAGACAGAGTATAGAGTATTCAAGTCATACATCTTAACGCACAACGCTAAAATCCACTTCAGTGTTGAGATTTTCTACTCAATATTATTTTTACTCTGACGTAAGAAATGTATTTTTTTGCCTTTTAAATTTAACTTCGGCGTGCTAAAATTATAAAAAGATTTATAATTTTAACACAACCAGAACATAAATTTGTTTCAACGGCACTGATTCAATAAATAACATTATTATTACTTACATGGTCATTTCAAATTAAATTTATGTGGTTTATTTTTTAAAACCAATGTTAAAACGTAAATTTATAAATAGCTTCGATAAAAGTAATGAAAAAAACAATGAACTTTTGCGTCAAAAAATCAATTTGCTTTCCTAAAATGTTTTCGTTTCAACAAATGTTTGAAAGCATAACATTTCGTTAAATCCATTCATTTTAAAGTTGTTTACAGATATTTAACTTTGCTTCCGCGCGGAGGAAGGATTATGCAAATTTATTTTCGTCACGTTTATTTTCAGAAATAGGAGGCGATGTAATATAATTGTGGGTAATGAAAGCATTTCATTATTTTCAAGTGCTGAAAACATGTATTTGCGCGCGGAATATGTGTATTTCACTTCCAGTTTTTGTAACTCTTTTGGCATCCGCAAGTGTAAATTTTTGTGTTTTTCAGTTTGATTTTAATTTAGTATGTTTGACTTAGCTATGGGGTTATTACCTTATATGTTTTGATCGTGAAGCAAAATACCTTCAGTCTCGCTTTTTATTTCTTTGAGTAGGGGAAATTATACTAATTTTTCTCTTTAATGTAATAAGTACAGCTGGTATTAGGAACTCTCAGTTAGTAGGTATGAGATAAGACACGGCTTACGCCTATATGCACCACACACAGTCAGGACTCTCAGTCGGATTTACTGACAGTTAAAAACGCATTCTATATTGATACTTTAGGAATTGTACCGTGCAGTAGGGTACGGTCGGTAAAGTAGACTCTTGTTTCAGACTGTACTGACAGCTAATGAGAAACAGAAATACGTTTTTAACTGTCAGTAAGTTCGACTGACAGTCTTGACCGTGTGTGGGGCATACAGGCGTCAGTGTTATGTCTTATCTCGTTTTTATTAATGCCTTATAATTTCGTCATTTACTTTTGCTCTCTGTTTTTCTTTGTATGTAGAATTTCATGTGAATGCAAAACAGATTGACGGCCGCAGTTGCAATTACTATAAAATGTTTGGGCTCTTATACAGTTCAAGATCCAACGGAAAATATCTGGAACGCAAAGTAGTTAACGCGACAGATATGACTTATATGGAGATCTTTGACTCCAGATTCTACCATTAAATTTGTAGTAAATAACTATGTCTCGGAGATGCTAAGCAAATAGTGGAAGTCACTGGATAATATGCCACTGAATATATTAACCATACAGTATGATGGTTTGAATAGCCTTCGAGTTTTATCGTCCACGATCCTGTCAAATGGATGTCTTTCAGGACACTAATATTGTGATTATATAACACTTCGAGCGTACAGGTGACTTTAACATAATATCGGGTCTCGCACTATGTCGATAAAATTATGAGTAACTCCAAAAGTGTTAATTTTTATTATTTTTATTGTCCCTCTGTATTATCGTATCGGTTTTTTACATAATATATAAGTTTTATTAATGGCAATTTTCATAAAATATTTTAGTACAGTGATCATTTATAATGATTTCCCAGCTGTGTTTTATGCTGGTTTGCCTACGAATTTATTTCTTTAAGTTAACTGGCTTCATTAGTTGACTTTAAAAATAAATTCACAGTCATGCAGTCACTCTACCTTCCATATCAATGAAACTTTAAACAAGACCGCGTATTTCTAACTTATTAATAGCAAACCAATTAATTTTGCATCGAATAATTTCAAAAACTAAACCTAAGAGCGATCCTAAAAATTGTCCATATGCGGGACCAAACATTGTTGATAAAATTGTGGTCAAAATTTAACCATAAATGATACATTAATTTCAAAGAAAATTTCTAACAGACGGCGGGAATGGTATCGCAGATGTAATCAGGCAAATTAGCCCATATTATCATTTATATAATAGATATGATATGGATAATTTAGCTTTATGTAAATCTAAAAAAAAATTATAGTAATATCTGCATTACGATACGATTATAGAGATACGAGCTCTAATCTTTGAATTTTTTCTTGGTATCTCAACTTTGGAAAATTTTATCAATTTCAAAATTCGATTGACCATTTTAATATTAATTTCTCACCCAAAACTGGAAATATGTTATAAGTGTAAATCAATTTTCTTTTCAAATGTCGTTGAAATATTCTTATTATACAATCACAATTAATATTAAATACAAAGTGGGTACAAAATACAAAAAAATATCTACCTTGATCTTACGTCGATTTTGTGTGCTTAGTTATGTACGTAAATGTTATGCATATATATGGTATTCATTTCCTCAGCGAAAAGTTAAAATGCATTGAAATATTCATATTAGATAGTAATAATAATTAATGTTAAATTACGGAGAGACCTCATTTCTTAATTCAAATTTTTTTATTAAAACGAAAAAAACCCAATTTAAACTTATAATAAATTTCCATTTATCCAAGATCGTGCATTGATTTCATCATCTTAGTTCAAGCTTTTTCAATCTAACTTTCAGAATTATAATATTAATACTTGATATATTTTTTTACTTCTTAATCATTTAAAATCATATCGTTATTTATAGGAAATATTAAGGGTTGTATTACTGATTTTATTAAACCAAATAATTTATAAAACTATTTCTAAACATCTTAAATAATATTATTTACAGAAACATTTTATTTCAAATTTTTATGCATATATTGTTATACTTTGACCCAAAACAATTTTTGTATTCAATTTATTTTTTGAGATACTTGTTTCATAAGATAATATAGGTTAGAAATAATTGTAATAATAATTTTTGGATATCTAAACAGTTTATGTTTTTGCTTTCTCTCTTATCCAGAGTGGGTATTAAAATACCGGTTTCTGACTTTATACAAATTCGACATATTCAGTTACATAAGAATAGTTTCTATAATGGATTATTTAATAAATAAACCAAATATTTATAATCAGGAAACTGCCTATGCAAATTGAGAAAAACCGACTGTGTAATTGAGTTTAACAATGACACCAACTTGGAATGCGCATAGCACCAGCAGTCGACTGATGTAAAAAGGCCATCGCCAAAAATTCTTTCACGGACGTCAACAATGATGTCACGGGCCGTTAAGCAATTTACATTTGACTGCTTATAGCCGCACATTCAATAATGTACTTCTACATCACAATCACCGTGTGTCGAAACGTTGATAGAAGCATTTACCTTAAGTTTTGTTTTTTTGAAAAATAACGTAGCTGGTTTTTTCTCTGCCTCGTAATTTCATTGTAACTATTTTTTTCAAGTTATGTTAAACAACTAAACGGTTTAATACGGGGGAAAGAATTGATATGTTTTGTTTTTATTAAAATAATGAAGTAAGAAATACCTACATATTTAATTAAGTACTCTACTATATGGTAATTGAAATATTTTTATTACTAATCTTGCAAAAATTAAATATTTGCACAAGATAACTAAAATAAAAAGTTAAGGAAAAGAAGTAAATATTTGCATAAAATTGTTTAAAAAAAGTAAATATTTGTATAACTAAAATATAATATTAAAGAAAATAAATAATGTTCAGTCAATTTTAATTATTGTACGTAACTTACCAAGGAATGCATTTTAAGGCGAAATAATTTAATTACTTCATAAAGGTACACTTAATCATGACTTCAAGTCGAGCCGCGAATTTTAAACTAATAAAAATGTTAATGGCATTAAAAAACGATTATTCGATGAAACATAGGTTTACCTTAGAAGTCAATTCAGTAAACAGGGTTTCGATCCAATACAATATGAAAGAAATTTAAAGTGGTTTTCTCGAATGTCTGTTATGACATTGTAATTCATATTTTATTCAAACAATTACCCTTCGCACCACCCCCAAATGGCAAACACGCCAGAAATCAAACTTGGATTAACTTCATCCCGAAGGATTAGCGGATCCTTACGAGAAAATCCTCCGGAATATCGCATTCCATTATCTCGTGAGTATTCGATATCGGCAGCGGAGAGGTCGCGACATTGCCCGGCTTGCGTAACATCCGTCTACGTGAGTCCTCAGTGACGAAACGAAAATGAGTCTCAAAATAAATATTCAACGCGCGGCTCTATGCAAATGGCGGCGGCCCGCGGGCCCAGTCTGGCTCGTGCAAGATCACCGAACGAAACCGTCTTTATGTTTTCGACAATACGTCTGCTATTTTGAAACCTGATTTGCATTGAGCGGCCCAAATCGCAATATTCCGTTTGGCATTTACATAGCTGTAATGCTTTAAACGATTGTTTCATAATAGCCGGTAGCGAACTCGGTGCCGCGTTTAAACTAAACGATGCTAGTAAATATATCCCTATCCACCGAGAGGTATTGTGGTAAGACTTGTTTTGTTTCGATATAGATGAGTAAAGATCATCCGTTATCATTCATTGTCTTACATTTAGTCGAGTGTTCAATTTATTAGGTGAGAGTTTGGCTTGTGTAACACGCGTAAATTATTCCCTTTGTATGCGAAACAAAAGGATTTACTATAAAAATACAAATAATTGGTGGAGGGAATGTTTGGTTATCAATCAATTCATGTATTCATTCTGTGTATTTCACTTAAATTAATTACACAAAACCAATCAATTCATTGTTATAATTGTGCTATATAAATTTAACTTATCACTGGTCTTGGTCTATAGTAAATTCTATAATTTCATTACGGGCTCTACAAATTTTAAGAAAACTTTCAATACGCTAATTATTTTAGAATAATATATATTATATAAGTTTAAACGAGTAAGTGACTTTATTAAAACGTAGAGTAAATGATGTGTACGAAGTATTGTTTAAACTAGACACCAATGAGTTAGGTGGTTACATCCGGGAAGGATTAATTAAATAATATAGTCAATTCAAAATTAATATGTATTGCAATTGACTTTTTTTGTAAAGAAATAAATAAAATAAAAACAAATATACGTGGTAAATATTTCAAACTGACTGTATTATTTGTGAATTCGATATCATAAATATCTTTAACATATTATATAAGTTTTGTTCAAATTGTGTCCTAAATGGTCCGTAGTATTAGGATAATAAAATACGAGCTAAGCCATCGTAAGCTGTAAAATTATGTTTTATACGGACGAAATAAAAGAGGGTATCTAAAACCAGGTATTAGTCGGTTTAGAAGTTCAAAAATGTTTAATTAAATTATAATAATTGTTTCGGTTCGAACGGCCGATTTTCAGCATCGCTCTTTTTCGTGCAATGGAACTTACGTTATAAGAAACAGTAAATATAAATTGATGTAATACTAAATAATATTATAAAACCTACAAGTAGATGCAATTTGTACATTTTAAGGAAGTAAAATTTGATAACGTTGATATTGTCATATTTCTAAATTTGATGAATTCAGTATGATAACCATAGGGCGAAAACACGCGGCGAATAAACATTATGTGAAGTAATATAAAAAAGCACTTGCTACACTGGCCGATTTCGTGTCAGGTGCCCGACATGACGTCATAAGACAATAAAGGGGTACGCGCTGTCCATACCGGGACACCGGTACGCGCTTTAAGTAGGTCGAGGTATTTGCTGATGCAGACAACGTAGCGGACCGCCGAGGACGGACGTCGCGGGTTCGAATCCGGGGCGTGAGGCCGCCAACCGCTTTTGTTATGTTTATCTTGTCGTTGTTGAAGTCCCGTAAATAGAACAGGGGTTTATTAATTGAGTTGTTCTGCTAATTTCATGAAGTTTTTAAAATCAATTATTGTAAGCAAAATGTTAAGATACCGTGTTCCGTTAAAATAGAATGTTCGCGAGGTGGTGACTATTGCTTGTGATGTACGTATACACTACAGCCTCATTACCCCATTGTATTTCATTCATACGTGAGATCATTTGGAGAGGATCATTCCAGTTTTTTTTCATTTTTTATTGCATTTTTAATCGATTTGAAAAAAATAAGTTCTCGAATGGATCCGTACGCATTTTCTAATTTTTGGTCAAACGTAGCATTTTTATGTATGATATTCGTATATATGAATGTGATTAAAATTTTTTACGTTTCATAACCAATATCATTACACCGCACTAACAACTTTTTATTCCAATACTGCAAAAACTGGAAACAAATAAACACATTGAATGCAGTTTTGTCGCCTCTTAAAATTTTTTTTGGCTTATGAAAATTGTCGAATTTCGGAAAAAAAGTAAAAAACGGCAAGGTCTGGCTAATAAAATTAATGATGAAGAATCTGTAGGTACTCTTGACTGCAAGTTTCAGACGGTCTTATATATCGTACGTAGTGTGCGTTTTCACGCAGCAGTAAGGAGTAAATGTAATGATCAGTCTCGGCTGTTTCATTACGAGTTGCATTATCACTGTTTAGAATAAGTGGTAGTGCACATCTGATATAATACCCCTGTATAGTCATATAAAACTGCAGAAGATAATTCTGGCAAAACACTACCCGATCATAATAGTAAAATCCTTCTCGCTGATCTCCAATTTGAACGCTGTTTTATTTGATTGGCCAGATGCAACTATTTCAAAGAATATATAACATTGTTGATCGAATATTTTACACAGATGACAATTTATTTCGTCGGTGTATTGCTTCAATACAGTGATATATATGAATCAATGGGTATTTATTGCTATGATAATTCTTGAAGTACTTTTTACAAGCTTTCAAATTTTACCATTTCTCCGCATATTATTCAATTTTAATTTGATGCTGAAATCTAACCACTCTTGCTTTCATATCATTATCAACCTTAGTCTCTAGATACTTAAAAATCGATAATATCGAAAAATCGAAATGTACAGGCGAACTTGTACACCGCTCGTTGTAATTATATATCATGTAATTATATTATCATTTTTTTTAATACAAAATAATTCGATGTTTATATAGTAGTAAATATGGTGAAATCCACACACAAATAAAACTTAAAAATCCATTTCTTAACTATTTGTGGGAAACGGAATGTAATTCGTATAGGTAATGTTCAAGGAATAATGTTTGCAAAAGGTTTAATAGTAATTTAGTATATGTAATACTAAACTTCTATTAATTTATTATTTGCAAATATTATTTTTTCACCACGTGGACATATTGCCTATTATACTAACATATTAAAAAATAGTGCATATTTAAAAAAAATTATAACATTTGGAATCATCGTATAGTTTTCCTAAAACCTTTGTGTAGGCTTTTAAAAACTCCACTTTTTAAATAATTTTTGGTAGAACAATTTCGGAATTAAGCTAAAAAAACCTATTTGTTTGGATATTTTTGAAATCCACTCCGAAGGCAAACAAGGCGACGCACTATCCACTATAGAATTCAAACTTCTTCTGGTGGCTTTCTCCCGAAAACTGAATATCAACAGACTGATAAAGTATACCATCTCTCAAATTGCAGTATATGCTAATGACGTAGTGGTCACTAGCAGGTCTAAAAGCTGAATGCTTTGGGCTTTATGTGAACGCTTCTATAACTAAATACCTCGTGATAAGGAGACAGCCCTTGACCACCTTCAAACATCTTTGTCGAAAGTGACACCATCAAGGAAGCGAAAACCTTTAAATAATTGGGGTCAATGTGAATTAGTTAGAACAAGGTTGAGGAAGAAATAAAAGCTACAATTATGGCGGGCAAGAAATGTTTCTACGTGTGCAGAAAACTTTTAAGTTCAAATCTCCTAAGCGCAGGATCGACATGAATCATCTACCAGGCTCTCATAAGCCCCATCGTGATTTACTCGTGCGAGACCTGGGATTTAACCCAGAGAGATCGATTTACTATTTTTGAAGAAAAAGTCCCCAGAAAAATCTTCGGGTCAGTGAGAGGTACAGATAACACATATCGCATATGAATGAAGCACAAACTGAAAGTACTGACGGGGCAAAAAACTATTGTCAGGTTCTGTAAGTCACAGCATCTAAGATGGCAGGTAATCTGGAAAGAATGCCGGATAATAGAGCTGCAAAAGCTATAAACAAATGGATGCGCAGGAAAAGAGACAAACAGGCAAGCTCAGAAACAATGGATCGATTGTGTGAAAATAAAACCTCAGAAGGAGGAGAAAGTTTACCAACTGAAAAAAAAGGTAAATAACTAAGTAAGGTAACTGCGGAAGAGGCAAAGACCCATAAAGGGTTGTAGCTCCGCTTTATTTTCTTTTATGTAATTGTATGTGTATTTTTCAGTATGTCTCTAAAATTGTACTTCGTAATATCATAAAAGAATCATCTGTTCTCCCAAAATTTTCGTTTCATATATATATATATATATATATATATATATATATATATATATAAATATATATATACATGTATATATTTATATATATAAATATATGTACATATATTTATATATATGTATATATATATATATATATATATATATATATATATATATATATATATATATGGAAATGTAATAGGAACAAGTTAAAGTCTTGTTTTATTTATTACAACTCTCCATAAATTTATCAAAATCAACTTCTGTGTTTAACAAAGTATTTATGACTGAACTAATGACTACAAAGTAGCAGTCTTTTTAATCAGTACAAAACAAAATTAATTGTACTGTTCAGACTAACAATCAACATCTTGCTATTAATACTCTAAAAAACTTTGATTAGTGAGTATTTAAATTTAAATTATAATCATTGGCATTGTAGTTTACAACGAAATAAGTTTTTCCGTTGCTCTAAAAAATATTTTGTTTTTTTTTTTAAATAATTCACTCTTTTTTTTTTTAGGACAATATCGAGACTTTGTAACTTTAGATCTGTTTATTGTAAATCATTTTTATCAATTCTGAAGGTTTGACCCTTCTCGTCACCAATTTTTATAAAATTTACGGTTAGTTCCCCTTTTTAATTGCCTACTGATTTATTATAGTAGCATGACGCTATTCCGTTTTTTCTGATAGGAAACTTAACCAAAACGTAATCATCGATTTTAAACTAGTTGATTGAACCAGGTTCGGCAGTATTTTCTAAATCAGTAGTGGACTTATTACGTGGAATAGTCTGAAATATATGTCTAAAATAGGCTTACTAATAGTATTATCTGGTGGATTAAATTTTGGTCTATATTCATGTTCGGATTCGAAGGACGTGTAAATATACGTTAAGTTTTGACTTTATTTTGAACTTCAATACTTTTAAATTGAAATGTGGGCATTTGTTGTTGCAGAAATAATTCAAACTGACTATACGCTTGGTGTCATTATAATTTTGTGTCTTTGCTACCCATTTTGTGAATTGCAAAGGCATGCTATGATTAGATTCTCTGTAATCTGGATTTTTGTCGACACAGTGTTGGCATTTCCATGATAAACACTTCTTGTCATAACGATTGCGCTATGTGTTTTCTAGCAGCTTAGTGTGACTATTGTAAGGCAAAAGTTTTAGACTGTGCAAAGCGTTCAATTCAAATCAATATCAGCATACTTCATGCAGAAAATATTACGTTTATTTACTTATCGCTTAACCATCCAAAAAGGATGCAAGCGGCAAAACGTCTGGTAACTGTTTGGAACGTTTTCAGTTTTAAACTTTTTGCATAATTTGGCGATTGAATTCAATAGGCACCTTTTTGTTGTCTTACTATCTTTCTGGTTATACTTTACCATTTCCCTGCACCAATTCTATTGTTGTTATCATTTTCATAAAATTTTCGCACCGTTTTGATAGATTGAGATGTAAGGCTACCACTACGAGTCTGTTCAATGGGCACTAAAGTTTACTGACGTGCAGACTTGTGCAGTCTTCCACAAGAAATAGCACCCACCAATTCTCATTTTCTCTTACCAATTTTTTTGCAGCATTGTACTCACGACGATTCATATAATGGCGAATTTTCTTGTGCTCTTTTGTTTCTTCATCTGGTAATTTCGACGTTTATTTCTCTTAATTCCTCTTTCTTATTAGGATCATTTTTAAGCCGTTCATATCTCAACTGGTTGCCGATCCTTTTGTGTTCTAATATTTCTTCTCTCGTTTCTATTTTATTTATGGTTGGCATTGCAGAGCATTATCTACAAAAGGACCATATTTTCAATACAGGAAACTATATAAAATAAATATTAATGGTCATTGTTAGAGAAAAAAATAATTCCCTGTGGAAAAAAATAGTCCTCTGTATAATAAACTGACAGGAAACTATATCCAGGGGACTGTGTCCATGGGACTGTCATTTTTACATAGTAAATTTCCTAGTCTAAAACGATTTAAATTCCTTTTAGATATTAGCAAATGAAGTGATAATATACTAGCTGAGTCATTTTTGTGTAAAATTATAATAAATTAACCATGTAAAACACTGAAAACTCTATTTACCGGAGGACTGTTATAAGAAATCACACAGTTACGCTGTTCACCTATACACGCGCACTGACAGTGAACAAAATGGTGTCAGTCCGCTTAGGTCTGCCTACGAATGAACTTCACACTGTAATAGGCAGATGGACAGACACGTGAGTGATCTTATACGGGTTTCGTTTTTCCTTTTGAGGTATGAGGTAACAACAATATATAATGAATTGAGATATGGAACCCTAAAAATAGAAGATCCCTTTTGCTAAGGGAACATGTAAACTAGCTTCGTTATCGTAATTTTTTATTATACACAAAAACAATTTTTTTTATTTTGGAATTTTCATTTGGGAAGATGAATGTTGGTCTTAACTTTGAACTTTGTCAATTCCTTGCCGTTTAATACGTTATAGCTCGCTTTTTCTTCAATTGCTTAACAATAAAGAAGGCAATTGTATGTAATCAGAATTTTTATTCAGATTTTTCATAAGACAGATAAAAGGCAAAAAAAGTTCCTGGTTTATAAGGTTATTTCCAAATTATTTTCTCACGATATTTCCATTGTAATATCTCCAAATTACATATGTTGGAAAAAACGATAGGAGTAGTAGAGGCAATAATCTATACATGCAACAAATTATCGAATATTTTTTTCTTAAATGTTTATTTATTTTTTCATGAAAAGTCAAAGTTTAAAAACTATAATGATTTTAAAACTGCAAGTTGTTTTCTGTACAAATAAATTACAAGTAAAAAACCGAAATACAACTCTGTTTCTAAAGGTCATCGTCATCACTCAAATTTCAGTACAGCCCCACGCTCAATAGATTCATGTTAAGTAGAACTCCAAAGTAAATGTCAGTTCTCTTTTTCATTTATTTACTCTGTCTACAGTATAATGAGTTTCCGATATATTTGTGCTGTTAACTTATTCAGTTCCTCAGTAATGCTGCTACAGAAAACTTGTGAAAAAAGAGTTCGCCACGTAGCAAGTGAATAATATATAGAATAAATATTATTTTTTAACAGGGCATTATCAATGAAATCAGGTAAGAAATCATGAAATAACTTTTTTCATTTGTTATAAATAATTCGAAAAAAATAAGTGGCCGCTGTAAATAAACACTAGTCAAGTGCGAGCTTCACTCACGCATCGTTCCTTGCCTGACTGAAAGTAAATTTTTTTGTGTTATCACTAATATAGACTTTCTAGCGCAATAAATATTTAAAAATTCTAATATAATAGGGGTTATATATTTTATTGTGAATATTTCGAAAACTATCCTATGTAGAATCAATGTTATAATTTTCCTACAGCCTAATCAGACTTCGAAAAAACATGTTAAAAACCATGCCATAATTTTAGGTTCATCACTTGTAGAAGTAAGTGGAGAAAATATTTTTCTGCATATATTGAGTGTGTCTCTGAAGACATACTGCCCAAAATAATAAAAATTGTTTTTGAGGCCCTTATAACTCTTAGCCCTTTAAAACTATACCGTATACTGGGTTCAAATGATGGACAGAATCTACATTAAGTAAAATTATGTTATTGATATGAAACGTATGGTTCAATTCCGATAAAATTAAGAAAACAAATGTGCGTGCTGCTCCGACGTGCGACTGGAGTTTACTCCTTAAGTACGATTGTCTTGGAATATATAAAATAGGTAATACTTTGCATGAATATAAATATTAGTATCATTAAATGTAAATGGAAAATATTTCAATAAAAAAATATTGACAATATAATTATTTTTAAGTAAAAACAAATGAATAAGTTCAAATTTGTACAAAAAAATTAAAAACATTTAGTAATGTCAGACTAAGATATCCACAGATGTATCCACAGAACTTGTATCATTATATGTATCGACAGGAAAGTAACACCACTTAGAAATCAAGGATAAATAGCCTTAGCACTGCTTTAATTTAAGAAGTTATTACTAATTAATTTTTCACGTTCAGTAATTTAAAAAATTCTTACAAAAACATATTTTGTATTTTGAAAAGTTATTCATTAGTATGCTAAATTGGAATTAAAAAATTCTATTATTGAAATTCAATCTGATTAGCGACATGATTTCTTTACCTAAAGCTAGGATATTAAAATGTGCATTAAAATTAATTTCCATTGGATGGCTCACTTTACTTATAGCTAGAATTTTAAAATGTGCATTCAATTAGTTTGGACTAGATGATATAAACCAGTGACTACTTTAATTCAGGAAGTTATCAATACATATTTATTCTTCATGTTTGTTAATTTAATAAGTACTTGCAAAAAATATTGTATTCTGACAAATTGAATTCGGGTACAAATGATGGACAAAAGCTACATTAAGTAAAAGTTCTATTATTGAAATGCAATGTACGGTTATTAGTTTGGACTTTGGATTTAGATTAGTTAGTTGGGATTAGCTTGGTTAATGTACCATTTCATTGAACATTTGTTTTACCAAGCTCTGACAAAAGTGGAATGTATACTTATAGACCCTTATTAACAAAGCTTGGCAACATAAATGCAATTTTAACAATTAGTAAAAAATACTAATATTTTTAGTTTTTAAATGTTTTAAAAAACGTGCTACACTGCCTTTTTACATACAACAAAATAATTACTAATATAATAGGGGTGACATATATTATTGTGAATATTTCGAAAACTGTCACATTTATGATTTATTATTGATAATTTAACTGCCTCTTGTGAAATTTAAAAAAATATAAAATAAAAAAAAATATATGGGCAGAAAAATTTATAAAAATAAAAAAAGGACAAAAAGTAAATAAATAGAGTATATAAATAAGGAAAAAATATGTAAAAACACAAAATATAATAAAAATGTGTAAGTAAAAAAAAAAATAAACTAAAAACTAATTTCTTTTATTTTTCAATTCTCTGCAACTTCAGCACGAGCCTTCACTTCTCGAGCTTGACTTAACAAAATTTTGTTTGCGAATTTCATAGAGCTTGTCTTCTCTAATTGTCTCTGCTCCATTTCATGCCTCTTGCAATTTCTTTTTTATTTTTTCGTCTGAAGCAACTAACGTTGGCTGAAAGTGCTGCTGGTGAGCCTCCTGCGTATTGATATATTCGTATCCATGTCCAACATTGTTTCCTGCACCTCACCACTAGGCTTACCAGAAGGGACATCTTCCGTTGCCTCAGAAGGTGTTTTCGCTTCAGCAAAACCTTCACTTCTACTCATTGATTGTTACTTAAACGGATCTGTAGATAATTGAGTCTAATTATTTCAATGTCAATTCATAAATAGAAATTTAAAAATTGTAAATTTCAACACATTTTCGCATATCACTAGAAAGAAAATAAAATAAAAGTCCAATTGAAAAGTTTTTAAATTAATTTTACTATTTGGAATTTTAAAAGTTATTAAATTATAATCTCCTTTCGTTTGTTATACTGTTTCTTCAATATTAAATATTTAAAAAATTTCACTTAAAGTAAATCAATCTAAAGACTTTCGGTGCCCCGTTACTATATTAATTAGTTTCTAAAAAACACAGTAAATAAAAGATTAATTTTTCACTTATCGAAATTTACGTTGTTTACCTCGATTGAATTACTGGACAGAATCGTTTGATGCGATTTCCATAATTAGCCCTGGCGCTGATAAGGAAATAACGGGGTCAATTATGTGGTATATTAATGTCGCTAATCGCGTCTTCCGCTGGTGTATATTAATGTCGCTAATCGCGTCTTCCGCTGGTGGCCATCCTTTGCCAACTCTTTTCTCTGCTTGGCTTTTTATATTAAGGCAAAGCCTGAACAAACAAATAAAGTATACGCTTCTTAGCATATTATTTAAAAACACACGTACATTCATGCAAACAAATTAATTCTGTATTCATTAAACAAATTAATTCTGAGTTCATCTTGGACGAGAGTATAGATCCTATGAAATCCATTTTCAAAAATTTATATTACTTTTGTTAATTGGTGATCAAAACTGATAAATCGATTAGATTGGTTTAGATAATTTTTGGAATGTAGAAATAATCTAATAATCCAGTAGCATAATCCATTTCAGGTGGATATAGTCGTACTATGTCCACCTGAGTTGGGTTATGCAAAATTATGAAGTAATTTATCGGCTATTATAGCACATCTTCTTTGTATACACATGTTCATATATATTTGTTTTCCAACTTAAAACCATTGGTTAAATTTTACATTGGTTTTTAATTTACTACATATTTTTATGGTCTACCAATTTAACTTTCATTTATTTCTATTGCAACAATGAATTTGACGGTTTTTTAGTGGTGACCGAAAATTTCCTAACTTCAATGATATGGGAATCGCATTAAAAATCCTTATCATGTATTCTGTGTTGTAAATAATTTGAGAAGCAACTATATTGATAATATTAATGTCACGTAAGACAATTCACGGAATTTAGGAGGATTGCGCTTTCAGATACCTTCTTTAAAGCAGACATTTATTAATTTAAAAGAGTTAATTCCTGTACGTATCTAGGAACAGAAATAAACACCAACAACGATATTGTACCAGAACTATACCTTTTGACAAAATGCGATACCTGTATCTCCCTAGGTTAATTTCCATCACATAGGCTTACACGGGAGTACTGCGTAGCTCTCTATATAGTTTACCAATTAATAACAATTTTTAATTCAAGAAGTTCGTAACTTAAAGTTATTCAACAAAAAGGTCAGAATATACCGAAGAGGGCAAGAACCTACTTACTCCACTTGCTCCTCCCGTGTGAATCTAAGTAAATCACTTTACAGCATTGATGCAACTACGGTATAACACATGAAGTACTTGCTACTAACTCGACAACAAATTAAACATACAAGGTAGAGGACGCTTTGTGTGGCCACTAATTGAGTTCGGTGCAACGGCGAGCTTCGAGTTCAGACAATGACCTTTCAACTACTCTAATGCAATTTGCAACTATTCTACTATTAATTATTTTACAAAGGTTTCGAGTTATAGGTTTACGTGTTCCTATATTCATTTACTGAATGAAATATAATTAACATGGATCGTATTAATTTAACTAATTTAAATGTATTTAATACTTTTTTTTCTGATTATAAATCTGCAGATTTAATAAATTTTATAGCTTTTTCCATTTAAAGGTTACCGTGATTAAATTATGAACAGTTTGAATATTACGCGAAAATGAACAATACAGGAAATTATTGAGTTCAAAAAATTAAATTCGTTTTTATAAACGTTACTGTTGTTTAAATATTTTCAAGATATGGTCTGTGTACTGAGTAGTAAATTTAATGAGACTTGGAGTCAATGCGGAATATTAACGTAATGTTTTATTCCCGGAGAGCAAAAGAACATTTTTGCATAACAACACATATACACACATACAACCCATAAACACACCCACACAGACATATATATATATATATATATATATATATATATATATATATGTAGATATATATATATATATATATATATATGTATATATATATATATATATATATATA